>CM064577.1:20955725-21198957 GCA_032716605.1 Paralithodes platypus | reverse complement strand
TAGATGTGTGTGAATTTGTGTTTTTATCTTTGTTTGTTCATTGTTTTATGTTGTTTTTGTGTTTTCCCTGTTCTTGCTCTGTCTTGAGTCGGCTACCCCCAAGAAAAAAAAAAAAAAAAACAAAAAATAAATAAAAATAAAAAAAAAATAGGAAAAATGGGGATTGTGCCTGAGCATATAGATAGATAGAAAGAAAGAAAGGCGGATGAGGAAAAGAAGAAATGAAAAGAGGGCACTAAGAGACGGAAGAAGAAGAAGAATATGCGGCGCAGGAAGTAAGGCAGAAGAAGTAGACACCTGGAGGTGTTGGCCCGTGAGAGAGAAAAAGGAAGAGGAGCAGATGATATGAAGAAGAAGAAGAAGGGGGAGACAAAGAATAAGAAAAGGAAAGAGGAAGAGGAGGAGAAGGTAAGGCAGAAGAAGAAGTGGAGACCTGGAGGTGGTGATCCGTGAGAAAGAGCGAGCAGATGACGCGATGAAGGAGAACGAATGAGGTAGGAAACGCACTATAGTTTATTTGTAAGTTAACCCCTTCTGTACCGGTGACGTCTTTGGTATTTTTGTTAGCTAAATTTAGACGAGTTTATGGAGCTTAGTAAAGGTATATGGTAACTAAAAGGATTATTTGAGATAGTCCTGTAGATTATAATTGGTAGACGTCCTTCCTAAGCTGAATATAATCGTCTAACAGTAGCGAGAATAAAAGTGAAAAGGACGTCGCCAGTACAGAAGGGGTTAACTGGTGAGTTGGTGATAATATGAATTTATTCAGGTTCAGGAGTAATTCCTAGCGAGGCCTTCCATTGTGGTTAACCCACACAGTACCAGGAACGTCCTTTTTATGATATTCTGGCAACTATTAGACAATTGTATTTAGCTTAGGAAGGACCTCTAGCAATAATAAGGCTTCAGTATATCTCCACCAACTCTTTTAACTATCACAGATCCTCCTAAGCTGCATAATATCGTCAAAATATAGCTAGAATAAAATATGACACACGTCGCTGGTACTCAAATGGTTAAGGCCCCCATCAATTATCCCTTCCATTATCCCTAATAATTAGGCTATCATAGTGCAGTTGGGTATGAATAAATGCTTATATTAATATCCAGCACGAGAATGGATAATATATCGTAGTCTTGTGCATACTTTTAATGGAGTAAATTTTTGAGTACATACTTTTACTTGAACTGAAGTAAAATTATTTGGTACTTTTTACAGCCCTGCCCATTACCCAGCACTATTGTATTTATCCTTGCTATACCTTTGATTTTTAGCAGTTTACCCAACCCATTTATACAAAGTAGACCCAACTATATATGTATTGTATTTACCCTTTTTATACGTTACCCTTTTTTTACAGTGTAGTTTCCCCGACTAGGTACCAGAATAGCAGACTAAAGGTGGCCATGTTTTTCTTTCTGAGTGTCCCCTTCGTCCATGTTCTTTGGTGTGGGGGTAGCTTATATATTGGAATTCTTATTTCGGAGTAGCCTATATATCATTCTGGTTTACATAATTATATTGTTTATTGTTTTTAAAGTATAATTCATCCCCCTCCCACATGTAAATAAATATATGCTACTACTACTACTACTACTACTTTTTTTTTTTTTTTTTTTTTTTTCTACTACATTGATTTTTATTTAATATTTGTCATACATTTCATGTTACTACTACTACCATCACCACCTCCACCATCACCACCACCTACTACTACTACTACTACTACTACTACTTTTTATTTCTTTGTTTTTTATTGAATACAGTATATTAATAATATTTTGCAAACATCAGATATTACTCTACTCCTACTACTACTACTATGTTGATTAGACGTGTTCCGGATTACAAAAGTAGTTTAGATATAGTTTGTTCAATTGATAAAATATTATACACTATATCCACCCCTATCCTCACTCACACACACACGCTCTCCCTCTCTCTCTTTGTTTCCTTCATCCTTTTATTCCACCGCTAATTTCCTCTTTCCTCCTACTCCTCTCTATCTCTATTTTCTTTCTGTCTCTCTCACTTTTCCCCTCTCTCTCATTTTTCTCCCACATTTGAAGGACAGAGCCAACCGGAAATCAGAACGGAACTTGACATTGAGGAGCGGGAAACGGGGTGAGAAACAGGATGTGTGTGTGTGAGAGAGAGAGAGAGAGAGAGAGAGAGAGAGAGAGAGAGAGAGACCAATGTTGTTAGTATTGCTATTTTATTATCTAACGTGTGTGTGTGTGTGTGTGTGTGTGTATGGCTAGGTAATTGGGGATATGGGATGGAATGGTTGAGTTTTCATCCCCTCCACCCCACCCCTACCCTTCCTTCTCCCTCATGGTTAGCCCCATTAGTTTTCAGATTTTAAGACGTTAGTTTGGCGATTTCAATACCTTTTGCCCATTTCTTGGTCAATATTAAGATTGCGTGTCATTTAGGTGTCGATGTTTTTCCTGGCAAGCGATAGCAAACCTGTAATTTAAGAGGTCCGGGAATTTTTTCTATCGAAAAATGTACACATATATTTTGAAAGAGAGTCGGGTAAGGGGGGGTGGGGGATAAGTTTGATGGAGGTCTAGGAGGAAACTAAAAACACAATAAAAGATAATAAATGAGGGAAAAATACGCCCATTCCCCCTTAACACTTTAATGCCATGTATAAATAAAACTATTCCGGAGAGAGAGAGATGAGAAGATGACGAGAGAGAGACGCCCAGGAGAGAGAGAGAGAGAGAGAGAGAGAGAGAGAGAGAGAGTGTACCCGTGTGAATGAGAGAGAGATGGGAGGGACTGATGTTGAATATAAAGTTTATGTAAGAGAGAGAGAGAGAGAGAGTGGACGTGTGTGAATGAGAGGAGAGATGGAGGACTGATTTGAATATAAGTTTATGTAAGATGAGAGAGAGAGAGAGAGAGATAACGTGTGTGAATGAGAGAGAGATGGGAGGACTGATGTTGAATATAATGTTATGAGAGAGAGAGAGGAGAGTGACGTGTGTGAATGAGAGAGAGATGGGAGGACTGATGATGTTGAATATAATTATGTAAGATGAGAGAGAGAGAGAGAGAGAGAGAGTGACGTGTGTGAATGAGAGAGAGGTAGGACTGATGTTGAATATAAGTTTATGTAAGATGAGAGAGAAGAGAGAAGAGAAATTGTGTGAATGAGAGAGAGAGAGGACTGATGTTGAATATAATGTTTATGTAAGATGAAAGAGAGAGAGAGAGAGAGAGTGACGTGTGTGAATGAGAGAGAGGGATGGGAGGATGATGTTGAATATAATGTTTATGAAAGATGAAGAGAGAGAGAGAGTGACGTTGTGAATGAGAGAGGGATGGAGGACTGATGTTGATATAATGTATGTAAATAGAGAGAGAGCGTGTTGAATGAGAGAGGGAGGGATGATGTTTAATATAATGTTTATGTACAAAGGAGTACACAGGAGTACAAGGAGTATAAAGGAAATCAAGCAACAACATCTAGTGACCCTTCTAGGCTGCTTGTCCTCCAAAACACTGAGGATCAAGTGTCCAAACAGTGGTTTGGAACATTGGAAAGGGAACTACTGCCCTGGAACTAATGTTCGTGGCAGGACTAGGAAGTTAGTAGGGGACATATGGGTTAGTAACTGAGGGGAGGCTAAAATAAAGTTATTCATTTACAAAACGCAGTCAGTCGCGGGTTTGATGCGAGATATTTGTCTAGGCGGAGTTTAAATTAATCAACGGTGCTGCAGTCTATAACGTCTCAGGGAAGCCCATTCCACAAGTTGACAACTCGATTGAAGAAGAAATTCTTAGATTCGTGTGAGTTAAAAGATTTACCAATAATTTTGCAACCGTTTCCCCGCGTGTAATTAGATTGGTCGATAGTGAAGTACTTACTACAGTTCATATTGTCGATGCCTTTGATGATTTTGAACACTTGAATTAAGGCACCTCTTAATCTGCGCTGGGTTAAAGGAAATAGATTTAATTCTCTAAGACACTTGTTACGATCCAGGTTCTCAAAGACACAGGGCTCTTCAACATTGGACTAGATAATGGCAAAAAGCAACAACGGTAACACTAGATCCAACCCCTGCCTTAAACACTGGAAAACAAAACACCATTACCGCCCTGAGTCGTCCCCTGGACAACGAGGTATCCTATGACTCGGTAACTGGTGCACACACACTAGGCTGACGCTCAATGAAACAGCCTATTCTCAAACAGTAAAAGATAACTCGATTATGTTACACAAAGAAAAGATAGTTAACGTGATTAATTAACGTTACGGTAGATACTCAAATAACTGGCACTCCTGTATTAAAGAAAGTGCAATGCTAGTCCTGCAACATCAACTGGAAACTTCTGAAATAAGTCTGATGCTGGGAAGATGTTCGTAAAGAATCTTGAACAATTATAATGCAGAATACGGGTCACAATAAATGCTAGGACATATAGTAATAATTGGCAGGCGAATAATAAAGACTTCGCAAAGGTAGTAATGCTCGACAACTAAAGAAATGCTTCGTGACACAACGCAACAGCCTCCTCGGGTTGTGCAACTCAACAACAACCTCGGCTCAAAAGTGCAGTGAATAATAATGCTGCATACATATAATAATGGGGCTTATCTCTAACCAGTGTCTGCTCAGTTAATAAAGTCTAGCTGGGGTATCAAGGCAGGGCAACAATGGGCGAGCATGCGGCTCGTAGCCTAACGCTGTCCAAGGGTGGTATAATGAAGATTACGTTATATGACGGGGATGCTCTCTTGATAAATCTAGGTCTCTAGTACCTAGCTCTATCCTGGCGATCCCTCAGAAGTCAACACAAAGAGGCAGCACTATGTTTGTGAGGGATAGGCTATGGCCCTCTCACACTACAGCGCTGTGCTCGCAAAGTAAACCAACCCGAAGACAACTTAGGCTCCCACAGTACCTGTCGATGTCGTGCAGAGCTTAGCTAACACTGCACACATCGGAGACAACGACACAGTAACCTTACCCCTAGTCTAGCTTTAGATAACCAAGAAGAATCACTCAACACCTTGCAAGGGAGACATATACCGGTCTACAACCTTCCCGAGAGAGGACACATACGGAAAAGTCCGTCTCTCTAAACCTCAATAAAGCATAATACCTCCTTAACCTAATACATGGAAATATCTGAGAGCTTCACGTACAATACGACTGGTCGACGGTGAACGTCTATGCTGAAACCAGAAGGGATGTTGAGTTTAATAAAGATTAGAGAATGAGAAAGGAGAAGTCGAGAGAGAGAAATAGTATGCAAAGTAGCGAGTATGGGGGACAGAATTGCAATGGATGTAGGCGATACGCGTGTCAGGCAAGCTCTGAGCTGGTAAAAACACGAGGCCGCGACGGGAAGGGACTAGTTGACCACCCGGCCGCCAACGCCGTCAGCGCCCAAGCGAGCCGCGTCATAGCTCACCTCGCTGCCGGGTGTACTCCCTCACACTCTCTCGCTCGCCTCCCACACAAGCAACATTTATATTATAGCGAATATAAAATATAAGGCGCGGTCACAGACCAAAACAAAGACCATTTCTAGACTGTCTGTGGCAACACGACACTAATGAAATAAAGCAGATCATTCTAGGACAACTGTAGCCTATCCCCCCATCCTGGCGAGCGCTAGCGAGCTGCAATGCCCCACGCAACCATTCTGCTAACGCCGGGAGGCGTCACACCCCCCCAAGATATGGGACACTCAACCATGAGCCCATATCTGAACAGGCAGAATGTCGCTAAAATCTGCCACTCCTAACCACTCCGCCTCTCATGGAATGCAAGCAAGCACAGTTTCCTCAAAACAAAAAATACAACAACATTTTATATAGGCCTATAAAAAAATCTTATGACCCTTCCCAAAAGAATACATTAATTCATAACATTGTGCTCCCAGAGCGAGCTTTAAGAAGCACAGCCTACTGAGGGAAAATCATCTGCACTCAGTACTCAGCTACAATATTATCTTAAAATTAATTATTAAAAGAAAGTTTTTATTTAATTTTTCATATTTTATTTTAATGTTGTTGTTTTTTTTTTGGCGGCTACTATAGATGTAGCCTAATTTTCTTCTAATCAAAGCCAACAACTCCTGCCCTGCGACCCTACGCTGATGCTACACACGCGAGCCAACAAGCACCAGCGCAAAAATACACCACGAGCCAAGACAGGAGGCTATACCAACATACTGTGGTAGCCTACCCCGGATCCTCCACCCGCGACAGACAGTCCGCAATCACATTCTCACAACCGGCAATATGACGAATGTCTAAGTTGTACTCTTGCAACATGAGCGACCATCTGGTCAGCCTCATATTCCGGTTGTGGAATTGATTGAGGAATTTAAGCGGGTGGTGGTCGGTATACACTACCACGACTGGCCCATATGCAGGAACATAGACCTCAAAGTGTCTGAGCACTAACACGATTGCCAGCAGTTCCTTTTCAACAACCGAATAGTTTTTCTGTGCTGAATTAAATTTCTTTGAAAAGAAACTGACTGGATGCTCAAGACCTTCCTCGTCTGTCTGCAAAAGTACGGCACCAGCCCCTACTCCGCTGGCATCAGTCGCCAACTGAAATGGTCGTTCAAAGTCCGGGGCCCTGAGGATAGGGTGAGTGCATAAAAGGTGTTTAACTACTCGAAACGCCTGCTCACACTCAGGTGCCCAGCGGAACTTTTTATCTTTGGCTAGTAGATCTGTCAAAGGAGCTAACACAGTAGAATAGCCTCTTATAAAGCGGCGGTAATACGCAATCATACCCAAAAATCTCATGATCTGCCGCTTGGTGGTCGACCTGGGGAACAAGTCGATAGCCTGTATCTTCTGTTGGGGCGGGCTCACCTGCCTAACCCAACCACAAACCCCAGATACTGCACCGTGGCTTGCACAAAGTCACACTTGCCCAGATTAACCACCAAGCCTGCTTTACTAAGTTGACGAAATAAGGCTTCTATGTGCTCACAGTGACTTTGGAAATCGTTGTCATAAATGATCACGTCATCAAGGTAGACAGTACAGTTTGGGATGTCTGCTACGATGTCGTTCATTAAGCTCTGGAAAGTGGCCGGTGCATTTTTCAGACCATATGGCATCACGTTGCAACGGTAAGTACTGCCATCCACCATAAACCCGCACACCTCTTTAGCCCGCTCAGACAGTGGTACTTGCCAGTAGCCTTTGACGAGGTCTACCTTGGTCAAGTACCTTGCTTTCCCGATCTTATCCACACTGTCATCCACCCGGGGAAGAGGATATGCATTGGTGGGGGTCAACCCGTTCAACCGCCTAAAGTCAATGCAGAACCGAACTTTTCCATCAGGTTTGGGCTGCAGAGTGACAGGAGAAGTCCACCGTACTGCCCCCTTCTCGATCAAGCCTCTCGCCAGCATATACTCCAGCTCATCCCTGAGCGCTGGGAGTTTAATGGGTGGCACCCGATAAGGTATCGACTTGAAGGGGGGGTGCTCTCCTACATCGACATCATGCACCACTTGAGTAGTGAGGCCTGGGTGCTCGGCAAATACAGTGGGGTATGAATCGAACAGGCGCTGCACTGCCACCTGCTGTTCCTCCGGCAGGTGCGCCAGAGCATCATGCACACATTGGCTCGAATTCCCCGCCCACTGATCAGCCGAGACATGACAATCCCAGTTATCATCCACCTGATCATTGCTGCCCCCCTCTCCTTCTCCACCATGACCGCAGCAGGTCAACACAGGGACAGATAGTGACTCAGGTGGGCGCATCACATACTCCTTCAACAAATTAATGTGGCATAGTTGGTTACGCTTCTTCCGGTCTGGAGTGGCAACGAGGTAATCTAGATCGGAGATCTTTGACACCACCCGATAAGGCCCAGCGTACTTGGCAGCCAGAGGATGACCTGACAAAGACAACAGGACCAACACCTCTTGACCTACCTGAAACTCCCGGAGTTTCGCCTTAGTATCGTACCTGTCCTTCATACGGGCCTGCGAACTCACCAAATTACGCCCGGCCAGCTCCAGACTTCTAAGCATTCTCTCTCTGCTCTCGAGGACGTTATCTCAACATAGAACATGGCTTAGCGGTACCCTCCCAAATCTCCTTCACCATGTGGAGAGGGCCCCTCACCTGATGCCCGAAAACAAGCTCATTCGGACTGAAACCGAGACTCTCTCCAGGTACTTCTCTTGCCGCGAACAAAACATACGGCAGACCAAGGTCCCAATCCTTTCCGTTCTCTGTGCAGTAACATCGAAGCATGCATTTCAGCGTAGCGTGCCACCTTTCCAACACCCCTTGACTCTCCGGGTGATACGCAGAAGAGACGACAGTGCTGATGCCATGCTGAATCATAGTTTGTTTGAACAGATTAGATGTAAAATTAGAACCTTGGTCCGATTGCACCTCTTGCGGGTAACCATACCGCGAGCAATACAAGAGCAGGTTCCGGACAACAGTTTTCGCTGTGCCATTTCTCATTGGGTATGCATCAGGATAACGAGTGGCCACATCCATGATAGTTAATAGAAATTTATTACCGGCACTAGTAGGGGTAGGGGTCCGACCATATCAATGATGACCTTACTGAAGGGCGGTCCACTGACAGGAATGGGGTGCAACGGGGCTCTCGGAATTGTTTGGTTAGGTTTTCCAACCCTCTGGCATGTATGACACCTTGCTATCCAGGTTACCACCTGCCCCTTCAACCCCGGCCACCAAAACAATTTTTCTAAAGCCGCCACCGTTTTTCTCACCCCTAGATGTCCTGCCAGTGGTATGTCATGTGCCAACCTCAGTAGGCTATCGCTGCACTCCCGTGGCACCACCAACTGGTCCACTACTCCGGACCCCTCTTGCCAACTACGTTTAGGGTCTTGGAAACGCCTATAGAGGATGCCTTCTAAATACAAAAAATCTCCTGGCTGTGCATCGCCGTCCTCGTCGAGCTCTACAGCTCCATTAGCACACGTTTGGAGCTCAGGGTCCTCTAGTTGCAACCGACGTATATCTGAGGGTGCCAAGCGATCTAACTGCTCCCGGAGCAATGCATGACCTTCCCCGATACTGGGCTGCTCCCTCTGTCTCTCTTGATGTACATAACGTTGCTGTCGTGGAGACTCGTCATGCCCAGCCTCGTCACTCTCGATGACAGGCCCAGGGGCTACTCCAGAATTAAGTAATGGTGCTAATACTGAATCACCCAGGAGAGCCGCCGAGTCAAAACTCTTAAAACCAACTCCAGCTTTAGCCTCCTCCTGTTGATCGTTCCTCCGCTGGTCTGAAGACGGAGGACTAGGCTGTGACACTTTAGCTGCCCGAGCTCGGGTGACAACACACGCCATGGGATGTGTCTGGCACCGCTCGACCCACTCTTGCTTTTCCCTACTCACGTCGGCCGGCCTCTCGGCAACGACTAAGGGTAGAACCTCAGAAGCGGGCATTACAAAGTCGTTGCCGAGAAGAAGGTCGACGCCCTCCACTGGCAGTTCCTCCACAATCCCGACATCCAATTCACGTGCCACACCATCCACCTCCAACTCCAACCGCACCAGCGGGTATGACCGAGTTGCATTAATACCCTGCACCACTACCACCCGAGCCGCGTTTATAGGGTAGCCAGTCAAGTTTTTCATCAGAGTCTGGGAAGCACCTGTATCACGCAAGACCTCTACTCCATGCTTGCGCCCCGCCCACATCACGCAAACCCGCCCTCTATGGTCTCAAAAAACATCCTGAGCAGGGTTCGAGCCTCCCAGGTCCTTCTGCATTGGCTGTGCCTCAGCCTCTGACGAACTGCCCCGGGCAAACTCAGATGACTTCGGAGACACACCAATGTTGCAGGCCAAAGACACAGCTGCTGTAGGTGGTTTGCTAGGACAGACTCTTGCAAAGTGCCCCTTTTTATGACAATGATAACACTCCAACTCCCCTTTGGGCTTCCCTTGGTACTGGGAAGGGCCCGGCCCCTTCTTAAACGGGACGGTTCTAGTCTTGTGGTCAGTCTTGGTATCATGGCTCTTGTACTTGTTTGCATAAGGTATACCACTAACTCGGGGGGGTGGGGCATCACGCCCCTTGTTACCTGCCTCACTACGCTGGGCAGACCCGCACCCACGAATTAGTGATAGCCGGAGGTCAGCCATCTCAGCTGCCTCCTGTAGTTTTTGGTTGCTTTTCTTTCAGGTTTAACGTCAGGTCGCCGCCCGTGCATTTGAAAAACTGCTCTAAAAGCACCAACTGTTTAATGTCGTCAAACGTAGTAGCTTTCTCCGATCTCAGCCAATTCCCAAAAGCATCGGACAGCTCCCGGGCATGTTCCAAAAAGGTGCTCTCCCGACCCTTGGTAACACCCCGGAACTTCAACCTGTACGTCTCTGGTTGTAGTTCGTATGCTCTCAGGACAGCCTCCTTGAGTTCCTCATAGATAATACAAGACTCTATAGGCAATGCATCATAAGCATAAGTATCAGTGCATTACCACAAAGCCCACCGAAATGCCAAAAAAATACCCTCATTGTTCCCTGATTAAATAACACTGTATGAATATTCCCATATTCAAAATATGTTACAGGGGGACAATGCCTAGTGAGTTCACTGCTCAATAGGTGGTGTTCTGAGAGTGAGGGTCTGAGTCTGGAGGGTGAGACGGTGAAGCACTTGAGCGAAGCAACCAGCCGCTTCAGAGATGGAGCTGCTTTGAGCCATGATGGATGCTTCACATGTCTCACTCCCCAGGCTGGAACAAGACCTCACGGGCTTCACCGTGTTGAGCGGTGGAATGTTCAGGCTCTCAGCCTATGCCCGAGAGGGAGTAGTTGGAATATAGAAAAAAAAAAAAAAAAAAAAAAAAAAAAGCCTTGAGTCCCTTGCCCACAAGTCTAGAGGAAACAAGGGCTGCCCTCTTCTCCCCAGGCCACTGGTGTTCCTGGCACTTCTTCTCGAATCTCATGAAAAATTCGGTGACACCCGACTCATCAAATACAGGAACTAGCTTCAACAGGTGCGACAAAGACTGATCATGCCCACAATTCCCACCACCGAGACGTTGCCCTGTCGTTTCCACCCGAGTCTTCTCAAGATCGATATCTGCCCGGTACCTGGTAGACTCAGCCTCCGACTCGGATTTTATTCTCGCGAGTTCGAAATCAGTCTGTTGTTTAGCCTTAGCGAGTTCGAGATCCGTCTGTTGTTTAGCCTTAGCGAGTTCGAGATCCGTCTGTTGTTTAGCCTTAGCGAGTTCGAGATCAGCCTGTCGCCTAGCCATCTCAAACTGCCGCTGCTGGTTAGCCATCTCAAGCTGGAAGAGCATTTCTGTAGTGAAACCTTGAGGAGGAGGTGCAACTATTGGAGGCCCACCCAGCGATCCTAAACCACGCTGCCAGCGGCTATCGGCCTGCAGGAACGACTAAACTCCGGCATCCTAGAGGTCCCGATGGGAGTAGAGTGGAGGGGGGGCTCGAGCAGAAGTCCCCGAGCACCCTCTCCACCCTTGACCTCACTAGCCGCCCCCAGTACGCAAGCCCTCAAATCGTTCTTCTTGATGCCATGAGCCACCTTAAGCCCCATGAGGGGAGCCAAACACTGTAGACCATACTTGCTAATTCCCTCTAGTCGATCAGCTGTTATAGGCACCTCCAAAAACTTCTTTGCGGCCTCCTCACTAGTTACTAACCCCCCTGGCATCTGCCCATCAGAGCCTGCATCATTCCCTGAACTCTCAGTATGATCTGATTCGTCTCCCATTGTGTCCACCAAAAATTTTCACGTTTATAAAAAAAAAAGAAGAAGTACCCAAGCTCCTATGTAGCACTATTCACTTGCCAAAAATGTCTGAAGACTCTCAAGTGCTATACTACTTTGCCAAAAAAAATTTAACGTGCCCACTATATTCCTCAATAAAACAAATGACCACAACAATCCTGCAATTATCTCTTAGTTCACAAGATCCTGAGCTAGGTCGCCATTTGTTACGATCCAGGTTCTCAAAGACACAGGGTTCTTCAACATTGGACTAGATAATGGCAAAAAGCAACAACGGTACCACTAGATCCAACCCCTGCCTTAAACACTGGAAAACAAAACACCATTACCGCCCTGAGTCGTGCCTGGACAACGAGGTATCCTATGACTCGGTAACTGGTGCACACACACTAGGCTGACGCTCAATGAAACAGCCTATTCTCAAACAGTAAAAGATAACTCGATTATGTTACACAAAGAAAAGATAGTTAACGTGATTAATTAACGTTACGGTAGATACTCAAATAACTGGCACTCCTGTATGAAAGAAAGTGCAATGCTAGTCCTGCAACATCAACTGGAAACTTCTGAAATAAGTCTGATGCTAGGAAGATGTTCGTAAAGAATCTTGAACAATTATAATGCAGAATACGGGTCACAATAAATGCTAGGACATATAGTAATAATAGGCAGGCGAATAATAAAGACTGCGCAAAGGTAGTAATGCTCGACAACTAAAGAAATGCTTCGTGACACAACGCAACAGCCTCCTCGGGTTGTGCAACTCAACAACAACCTCGGCTCAAAAGTGCAGTGAATAATAATGCTGCATACATATAATAATGGGGCTTATCTCTAACCAGTGTCTGCTCGGTTAATAAAGTCTAGCTGGGGTATCAAGGCAGGGCAACAATGGGCGAGCATGCGGCTCGTAGCCTAACGCTGTCCAAGGGTGGTATAATGAAGATTACGTTATATGACGGGGATGCTCTCTTGATAAATCTAGGTCTCTAGTACCTAGCTCTATCCTGGCGATCCCTCAGAAGTCAACACAAAGAGGCAGCACTATGTTGTGAGGGATAGGCTATGGCCCTCTCACACCACAGCGCTGTGCTCGCAAAGTAAACCAACCCGAAGACAACTTAGGCTCCCACAGTACCTGTCGATGTCGTGCAGAGCTTAGCTAACACTGCACACATCGGAGACAACGACACAGTAACCTTACCCCTAGTCTAGCTTTAGATAACCAAGCAGAATCACTCAACACCTTGCAAGGGAGACATATACCGGTCTACAACCTTCCCGAGAGAGGACACATACGGAAAAGTCCGTCTCTCTAAACCTCAATAAAGCATAATACCTCCTTAACCTAATATATGGAAATATCTGAGAGCTTCGCGTACAATACGACTGGTCGACGGTGAACGTCTATGCTGAAACCAGAAGGGATGTTGAGTTTAATAAAGATTAGAGAATGAGAAAGGAGAAGTCGAGAGAGAGAAATAGTATGCAAAGTAGCGAGTATGGGGAACAGAATTGCAATGGATGTAGGCGATACGCGTGTCAGGCAAGCTCTGAGCTGGTAAAAAACACGAGGCCACAACGGGAAGGGACTAGTTGACCACCCGGCCGCCAACGCCGTCAGCACCCAAGCGAGCCGCATCATAGCTCACCTCGCTGCCGGGTGTACTCCCTCACACTCTCTTGCTCGCCTCCCACACAAGCAACATTTATATTATAGCGAATATAAAATATAAGGCGCGGTCACACACCAAAACAAAGACCATTTATAGACTGTCTGTGGCAACACGACACTAATGAAATAAAGCAGATCATTCTAGGACAACTGTAGCCTATCCTCCCATCCTGGCGAGCGCTAGTGAGCTGCAATGCCCCACCCAACCATTCTGCTAACGCCGGGAGGCGTCACACACTCTTCGTATGGTTTGTTCTTTAGGCTAGGTATCATTTTGGTAACTCTACGTTGAACTCGTTCTAGCTTGTTTATGTCTTTTTGGTAATAAGGGCACCAGCATTGAACGCAGTATTCCAGAAGAGGGCGGACTAAGGAATTGTAAAGGGTTAGGATAACGTCTTTGGATTTATGCTCAAATGACCTGCCTATAAAGCCAATTATTTTGTTTGCCTTCTTAACAACTTCTGAACATTGTTGACTCGGTTTTAGGTTACTCGATATTGTTACTCCCAGATCGGTTTCTCTGTTTACATTCTTAAGCTGAGTGCCATTCATCGAATAGTTTGCTTTCTCATTTAGGTATCCGATATGTAGTACTTTACATTTATCCGCATTGAAACTCATTTGCCAAATTTGGGCCCAATCTGACAATTTATCTAGATTGTGTTGCATATCGCCAACTTGATCTTTTGAGAGTACGCTATTTGCAATTTTTGTATCGTCAGCAAATTTTGAGATTGTACAGGTGAGACCCTCATCTATGTCGTTAATGTAAGTTAGAAAGAGAATTGGTCCTAGTACTGATCCCTGGGGTACCCCGCTACTTATATTGGTCCATTTAGATGCCTTACCATTTATGACTACTCTTTGCTTTCTGTCGCTGAGCCAATTTTCTATCCTTTTCAACACACCGTCTTGTATTCCATGCGCTTTTAGTTTTAGCAGTAAACGTTTGTGGGGAACTTTGTCAAAGGCCTTTTGAAAATCAAGGTATATAATATCTACAGCTTTACTCTCATCGTAGAGGTTGACGATATCGTGGAAGAAGTCTAAGAGGTTTGTTAAACAGGAACGTTTTTTACGAAAGCCGTGTTGAGTATCTTTAAGTATGTTATTTTCCTCTAAGTGATTTACGAGTCTGTCTCTTATGACCGTTTCTAGCATTTTACATACAACTGAGGTTAAGCTAATTGGACGATAGTTACTGGGTAGGGATTTGCTGCCTTTTTTTAATATCGGTGTTACGTTGGCTATCTTCCACTGATCAGGCATAGTTCCAGACTGCAAGGATTTATTGAATAGTAATGTCAGTGGTTTGGAGAGCTCATCCTTAGCTTCCTTTAGAACTCTAGGCGAGATTGTATCAGGTCCAGGCGTTTTATTTACCTTGAGTTTATCTAAACAATTCAATACTTCTCTCTCTGTAACGGTGATATTGCTTAGAACATCTGAATTATTAATCTGAATCGGCGATGGTGTAGGGATATCACTGAGGTCTTCTGTTGTAAAAACTGATCCAAAGAAGGTATTGAGGGCATTACTCATTTGTACTTCGTCTTTGGTGTATTCTCCATTTTCATCGACTAATGGTCCAACAGTTGAAGTAACTACTTTTTTCTTTCTGATATAACTATAGAATTCTTTCGGGTTTGTTTTACTTTGTTTCGCAATATGTAACTCTAGGGTCTTTTTACTTTCCTTAATTAACTTTTTTGGCTTTGCGTCGTAGCTCTACAAATTTCACCCGTTCTTCGTCATTTTGTGAGGATTTTAATCTATCATTAGCAAATTTTTTAGCAAGCAGGCAGTTTGAAATATATTTATTCCACCATTTGGGCTTATTATTATGGCCTGGATGCCGTATTTTCGATGGTATGCAGTCTTGCACTGCTTTTAGGTAAGTGGTTTCGAATAACTTCCAAGATGTATTTATGTCGTTATTGTTAATTAAAAAGCTCCAGTCAGTTTCTTTAAACATAGCTCTAAGTTTATGAGAGTTTGCTTTCTTGAAATTAGGGACTTTTTCGATGCTACTATTTGGTTCGTTACTAGTAAACTTTAAAGTGAAAGTTATCGTACGATGGTTGCTGTTACTGAATTCATCACCAACATTCAAATTCTCTATTAATTCTTCTTTTGTTGCAAGTACAATGTCAAGAACGTTATTACCACGGGTTGGTGTTCGAACAAATTGATAAAGCGAACTCTCTTGCAAGTTCGTATACAAGTCATGTCCGGAGTGTGAAGTAAGAGTATCTCCCCACTTGGTCACAGGTAAATTAAAGTCGCCAATAAATACGGTATCTTGTGAGTTACTCACATCTGCAATTTGTTCATAAATTTCTCGGTCAGTTTGCACTGATTGAGCTGGAGGTCTGTATATTAATGCAAGTATTAGTTTTGTACCTTTATTATTCTTTATTAGCACAAAAGATGTGTCGACGTTCACAATTTGAGGTTTTTACAAGAGGGTCGGGTTAAGACTTTCATTGATATAAAATAAAACGCCACCTCCATTTTTATTTATTCGGCTTTTCTCAAACATTACATAACCGGGAAGTGAATACTCTGCTAAAAAGTCTCTATCTACTGTATTGACCCAAGATTCTGTTATACCAATCACATCATAATTTTCAGTAAACACTAGTTCCTCTAAATCTGAAAAATTATTGCGTATGCTACGAGCGTTTGCATAGAAAACCTTTAAAGTTGCGGTTTTAGAACTCACAGAACGTTCTTTAATAAAAAAATTTTGGTTCTGGTCGGATCTACATTTACATTCATGGCTGACATCGGTCCTCGGTCGTTATCCCTGGCGGTTTTGAATTTGGGTCGTGTTGGTGGAGCTTTATCCAAATTCGCGGTTCTTGACAGATTAGCATTTACTTCCTTCGCAGGTTGCCGCCCTCCCTGTCTTCGGTTCTTCTTCCTGGTTGTCCTGTGCTGAGTCGATTTCTTCTCCGAAAATCCTTCACCGCATCGTTGAGAAGACGCCCAAAACGTGCTGCTCCCAGCTGGTTCAGATGAACTCCATCGTCCGAAAACAAATAGTCATCGTAGTAGAAATTGTCCCAGGTGTCGACGAATCCCACGTTTTCCTTCCTGCAGAGGTTTGCTAGACAACGATTTGTGCTGGTGGCTATGTTGTAAAATCGGCTCTCTACACCAAGCCGGGGGACGATTCCTGAGACGATGATCCTTGATGACTTCTCCTTAAACGACTTGATCAGCTGCTGGTACTTTAAAAGCAAATCTTCCGACCGTGTTCGCTGTACATCGTTGGATCCAACATGGATGACGTACATTGTATTAGCAGGGGCCAGCTTAGATACTTCGTCAACTGCAGCAACTATGTTGTCCACACCACCACCAGGGATACAAAAACGCTTCCTGGTCTTAGGTGCTCTGGCGCAAAACTCTGTGAGCTGACCACGTATCATCGAGTCTCCCACGAGCCGGACTTCTTCTATTTCCGCTTCGTCATCTGAGTCTGCGAGTATCTGGAAGCGATTTTGACACTCGGTAATCGGTATGGGTTTCCTGGTCTTTGGGCAAACGTTGTTCCTCACGACACGGAAGTTGTCTTGAGGGGGAAGAGAGTTACTATTTGTTTCTTGAGTATAGGAACCATCAGATGAAATGGCTACTGCAGGCGTTGAATTGTTGGCAGTTGACGTTGGGGCATTGGTGGCTGCTGGAGTTGCGGTGACAATTGAAGTTTGTGGTACTCCAACGTTGAGTGTTACAAACTCTTGGAGTAATTCCAGCTTCATGGTGAGGACGTTGATCTTGTTGTAGGCTTCATCTAACTTCACTGTCAAATTCTCTCGTTGCTGGCAGAGACGGCAGACTTGAAGATCGACAGTAACAAACATGGACTCACCAAACCTACCGGCGCAGTTCGTACAAGTGCGAGGCATGGTAACAGTCAGTTTCTTCAGATCACTTCACTCACTTTAAAACACTTAACTCACTTTAAAACACTTCACTCACTTTAGAAACACTTCAATCACTTCAACCTAAAACAAATATGTTGAAATACACAACAATAGGTTATCAGGGGTGATAGCCTAACCGAAAACAAAAAATTGAGATACGCAGAATTAGGCTTCCAGGGGCGATAGCCTAACCAAAAGTTTTTAAAAATTTGAAATACGCACCAATAGGCTGCCAGCGTTGAATAGCCTAACCGAAAATAATAAAATTGAAATACGCAGAAATAGGCTACCAGGTGTGATAACCTAACCTTAAACAAATATATATATATAACAGAATATGTAACTAAATATACAATTCACCAAATAGAGATTATATAAAAATAAAGTGTGACTGCACACAAGGGGTTAATATACTGTATCGACAGATGGCCCTGGTGTCACTGTAGCCTAGTAAAGCAGTAGCCTACTCTTTTTAGATAAAAAAAAAAAAAAAAAAAAAAAAAAAAGTATCAGTCAAAGGTTACTACAAGATCGTGCAAGCAACAACTAAAATTACAGATATTACAGTATAGCTACAGTAGGATACTAAATATAATATCTACTAGAGTTAATAAGAACAACAGATTGGCTGGCTATAGGCTAGGCTAGGTTTGGATTAGGTTAAAAGCTTGGCAGGTTGGGTTAGGCTAGGTTAGTTTGTACAAATACCACCATTAGCTTAAAGTAAAATGACTCTGAGGAGAAAAAGTCAAGAATATATCTAGGGGGAAAAGATAAATGACTGCACTTAAATTTACTACAAAATTGGCTGGAATTTAATATGTGTAATCCCCCCAAAAAAGTTTGTTTACAAAATGGCGTCGGCGTTCGTTCCTGTAGGCAGGTTAGTTAGTACACAATATTGTTTATTAGCAAATTAATATGCAAAGCTTTACTTACATACAAGGCAGTTACATTGATACTTACTACAGTAGGTAATGGGTAAAATTAGGGGCTATGAATTTATATCAAATAAGAACAGAGCGTGTTTTTACAAACAAAACAAAAACATGTAAGATGAAAGAGAGAGAGTGACGTGTGTGAATGAGAGAGAGATGGGAGGACTGATGTTGAATATAATGTATATGTAAGATGAGAGAGAGAGAGAGAGAGAGACGTGTGTGAATGAGAGAGGGATGGGAGGACTGATGTTGAATATAATGTGTATGTAAGATGAGAGAGAGAGAGAGAGTGACGTGTGTGAATGAGAGAGAGATGGGAGGACTGATGTTGAATATAATGTTTATGTAAAATGAAAGAGAGAGAGAGAGTGACGTGTGTGACTGAGAGAGGGATGGGCGGACTGATGTTGAATATAATGTTTATGTAAGATGAAAGAGAGAGAGAGAGACGTGTGTGAATGAGAGAGAGATGGGAGGACTGATGTTGAATATAATGTTTATGTAAGATGAGAGAGAGAGAGAGAGAGAGTGACGATTGTGAATGAGAGAGAGATGGGAGGACTGATGTTGAATATAATGTTTATGTAAGATGAGAGAGAGAGAGAGAGAGAGTGATGTGTGTGAATGAGAGAGAGATGGGAGGACTGATGTTGAATATAATGTTTATGTAAGATGAGAGAGAGAGAGAGAGAGTGATGTGTGTGAATGAGAGAGAGATGGGAGGACTGATGTTGAATATAATGTTTATGTAAGATGAAAGAGTAGGTAGGAAAGAATGGTAGAGATTGGGAGTTGAATCAGTTGCTGTTCGCTGATGACACAGCATTGGTGGCGGATTCTGATGAGAAACTGCAGCGGGTAGTCAAAGAGTTTGGTGTGGTTTGTGGAAGGAGGAAACTGAAGGTGAACGTCAATAAAAGTAAAGTAATGGTGTGTAATAGGGGAGAGCATAGGGTGAATCTAATTGTGAGGCTGGATGGGGAAATATTGGAACAAGTAGAGTGTTTTAAATATCTAGGAGGAACAATAAGCAGGAGTGGAGGTATGGAAGTGGAGGTAAAACAGAGAGTGTGTGAAGGAAGGAAGGTTTTCGGAGCAATGGGAAGTATGTGGAAGACGAGAAATCTCGGAGTGAAAGTAAAAAGTGCACTGTATCAAGGAATTGTTGTGCCAACAGTGATGTATGGGGCTGAGACATGGGCTCTGAAGAAAAAGGAGAAAAGAGGGCTGGATGTGATGGAGATGAGCTGCTTGAGGAGTATGTGTGGAGTTACTCGTAGAGACAGATTGAGAAATGAAGAGATACGTACGAGAGTGGGGCAGCAGGAACATTTGTCAGCCAGAGTGGACAGAAGGGTGCTGAGCTGGTATGGTCATGTTGAACGAATGGGAGATGAAAGGCTTACAAAGAGAATATGTGAGTCAGGTACAAGGGGAGATAGAAGGGCAGGAAGACCCCCATTGAGATGGAGAGACTGTGTAAGAAAGGCTTTGGATGATAGAGGAATGACTATAGATCAGGCAGGGGAAGTGGTGGTGGACAGGAGTGAATGGAGAATGCTTGTGAATAGTTGAGTGAACACGTGGTCATTTGGAGTAAGGGGTCGGGCGCAAGTTGGACTAGATAATAGTCCATCAGGCGCCTGGCCCGGGAGATGATTAATATGAAGGGTGTGCCTGGAAGTGTGGTGGGAGGGCTTGTTGCTTTGGCTCCGCTGCATGTCTGCCTGCCGAGATCGGAACCTCTCCTGGTGGTCAGGGGCCGGGGGAGTGCTGGAGCGACCTTGGTAACCCTGGTCTCTGGGTCTTCTCCTGGGTGACCTGGATGTGTGAGAGTTTGTGTTTTTTATCTGTGTTTATTTTTTGTTTTATGTTGTTTTTGTGTTTTCCCTGTTCTTGCTCTGTCTTGAGTCGGCTACCCCCAAAATGGGGATTGGGCCTGAGCATATAGATAGATAGATAGAAGATGAAAGAGAGAGAGAGAGAGAGAGTGACGTGTGTGAATGAGAGAGAGATGGGAGGACTGATGTTGAATATAATGTTTATGTAAGATAAGAGAGAGAGAGAGAGAGTGACGTGTGTGAATGAGAGAGAGATGGGAGGACTGATGTTGAATATAATGTTTATGTAAGATGAGAGAGAGAGAGAGTGATGTGTGTGAATGAGAGAGAGATGGGAGGAGTGATGTTCAATATAATGTTTATGTAAGATGAGAGAGAGAGAGAGAGAGAGAGAGTGACGTGTGTGAATGAGAGAGGGATGGGAGGACTGATGTTGAATATAATGTTTATGTAAGAAAGAGAGAGAGAGAGAGAGTGTGTGTGAATGAGAGAGAGATGGGAGGACTGATGTTGAATATAATGTGTATGTAAGATGAAAGAGAGAGAGAGAGAGAGTGACGTGTGTGAATGAGAGAGAGATGGGAGGACTGATGTTGAATATAATGTTTATGTAAGATGAGAGAGAGTGAGAGAGAGAGAGTGACGTGTGTGAATGAGAGATGGGAGGACTGATGTTGAATATAATGTTTATGTAAGATGAGAGAGAGTGAGAGAGAGAGAGTGACGTGTGTGAATGAGAGAGAGATGGGAGGACTGATGTTGAATATAATGTTTATGAAAGATGAAAGAGAGAGAGAGAGTGACGTGTGTGAATGAGAGAGAGATGGGAGGACTGATGTTGAATATAATGTTTATGAAAGATGAAAGAGAGAGAGAGAGAGTGACGTGTGTGAATGAGAGAGAGATGGGAGGACTGATGTTGAATATAATGTGTATGTAAGATGAAAGAGAGAGAGAGAGAGAGTGACGTGTGTGAATGAGAGAGAGATGGGAGGACTGATGTTGAATATAATGTTTATGTAAGATGAAAGAGAGAGAGAGAGAGAGTGACGTGTGTGAATGAGAGAGAGAGAGAGAGTGACGTGTGTGAATGAGAGAGGGATGGGAGGACTGATGTTGAATATAATGTTTATGTAATATGAAAGAGAGAGAGAGAGAGAGTGACGTGTGTGAATGAGAGAGAGATGGGAGGACTGATGTTGAATATAAGGTTTATGTAAGATGAGAGAGAGAGAGAGAGAGAGTGCCGTGTGTGAATGAGAGAGAGATGGGAGGACTGATGTTGAATATAATGATTATGTAAGATGAGAGGGAGAGAAAGAGAGAGAGAGAGAGTGACGTGTGTGAATGAGAGAGAGACATGAGGACTGATGTTGATTATAATGTGTATATAAGATGAGAGAGAGAGAGTGACGTGTGTGAATGAGAGAGAGATGGGAGGACTGATCTTGAATATAATGTTTATATAAGATGAGAGAGAGAGAGAGAGAGAGAGAGAGACGTGTGTGAATGAGAGAGAGATGGGAGGACTGATGTTGAATATAATGTTTATGTAAGATGAGAGAGAGAGTGACGTGTGTGAATGAGAGAGATGGGAGAACAGATGTTGAATATAATGTTTATGTAAGATGAGAGAGAGAGAGAGAGAGAGAGACGTGTGTACAAAGGAGTACAAAGGAAATCAAGCAACAACATTTCTAGTGACCCTTCTAGGCTGCTTGTCCTCCAAAACACTGAGGATCAAGTGTCCAAACAGTGGTTTAGAGTGGGTAAGGGAACATTGGGAAGGGAACTACTGCCCTGGAACTAATGTCCGTGGCAGGATTAGGAAGTTAGTAGGGGACAGATGGGTTAGTAACTGAGGGGGGGATAAAATAAAGTTATTCATTTACAACCGCAGTCAGTCGCGGGTTTGATGCGAGATATTTGTCTAAGCGGAGTTTAAATTAATCAACGGTGCTGCAGTCCATAACATCTCGGGGAAGCCCATTCCACAAGTTGACAACTCGATTGAAGAAGAAATTCTTAGATTCGTGTGAGTTAAAAGATTTACCAATAATTTTGCAACCGTTTCCCCGCGTGTAATTAGATTGGTCGATAGTGAAGTTCTTACTACAGTTCATATTGTTGATGCCTTTGATGATTTTGAACACTTGAATTAAGTCACCTCTTAATCTGCGCTGGGTTAAAGGAAATAGATTTAATTCTCTAAGACGCTCTTCATATGGTTTGTTCTTTAGGCTAGCTATCATTTTGGTAACTCTATGTTGAACTCGTTCTAGCTTGTTTATATCTTTTTGGTAATAAGGGCACCAGGATTGAACTCAGTATTCCAGAAGAGGGTGGACTAAGGAATTGTAAAGGGTTAGGATAACTTCTTTGGATTTATGCTCAAATGACCTGCCTATAAAGCCAATTATTTTGTTTGCCTTCTTAACAACTTCTGAACATTGTTGACTCGGTTTTAGGTTACTCGATATTGTTACTCCCAGATCGGTTTCTCTGTTTACATTCTTAAGCTGAGTGCCATTCATCGAATAGTTTGCTTTCTCATTTAGGTATCCGATATGTAGTACTTTACATTTATCCGCATTGAAACTCATTTGCCAAATTTGGGCCCAACATGACAATTTATCTAAATTGTATTGCATATCGTCGACTTGTTCTTTTGAGAGTATGCTATTTGCAATTTTTGTATCGTCAGCAAATTTTGAGATTGTACAGGTGAGACCCTCATCTATGTCGTTGATGTAAATTAGAAAGAGAATTGGTCCTAGTACCGATCCCTGGGGTACCCCGCTACTTACATTGGTCCATTTAGATGCCTTACCGTTTATGACTACTCTTTGCTTTCTGTCGCTGAGCCAATTTTCTATCCATTTCAACACACCGTCTTGTATTCCATGCGCTTTTAGTTTTAGCAGTAAACGTTTGTGGGGAACTTTGTCAAAGGCCTTTTGAAAATCAAGGTATATAATATCTACAGCTTTACTCTCATCGTAGAGGTTGAGGATATCGTGGAAGAAGTCTAAGAGAATTGTTAAACAGGAACGTTTTTTACGAAAGCCGTGTTGAGTATCTTTAAGTATGTTATTTGCCTCTAAGTGATTTACGAGTCTGTCTCTTATGACCGTTTCTAGCATTTTACATACAACTGAGGTTAAGCTAATTGGACGATAGTTACTGGGTAGGGATTTGCTGCCTTTTTTTAATATCGGTGTTACGTTGGCTAGCTTCCACTGATCAGGCATAGTCCCAGACTGCAAGGATTCATTGAATAGCAATGTCAGTGGTTTGGAGAGCTCATCCATAGCTTCCTTTAGAACTCTAGGCGAGATTGTATCAGGTCCAGGCGTTTTATTTACCTTGAGTTTATCTAAACAATTCAATACTTCTCTCTCTGTAACGGTGATATTGCTTAGAACATCTGAATTATCAATATGAATCGGCGATCGTGTAGGGATATCACTGAGGTCTTCGGTTATAAAAACTGATGCAAAGAAGGTATTGAGGGCATTACTCATTTGTACTTCGTCTTTGGTGTATTCTCCATTTTCATCGACTAACGGTCCAACAGTTGAAGTAACTACTTTTTTCTTTCTGATATAACTATAGAATTCTTTCGTGTTTGTTTTACTTGATTCGCAACATGTAACTCCAGGGTCTTTTTACTTTGCTTAATTAACTTTTTGGCTTTGCGTCGTAGCTCTACAAATTTCACCCGTTCTTCGTCATTTTGTGAGGATTTTAATCTACCATTAGCAAATTTTTTAGCAAGCAGACAGTCTGAAATATCTTTATTCCACCATTTGGGCTTATCATTATGGCCTGGACGCCGTATTTTCGATGGTATGCAGTCTTGCACTGCCTTAAGGTAAGTGGTTGAGAAACACTCCCAAGATGTATTTATGTCGTTATTGTTAGTCAGAAAGCTCCAGTCAGTTTCTTTAAGCTTTGATTTGAGTTTATGAAAATTTGCTATCTTGAAATTAGGGACTTTCTCAATGCTGCTATTTGATTTGTTACTAGTAAACTTTAAAGTGAAAGTTATCGTACGATGGTCGCTGTTACTGAATTAATCACCAACATTCAAATTCTCTATTAATTCTTCTTTTGTTGCGAGTACAAGGTCAAGCACATTATTACCACGGGTCGGAGATTGTACAAATTGAAAAAGTGAACTCTCTTGCAAGTTAGCATAGAGGTCGTGTCCAGAGTGTGAAGTAAGAATATCGCCCCATTTAGTCACGGGTAAGTTGAAATCGCCAAGAATTACGGAATCTTGTATGTTAGTTATTTCTGCAATTTGTTCATAAATTTCACTGTCAGTTTGCACTGATTGAGATGGGGGTCTGTATAATAAAGCTAGTGTTATTTTAGTTCCTCGTTTATTATTTAATAGTACGTAAGATATGTCTATATTCGCAATTTGAGGTTCTGACATTAAGACGGGATTAAGACTTTCTTTTATAAAAAACAGAACTCCTCCTCCATTTCTATTGATCCGACTTTTCTCAAACATTGTATAACCAGGAAGCGTATATTCGGCTAAAAAGTCTCTGTCTTCCGTATTTAACCAAGATTCTGTAATGCCGATTATATCATAATGTTCTGTAAACACGATTTCCTCTAGATCTGAAAATTTATTGCGTATGCTACGAGCATTTACATAAAACACCTTAAGAGTATTAGAGTTGGATGTAACTGATTGTGCATTGTCTGAATTTTCAGTTCGTATTTGACTTACACTACCCTGTCTGGGGTCTGGTTGACCCCGTTTTTTGAACGGAAATCCTTGACTGCATCGTTCAGCAGACGACCAAGACGTGCAGCTTCTACTTCATTGAGATGTACACCATCTCCTGAAAACAAAGATTTATCATAGTAAAAATGATCCCACGTGTCGACAAAGCCGATGTCCTCCTCCCTGCAGAGTTTGGCTAGTCGGCGATTTGTACTGGTAGCTATGTTGTAGAATCGGTTTTCTACATCAATCCGGGGAACAATTCCTGAAATTAAGATTCTATTAGATTTTTCCTTGAAGGACCTGATCAGGCGCCGGTACTTGCAAAGTAGTTCCTCTGACCGCGTCCGTTGGACATCGTTAGATCCAACGTGGATGACGTACGTAGTGCTAGCGGGGGCGAGCCTGGAAACCTCTTCCACAGCCGCAAAAATGTCGTCCATGCCGCCACCTGGGATACAGAATCGCTTTCTGGTCCTGGATGCCCTGGCGCAGAACTCGGTAAGTTGGCCACGGACCATGGAGTCGCCCACAAGCCGAACTTCTTCCGTTTCCTCTTCCTCGTCAATAGCCAGAATTTTGAAGCGGTTTTGGCATGTTGTCGGGATGACCTTCCTGGTACTGGTACTGGGATGCACATTGTTTCTCACTAACTGAAAATTGTCCTGGGGGGGAGTGAGAGTAGAGTCATTTTTATTTTCTGCAACATCTAAGGTAGCTGCTGGTGTGGGTACCGGTACCGGTACTGTATGCACTGGAATGGCGGTTGACATCATAGTGGTTTCTTGGGCCGAGGGCACTCCTACGTTGAGTGTGGCAAATTCTTGAAGGGATTCAAGCTTCGTAGTCAGGGCATCGATCTTGCGGTGAGCTGCATTCAATTCATCCGCAATCTTCTCTCGGAGCTGGCAAAATCTACAAATTTGGACATCAGTATCAACAAACATGGTATTGCCAAATTTACCGGAACAACTCGTGTGAATGAGAGAGAGATGGGAGGACTGATGTTGAATATAATGTTTATGTAAGATGAGAGAGAGAGAGACGTGTGTGAATGAGAGAGAGATGGGAGGACTGATGTTGAATATAATGTTTATGTAAGATGAGAGAGAGAGAGAGTGACGTGTGTGAATGAGAGAGATGGGAGGACTGATGTTGAATATAATATTTATGTAAGATGAGAGAGAGAGAGAGAGTGACGTGTGTGAATGAGAGAGGGATGGGAGGACTGATGTTGAATATAATGTTTATGTAAGATGAGAGAGAGAGAGAGTGACGTGTGTGAATGAGAGAGAGATGGGAGGACTGATGTTGAATATAATGTTTATGTAAGATGAAAGAGAGAGAGAGAGAGAGACGTGTGTGAATGAGAGAGATGGGAGGACTGATGTTGAATATAATGATTATGTAAGATGAGAGAGAGAGAGAGAGAGAGAGAGAGAGAGAGAGAGAGAGAGAGAGACGTGTGTGAATGAGAGAGAGATGGGAGGACTGATGTTGAATATAATGTTTATGTAAGATGAAAGAGAGAGAGAGAGAGAGACTTAATCCCTTATTAATTACGACATGAATCTTGTCTCACTCCATCCCTTTCAATCCCCTACACACACACACACACACACACACACACACACACACACACACACACACACCTCTATCTATCTATCTATCTCTGTCTTTCATACATTCTCTCTGTCTACCTCTCTTTTCCTTTACCACCCCCTTCTCTGTCTCTCTCTCTCTCTCTCTCTCTCTCTCTCTCTCTCTCTCTCTCTCTCTCTCTCTCTCTCTCTCTAAATATATGTAACTGTTTTCCATATACTCACAAATAACACACCCTCTCTATTTTGTAAGTAGGACGTAATTCAGGAAAACAATCAATCATGCAAGGAATAAGTCATGTATTCCGTCATGTATTTAGTCAGTTAAGGGGAGATGGGCCTTTTTTTCTTTTATTTCAATTATTCTTGTATTTCTTAAGCTTCTTCGCTAGACCTCCATCAATTTTAGAAAAACTCTCCTTAGACCCCTCAAGATAAATTTGTACATTTTTCGGTAGGCTGGTTCCTCTTAAATATCAGGCTCGCTACCTCTCGCCAGGAAAAAATCGACACCTAAATGGCACGAAAGGTCTTAAAATTGACAACGAAAGGGGGCGAAAGGTGTTAAAATCGCCAAACTAATGGAACGAACGTCTTACAATCTCAAAACAAATGAGGCTTAACACGAGGGACAAAGGGGACCAGAAAAACGACCCATCTCCCCTTAATGTCTAATCAGTCAATCAGTCGTGCACATCAGACGACATGCGATATATTATTAGTCAAGCATCAATCCGTCCTGCAATTAATCAGCTGTGATCGGTAATCAGTAGTTTATTAAATAGGCAATTAAACTGGCTGTCTATATCACTATCTAATCTCACACACACACACACACACACACACACACACACACACACACACACACACACACCTTTCTCCCCTCCACTCTTGCCATTCTTTTATCCACCTTCACCTCTTTATACTTATCAAATTGCAACATGTCCTTGCCTTGTTCTCCTTAAGGGGGTAGTACTCGCTTCTTCTGGCCCCCCTTCTCCCTCATGTTTAGTATATTAGTTTTGAGGTCTTAAGACGTTCGTTTCGTTAGTTCGGCGATTTTGAGACCGGCCATGGGCCGGGGTATTTTTCTACCGAAAAATGTACACATTTATCTTGAAGGTGATTTAGAGGGTGTTTGTCTAAGCTTGATGGAGGTTTAGCGACGAAACTCAAAAATGAATTAATAAATAAATATATAGACCAAACACCAAGCACTACCCCCTTAATATATTCACTCGTCGTAATATCAATTTTCTATTTATATATTATTATTAGTAGCAATGTTTAGTGTTATTTAGAATTTTGTTATTATTGGATTTATTATTATTAGTGTTATTGTTGTCATTATTATTGTTATTATTATTGTTATTGTAGTATTTAATTTTAACTCTGTTATGCTACTACTACTATGGGGGATAATTCGACAGTCATTTAGAAGTTCGTATATTTTATTTAACAGACTTCCTAACTACTCTAATAATAGGTTCTTGGCTCGGGCCGAGATGAGTTCGAAACGCAGATTGAATATTACGTTGATTCATGCTAGGTTGTAATTTGGACCCCTAGAGTTCCCGTTACTCCCTAACTGAATCCCCGCTATTCAGGTATTGACTCAAGTCGGCTTCAATCCTACGACCCGTTATTAGTGATTAATCCTAAATAAATAAATCAAAACCCTGCTGTGTCTTTTATTGAGACCAGGGCCTAATGAACCATTTGCTCTTTGCTTAACTAAACAAAAGTGATATTCTTTCCTCTACTCTTTAGGTTTTCCCACGTTTACTGAGCCTTCTGTATCCTTTCTCAATACCAAGGCTATAACACATATAATCTATCTCCTCAATACATAGAATCTATTTACTCCTTTGACACAACCGTCGTTACTACACAAGTACCTCCACAATGACATAAAATCGTACAAATTACCGAATGAGATTACAAGGTCTCTCTCACGTATAATATGGGTTCCGCCACCCAGTTACCTCACAATCTAAGTTTACAATCTTTACCTCAATAACACTATTGGGTTCCGTCACCCAGTTACTTCACAATATAGGTTTACAATATTTATCTCAATAACACTATTGGGTTCCGTCACCCAGTTACTTCACAATATAGGTTTACAATATTTATCTCAATAACACTATTGGGTTCCGTCACCCAGTTACTTCACAATATAGGTTTACAATATTTATCTCAATGACACTATTGGGTTTCGTCACCCAGTTACTTCACAATATAGGTTTACAATCTTTAGCTCAATAACACCTTCCGAATTTACTCTCAAGTAACCCTATTACAAACACGCTATGTTACCTTTCAATATGATCAATAATCGTTCTAACAAAAGATGAACTGTGCCTCCAACGCTTACATGGAATAGCTCTTTTAGACTTAATAATAACGTAATTCACATTGGACTAATGTCCTTCTTCACATTTTCCTTTGTCACTACTTAATGAATGATTCATATGGACTAGTGTCCTTTCCTAGCTATAGCTAATCTACTAGGCAACTAAACAACTGTTTCCCTCTTGAACTTATTGGTTGCCTCATTTATTAACAAAAGTATTCTTTCCCTCCCTTCTTTACTTTACTCTTTTAATCTTTATTCTCTCCTATCATATCCTATATAATAACTCTTTCGGCTGGTGCAGTTGCTAACAAATATAGCTAATTAACAACACATCATCATCTTTATATATTCAGGTGGGTCTAAATTATTTTTCCTTTAGTCTTGTCCTAGAAGGACACATTAATTTTTATAAGTGGTGGCCACCGGGTTAGTTCTGCAGTCTCTCTCTTTCTTTATCTCAACTGGAAATCTTTGCTCTCCCACTACTATCTGTCGTCCTCTTGAATCGCTTGGCGGTAGTGGTATGCAAGCCTGCGATGTGACGACAGGCGGCCAGATACTGAGGATGTATCTGCCTTAGTAGGGAAGAGCTGATGATAGGCCTGGGGTGTGCCTTCTGGAACAAAAGGCGAGGGCTGGGAGGCTGGAGCCGAATTGTCGTGAGTGCCCAAGCGAGAGAGAGCAAGTAAGTTGCGAAAACTGAGCCCAGTGCTGTCCGACCGGCGAATGACTTTGCAACACGCCCCCCCCCCCCCCCTCCCTTTATAGTCAACCCTCCCGCTCTCCTGCGCAGTGATTGGTTGACTGGCACGCGCCGAGACACGCTCGCTTTGAATTCTTTCTTGCTTCCCCTCCTCTTTCTTCTCTTCATAGTAAGTTCCAGGAAGTTGATTATAAACCTCTTTTGGTGGCTTACGGGAGTACATGGCTGGCACCGAGGTATTACTTAGTGGATAATCAAAAGGAACTCTTCGGGAAGTGAAAGAGAGTGACTTTTGAGGTGGAATAAGAAGTCCAGCTTCGCGCTTCGATAATGGAGGCCGCTGATTGGCTGGTGGGCGGGGCGTGGCACGTTGCAACCGTGAGCTGTCAGCATCAGCTGGCTGTGCAAGCAAGTAAAAGGGAGCGCAGTGGTTGGCGGAGGGTTTATCTACTTTAATTATTATTATTATTGTATGTATTTTTATTATCACTTGTACTTGTATTGTTTTATTATTTATTAATAATAGTAGTTGTAGTAGTAGTTTCAGTAGTTTTCAATGACATAGACACACTCATACACACTCACTTGCTCACTCACACTCTCACGTTCATGCCACTTTTTCACATTCAGACACCGCACCACCCCATATCTCTCTCTCTCATACATACATATACATAAACACACACTTACTCACACTCTCATTCACACACACTCTCTTTCTCTATCTCTGTTCTTTGTCCACCTCCTCCTCCGTTTCTTCTTTAATTCACACTCTTTTTCCCCGCTAATTGTTCTTTGCTCTCTTTGCCTTCCCCTTCTCTTCTCGACCCCGTTAAATCTTCTGCCATCCTCCATTTACTTTATCTCTCTCTCTCTCTCTCTCTTGAGTTTATCTAAACAATTCAATACTTCTCTCTCTGTAACGGTGATGCTGCTTAGAACATCTGAATTATCAATCTGAATCGGCGATGGTGTAGGGATATCACTGAGGTCTTCAGTTGTAAAAACTGATGCAAAGAAGGTATTGAGGGCATTACTCATTTGTACTTCGTCTTTGGTGTATTCTCCATTTCCATCGACTAACGGTCCAACAGTTGAAGTAACTACTTTTTCTTTCTGATATAACTAGAGAATTCTTTCGAGTTTGTTTTACTTTGATTCGCAACATGTAACTCCATGGTCCTTTTACTTTGCTTAACCCACTGAGCCCCAGCGACGCAGGGTTTGCGTCCACAATGTATGTAACGCTAAACCCCAGCGACGCATGGTTTGCGTCCTGGCCGGTCCGGTCCCAATTACTCCGGTCCTATGGCACCTAGAGGGCTCAGATTTGTGGGAACTGTGTAAGTATCCCACGCACCCATGCCGATGGTTGAAAACTCTCAAAGTCCAACTGCGTGCGCGTGAGCGTGCAAAAACATGTTTTTTTGGGGAAATTGCCTTCAATTTTATACTCTAGTACAATCCGTTTTCGGGGGCTCCGTAGGACCATTTTTTGAGCTTTTTGATAGTTTTTTCATGGTTTTCCCTTCATTCCTAACCCTTTCACTATTGTTTCTGGAATAAAAAAAAAAATCAGAATCAGCCGGTCCTGGGTGGTACATTTATTAATATTTAGCTGGTACTCAGCGGGTTAATTAACTTTTTGGCTTTGCGTCGTAGCTCTACAAATTTCACCCGTTCTTCGTCATTTTGTGAGGATTTTAATCTATCATTAGCACATTTTTTAGCAAGCAGACAGTCTGCAATATCTTTATTCCACCATTTGGGCTTATCATTATGGCCTGGACGCCGTATTTTCGATGGTATGCAGTCTTGCACTGCCTTAAGGTAAGTGGTTGTGAAACACTCCCAAGATGTATTTATGTCGTTATTGCTAGTCAGAAAGCTCCAGTCAGTTTCTTTAAGCTTTGATTTAAGTTCATGAAAATTTGCTTTCTTGAAATTAGGGACTTTCTCAATGCTGCTATTTGATTTGTACTAGTAAACTTTAAAGTGAAAGTTATCGTACGATGGTCGCTGTTACTGAATTCATCACCAACATTCAAATTCTCTATTAATTCTTCTTTTGTAGCGAGTACAAGGTCAAGCACATTATTACCACGGGTCGGAGATTGTACAAATTGAAAAAGTGAACTCTCTTGCAAGTTAGTATAGAGGTCGTGTCCAGAGTGTGAAGTAAGAATATCGCCCCATTTAGTCACGGGTAAGTTGAAATCGCCAAGAATTACGGTATCTTGTATGTTAGTTATTTCTGCAATTTGTTCATAAATTTCACTGTCAATTTGCGCTGCTTGAGCTGGGGGTCTGTTTAATAAAGCTAGTGTTATTTTAGTTCCTCGTTTATTATTTAATAGTACGTAAGATATGTCTATATTCGCAATTTGAGGTTTTGACATTAAGACAGGATTAAGACTTTCCTTTATAAAAAACAGAACTCCTCCTCCATTTCTATTGATCCGACTTTTCTCAAACATTGTATAACCAGGAAGCGTATATTCGGCTAAAAAGTCTCTGTCTTCCGTATTTAACCAAGATTCTGTAATGCCAATTATATCATAATGTTCTGTAAACACGATTTCCTCTAGATCTGAAAATGTATTGCGTATGCTACGAGCATTTACATAAAACACCTTAAGAGTATTAGAGTTGGATGTTACTGATTGTGCATTGTCTGAATTTTCAGTTCGTATTTGACTTACACTACCCTGCCTGGATACCCCCGGTTGACCCCGTTTTTTGAACGGAAATCCTTGACTGCATCGTTCAGCAGACGACCAAGACGTGCAGCTCCTATTTCATTGAGATGTACATCATCTCCTGAAAACAAAGATTTATCATAGTAAAAATGATCCCACGTGTCGACAAAGCCGATGTCCTCCTCCCTGCAGAGTTTGGCTAGTCGGCGATTTGTACTGGTAGCTATGTTGTAGAATCGGAGAGTAAAGCTGTAGATATTATATACCTTGATTTTCAAAAGGCCTTTGACAAAGTTCCCCACAAACGTTTACTGCTAAAACTAAAAGCGCATGGAATACAAGACAGTGTGTTGAAATGGATAAAAAATTGGCTCAGCGACAGAAAGCAGAGAGTAGTCATAAACGGTAAGGCATCTAAATGGACCAATGTAAGTAGCGGGGTACCCCAGGGATCGGTACTAGGACCAATTCTCTTTCTAATTTACATCAACGACATAGATGAGGGTCTCACCTGTGCAATCTCAAAATTTGCTGACGATACAAAAATTGCAAATAGCGTACTCTCAAAAGAACAAGTTGACGATATGCAACACAATCTAGATAAATTGTCATGTTGGGCCCAAATTTGGCAAATGAGTTTCAATGCGGATAAATGTAAAGTACTACATATCGGATGCCTAAATGAGAAAGCAAACTATTCGATGAATGGCACTCAGCTTAAGAATGTAAACAGAGAAACCGATTTGGGAGTAACAATATCGAGTAACCTAAAACCGAGTCAACAATGTTCAGAAGTTGTTAAGAAGGCAAACAAAATAATTGGCTTTATAGGCAGGTCATTTGAGCATAAATCCAAAGAAGTTATCCTTTATATTTACAATTCCTTAGTCCGCCCTCTTCTGGAATACTGCGTTCAATCCTGGTGCCCATATTACCAAAATGATATAAACAAGCTAGAACGAGTTCAACGTAGAGTTACCAAAATTATACCTAGCCTAAAGAACAAACCATACAAAAAGCGAAGAGCGTCTTAGAGAATTAAATCTATTTCCTTTAACCCAGCGCAGATTAAGAGGTGACTTAATTCAAAGGTTCAAAATCATCAAAGGCATTGACAATATGAACTGTAGTAAGTACTTCACTATCGACCAATCTAATAACACGTGGGGAAACGGTTGCAAAATTATTGGTAAATCTTTTAACTCACACTAATCTAAGAATTTCTTCTTCAATCGAGTTGTCAACTTGTGGAATGGGCTTCCCCGAGACGTTATAGACTGCAGCACCGTTGATTAATTTAAACTCGGCTTAGACAAATATCTCGCATCAAACCCGCGACTGACTGCGTTTGTAAATGAATAACTTTATTGTATCCCCCCCTCAGTTACTAACCCATCTGTCCCCTACTAACTTCCTAATCCTGCCACGGACATTAGTTTCAGGGCAGTAGTTCCCTTTCCAATGTTCCCTTACCCACTCTAAACCACTGTTTGGACACTTGATCCTCAGTGTTTTGGAGGACAAGCAGCCTAGAAGGGTCACTAGATTTGTTGTTGCTTGATTTCCTTTGTACTCCTTTGTTTGTACCTTTTGAACCGTCTAGTTTATAAATAACTCTTTTCCCCTCTGAATTATTGTATATACTGGTATATATATATATATATATATATATATATATATATAATTTAGTAAGAGAGAGAGTGTGGAGAGTGAGCAGAGCGAGTTCTTTGACCTGAATGTTGGTTTGAAACAGGGGTGTGTGATGTCCCCGTGGTTGTTTACTGTATATATGGATGGAGTCATGAAAGAAATACTATCAAGAGCAGTGAATGTTGGTGTATCGCTGAAAAGGGAGGGAATTGAGTGGAAGCTACCTATACTGCTGTTTGCGGATGATACAGTTCTGATGAGTGATAATGAATGGGAGTTGCAGGGTCTGGTAAATGAGTTTGGAACAGTGTGCGAAAAACGGAATTTGAAGGTAAATACGGGGAAGAGCAAGGTTATGGTCTTCGAAAGGGGTGAAGTCACAGAGTGTGAGGTGAAGCTGAACGGTCAGGCTATGGAGATCGTCAACTCTTTTAAGTATCTGGGCAGTGTGTTGAGTAAAGATGGGACTATGGATGAAGAGGTGCGGGAGAGGGTACAACAGGGGAAGAGGGTTGTAGGAACGCTAAAAGCAGTAACAAGAAATAGGGTGGTCAGTATGGAAGTGAAGAAGTCCTTGCATGACAGTGTGGTAATCCCGACACTGACTTACGGAAGCGAATCATGGACGTTGGTTGAGAGACTCAGACCAAGAGTGAGAGCAGTGGAAATTAATTACTTAAGGAGTGCGTGCGGAGTTACATGGAGGGATAGACAGACTAATGAGGAAGTAAGAAGGAGGTGTGGTGTGGAGGTAGATGTGCTGGAAAGTGTGAAAAGGAACAACTTGAGATGGTTCGGCCATATGGAACGTATGGAAAGCGAGAGAATGACTAAGAGGGTGTACGAGAGCGAGGTGGAGGGACAGAGGGGGAGAGGTAGACCGAATATGAGGTGGAAGGATGGAGTGAGGAACTACATGAACGAAGGCGGTGCTGGTTGGGGGGAGGGGCGTCGACTGACTGGGGACAGAGGTGCATGGGGGCGGTTCGTTCGTGGCCACCCCTTCGGGGATCACGGCGTCAGGCAATAGATAGATAGATAGTAAGAGAGAGAGAACAAAAATAGATAGGCAGATAAATAGATGGATATAGACGTTTGTGTGTGGGGGTGCGTGCTTGCCTATGTGTGTGTACTAGTGAGTCTGTGTATGTGTTTTATAGTATACATTTATATAGACTGATTGCTGGCTTCTTTATTGCTCTCCGTTATTATATTTAAAAGTTTATATGTTAATTAGATTCTTTGTTTTCATGATTAATCTGTGTTGTTTTTGTGTTTTTGTTTTCTTGTCAGGCTTTTATCCTTTAAGATTTTTTTCGGATCTTTCTGTGTCTTTTGGAAGCTGTATTATTGATGTTTTATTATTTGTTATCATTATTAATTTTTATTATTAATATTTTTTATTATTTTGTGTATTTATTATTTGTGTTTGTATTTATTATATTACTGTTTTCTTTATTTTATTTTATTTGCATTATATATTATTTGTTTGTTATTTATTATTTGTATTAATAATTATTATATATTGATATTTGTTGTTTATTATTTATTACTTGTATTATTTACTTTGTCCTTGCATAATAAGAAGGCTCAAACGATCGTGTTCATGATATCGTTTTCACAATAATTGTAAATTTTCAGATTGGTTTTCAATTGTTTTATTTGTATACCAAATGTTACGATATATTAATTAATTGAAGTAATGAAATATATATACTGTATATATATATCTTGGTTACTTAATCAAATTGTTTAACTTCTTAATTACAAAGGTGTCATTATTAATTCATAGTATTAATTTGTGGATTTTTTTAGGTCGTATTTACCTATTTCAGTCCTAGATGTAGATTTTAAACTAAAGAATATCGTGTTATGGTAACCAGAATATCGTGTTATGGCAACCAGAATATCGTGTTATGGTAACCAGAATATCGTGTTATGGTAACCAGAATATCGTGTTATGGTAACCAGAATATCGTGTTATGGTAACCAGAATATCGTGTTATGGTAACCAGAATATCGTGTTATGGTAACCAGAATATCGTGTTATGGTAACCAGAATATCGTGTTATGGTAACCAGAATATCGTGTTATGGTAACCAGAATATCGTGTTATGGTAACCAGAATATCGTGTTATGGTAACCAGAATATCGTGTTATGGTAACCAGAATATCGTGTTATGGTAACCAGAATATCGTGTTATGGTAACCAGAATATCGTGTTATGGTAACCAGAATATGATTAAAATTACATAATCGTGCTGAAGGGGTTAAAGGGGGATGGGTGTATTTATTTGTTTATTGTTTTATATTTTACTTATATTTTAGTTTCCTCCCTAGACCTCCATCAAGCTGTAAAAAAGAAAACCCCTAGACCCCCCCCCCCCCTTCAAGATAACAGTGTACATTTGTCGGTAGAAAAATGTTCCAGCCGAAGGGCGACTACTCTTAAAATTACAGGCTCGTTATCGCTCGCCAGGAAAAAATCGACACCTAAATGGCACGCAAGGTCTTAATATTGACTAAGACATTGGGCGTAAAGTCGTAAAGTCGCCAAATTATTGAGTCAAACGTCCTAAATTCGAAAAAACAATGGGGCTAAACATGAGGGAGAAGGGGTGCCAGACAAAAACAGCCCATCCCCCCCTTAAACAGAATGAAACCGGCGTCACTGGAGCCAGTTTATCGGGTACACATATCGGAGTCTTGAATCCCATACAAGTTATCATATTAATTGATTTGATTTTGCTGTTTATTCGTATATTAAACTAGACTGTACACGATTGGGGGTTCTTAACCCTGTTTGTTCCGACGACGTCTTTATATTTATATTCTAACTATATATAGACGATTTTGTGCAGTTTAAAAAGGAGCTGTGGAAAAAAATAATAAAATCGTCTAATAGTGGCCAGAAGAAAGGTAAAAGGACGGAACCGGTACTGTAAAGGTTAATATACAAAATATAGTCATAATGGAAGCGAATATGTCAGGTAATAAACTTGATTTTAGTTTTTTTTTTTTAACTTTGATACTTTGTCTCCGTTACCTTCGTCTTTACGGTACCCTTATGGCACCAGTTTAGGTGGGCGGGACTCGTCAGCACTGGTCGGCAACCCATCTAGGGGTATAAGCCTTATGCGCTCATCGGTGCCACTTGCAGGTGGCGAACTCTACAATAAATATTGTATTTATTTTGTTCTGGACTCCTGCTTCCTCATGTTTAGCCCCATTAGTTATGAGATTATAAGACGTTCAGTTTGGCGAATTTAAGACCTTTCGCAACATTCCTTTGTCAATATATTCGTGATATATACAGTATATATAATTATGTATACAATATACTGTATATATACAGTATATATATATAGTTTCCATCTTAGACCTTAGTCAAACATAAAAACACCCGAAGACCCCATTTCGAGATAAATTTGTACATTTCTCGGTAGATCGAAACTCAAATATATAATTATATATGCATATAATAATTACAAATTAAATTATAATACCCCTCCCCTTAAAACTATATGCAATGGAGAAATGCGTCCCAGTAATAGTGTGAATCATAAAATACCATTGACGACAGGTTAAACATGATTACTTTATTATTACATTCAATATACAGTAACTCTAAATGATTTCATATAACATTCATACATTCACCGCCCTCATATTATAGCAACGCTCATGTTCGCTATATAACACTTGTAGCATTAAATACAATTAAGGGTCATAAGTTTTAACTGAACGGTATTACATTATAGAAAGCTTATGATAGAATTATATAACACGTATTCATAGGTCCAGTACCTGGCTTTGAGGATCGGTCAATTATTCAAATTATTATAATGATGCATATTAAATGGTACTGAAAAATGCATTATACACTTCGACTCATAACGCACCTTGAATTTAGCTCTTTGTTACTCTGTCAACATTGGGGGAGACACTTGTTTTGTCATAATATGTCTTCTGGCACACACACACACACACACACACACATACACACCAACTTGTTTTCAATCTAATATATATAGTATCTATATATATATATATATACAGGGTGATTCAGTAACCCTTTTCATAAATTTAATGGCAAATTCGGGAGACAAAAATAAGACTAATTTACTCTATGACCCTTAGGGTGAGTCTTTGATATGATGGAGATATTACACCTTTAAAGTTATTGATAGATAGAAAAGAAAAAAAATCTACGGAGTGTGAATGAAAATGTCGTTGCTACCTGGCAGGGTAGCGTAACCAAGACTTGGTATCAAAATGGCTGCATACGGTAGCTGGATGCAGTTCGTTTGGCAATTTACAAAGGTACATTACTACTGTATTTGTATTATCATCATCATTATTATTAATAATCATTGTATTAGTAGTAGTAGTAGCAAGGGGAGAAGCAGGCGGCGGAGGATAAGTAAGAGGAAGAGGAGGAGGAGTAAGTGGTGGAAGAGGGGTAAGTGGAGGAGGAGGAATCTTCCTGCCGACTTTGAGCTTTGATACTCCGCTCGTCTTAATGAATCTGGAATCAATCTGTACATGAATCTAAAGATTGTTTCTTTGCTTACACGTGGTATGTAAATGGTTGCATATGGTAGCAGTTGTATCAATGCTCAAAAGAACATTAGCATTTTATCACCATCATCATAATTAATACTCTATTCATCGTAGCTGTAGTAGTAGTAGTAATAGTCTTGGTTACGCTACCCTGCCAGTTAGCAACGACATTTTCATTCTCACTCCTTAGATTTTTTCTTTTTTATCTATCGATAACTTTAAAGGTGTAATATCTCCATCATATCAAAGACTCACCCTAAGGGTCATAGAGTAAATTAGTCTTATTTTTGTCTCCCGAATTTGCCATTAAATTTATGAAAAGGGTTACTGAATCACCCTGTATATATAATATAATTATATACACTGTACGTGGTCTTCCTTCTTGTGTGTTCCTCCCCCTTTATTATTTTCTTTCATTTGTATCTCTCCCTTTCTTGATTGAGGTAATTAGTACTCTCTCTCTCTCTCTCTCTCTCTCTCTCTCTCTCTCTCTCTCTCTCTCTCATTGTTATTGCACCTCGGTTATATTTTTAATGTTGTTTTATTTGTTTTTTTTATATTTTGTTTCCTCGTTCTGGTTTCCCCGTGTCATTGTTATCGCTCGGGGTTGTTTCAAAGTGTCTCGCCTTGCCTTTGCGTTTAACCCCTTCTGTACCGGCGACGTTTTTCTAATTTTACTCTAGCTGTATTCAGACGATTTTGTGCAGTTTAAGAAGGATCTGTGGTGATAAAAATGGTTAAGTGAGATAGTTCGAAGCCTTTTAACTACTCTTTAAACTTAATAACATCGTCTGCTTATTCTGTTATGTATATATTATTTGTTTCGTTTCCTCCCTAGACCTCCAGCAAGCTTAAAAAAGCATCCCCAAGACAAGATAAATGTGTACATTTTTCGATAGAGAAATTTCCCGGCCGGAGGCCGGTTACCAATATATAACAGGCTCCCTATCGAGCGATAGGGAGCCAGGAAAAATATCGACACCTGAATTGCACGAAAGGTCTTAATATGACACACACACACACACACACACACACACACACACACACACACACACACACACATACCTCACCATTGCACACTCCCCCTCCAGTTTAATTAAGTTGTTGTTGAAAACGTGACCCTAACAAGCATGGCAGAGTGGCGGCTATTTTCTTTCCTCCCTAAGTGGCTATCACACGAGAGCATTTATAGTCAATTTTCTGGCAACATTTCTGGAATATTTGGCCCTGGTATCGGAAACTAGACTGTTGATTGATGAATTTAGGTGACCGAAATATTCTTAATGTTGACCTCATAAGCTACCAGACCAGTGTTGAGGATAAATGTTGAGGGAAAAGCGCTCGGATGATACTGCCTGGTTCACTTTTTGGGCGATGTTTGCAAGTATTCATTATGTTTCTAGTTTCCTCCCTAGACCTCCATCAAATAAAAACAAAAATATCCATTATATCCCCCTTCTAGATTAATTTGTACATTTTTCGGTAGAAAAATGTACCTGCCAAAGGCCGGTTCTTCCAACATTACAGGCTCACTTTCGTTCGCCAGAGAAAAAATCGACACCTAAATAGCACGAAAGGTCTAAATATTGACAACGACATTCGGCGAAAGGTCTTAAAATCGACTAACTAACGGGGCAAACAGCTTAACATCTGAAAACTAATGGGGCTAAACATGAGGGAGAAAGTGGTCCAGAAAACCGGCCCATCCCCCCCTTAAGTCTGAACAAAATATGCGAGATTACGCAAACAGTTGAGGTGGTGTGCGTATGTGGAATGTTTAATTAAGGGGAGATGGGCCGTTTTTCTGTCTTCGTAGCGCAATGGATAAATGCACTGAATTTCGGTGTGAGCATCCTAGGTTCGAATCCCTGGACTGCCACATGTATTTGTTGATTTCATTAATTGAGTTTAGGAGTAAAGTCGGTTGGTGGAGGGAACATAATAATCCCTTCTTCCTCATGTTTAGCCCCATTAGTTTTCAGATTATAAACCGTTTGGCCCATTAGTTTGGCGATTTTAAGACCTTTCGCCCCATTTTGTCAATATTAAAACTTTTCGTGTCATTTAGGTGTCAATTTTTTCCTGGCGAGTGATAGCGACCCTGTAATTTTAGAGAAACCGGCCTTCGGCCGGGAAATTTTTCTGCCGAAAAATGTACACATTAATCTAGAATGGGGATCTAATGGGTGTTTTTTTAGGTTTGATGGAAGTTTAGGGAGAAAACTAGAAAAATAATATAAAGATACAGAAATGAGAAATTATATAAGTTCCCTTAAGTCGGAACATAATATAGGAGATTACGCAAACAGAATGACGTTGAGGTGGTGTGCGTATGTGGAATGACGTTGAGGTGGTGTGCGTATGTGGAATGACGTTGAGGTGGTGTGCGTATGTGGAATGACGTTGAGGTGGTGTGCGTATGTGGAATGACGTTGAGGTGGTGTGCGTATGTGGAATGACGTTGAGGTGGTGTGCGTATGTGGAATGACGTTGAGGTGGTGTGCGTATGTGGAATGACGTTGAGGTGGTGTGCGTATGTGGAATGACGTTGAGGTGGTGTGCGTATGTGGAATGACGTTGAGGTGGTGTGCGTATGTGGAATTTATAATAACGTTGTCTTTGTGAGCGAAACCTTTATAATTAGTATATATGTACACTAGAGGAAAAAACCATCTTTACACTGATGAACTGTATACAATCTTATGTGAACGAAATGAATCGGGTAAAACATACGTCTGTGTGGTATTATCACAAGATACCGACCCACTTTCAGAAGAGAGAGAGAGAGAGAGGGAGGAGAGAGAGAGAGAGAGGGGGGAGGTGCTATTATGGAAAATGGAAAAGATGGAGGGTATCATAACAAAAATTGTGTTGATGGGGAAGTAAAGGTAAATTGATGTTTAACTTAGTGGGTTACAAAGAGTTACAAGGGATAGTCAGTGTCTCAAAAGTCATGCGAGCCATTTACAGGAGATGGTTTTAGTGGAAAATATTTATACGTACCGGTATATACAGTATATATATATATATATATATATATATATAATGTGTGTGTGTGTGTGTGTATGATTTTATTCTCCCCGCCGAACTCGAACCACCAACAGTCAGGACGAGTGTACTTGCTTTTAATCCACTACACCACGGCGTGATAAAGGATGCTTAACCTTTTCCTATTTATATACAGTATATATTAAGGAGAAGGAAAATCCTACTTGAAGATCATATTTCAATGTATACACAAGTCGCAGGATCCACATTCCAGGATGCCATACAGATATTTTTACAAGTACCCCCACGCAACTCGGGTTGCAGTGATTTCATGTAATTCTCACCCAACCAAACATTAATAAAAAATATCAAGTAGGCTATATCTCACAAATACAAGTGAGCTACTATAAGTTTTTAAATTTCCACCCGAACTCGAACCACCAACAGTTAGGACGAGTGTCCATGCTTTAATCAACTCTACATTTCCTATTTATATTAAGGAGAACGGAAATCCTACTTGGAGAAAGTATTCCATTTCATACACAAGTCATAGGATCCATACCCCAGAGTTCCATCCAGGGATTATTACAAATTGTCTCCAAGTAGCATTTGCCATTTGCACCCAGTTGGGGGACACCTCGACGAAGTATACAGACTAGCAGCACACAACAAAGACACTGCAACATCTTCCTCTCATTCCAACGCCCCTTTTCGATCCCCTCTCAACACACTTCGAAAACATTCACCCCACGATGGCTAATAATACAGCATACAGACTAATAAGACATAACAAAGCCACTCCAACAGCTTTCTCTCTTTCCAACATCCCTCCTTCCCTCTCAACACTCTTCAAAAGGTAGATAGGAGGTGCCGTTGTATAGGCTAATCCCCAAATACCTTCACGACCACCACCACCTGTAATACAATACAGCATATTGAATAGCTACATGCCTGTACATAAATATTGAAATACACCGGGAATAAATTATGCATTTACAAAAATACTATATTCTGTGGAAGGTTAGAATATACAAGTTAACCAACAGACGGACGAGGGGAAAAAAAGGTTATAATCTGAGAATTAACCCCTTCTGTACCGGCGACGTCCTTTTAATTTTTTAGACGATTTAGGGATATTTATTAGAGATCTGGGGTATTAAAAATTATTAAGGGAAATAGTTCATAACCTGTTAATTGCCGAAGACCCTTCTTAAATACAATCGGCTAAGAGTAGACAGAATAGAGTTTCGACGTCGCCGGTAGAGAAGGGGTTAAAAGGAAGATACTGAACCACATTAAGCAAAAAAACAAGAGCAAACAAAAAGGACGTGTTCCATTAATGCTACCCTCCCTCCCCCTCCACCACCACCCCCGCCCATACACACAATTTTTTTTTTTTTTTTTTTTTTTGCGCACGTGCCGCCATTATTGAGAAATTGCGAGGCTAATGAGTTTAAGGGCCTTTATTGGGTTAGCGTCAACAAAGGAGAATGGACAGGGTTTTATTATAGGGCACACATAGAGGGGGAGTATTTTTAGAGTGTGTGAGACATCCTCTTTTGTTTTTATTGAGAGTGTTTTTGTTATTGTTGTTATTCTAATTATTATTAGCAATAGTAGTAGTAGTAGTAGTAGTAGTAGTAGTAGTAGTAGTAGTATTGTTTTTGCTGTTTTACCCCATTAGTTTGGTGATCATAAAACGTTTCGACCATTCCAGGTGTCGATTGTTTTTTGGGGGCGAGCAATAGCAAGCCTAAAAATTTGGAGTCTGCGGCTTCGCCGAAGAATTTAGTTTAAGAAAAATTTACACATTTCAGCCTGGGTGCATTTCTCAGTAAAATATGTGATTCTCGGTACCAAGTTTATTTTGATCAATAGTGGGTATCAGCAATATCTAAACATTGTTTCTTCCTTTCGAGTATGATATTAAGTACATGTTCCTATACCTACCCACCCTATTCAACATCTGACAAACATTAATACAACACAGAGCGAACCAAACATAATGGCATGACTTATTAGCACCACTGTACATGGTTTAGTTGTTATCGAGAGGACTTCCCTAGTAGTTAAGGCCCCATTAATTGCTCTTTCCATTCACATATGCATAGCCTACGTGTCGAGTTGCAGTTGGGATGTGTGTACATGCTTAGATTGATATGCAGGATTCGAAGTTGCATAATAAATCGTAGGCAGTGTCCACTATTCTTTAACTGTCTTCGTGGCGCAATGCATAAGGTGTTGATTATCGGTGTGAGCGTCCTGGGTTCGAATCCACGGACTGCCACATGTGTGTGTTCAATTTCATTAATCGATTTTAGGAGTAGAGTTGGTTGTTGGATAGAACATAATAATTACACTGGTATGGGTTGTTAGTTTATTGCTTACACCATGGGACAGTGAATTGTACTCTGTTTCTTTTCAGCTGGCGATGAATTGAATCCCTTAGCAATTTAATTTAATTTATAATGCTATGCCAACTTTCTACCTCAGGATCACATTTATCAGTTTCTTGGAATTCTGCCACAGTTTAAATATACTGTTGCATGTCAACAAATGGCGCTAGGCACTACACTCATTCCCGCTACGTGTGGACAAAAGGACCTAGAACGACAGGACCACATAGTGAGATAAATCGCTAATTAGATTATTAGACCAGTTATTACCCAGCCTTAATTATTAGCGCTATATTACGTCAGAGAGATTCCAGGATTTTGCACGGTTTATTTTTTTTGTCCTTTCACGGAAGGTGTTAAAAGATTAAGGGGAGGTTTTTAGTTTGTTCCCTAGACCTCCATCAAGTTAAATTACACTCCCTAGACCCCGTTTCATGACAAATTCGTACTATTTTCGGTAGATAAATGTCCTGGCCGAAGGCCGGTTCTTCTTAAATTACAGGCTCGCTATCGTTCGCCAGGAATATTTCAACATCTAAATGGCACGAAAAGTCTTAAAATTGACAGAAATGGGGTGAAAGGTCTTAAAATCGCCAAACTAATGGGCCGAACGTCATATACTCTGAAAACTAATGTGGCTAAACATGAGGAAGAAGAGAGACCAGAAAAACGACCCATCTCCCCTTAAATCGGGAGGCAATTTCGAGTGGAGTTTTATTTTTCCGGGGCTTAGCTTGCTTCCTGGTTCATTAATTATGGTGTGGGTTAAGGGGAGATGGGCCGTTTTTCTGGTCCCCTTTCTTCTTCGTGTTTAGCCCGATTAGTGTTTATAGTTGTTTTCATTACTTTTTTGTTATGATGTTCGGCTCATTAGTTTGTCGATTTTAAGACCTTTCGCCCTATATTCTTGTCAATATTAAGGGGTTTCGTGCTATTTAGGTGTCGATTGTTTCATAACGAACGATAGTGAGCCTGTAGTTTTGGAAGAGCCGGCCGTTTCTACCGAAACATTTACAAATATATTTAAAAGGGGGATCTAATGGATGTTGGTTTATATATTTAAAAGGGGGATCTAATGGATGTTGGTTTATATATTTAAAAGGGGGATCTAATGGATGTTGGTTTATATATTTAAAAGGGGATCTAATGGATGTTGGTTTATATATTTAAAAGGGGATCTAATGGATGTTGGTTTATATTATTTAAAAGGGGGATCTAATGGATGTTGGTTTATATATTTAAAAGGGGGATCTAATGGATGTTGGTTTAAGCTTGATGGAGGGCTAGGGAAGAAACTAATCAAATAATAAAAAAGATACATACATGATCATATAAGTACGCCCATCTCCCCTTACTTATATCGCCGCACTGTAAAAATCAAGGGAATAAAAAGGGTATACAAAAGGTATATAAGATAACAACAATTATTGGTCTGTATTTACTCTTACATCCTTATATTAGAGGGATTTATTGCCATCCATATACCTTTAAGGGGAGATGGGTCGTTTTTGGGGGGGCACCCTTCTCCCTCATGTTTAGCCCCTTTAGTTTTCAGATCCTAAGACATTTTGCCCTTTAGTTTGGCGATTTTAAAACCTTTCACCTCATGTCTTTGTCTACAGTATATTAATATTAAGGGATTTTATGAACAATAGTAATAAATCGTACACCATTTACTTGTCATTAGTGAGACCCCATTTGGATTATGCTGTTCAATTTTGGAGTCCTTATTACAGAATGGACATAGATTCATTGGAGAGAGTACAACGTAGAATGACAAATATTATCCATAATATTAGAAATTTTCCGTATGAAGAAAGGTTGAAGAAATTAGGCTTACATTCGTTAGAGAGACGCAGAGTTAGAGGGGATATGATAGAGGTATTCAAGTGGGTTAGTGGGATTAATAAAGGGGACATGAAAAATGTACTAAAGCTCAGTGATAGCGAAAGAACTCGTACAAATGGTTTCAAATTAGATAAATTTAGTTTCAGAAAAGATATAGGCAAATATTGGTTTGGTAACAGAGTTGTAGATGGGTGGAATAGGCTACCAAGTGATATAGTGGGATCAAGAACGATAGGGAGCTTTAAGATAAAATTAGATAGGCATATGGACGAGATGGGTTGGGTGTGAGGGGGATCTACCAGGTGTGGGCCAATGGCGTTCAGCAGACCCCCGTAATCTTGTGTTAATCCCTGACCATTTTGGTGGGGGCAGTACTCAAGGTATTAGTGAGTTGGGCCTATAATTGGGCCTTGTAATTGGGGTTGGGTGTGACAGGGATCTGCCTTGTATGGGCCGAGCGGCTTTTTGCAGACTCCCATTTTCTTATGTACTTATGTTCTTATATAATATAATCAACGAATTTCTTCTTCAATCGCGTTGTCAACTTGTGGAATGGGCTTCCCCAAGACGTTATAGACTGCAGCACCGTTAATTATTTTAAACTTTGCCTAGACAAATATCTTCCATCAAACCCGCGACTGACTGCATTTGTAAATGAATAACTTTATTTGATTTCTCCCTCAGATTCATCAAGGATTATTCCGTATATACAGTATATTAATAAGATGTTACTCTCTTTTTCCCAGATATACGAGAGATCACTTATAACTGTTATGTTACTAACCCATCTGTCCCCTACTAACTTCCTAGGAATAATCCAGCCACGGACATTAGTTCCAGGGCAGTAGTTCCCTTTCCAATTTTCCCTTACCCACTCTAAACCACTGTTTGGACACTTGATCCTCAGTGTTTTGGAGGACAAGCAGCCTAGAGGGGTCACCTATATATGTTGTTGCTTGATTTCCTTTTACTCTCTCACTCTCCTCTCCCCTCTCTCTCTCTCTCTCTCTCTCTCTCTCTCTCTCTCTCTCTCTCTCTCTCTCTCTCTCACCATCAGCACCAATTGCCACTCATATAATCGTCCACCGCCCATGATCAATCTGATTAACATGGATTTGTTAACATGATTAGCCTGTGATTTGCATGTCAAAGGAAACGGCCAAAGGAATGCTGATGGGCGGGATGTGGATGGATGTGGATTTAATGTGTGTGTGGATATGTGGTTTGGCAGGATGTGGATGTGTGTGGGTGTGGTTATGATGTGGAAGGTCAGGATGTGGATATGTGTGGGTGTAGATATAATGTGGATGTAGATATGATGTGTGTGGGTGTGGATATGATGTGGATGTGGATGTGATGTGGGTGGATGCTTGTGGATGAGGGATATATAATCCTCAGAAGTTCCGATGCCGCATGTCTTTTTTGCTTGCTGGCTAATATTAGACGTTTTTATCCAGATTACGCAGGGTACCGGTATATACTGTAGTATGTGTAGGTATGTAGTAGAAAGGAATAGTGATGTACTCTGTTAGAGGCTATCAACCCTTCTGGATTATTAAGCCAGCACACTGTAAGTCAAGAATAGCGTCAGAACTGTAGCCTCTTATCGAGCACTGCAGTCCCTTGTATGGTTTTATGTGTAATCAGATCGTTTTAGTGTTAATTACTGAAGACATGATTGTACAGTACGGTACTGTATTAGTCATATTCTGATTATCCAAAACGTTTCATCAACAATTTCAGGGCATCCCAATTGTTGCATCAGCTATTTCAGATGAACCAGAACGTTTCGTCAACAATTTTCGGGCATCCAAAACGTCATATTTATTATTTGTGTTTATCTAAGCGTCTTATTAACTCTTTGAGGTCCTTCTTAAACTGCCCAACATCGTCTAAACATAGCTAGTATATAGCTAGAAAGACGTCACCGATACAGAAGGGGATTAGAAGGATCTGTGCAAATATAAATGGATATGTAAGGTAGTTCGAAGGCCTTTTTAAGCTGAATGAAATCGTTTAACAGTAGCCAGAATAAAGTTAAAAGGACGGCACCGGTACTGAAAAGGTATTAACTAACCTGTATGCTTGTAAGAAATGGATATATATATATATATATATATATATATATATATATATATATATATATATATACAGTATATACAACTTTTTTCCATATTACTTTTTTTCTGAGCAGGGTAAACATTTTTGTCAGTGAATTATGTTGAATATTTTTGTCGATGTTTGAATGGGGTTGATCTCTTTTGTTGTTCCCTTTTCATCAGTTTGTTTCTTGTGTTCTAGTTTATAGTTATGGAGAGTTTTTATCCATGTGTTTATTCATATATTTACTTATTGAAATATTAATTATTATTTTTAGTTTCCTCCCCAGACCTCCATCAAGCTTAAATTAATACCCCCATGACTCCCCTTCCAGATACATGTATGCATTTTACGGTAGAAAAGGGTTCCGGGCCGGTTACTATTAAATTACAGGCGCGCTATCGCTCGCCAGGAAATAAATCGACATCTATAAGTGGCACGAATGGTCTTAATATTGACAAGAAAATGGGTTGAAAGATCTAAAAATCGCCAAAGTAATGGGGCGCATGTCTTAAAATCTCATAACTAATGGGGCTAAGCATGAGGGAGAATGGGTAAAAAATACTTCCCCATAACTGAACCATCGCCTCCCACAGATCCTTCTTTAGTTGTATAAAATCGTCTAATGGTATCCAGAATAAACGGTCAAATTGCGTCATGATCTTCGGAGGGTTAAATTGTTATAACTAAATAAATAACTTACTAACTAAATGAAAAGGTAAATAATGACTGCCCTTTCTCTCTCTTCCTGAGTGATAAGAGAGAGAGAATGAGAGTGAGTTAGTCAATTTTCTTCTTTGCTATCTCTTCCTTTCACTTTCCCTTAGTATCGGGTTTGCTATCTCTACTAGAATAAAGTCATAACTACCTCGCTGGGATCGAAAGTTATGTGTGGCCAGTGTATGTATTCATGTACAGTCACGACTCACGAACATAAATACTGCGACACCAACCAGATCATTTTCGCCCCTTAGTCTCCAAAGGTATTGTTATTTTTGTATTCGAACTCACAAATATTTCTTTATTTCATTCTAGCTACCGTCAGATGATTGTATTCAGCTTAGTATAAACCCCTAGTGATGAAGGAGTTGACGTTATCTGATTGATGTCGCAGCAGTTATGCTCGTGACTGTACAGTCAGAAACCGCAATTTCTGAGTCACTTTGATAGGGCCCGGACATGTGGAGCGCATCGTTTCTGGACGACAGCCCACTTTAACTATCACAAGGTCGCATACCTATGAACACACGTTTAGAACCATTAGATGCTTCACTCAGTCTGCCATGTAAAATTATAATGCTGCTGCTATGCTATGATCCGCAGTCATATATTTATAGATATACAAATGACAAAAATACCTGTATTATATTCCCTTCCGTATTTACTGTACAGTAAATACGGACACGAATATTACCATAGTTTTAAAGAAATTAAAAATGAAAAGAAATACTTCCTAATTGCACAGTGAATGAACAGGATTTAGGTGTGTGTGTGTGTGTGTGCTATTTTCTTTGCACATTGAGATAATATGCCCGATACTTATCTAAACAACTGTACTTTTGAACGGTTAATTACTGCATCAATAGTTATGATTTATTTGTGGAATACTGCAAACCATTTCGTCCGATACATCAGTATTCATAATTATAAACTTCAGGCACTGGTCAATTTATTATTTTTATTTTATTCTATGAAAATCCCTGAATTGGATATGATTCAGATTTTCAAAAATAAAGCCAAACATACTGCAATATGACTTATAGTATTTCAAATACAAATAACACATGTTGAGGTGATTCCTGCTACCCCACGAGAATGGCTCGGGTTCCAATCTTAAACGTATAATTGACTGTTACGAAATGTGGTAGTTTAGGTTCGATCTCTTGTCCCCCACCCACCAGAGAGCTGTCTTGATTTCCATGATCCCAGTGACCACATTATGCATGCTCGTATTCATTTCGTAGAGGAGGATGTTCAGTATTACAGTGTAAATGTTTATTTTGCATTGGTGTGTAATAAACAGTTGTTGTGTAAAGTAATGATGGCAATTATGACGTGCATTGCTAGTTACTATTAGTCGAGTGTGTGTGTAAGTGAACCAATGTGTGCTGTAATAGACATAATGCTCTACAGTAGGTTACACACACTGAACAAAGTAGTGTCTGCTTCGTGACATACAACACAACAAACTATGCAATGTAATATTACACGTTATCATCTGGTTATGAAATTCAGGTGTGAAACAACAATGAGTTATCAGTAGTGATATATGGGGGTATCAGGTAATACCACACAAAGTTAAGTTTCGGACGCTGATAGGTTTATATATTCGATATTAATTTAGTAAAACAATTATATAACACTCTAAAGGGTAAAGGCTATAATAATATAAGCATCGCATCGTGATATTAAGCTTACCAATGGCTATTGATACCTTTTCGATATTAATATTATAGTATCTGATATATTGCAATGTTTACACAGTGCAACAAGGTTAATAGCATGATAAGAAAATGGATGAATTATATGTGAGTACCGGTATGTGTTTAATAGTACCTACTATGGATGACGTCTGATGAATCTCACACACACACAACGAAAGTCTGTTCATTCACTGCGGTTTGGTAGTGTTTCTTTACAGTCTTAATTCTTTAATAGCTATCCGTGTTTAATGTAGATACAGGAGGGAATAACAAACAATGGTATTTTTGTAATTTTTATATCAGATTATGCAGTATGAATCGTATTGTAGCATAACAACAACACAATCATCTTACATGGCAGACTGAGTGAAGCATCTATTGGTTCGAAACGAGTGTTCGTACGTGTGCGGCTTTGTGATATTTAAAGTGGGCTGTCGTCCAGAAACCATATGCTCCCAATGTTCGGGCCCTATCCAGGTGTCTCAGAAACTGCGGTTTCTGACTGTACATCTATGTAAATCCAAACAGCCACATTATTTTTACATAACTCCAATTTTACGTGTTGCCATTGTATTTATGTAAGTCCAACCAGCCATATATTTTTTAGACAGCCATATATTTTGTTTGTGTGGCCAGTGTATCTATGTAAATATATGTAAATCCACAAAACTCCAATGTTGTTTGCTGTCCGTATATCTATGTAAATATATGTAAATTCACGCAGCCTTTTTTTTTACCCAACTCCAATTATTCGCTATGAAGTTGTAAATGCCGTTAATGTGTAAAGTCAAAGGGTGTTTATGAAGGAGGTATATAGGCGTGCACCAAGTTTGTCGTCACTCTCAGAACCAACACGACAACAACAACCTTGGCCGAGGTATAGTGGCTGCAAGAAATTACCTCAGTTGCTGCAAGAAATTACCTCGGTGCGAAAAATTACCTCAGTTGGTGCAAGAAATTACCTCAGTTGGTGCAAGAAATCACCTCAGTTTGTGCGAGAAATCACCTCAGTTTGTGTGTATACTGAGCTTCATGACACAATTTCTGGAGGCAACTGTACCGGGTGAGATGCAAGAGGCCCCCCTCTGTGAAGTTTATGCCAGTGAGTTTGAGCTTTGAGAGCGAGCGAGAGGTGAAGGTAGAAGTTTACGGGAGGAGGGGCTAGGTCGGAAGTTGTAGCTAGCGCCACCCAAGAGATAACATGGCTAACTCGGGCGTCAAAGGAAAGGGGTGATGGTGACGGATGCTGATTTTCCGATGCCGATTTTCTGATGCCGATTCTCCTATACCGATTTTCCGATGTAAAAGTGTGTGTGTGTTGGGGGGAGGGGGTGATGTTAGAGAGAGGGGGAGGGGGAAGTGAGTGTTTGTTTAAAAGAGATAAAATGTGTGTGTGTATTGCAAAGTGAAAGTGTGAATGAGTGTTTGTGTGAGAGATAATTTTCATATGAGTTGTGAATGATTGCGTCAGTTTGTATAGATGAGAACACATGTTTGATTATATGTATGTATGATTAACTAGTACTGTTATGTGTGTGTGTATGTGCATGTATATTATGTATTACGGTACTGAATATATCTGTTAGTATGTAATATCTGTTGTGTGTGTGTGTGTGTACCTCTCTGGGGGAGGGGATGTACGCAGCCACATACCTTACCTTCAATGCATGCGCGAAAATGTAAGCCTCCCTTGGCCCCGCCCCCCGTTTCCCGAGTTTAAATATACCCTTCAAACCGTTACTGCCAGCTCGCTCTGTAGCTCCATCAGGAGAGATCTCGCCTGGCACCCAGAAATCCAGTGTTCGATCCCACTCGAAATTTAGTGTATTTTTATATTTAATTTTGTTATTTGTGTTATGTTATATTATATTATATTATATTAGGGTTAGGTTAGGTTAGGTTAGGTTAGGTTAGGTTAGGTTAGGTTAAGTTAAGTTAGGTTAGGTTAATCTAATCTAATTTAATATAATATTTGTACATTTTGGGCAGTGGGCGGGGCCGGGGGTAAGGTATGTGGCTGCGTACAGACCCTCCCCTCTCAGACATAGGCTGAGAGCCTGTACTCTTCAACCGTTATACATTGAACGGTGAAGCCCGCGAGGTCTCGTTCCAGTCATGGGGTGAGACATTTGAAGCACATTTTAGCTGCAACCAGCTCCTGCCATCTTGCCTTCACAGGATGCATGAGGCTTAGTTGCTTACTCACGGCTCGAAGCAACCCCATATCTGAAGCTGCCTCGCTCCAGTGCTTCACTGGAAAAAGAGTCATTACATCACGTACAGTCGGTCACCTTTCCGTCTGGGCCACCTAATGGTAATTTCGCTGGGAGTCTTTCGCTCTGATATGAAAAAGATTGCTCACTCTCCCCACCCTGAATCTGTTGCATATTATGTCCCATAGATGACGTAGTTAGATTTGCTGGGAGTAAACTGGGAGTTTACTACAGGGAGTAAATATGGGGGGGGGGGGTATGGTGTAGGAATGGTTTCGTTAATTATTTCACCAGGTTTATGGTTACCGTTATATCTCATGCTATTAATTACGATATAAACAACTTTTTTTGTGAAATCTATCTTTAAGAAATAGTAGTTTATGTTATATTATTGTTTGCAAATCAATTTTAGGGATTGCTAGATTCACTGTCTATTTTAGTAAGATAGCTCTTTCTCACTCTTTCACTCACACTATCTATCGAGTTATCTATCTATGTATCTATATATACCTGTATATATATATATATATATATATATATATATATATATATATATATATATATATATATATATATTGATATTAGTGTAGCCAGGGAGGATATTTTCTTTCAGGCAGGTGAGATTAAAATAATAGGCACAGTTTGCATTATTGAGTTTTTTATTGATACTCTCAATATATACATATATATATATATATATGTAGCTATATATATACAAACATACCAACCTACTTTAAACACACAAGCGGAATACAGCCAGATCCTACCCTCGGCACGCCCTTCCACAGCGAGGCCCCCCATGATGCCCCCAGGAATGCCCCCTCCACACACGCAGATGAACGATGCAGAGGCCCCGCCCACTCCTGCGTCCGGCCAGCCTACCAGAGCTAGTCTTAGGTTAGCCAACCAGCGTGCAGCTAGCACACAATAATCCCTTTCTTGATCTTGTATCGCCTATATAAACTCGACTTATCACCTTCTAACTTCACTTCTCCTTGATAATGATGGCTGCGCCCATTGAAACGTCGGAACCATTTGCAAACCTCCTTTACCAACTTCCTGAAAATACCAGAAACACTATACGAAAAATTGAGAGTATCAATAAAAAACTCAATAATGCAAACTGTGCCTATTATTTTAATCTCACCTGCCTGAAAGAAAATATATATATATATCCACATTATAGATTAGTATTTTCCTTAGCTGATGTGCATTTGCTCTCTTGGGGTTAATGTTGGTCTCTTAATGTTGATTGAGGTCCCGGGCTGGCCCGTATTGTTGATTTGCACCATTTGTTTTTGGGCTCCTCATGCCTCTCTGTCTCATACCTAGGGATATGATATTTGCCCGACTCTCATGAAATACTCATCAGTGACCAATTATAACTTATAGCACCTACAGTATGTCTATCCTTACCATTACACTTTCTTCACAATACATCTAACCCAGTACCATGAACAAATTAGCGGTATCGCATATTTATGAATTTAGGAGGAGTATAGCGGGCTGTTTATGGTGTAGGCACTGAGTGGATTGAGTAGGGTTAATTTATATTCTTACCTAATATTTCCTGAACACTGTTGCAGAACCCTGTAGAATTCTGTAAATTGTTTATGCACTGGATAATATTTGAAGAGATCTTAAATAAATAAGCACAGTGCTTTTGTGTGGTTTATTTTAGCAGAAAAATATATGTCTTTAGCCCTTAATCCTAATTTTGAGATATTAGAATATATTACACTAGACGTCCCTTGCGTTGGGGAAATGCAATTATAAAGTACTTCTTAATGAGGTGTATACTCAGGGTTGAGTGTGTACCGAGATGAGTACTTTACTTACTACTTAATAATAGCACTCAATAATAGCAACCTAGAACTATGAGCTGTTTCCTTGTAATTAATATGATCTCCTGTAAAGAGAGAGAACAAATGATTAGAAGAGAATCACTAGAACAAAAGAATGTCACTTATACTTATAAGGTACTTGTACACTTATACTTATAAGGTACTTGTACACTTATATTGGTCACGAGTCTTACCCAGAGGGTAGAAGTGAGGGACCCTCCTTGAGAGGTGGCTATGTGCTGACTGATTTGCCCAGCCCTTGGTGAGGGAGGGCGCGATTCAGCAACACCATGTGACAACTGGGTGTGACAAGGTTTCTAGCAATTACTTCTCGATATCTTGGCAACGGATGTGTGATACCATTTGGTGATCGTGGGATCGGTGCTTGCCTTAGCAGAGAGGAAAGTTACCAGCGTCCATTGTGATGGTGTGAGCTTCTATAGGGTGATCACACCAACACATTTACAGTTCTTTTAAAAGGTTGTTATTATGGTGTGAGTTATATATGTGATTATATGGTTTATCTTAGGAGTGTACAGTCGCTCAAAATGCGCTGTTACACCGCTCGGCCACGTCAGCTGAGGCCCTCCTCAGGTTGTAGGAAAGAATAACTCACATATATCTAGAGACACATTGAATCATCCCTATGACTTATCTAACCCTGTACCCAGTGTATAGCAATGCCAATGAAAGTGTGATAAAAGTGAGGACCAAAGTTACACGTTAGCATTAACAGGTGCTTACATTTTTCCTCACGCCTAAGCAACAGGCGATCAACCCTGAACGGAAGACGAAGGGAGTGACTTACTAGGATAAGGTTGTTTACAAGAGTCATGGAAGGGGGTTAGTGCAGTAGGAAAAATGATTTCCTGATTAACTAAGAAAACTAATTAGGTTAGTTGTATTATGAAGAATTTATGAAATTCATGAGGTTTGAGAGTGCTCGTAAGAGATGATGATGAGGTCCAAAGAATTACCTGTGAAAGAATATGTTAATAGGAATGGACTCCGAGGAGAGGTTAGTTATCAAGGCAATAAGTTGATGATAAGGAAGCGTGAAGATTAGAGAAATCTTTACTTCGCAGTGAACAGGTGCCTGACACATCCCATGATTATTAACTATTATTCTAAATCTAGACTATGAGCCAGTCAGTCACAGATGCTTGACTCAAGGTAAAGTCGCATGCATTTATGTCCGGGGACAGAGGGAAAACACATACTCAGGACGCACAGACAGGGGAAGATACGAGGACCTACATGAATAAAGGCGTCTTTGTTTGTCACAGTCACAAGTTGAAGTTCGTCGGGGACGAGCAACATATCTGCTGTATCAGTAAAGGTCTGTAATCATCCGTGTAAAAGAAACGGGAACGGCAAAATTCTTCAGTCATTGTAAAATGTGAGGACTGGAACGGAATGTGGACTAAAATGGTGAGTGGTCTAACTGTATCTATTAATGAGAAATAGAGCATACAGCTGTTCTAACTCAAAATGCGGAATCAGGGCAAACTGTTCCTTCTCATGTCTGAGGCTGTACGGAGATGGCCAACAGACAGTAGTCCAATGACGATCCATCTCTTATATCACCGTACTTAAAGAATTCATCACATTCGTCTTATTTGTGAGTCTTGCATCTAGAATTCTAGACTCTATAGGGCTTTTATTGCAGTCTCCAGGACAGTGAGTCTCTTAGCATTTGTACTTCAGAAGCGTGGGCTGTTCTAAAGAGCTCATAGGAGAGTAGGTCAGCAAATATAACAGTCCTCTCTTTGTACGCCGTGAGTGAGCGTGTTTGGCTACCTGGGTAGGATCTTCAGGCAGGGCCAATTGGATCTTCCGTAATTTATGATTTATACGAGCTACACGTTGGAGTATAACTGTGAGTCGCACGTCACGGGGAATTGTCTGATTAGTCAGCAGGAAGGTGAAAGTAGAGTGCTGAACTGCTACTACATCTTCCGCAATTAGCACTCTTCCAACTTGTGCTACAAGGGCGCCGGGTTTCAGATACGAGGGTGTCGTAGATTCAACCACTATTAGTGTTCCAAGTAGAAGAAGGGCTTACATCAACCAGACCATCTTTCTCGGGAGAAAAGGCAATATTCTACTCGTAGGGTTACTAATAGAATACTTCACTCGCCCAGTAGGATGTACGTGGGGAATGGCTTGCTCTGTCAGATATGTAACGGTAACAGAACGATGATTTGTATAGAATACTTCACTCTCTTACTAGAGTGGTCTTACTCGCTCAATTTCTTATTGAGTACTTCACTCTCTGACTAGAGTGGGCTTTAGTTGCTCAACTTATTACAACTGAATTTGTAAGTTGTTTTAGAATGCTCTTTTTAGCAAAACGAAGCTTCCGCCTATACTCATTTATCTGTGCGGAGTCAGTTGTGGTAGGTGCATTTTGTTGCACCGCCGAAAGTAAGGGATCAGGTATAATATGGCCATCTACGGAGAGTTCTGGGCTCACCCATTTTAACCTGTCACCATGAATTACTTCTATCTTGTTGGTGGTAGGGTCTCGAACCTCAAACTTGTTACCGGATGCTGTGTCCGTAACGACATAGGGTCCATTATACTTCGGCGAGAGCTTAGACATTCTCGTCGGATCTAGGCACATAACTTTGTGACCTACGTCAAGACAGTTTGGTGTGCCCTTGTATGCTGTTTCCTTATCATTTCTGCATGGGACGCCTGTAAATGATCTCGGACTTGCTGGTGGCATCTTGCTAAAGACTTTCAGGTGTCTCTTAGCATCTGATTTGGCTTGATAAGAATAATCTAGAGGAAATAGATTTCTGTGTAGCTTAGCTGTAGCCAGAATTCACGTCAGAAGCTTGTCCTTACCCTCAGAAGCTAGTCTTTTATACCTGTCTGTAGGGTTTTGGAAGACTCTTCAAGATAATGTAAAGCCATTTAGGTTTTCCTTGACTTCTAGGTTATGTTTTAATATTGGCATGATGTTCCAAGATTTCAAAGATAGCTATGGAAGCTGAGGTACTTTGCAGTCAACTAGCCCAATTGAGAATGGGAGCTGTTGTGCAAATACATGCTTTCTCAAATAGATATCACCCATGATTCTTTCACTCTGTGCTTGGTTTCCATCCTGTTTTCGGCGAGGAGGTGCCTAGGAGAGGAATAGCGAACAAGTGAGTAATGGACGAGCCTGTTGGTAATTTGGTCTTTTGTATCCTTCTTTAAGCAGGAATAGGACAAACTAGTCTGAAACATTATATTCAACACAAACCAACTGGTACTGCTTACATCTGGCGTCGCCTGGGGCAATTCAGCAATTTCAAAGAAACACTGTCAAATGGATGTGAAGCCTTTGGGTATTTCAGGAGTGTCACAGGTTTGGTTACTTCTCAAGTACCGGTACCTTGTGGTAGCACAAGAGAGTCTTTTGGCAAAGTGTTGTTTACTATCCTTCTTAATAGTTTTCCAGTAGTACATCTATTTATCGGCCTAAAGAGTTGTTTCCTGTCTGCACATATGAACTGTCCACACCTGTTGGTACAGTTGCTGCACTAGGTAACAAATTGATGGCATCATGATGTTTCGGGTGTACTACTGTCTTATCTGGAATGACATATACAAGGCTGTATGTGTTGTTGTCAACGGGAAGAGTCCAACCAGACATTCTTAGTGCAATCGGAACTGCGACGGATGAACTTGGTTTCTGGAAAAGACATCATCTTCTCCGATTCCAGAAATAGCTTACTTGTTGGATATGTAGTAGTTCTAATCTTGCTCGTCTTTCACTTGGCTTCTTTTTAGGTCGGTAACGAGAACACCGGGGCAACTTGCACAATTCCGGAGAGTGCGTTGGCTGCCACGTTAGCTCTTACCCTATAATACTAGAAGATACCTGTTAATCCTGGTGACTCCGCGGCAACTTCAGTAAATCCACTGATAGTGTCGAATGGAAATGAAGGCGTTGGATACTCCAAGATTGGTGCGGGTCCATCATGTGTCGGGTTAGCTGTAGGAATGTCTCTTACCACCGCTTTAATCTGCCAGTGAGAAGTTATCACCTTTGAGTACCTTTTTGTCCTTGCCTGTCTGTCTGAGTAGAGGTCGAAGGAAGGCTCAAGGCTAACATTTCACGAAGGTTTTGACTCCTAAGTTGTTGCAGGAGTTAACCTTTCTGAGTTGTGATATTTAGTCTTTATGTTATTCATCACTTTCCTTATGTAACCAATGACTATCATCTTGACTATGTCACTTGGCATTTTGAATGTTGTACGGAGCTCTTGTGAGAAGAGTTGTGTGTACGAGTGTGAATGTTGAGCATGTTTTGACTGGAATTTTTAGGTAAGCATTAGGATATGCTCTGCCTCTTAAGACTTGAAAACATCTTATTATAATTATAACCTTAAGTTTTATTTTAAGTGCGACTTTAGAAAGGTAAATAACTGCACAGATCGTACTATTCGATGAGAATCCTTTCTGCTCGACTCGAGATTGGCTTACTTGGACATCTCAGATACTGATCGTGAATGTACAGTCAAGTCTTCTGGTGTCTATCCATAAGGCGATGGAGTTCCACTTAAGGTAAACTTAGAATTTTGAGTTACTCTGAAAAACTTTGTTTCCCTTATTCCTATGACCTGTAGGAGTTCTGATGGATCAGACTGTGGGAAGTATTTACTTAACTTGGCTAGAACATTCTGCGTGGTTGTCTTTGTGGCGATCAACCACCTAAATCTATCTCGTTCTTGGTTACCAACATGGTTGGTGACAACCAAAGAAAGAACGTGTGTTTTAGACTTACCTAGGATTACTTTGAGGGATATGTAGTGCTTTGGTTAAATTCTTTAGTGTTGTTAGTCGTACACTGCGGAAGGTGACTACAATCCTAAGTCTAGGCCTTCGTAGCTTCAGGAGAATGTTTATCTATGCACTGAAAATACTTGAGTAGATGCGCAAATCATTCTATAACTCTACGGCGGTTCATATTGTTACGGCTGGATCGGCAATACATATTCGGGATTCTTGATCGTAGGACAGAAATGGCTTAAGTGACAACGACACGCTCGATTCCAGTCCCAAATACTATATGCTCCAGACAACAAAAGCACCAACGCCCTACAGAGTTATCGTCTACGGTAACGAGGTACCTTAACTCGGCGAAAGTGTACAACAGGGATAGGCTATGAGGCTAAACTCCCTCAGACATTTATAGGTTACGTTATTACTAAAGAAATGCAATACTCAAGAAACTACGTTAATATTAAGCCTCTAATAATGTAGAATAGAAGCAGGCTAAAGGTATGACAGTGAAATGCTAAATGACAAATGTACACGCCTACTTGAAAGCGCGTGCACTACACTAACTGTCCCCTACTAACATGCACTAGCATGTAGCATACAAGATGTTCATGATCCAGTAGATACCTAATAATACACATGGGAGGAACATAAATAGTAGTCACTTATTATAATAATGAATCTATACTTGGAATAACTAAAAGGTTGCAGGCAACAGTACTGCGCCGGTAGCCTACTACCGCATAGGCTACTTCGCTTCTCTCACTCTGTCTCCCCTTCGAGTCTGTATGCGCCCTACGCAACAGAACTCCGGACAAAGCAGCAAAACGACAGTGCAGTTAATTGATACATGAAAGTATTAATAGTGTTGTCTTGTGTGTGAGTAATGTGTATTGTAAAGTGTTATAGATATATACTTAAAGAGAACTGCAATGCATAGTAAAATAAAGATATATCCCACTCATCATCCCCATGTGTTCTAGCTAGCAGGCCAAGTCACAGGAACAACGAGTCCCAGCACCGAAAGCGAGAACCCAGGAGAAGACTGTAGAGAACACAAGGACAGATAAATTACGTTACTCTACTATACCGGCACTACGAGCGAGCTGTAGTCTCGGGTGCTACACTCGCTCCTGGCTCGGTATGCAAATCAAGGCTAAGTCCTCGTCCCTCTACAGACAACTCCTGGGCATGGTCGGGCTCTTACACATGGCACCAGTCTAGTCACAAATGGGATGATGAGCGGGGCATATAACTCGTGAACATGTAGAACGTTCACCAACTATCCTCATCAAGAAGATCGCTGTTCACATTAACCCCTTAAATCTAATACATGTAAATATATGCTTGTCCTAAGAGTAATACGAGAGGTGAGTGCTGAAACTCCTTTAGGACCTCAAGGGAAGGTTATGCATTTAAATAGAGAGAAGAATGAAATGAGAGTAATGTCGTCAGAGAGAAAGAGTGCAACCGTGAGAAGTTGGGAGAGAGGGCAAGGGATGTTAGAATCTCAAAGGTTCTAGGCAACCTGGTCATAGAACACGCAGCCAGCCTCCAGGCAGTGTGCTGTACGACAACCTGGGCCCAGCCCAGGCAGGCAACAATGGACTACCAACCCTGTCGCGCCTAGCTATAAGCGCAAGGCTGCCAACCAGTCCATACGTCTGGCAACCACCCGGCCGGCAGCGCGGCGCGTTGCTACCCTCTTGCTCTGAAGCCTAACTCACTCTCTCTCTCTGAACTCCCATTGTCTTATCTATCAACTTCTCTATTGATACTACATATTAAATGGAAGGTCTCGACATGGCTTTAAACAAAACCCACCACTGGTTAGCACATGACGAGACCTTTGCAGAGATACAAAGAACATAGTTATAAGTTGTCACACTCAATATACATTGCGGCTGACGGTAGCCAGATCACGGGCGGTACATTCGAGTACCAAGGAGTACAATCAGGTTGCGTTGCAACGCACTGGGTGCGTCACAGCCCCCCCAAGATTTTAGATAATCGACCTTAGAAGCATTATCAAAATCTGACAGGCAACCAACCGACCTGCTACCCTTAGCTGCCACTAATTGCAAAAGGTGCACAACAACTGAAGTGTGAATTATACATAAAACACAATATCGCATGCATCATGCTACAACAATAAAGACTTACAAAACTAAAAAAAAAGAAAGAGTTTTTTTCGTTTATTTTATTGTTTTATAATCTTTTTGGACGGCGTTATGATAGCCTAATTTTACTCCTGCTCAACCCACACACCGTGCACGACTATCTTGGATCATCAACCCTTGATAGACAATCTGCTATCACATTCTCACTCCCGGCAATATGCTGAATGTTGAGATTATACTCTTGGAGCATTAGGGACCACCTGGTCAACCGCATATTCCGATTGTGAAACTGATTTAGGAATTTCAAGGGATGATGGTCCGTATAAATCGTCACTACCGGGCCGTAGGCTGGAACATAAACTTCGAAATGTTTGAGCGACAAAACGATAGCCAGAAGCTCCTTCTCTATAGTCGAGTAATTCCTTTGTGCCGAATTAAACTTGCGAGAAAAGAAGCTCACTGGGTGTTCCAAGCCCTCGGAATCAGTCTGCAGTAACACTGCCCCGGCACCCACACCGCTGGCATCAGTCGCCAGCTGAAAACTCCCGGAGAAGTCTGGGGCCCTCAAAATCGGATGGGTACACAGCAGGTGCTTGACTAGGTCGAAAGCCCTCTGACACTCCGCAGCCCAACAGAACTTCACTGACTTCGACAGTAGATCAGTTAACGGTGCTAAGACAGTAGAGTATCCCCGGATGAAGCGCCTATAATAGCCTATCATACCTAGGAACCGCATGACCTGGCGCTTAGTGGTGGGCCTGGAAAACATATTGATAGCCTGTATCTTGCTCAGGGGGGGGCACACCCGGCCTAACCCGACCACAAAGCCAAGATACTGCACAGTAGCCTTTACAAACTCGCACTTCCTCAGGTTCACCACCAGCCCAGCATCGTGCTACTTCCCAAACAGGGTCTCTAAGTGCCTTAGGTGATTTTCAAAATCGTCATCATACACTATCACGTCATCAAGGTAGACCGTGCAGTTAGGGATTTCGTCACAAATATCGTTCATCAGGTTCTGAAACGTGGCAGGTGCGTTCTTAAGCCCATAAGGCATTACGTTGCATTGGTAGGTCTTGCCATCTACCACAAAACCACAAACTTGCTTAGCTCGGTCCGACAGGGGTACTTGCCAGTAGCCTTTTACAAGATCAATTTTTGTAAGGTACTTTGCATTCCCTATCTTGTCCATGCTGTCGTCAACTCGAGGCAAAGGGTAAGGGTTGGTAGTGGTCAAGCCATTTAGCCTACGAAAATCTATGCAGAACCGCACCTTGCCGTCAGGTTTTGGCTGCAACGTGACGGGTGATGTCCACTTCACATAACCTTCAGTGATCATCCCTCTCTCAACCATGTACTTTAACTCCTCCCGTAAAGCTGGCAACTTTACCGGGGGCACACGGTAGGGCACTGACTTGAAGGGCACATTATCACCGACGTCCACATCGTGCATTACCTGAGTAGTGAGACCTGGGTGTTCGGCGAAAACAGAGGGGTATGACCTGAACAGGCCTAGGACAGCAGCACCCTGGTGCTCAGGCAGGTGACTTACAGCTTGCCTAGCCTCTTGTTCAGTATTCCCCGCCCACTGTTCCGCGGAAATGACACAGTCCCAGCTATCCTCCTCAGCAGCATGACTGTCCCCACCTCCTTCTCCACCCTGGCCGCTGCAGGCCAGCACAGGGACAGTGAGAGGCTCTGAGGGGCGTCTCACATACTCTTTCATGAGGTTAACATGACAAATAAGTATGTTTTTTCCTACGGTCAGGTGTTGCAACGAGATAATCAAGGTCGGACAGTTTCTTAGCCACCACATACGGCCCAATGAACTTGGCAGAAAGGGGGTGTCCAGGCAAAGGTAAAAGCAACATTACCTCCTGACCCACCGAAAACTCCCGAAGCTTCACCTTGGCGTCATACTGGTGCTTCATGACCGCCTGTGCATTAACCAAGTTATTTCCTGCCGCTGCCATGCAACCTATAAGTCTCTCTCCCGGCTCTCAAGGACATATTTAAGTACAGACCCCGGCTTCTCTTCGCCCTCCCAGATCTCTTTCACCATACTTAAAGGTCCTCTCACATTATGGCCAAAGACTAGTTGATTTGGACTGAACCCCAGGCTCTCTCCTGGGACTTCACGTGCAGCGAACAGAACATACGGCAGACCCAAATCCCAATCAGTGTCATGTTCTGCACAGTAACAGCGTAGCATACTCTTCAGGGTCGAGTGCCACCGCTCCAAGACTCCCTGACTCTCGGGATGGTAGGCTGACGACACTACAGAACATACACCGTGCAACTGAAGGGTTTGCTTGAACAATTTGGATGTAAAATTGCTCCCCTGGTCTGACTGCACCTCACGTGGAAATCCATAACGGGAACAGAACAATAATAAGTTTCTAACAACTGCCTTTGCCGAGCCGTTTCTCATGGGGTATGCGTCCGGGTATCTCGTAGCCACATCCATGATTGTCAACGGGAATTTATTGCCACTACTAGTAGGCGGGAAAGGGCCAACCAAATCTACTACCACTTTGCTGAACGGAGGCCCGGTGACAGGTATGGGAAACAAAGGTGCCTTCGGGATTGTTTGGTTAGGCTTCCCCGTTGTCGGGCAGGTCGCACACCCAGCCACCCATGCACAGACATCAGCCTTGACCCCAGGCCACCAGAAAAACCTGCCAAATGCCGCCAATGTTTTTGTTACCCCCAAATGACCCGCCACCGGCACATCATGCGCCAGACACAATAAGGACTCTCTATACTTATTTGGAACAACCACCTGGTCTACTACCCTCGCACCGCCCTCCCACTTCGATTTGGGGTCTAGAAATCTGCGGTACAATATCCTGTTGAGCCTAAAGAAATCTCCCGGCTTCGCATCCCCATCTTCCTCCAACTCTATGGCACCATTGCTATAACGAGCTAGGCTAGCGTCTTGCAGCTGCTGCTCACTTATGTCCCCGGGCGTCAATGCATCAAGATGGTTTTGTAATAAGACATTACCCCGGCTAGTAGGCTCTACTGCCTTAGTGGCTCTCGCTACAGCTCTTGCCTCACGCGAAGTCTTACCCAACTCTGCCTTGTTACACACCATATCTGGGCCAGAGTCAACTCCCGTGTTTATTATAGGTCCAAGTACCGAATCACCGAGAAGTGCAGCAGAATCAATGTCCCTTTTCCTGCCCTTAGCAACCTTCTCCTGATCCTTCCTCCACTGTCCCCGAGGTTGAGTGCTAGGCTGTGCAGGAGCCGCAGAGCGAGATCGGGTTACCACACAGGCCATCTCATCCTGTTGGCACCTCCCAACCCATTCCCGATTCTCACCATCCACGTCGGCCGCCCTCTCGGCAACGACTAAGGGTGGAGTCCCGGAAGTGGGCACCGCAAAGTCGTTGCCGAGAAGAAGGTCGACGCCCTCAACTGGCAAACACTCAACGATCCCTACATCCAGCTCCCTGCACACCTCTCCCACTCTCAACTCCAACCTCACAAGTGGGTATGACCTCGTAGCATTTATACCCTGCACCACAACAACTCTGGCCGCATTTATCGGTTTCCCTGTGAAGTTCCTCAACAAAGTTTGCGAAGCCCCCGTATCCCTCAGCAAGTCAACCCTCCGTAGTTCACTCCCCCAGCTCACAAACCCGTGTCCCCGATGGCTACAGAAAGTGTCCCAGACAGGTGTCGAGCCTTCCGTACGCTTCTTTACCGCGTGTGCCTCAGCTGCTGACAACCTACCCCGGGCAGTTGCTGCAGCCTTCAGAGACACACCGATACTGTGAACCAATGACACCGGCTTAGCGGGAGTGTTACTAGGGCACTCACGTGAATAATGGCCTAGCTTCTGACATTTGTAACATTTCACATCCCCAATGGGCTTCTTCCCTTGTGCGGGCGAAGAAGGGGCCTGACCTTTAGTAAACGGGAGAGGCTTGTGTTTGTAGGTGTTATTAGGTGCAATGCTTTTAGTGTGGTTATGTGTGTCATAGGATTTGTTATTATCGAAAACTCTGGTGGGTGGGATATAGCGCCCCTTCTGCCCTGACTCAGCTCTCTGAGCGGCACCGCAACCACGAATCAATGATAATCTGAGGTCTGCCATCTTGGCAGCCTCCTCTACTGTCTTGGGACATTTTCCTTAATGTTCAGCGTTAGATCGGTTCCAGTACATTTGTAAAACTGTTCCAGATAGAAAAGTTGCTTAATTTCCTCAGCCGACTCTGCGTGCTCGGACCGAAACCAGTTATTACATGCATCTGTTAAGTCCCGTGCGTGCTCCATAAAACTGAGGTCGCTCTTCTTATTCACGCCACGGAACTTCAATCTATAAGTTTCGGGTTGCAGTTCGTAGGCCCGGAGCACAGCCTCCTTCACCAGTCCATACACGACACTCTCGTCCAGTGACAGTGCATCGTAGGCTTTCAACCCCTTACCCACTAGACGTGATGAAACTAATGCTGCCCATTTAACCTCCGGCCAGTCATACTCACGACACTTCTTTTCGAAACGAGCAAAAAACTCAGTCACTGCTGTCTCATCAAATGCGGGTACTAACTTAATTAAATGCGAAAGTGAGTCTGTAACCCGGTGCCCACCACCGAGATGACGCCCCGTGGTCTCTACTCTAGACTTCTCGACATCCATTTCAGCCTGGTACCTGGTTGCATCCTGATTGGCTTGGATTCTAGCAACCTCTATGCGTTCTATACTAGCCTGTTGTATCTGAGTCTCCTGCAGCTTAATCCGTTCTATACTAGCCTGTTGTATCTGAGTCTCCTGCAGCTTAATCCGTTCTATACTAGCCTGTTGACTCTCTTGCAACTTAAGCTTAGCTAGTTCTAGCTGAAATAACATCTCAGGAGACAGGCCTGGGGGGGGAGAGCACAAAATGGGGGATCCACACCGAGACGTGTTTACGGGTAAGCCAGCTTGCCATTGAGAACCCTCCTGCTGCATCGTGCTAAGACTCGCCGGCTGAGGGCCCAGCTCAGGGGTAGAGTGGAATGGAGGCTTGGAGGGAACCCCCCAAGACCCCACTCCACCCACCGCCCCATCGCCATCACCCAACAAACATGCCACCAAATTCTTCTTGGGCCAACTGTCAGGACAGTCCCGCCCCAAAACCGTGGCTAAACAGCGAAGACCGTAACAATCAATAGCCTGCAGGCGCTGTTCGGTCAAAGGTGTCTGCAAAAATGCCCGGGCATCCCTCTCTCCACTTATAACACTCCCCTCCCTAAATATCTGCTGTACTTGCTGGTCACTAGGCTGTACCGTGTTATCCTCCCCCGTAAATGATGAGTCATTAGACATAGTGCTGGTTATACAATTGCTGTTCATAAAAAAAAAAGTGCTTATTACTAATTGCAGTCTCGACTCACAAAATGTTAAAGATGCTTCAATGACTCTACTCTAGACACCTAACGAAACAATCTGCAAGTCCACCAATACAATAATGACACAATAAAAATTCCTCCAATATGCAAGAAAATTCTAGCCAGCTCTACTAGGTAGCATAGAATAGTTCTCCAAAAAACATGTGATAGGATACTACTGAATCTTGTGCAAGGTCGCCATTTTGTTACGGCTGGATCGGCAATACATATTCGGGATTCTTGATCGTAGGACAGAAATGGCTTAAGTGACAACGACACGCTCGATTCCAGTCCCAAATACTATATGCTCCAGACAACAAAAGCACCAACGCCCTACAGAGTTATCGTCTACGGTAACGAGGTACCTTAACTCGGCGAAAGTGTACAACAGGGGTAGGCTATGAGGCTAAACTCCCTCAGACATTTATAGGTTACGTTATTACTAAAGAAATGCAATACTCAAGAAACTACGTTAATATTAAGCCTCTAATAATGTAGAATAGAAGCAGGCTAAAGGTATGACAGTGAAATGCTAAATGACAAATGTACACGCCTACTTGAAAGCGCGTGCACTACACTAACTGTCCCCTACTAACATGCACTAGCATGTAGCATATAAGATGTTCATGATCCAGTAGATACCTAATAATACACATGGGAGGAACATAAACAGTAGTCACTTATTATAATAATGAATCTATACTTGGAATAACTAAAAGGATGCAGGCAACAGTACTGCGCCGGTAGCCTACTACCGCATAGGCTACTTCGCTTCTCTCACTCTGTCTCCCCTCCGAGTCCGTATGCGCCCTACGCAACAGAACTCCGGACACAGCAGCAAAACGACAGTGCAGTTAATTGATACATGAAAGTATTAATAGTGTTGTCTTGTGTGTGAGTAATGTGTATTGTAAAGTGTTATAGATATATACTTAAAGAGAACTGCAATGCATAGTAAAATAAAGATATATCCCACTCATCATCCCCATGTGTTCTACCTAGCAGGCCAAGTCACAGGAACAACGAGTCCCAGCACCGAAAGCGAGAACCCAGGAGAAGACTGTAGAGAACACAAGGACAGATAAATTACGTTACTCTACTATACCGGCACTACGAGCGAGCTGTAGTCTCGGGTGCTACACTCGCTCCTGGCTCGGTATGCAAACCAAGGCTAAGTCCTCGTCCCTCTACAGACAACTCCTGGGCATGGTCGGGCTCTTACACATGGCACCAGTCTAGTCACAAATGGGATGATGAGCGGGGCATATAACTCGTGAACATGTAGAACGTTCACCAACTATCCTCATCAAGAAGATCGCTGTTCACATTAACCCCTTAAATCTAATACATGTAAATATATGCTTGTCCTAAGAGTAATACGAGAGGTGAGTGCTGAAACTCCTTTAGGACCTCAAGGGAAGGTTATGCATTTAAATAGAGAGAAGAATGAAATGAGAGTAATGTCGTCAGAGAGAAAGAGTGCAACCGTGAGAAGTTGGGAGAGAGGGCAAGGGATGTTAGAATCTCAAAGGTTCTAGGCAACCTGGTCATAGAACACGCAGCCAGCCTCCAGGCAGTGTGCTGTACGACAACCTGGGCCCAGCCCAGGCAGGCAACAATGGACTACCAACCCTGTCGCGCCTAGCTATAAGCGCAAGGCTGCCAACCAGTCCATACGTCTGGCAACCACCCGGCCGGCAGCGCGGCGCGTTGCTACCCTCTTGCTCTGAAGCCTAACTCACTCTCTCTCTCTGAACTTCCATTGTCTTATCTATCAACTTCTCTATTGATACTACATATTAAATGGAAGGTCTCGACATGGCTTAAAACAAAACCCACCACTGGTTAGCACATGACGAGACCTTTGCAGAGATACAAAGAACATAGTTATAAGTTGTCACACTCAATATACATTGCGGCTGACGGTAGCCAGATCACGGGCGGTACATTCGAGTACCAAGGAGTACAATCAGGTTGCGTTGCAACGCATTGGGTGCGTCACAATATCCTCTACAAGGTTTGCCTGCAGGATGTCTTAGTACAAAGTAGGTCTGGATGTCGTTGGTAATGTACTTACTTGTGCTGTAAAAGGTCTTTCCACATCGGCTATTACTTTCGGGTAGTGTTCTGAGAGACATACCCTATTCTTCTCCTTATTCCTTTGTCTTCCGGATACTACTAAGGGAAACTATCCAGGTAACCCAATTGGAAGGTGTGCACCTTCTCTAGTACGAATCCTTCTGAGCTGTGGATGCGAGCGAGAGTAGTCTTGTTTTGCAATATGGCTCTTGATCCTAGCACCCTAGGATCTTGCAGGTGAAACTGGTCATGCTTGTTGACACAGTCGCTGCTATAATGATCGAATGCAGGAAAGAACGCGTAATGCGTGTTGTGTATGTACTTCGAGAGTGTTGACCCAACTGAGACCTATGCACCATCGACTTGGAACAGATTCCAAGGATGCACAAACTAACTGCCCATGCTTGTTGGAACAGCTGTTACTAAATCAGTGCTGGGGATAAATCGGATCGAACACAGTACTGAGCACCGGAACAACTATGGGTGAAGCTCAATCTGTGAGACTTCATGTTGATGTGGTTATCCTTCAGATTCATTATGTCTTGGACATAGATAATTTGTGCTTGCGCAGAACCTTTCTTGCTTAGGCGTTTCTGCTACGCAAACTATTTGTGAGTTTCGTAGGATACCTGTGTCAGAGATGTCTACCGCCACAAGAATGTATTGGGGACTACATGTGGGACCTTGGTGTGAGGCTTAATCCACCACGTAAAACTGGCTTAGTCACATATAACCTTAGTGTAAGGTGTTGATTGTGACGCAAAATGTCGACCGTGGAGGTGTCTCATTCTCTGCTACTTCGGGGAGTTTGTACTGCAGAGAGTCTGGCGATTTTAGTCTTGGGACTAAAGGATCTGACACGCTGGAAGGAACCAGAATCGCGAAGGAGGCGACTTATCTCTTGGTCTACGCGGGGTGTCTATATGAGGGCAATCCTTGGTGTCATGTCCAAATACTGTACAAACGAAACAATATCCTCTTCGTGCGGGTCTCTCACATTGTGTAGGGCGAGGGTTCCGTTGTGGTTTTCCTGCCCTGCGAGGTCTTGTCTGCACTCGGGATCTGCGTTGTGACGTTTGATGTTGCTGTGGACATAATTGTGGATGGAGTGTCCAGCAATTTTTCTTGGTATGACCAACTTTATGGCAGTGGCCACACTTCTTAGGAATTGTACCAGTTCTTCTCGGAGGCGAAGGCGTCGGACTTGGTCTGCGACTCGCCGGGCAAGAGTGGTTTCTCCTTGCATTATGATTGCAGTAGTCACATACTGTCTGTGATACTGTCACTATCTCACAAGCTCTTCTTGGATTGGCAAGAGGAATTAGCTCGGGGTCTGGTCTACGAGCTCTTCTTGGCTTGACAAGAGTAATTTGCTCGGGCTTTTTGTTGGGGTGGAGCCTTGGCACCAACTTCAGAAGAGATGCGGGAACAGTCTCTGCTGTAGCGCCTGGAATCTCGGGAGCTGGGTCCGACGAGGTCTCAGAAGCAGTATCTGTGTCCGCAGCAATGCTCGCATCAGTGTCCGAAGGTGACTCCGGGGACTCCGGGATAATCTCTAAACATGGATGAGACCTTGGAGTTTGGTTAGCGACTGGGGTGATGGATTTCTTTGATTGGTGACCATCGTAACTTCCAGTGCTAGCGAAGTTTGCAAGTTTTACCCATAAATCCTTGTAGCTTGATGTCTGAAATGGAGTGGTTGCTTGAGCGAGGTCGATAGCAGTTCCTGGTTTCAGATGTAACCGGACAAAGGCAATTTTGTTTACGGCCTTTTTGATGTTTTGGGATTTCATGTACTCGTCTATTCTGTGTAGGAAAGAAAACGGTCCAGCTGGGTAGTTAGGACAATTCTTCCCAGAAAACATAGGCAAGTGGATTTTATGCTGTGACTGAGCATCCACGTGAGAATTGCCTCTGCTGGAGCTGTAGCTGTCATAGCTGTAACTGTCATAGTTGTAGCGGGAGCTGTAGCTGTAGTTATAGCTATCATAATTGTAGGTGTACTAAGTTCTTCTGAAAACTTCTCTACACTTGACTCTACTTAAACTTACCCTTAGTCCTGGAAATTTATAAATATTATACTTACCTTTGGAATGCAGGTGTTGTACACTAGCCTTTGTACAAATATTTAAAATGTCGGACGTTTGTAGGGGAAAAATTCTGATAAGTGCTTGGCACAGTCTCAGAATAACATAACCTTGGTGCCTGGGTGACACTAAGGGCCTTATATTTGATGTGCAAATATGTTAGAAGTTCGTTCGTGCTAAGGATGTATCAGGGTGGCCCGATGTCTCCTTGAAAGAGTTAGCTAGTCGTTCAGTCAAGTCGTCAATGTCAGAAGCAAGTTTTGTCCCTACTTCTTTTCTCAAACTCTGTGTCTGACTGAGGCTCAAACTTCTATTCCTTAAATTCCACTTTAAATTCAAGAAAATTGTACACGCATTGAAACATAATCCCCACCTGAAATTCTGAAACTACGTAACATTCAAGGTCACTAGCATAGAATATACAGTAGGTCGTAGGAGTTTCACTTTAACGTCACACCTTTATCCAAAGTTGAAGGATGAATTAATGTTAGTTAGACTATGAGTTCAGCAAAAAAAAAAATTATACAAGGAAGTCTAGGAAAATTCAAGTTAGCAAGGCACTGTATAGGGATACTCTCTTACTAAGAAATTCAGATTAGTAAGGCACTATAGGGATAGCCTATTCTCTTACTTAAGAAATTGAAAAATAAATTAACACAGTGTGTAACAGAAGTAAGTCTTTGATCCTCTGTTAAGTTATTACTTGAGAAACGGTTACAGCAATATATAGAGTACTTAAATTCTTTGATCTAACTTGAATTCATAGAAGGAATGAAATTAATGAGGAACGTACAGTCCCAGCTAAATTATTCTATACACATGAATAAGTTGAAAGAATAGTTAAGATACTTTGGCATTGCTTTTGTGTTGTCACGATTTTTACTAGTACTAATTACTAGTATATTTAATTTTTATTGTAGTTTTCTGACTAACCGATACAAAGCTGAATTAACGTTGCGATGTCTTGAGGTCTTCTTGTCAACTGTTGTAGAATGAAGATAGTAGTGTAGGGCCCGTAGAGTTGACTGCTATGGCTGCATTCTCTTTCTCTCTCTCTCTCTCTCTGCTACTGTTGTGACGTCACCACTCCCTCAGACCTTGGTTAGTGCGTGGGCTGAGGTCTGAGGGGTGAGTGGGTGACTCAGTGGGGTGACTCTGGGGTGAGAGCTTGCCTGGGCGAGAAACTGCTGAGCTGGGCGCTGAGTGGAGAGATATAGTATTTGTGCATTGAGAGTACCAGCTCACTCCTCCATACACTTTAGTTTGCTATCTTCACTGTCTGTTTCTTTTCCAATTTAGTTATAAATGTTAATTGTTTTCTAGTTGTATTTCTTAATGCTTTTTCTTTTTCCTTTTAGCTCATATATTATTTATTGTCTATAGTTGTTTTTCTAGGTTGCTATGTGGTTATTAAGTGTCTAATTAATTGTTTTTCAGAGGCTACATATTTTTTGTTTATATGTTAATGGTTCGTTTTACTTTAGGGGTTAATCGTATCCCACCGCTGCCACCAATATGTAGCGGGCTGTTTATGGTGTAGGCACTGAGCAGATTGAGTAGGGTTAATTTATATTCTTACCTAATATTTCCTGAACACTGTTGCAGTACCCTGTAGAATTCTGTAAATTGTTTATGCACTGGATACTATTTGAAGAGGTCTTAAATAAACAAGCACAGGGCTTTTGTGTTGTTTATTTTAGCAGAAAAATATATGTCTTTAGCCCTTAATCCTAATTTTGAGATATTAGAATATATTACACTAGACGTCCCTTGCGTTGGGGAAATGCAATTATAAAGTACTTCTTAATGAGGTGTATACTCAGGGTTGAGTGTGTACCGAGATGAGTACTTTACTTACTACTTAATAATAGCACTCAATAATAGCAACCTAGAACTATGAGCTGTTTCCTTGTAATTAATATGATCTCCTGTAAAGAGAGAGAACAAATGATTAGAAGAGAATCACTAGAACAAAAGAATGTCACTTATACTTATAAGGTACTTGTACACTTATACTTATAAGGTACTTGTACACTTATATTGGTCACGAATCTTACCCAGAGGGTAGAAGTGAGGGACCCTCCTTGAGAGGTGGCTATGTGCTGACTGATTTGCCCAGCCCTTGGTGAGGGAGGGCGCAATTCAGCAACACCATGTGACAACTGGGTGTGACAAGGTTTCTAGCAATTACTTCTCGATATCTTGGCAACGGATGTGTGATACCATTTGGTGATCGTGGGATCGGTGCTTGCCTTAGCAGAGAGGAAAGTTACCAGCGTCCATTGTGATGGTGTGAGCTTCTATAGGGTGATCACACCAACACATTTACAGTTCTTTTAAAAGGTTGTTATTATGGTGTGAGTTATATATGTGATTATATGGGTTATCTTAGAAGTGTACAGTCGCTCAAAATGCGCTGTTACAGGAGCATGGAATATTTATTAAATTTTCCTTTTCTCACTTCTTTACTAAAAACTGAATAGTATGGTTTCCCATATTACAATAATTATTACTCTGGGAAACATTGTAATCAAGAATGCTAATATGGTCTTTCAAAGACAAACACACACACCCAGAAACACACACACACACTTGTGTTTCAATAAACACTACTGTTTCACTGTATGCTCGCGCATATCACTACAGTATATGTTATGGCTATAGCCATATTTATCTTTCTCTCTCTCTCTCTCTCTCTCTGCGTGGGAATATTGGTTTGGCAGGAGTCACAGGGACCTCACTATCTACCAATTATTATCTTTTGCAACTAACTCGGCGTTCAAGGTTGCCAGGGTGGCTCATGAAAAGATATATCCACTGATTTTTCAACAACGAGTCATGTAATGACTTATACCTATTGGCGTCTGGATGAGAAAAACGTGCGTAGGAACTATTTAAGATATACTGAATTTTTGCAACCATGCTATGCCTGAAGTGACCATAATTATATCACAACTCGGTACAAAGGGGATGGCCGCAACCTCATCCGTGTTGTAGCTGCATATATGTGTGTGGTTTAAATGCCGATATAACTAAGTTAATGTTTAATATTACATGATTAAATCTATGCAAGGGTAATATATATTATATATTATGTGCAGTAAAACGAATAAGTTTAATAAGAGACTGTCACCTTATATAATTATTAATATCTATATGCATATTCATAAACCGAGTGCACTGTGAGTGATGGCAGATAATATCTGGAAGACCATTAGTTTGTAAAACCCTGTTGGGTATTGTTAAGGTGTCCACTATGTGGGCTGCTGGATCACTATACTCTGTTTCAGCGACGCTACGGTGAGAACGGCTCACCTAGATGTCAACCATTCTAGCTGATTGGCTCATGTGACCATGTTCAATGTCTCGTCTTTTAGTAATTATTAATTCCTGAAGGTTTAAATAATCACGGTCGGTCGCACAAGTCAATCAGCTGGAACAGTCTGTCGATGTTGGGTGCATCATGGGAGTAAGCGCTGTAGTAGAATAAAAGGACCCCTGCCAAAGGATGAGTCAGAAATCAAGACATCTGAGTGCATAGTGTGCAAGGGTGAGCTTGTGTTAAATGATGATCCTGTGGCTGTGAATTTTTGGAAATGAGTCATTGGAGCTGGTGGACAAGTTATGTTACCTAGGAGATACCATCTCGTCGCTAGAATTAGATGTGGCTGGGGAAGTTCAGAGAACTGCTGCCAATTCTGACCATGAAAAGAATTCTTCTCCTCCTGAAAGGAAAGGTGTATGCCTCATGTGTTAGAAGTGCAATAACGTATGCCTCAGAAACATGGGCCGGTAAAGTAGAGGATGTCAACAGAATGGAGCGTAATGAGATGAGAATGGTGAGATGGATGTGTGGGGCAAAACTGCAGTATAGAATAACTAACGATGAGGAGACGCTTAGGTATAAAGTGTGTTAGCGAGGACATGCATACAAGTAGACTGGGATGGTATGGGCATGTGGAGAGAATGGGCAGGTGGGCATGTGGATGAACAAAATTGGGTGAAAAGATGCAGGTCTGTGATTGTGGAGGGAGCTGCACCAAGGGGTGGACTGAGGAATACCTAGGATCGGACTATACGTGCCGATCTCGAATAAAAAACTTGACCAGTGAAGCAGCCCTTAACAGGGTTGCCTGGAACGCCGCCATTAGGACAAGAGACTGAAACTGCACGTATGTGTGGAGCACTCAGTCTTAACATTTTATGTATGTATGTATGTATGTAGACAGCACCTGCACCACTGATCATGCTAATGCTACCACAGAAAGTGTAACAGGCAGTCAGACAGTCAATAGCCAATCCTTCATTCCCGTTAAATAGGTAGGGAGGATTGGCAAGGGACATTTGAATGAGAACAATGATGACAGGGAGAGAATGAATATAATAAACACCTGCCAAAAGCAAGTACTCTAACATTCGGAACAACACTCAGCATCCATTCACCAGACCTCCATATCATTGGCTTCACCTCATATGATATACACTTCCACAACAAAGTCTCTTCACAACATCGGGAATGATGACTTTCCAGGTTTGTCAATTAAAAGATTACAAATACCTTCATATGTTTTTCCTAACAAATATATAATCTGTGTTAATAGCTCATGCATCGACCATGAACCTCCCGACCGTGGTTCACCCTTATTGTTTTGGCTACAATCATACATTTTATTGAGGCTAGTGCCAGATAATTTTGTTCAGCACTGGAGCCGCGGCGGTCAAGTGGCAAGCACGCTCACGTGTGAATCTGCTTGACTTGGGTTCGATCCCAGCCGAAACAGACATATTTAGTGGGTGTGAAACTCAGGTGTCTGAAGCAACTGCCAGCAGCCCCTTCTCTGTATCCTCCTACTTTCTCTATCCTAGTTACATAGCCAAAGGCAGATGTTGTGCATAAGTGCACAACAAAGTCACTTGCTCTCGTGTTCCCAATTTCGACTCCTCTGAATTCTCAACTTTATGGCTCTAACTTTCCTGTCATTGTCATACTAAATATTTCTGTGCTGTTCTGTGCGGGGAAGAGCAAGGTTATGGTCTTCGAAAGGGGTGAAGCCACAGAATGTTAGGTGAAGTTGAATGGTCAGGCTATGGAGATTGTCAGCTCATTAAGTATCTGGGTAATGTGCTGAGTAAAGATGGGAGTATGGATAAAGAAGTGCGGGAGAGGGTGCAACAGGGGAAGAGGGTTGGAGGAACAACGCTGAAAGCAGTAACAAAAAATAGGGTGGTCAGCATGGAAGTGAAGAAGTCCTTGCATGTCAGTGTGGTAATCCCGACATTGACTTATGGGAGCGAATCATGGATGTTGGTGGAGAGACTCAGACCAAGAGTGAGAGGGGTGGAAATTAGTTACTTGAGAAGTGCGTGCAGAGTTACATGGAGGGATAGACAGATGAATAAGGAAGTAAGAAGGAGGTGTGGTGTGGAGGTAGATGTTGTGGAATGAGTGAAAAAGAACACCTTGAGATGGTTCGGTCATATGGAACGTATGGGAAGCGAGAGAATGACTAAGAGGGTGTACGAGAGCGAGGTGGAAGGACAGAGAGGAAGAAGTAAACCGAGAGAGAGAGGTGGAAGGATGGAGTGAAGAAGTATATGAATGAAGGCGGTGTGGTTGGGAGGAGGGGCGTTTACTGACTGGGGACAGAGGTGCATGGGGGCGTTTCGTTCGTGGTTACCCCTTCGGGGATCACGGCACCAGGCAATAGATAGATAGACTATCTTTCCCTTACGGGGAGAGGTTAACTTTTTGGGCGATTTTTGCATGTATTCATTATTTTTTTAGTTTCCTCCCTAGACCTCCATCAAATTTAAAAAAACATCCATTAGATTCCCCTTCTACATTTTTCGGTAGAAAAATTTCCCGGCCAAAGGCCGGTTCTTCAAACATTACAGGCTCACTATCATTCGCCAAGCAAAAAATCAACACCTAAATAGCATGAAGGGTCTAAATATTGACGAAGAAATGGGGCGAAAGGTCTTAAAATCGGCTAACTAATGGGGCAAACATGTTAACATCTTGTGACGCTCACCGCTTCCCCCAGAACCGAATGGCTTACTCGCTAGGACTCGCCAGGGCAGAGAATGTAGCTACAGTCTACCTATCATTGTGTACTTTCCTTCTCGAGAAAGCTTGTGTTGCAGTCAGTTCAGAACTGTTCTTTGTTTTCGTCTGTCACAATCCTTTCTATTTTATTTAGTCAATTGAAAGTATTGTGTTAAATAGTTGAATGATGGGAAGGCGAGCGGGAGAGAGAGAGAGAGAGAGAGACCAGGTGGTGTGACTTGGTGGTGAGTGTGGCGCGTGGCCGGCCCCCTTACATAGGCCTCGCGGGATTCGTTGCCTCCTGCCTAACACGGCCTACTAGGCGGCTGCTTACTGGGCGACTGTCGCGCGCCCTCGTGCCATTCCTGCGAACTGGGACTCCACCCATGCGGTCCCTGGAAATATCCTGGTCAGATCCGTCCCAGACAGCATACTCTAAGCATCTCCCTTGAACTGTTCCACACTCTTGTCTTAGAATCTTTCTCTCCTACTGCCTCTATCATTTCCACTACTTCCTCACCTTTTATTAATATCAATTCCCCTCTGGTTCCCTGCATCCACACCTTGAATTGGTGGCCAGACTGTATTATATGCTGGATCTCACATTTCTTATGTACTAGGCTAAGGTTGAAGATAGTCATTGTCTTTTTGGGAGATTGTATTGCTCGGACTGTTTCCATCAATCACTAATGTTTCTACAGGGTTAAATAATGCTAGACTAGGGATCAGGTACCTTGCTGTTGGTGTTTTCACTGTGTGTAGGCTACTTTTGAGCTGCACGACACTACGGATTCTGTGGGTGACCTGGGTGGATCTTTTGTCAGTGTACCTTGGAGTTTAGACTGTGTAGTGCGTGAGGGCTGCTTGCCTAATCCAGCCAACACTGTTCTAACTCTATTTGCTTTTACTTTTGAGGGTCGCCAGGAGGATACTCGATACTTGAGATCGAGAATCCTCAAGAGAGCACCCCTTCATATTAACGTAATCAGGCCGCACAGACCCAAGGTCCACACTAGGCTAGGAGCAGCCTTGCTCCACCAAAATTCTGTACCTTTGCACATCCCAGCTAGACTTTATTAACCCCGGTAGACATTAGCTGGATTAGATCATATACTCTTTTATGCATACCCATTATTTCTACACAAGCATTTTGAGGTCTAGGTTGCTGTAGAGAGACACAACCAGCATAGACCGGTTTTGTTAATAGGAGTACTACTTTTTCGTGGCGAGCATTATTACTGTCGCACCGCTTATAATATTCTTGTGTCCAATAACATTATAGGTCCAGCCTTTTTGTGTATTTAGCCTACACGTGCATTGTCCTGCCTCCTGCTATTTTGTGGTTCCATTTCCGATACGTTCTTCTTAGTAGCATCCAACATTATTCAGAAGATTCCTTGTTCGGTGCTTGAGGACTTTACAACACTTTCTTTCATAAAGGAGTGACAGATATTATTGATTAAAGTAACGTTAAGTAAACCTTCTTCTTGTTTGCATTAGATCACTCTTGTGATTTAATTAAGTTAACTATCTTTTCCTTGTGTACCATAACTAAGCAACCATATGTTATAGGTAATAGGCTGTTTCAGAGAACATCAGCCTATAGTAGAAGCACATAGATACTGAGAGTTAAGATACCCCGCTATCGCAGATATAACTCTGGAGGGTATATGTGTTCTTTGTTCGACGGGATTATATATCAGGGGTTGGATCTAGCGTTTCCGTTGTTGCATTTATGCCAGTCTAGTCCAATGTATAAGAGCCACTGATTTATACGAGACCCGATCGTAACAAATGGCGACCTAGCTCAGGATTTGGTGAACTGACATATAATTGCAGGTTATTGTGCAGATTTTTCTCACAGTATAGGCAGTGAACATTTGTTGATTTTGTGGAATATTTTTTGAGGACATGCAAGAATTATTTTTTAGCAAAGTAATATAGCACTTAAGCTGTCTCCGAGAATTTTTTATTGTGAATATTGTGGTATAAGAGTTTGGGGTACTTCTTTTTTGTGTATCAAAGTGAAAAATCTTCAGTGAGCATCATGTCTTATAGCGGATCAGTGCAGGATGAAGACACAGTACGTGATGTAGAAGCTGAGGAGCAGCAGCATGGGCAGGTTGTTAACTTGGTGAACAGTGAGGAGGATGCAAGGATTTTTTTTACAATGGCCTGTTACTTCCGACCGGTTGGTGGGTATGAATCGGTACGGTCTCCAGTGCTTAGCCGCAGCTATCGGTCATGTATGTACTAGTGGCATGACCAAGGATGACCTGATGACGTGTGTGCTGGGTTGGGTGACTGGCGTACGAGGTAGGGTGACTGCTCAGAGCCCTTTGGCCGAGCCTCCCCTTCACTCGACTCCCAATCCTCCTATTGGAGTACCGACCCTCAGCACGCTTCCGCAGGTGGGAAGTGACTGGCAGGGTGGTTTGCCCCTGGGGGGATCACCGGGTATTTCTAACATAATTGCATCCCCTCCTCCTCCTCCTCAAGGTTTGACCCCAGAGATGCTTTTTCAGCTCGAGATAGCTAAGATGGAAGAGAGAAAAGAGCTAGCTAAGATAGAAGAGAGAAAAGAGCTAGCTAAGATAGAAGAGAGAAATGAGCTAGCTAAGATAGAAGAGAGAAAAGAGCTGGCTAGGATGCAGCAACAGACGAGGGAAGCTGAGCTTAGGACTGAACTAGAATCTACAAGATACTGTGCCGACATGGATTTAGAGAAGTCTCGTGTTGAGACGACGGGACAGCGACTCGGTACTGAAAACCGTGTGCATGATCAGTCTCTGTCGCACCTTCTCAAACTGGTCCCTGTATTTGACGAGTCTGGTGTCACAGAGTTTTTCAATAGATTTGAGAAGAAGTGCCGGGAGCATCAGTGGCCTGAAGTTAAGTGGGCGGCCCTTGTGTCCTCTAGACTCGTAGGTAAGGGGCTCAAGGCTTACGATGCACTGCCTTTGGAATCCTGCGTTGTTTATGAGGAGCTCAAGGAGGCTGTCCTGCGGGCATATGAGCTACAACCCGAGACATATAGGTTAAAGTTCCGGGGTGTGACTAAGGGGCGAGACAGTACCTTCTTGGAGCACGCCCGGGACCTGTCCGACGCTATGGGAAACTGGCTCAGATCAGAGAAGACAACTACGTTTGATGAGATGAAACAGTTGATGCTTCTAGAGCAGTTTTATAAGTGTACGGGCGGCGACTTGACTTTAAACCTTAAAGAGAAGAACCCAAGAACTCTCGTAGAAGCAGCAGAGATGGCTGATCGTCGGTTGTCACTAATTCGGGGATGCGGCTCGGCACAGAGAAACGATGTAGGCGTTAAGGAGCGTTACCCTCCACCTCCCCGGAATATGGACACACATAAATTTAAAAGCAATGACACCAAGACTGATCACAAACCTAGCACCGCCCCGTTTAAGAAGGGTCAGGGGACTTTTACACCTCAGTATAAGTCCAAGGGGAAATTTGAGTGTTATCACTGTCACAAAGAGGGGCACATGGCAAAAGCTTGTCCGAGCAGACCTCCCTCGGCGGCTGTGTCATTGGCTCGCAGCATTGGGGTGTTCCAGAAGTCTTCTGTGTTTGCTGGAGGCATAAGATCAGAGGATGGAGCACCGCCAGTGAAGAAGGATCCGGAGGGCTCGAACCCTGTCCGTGATGCCTTTTGCGACCATAGAGGGCATGGCTGCGTGAAGTGGGGGGGCAAGAAGCACGGGGTACAGCTTTTGCGTGACACAGGTGCCTCTCAGACACTCTTGAAGAATTTCACTGGTAGACCCATAAACGCGGCACGGGTAGTTGTGGTGCAGGGAGTTAATGCAACTAGGTCATACCCGCTTGTTAGAATGGAGCTTGAAGTTGACGGTGTGACTCGCGAACTGGATGTGGGAATCGTGGAGAAACTGCCTGTTGGGGGCGTCGACCTCCTTCTCGGCAATGACTTTACGGTGCCTGCTTCTAAGGTTTCACCCTTAGTCGTTGCCGAGGAGCCGGCCGACGTGAGTAGGGAGGAACAGGAGTGGGTTGAGAAGTGTCAGGTGCAACCAATGGCGTGTGTTGTAACCAGATCTCTCGCATCCAGGGAGTCACAGCCTAACCAACAGTCTTCAAATAAGCGGAGGAACGGTCACGAGAAGGTGCTGAAAGCTGATACGGTGGAGAGTCTAGTACCAGCAGCGCTTCTCGGGGACTCAGTATTAGCACCGTTAGTAGAGTCTGGAGAAGCACCACCACCTGTCACTGAGAGTGTAGAGGCAGGGCTTAAAGAGACTCAGAGGCAGCAACGGTATACACGGAGAGAGCAACGGGATGCAAAGTTCGATGTTGGGGGAGGGCATGAGTTGTTTCGCAAACACTTAGACAGGCTAGCTCCCTCAGATATTCGCAAATTGCAGCTAGAAGACCCGGAGGTTCTAAAGTGTAGTGACGGTGCTGTCGAACTTGAGAGTAGAGAACGAATGTTGCGTAGTCTGGAGTTGGCTGGCCGCAATCTGGTAGGCTCTCAGGCCCTCATGAAGGACAGGTACGACCACAAGGTGAAACTCAGGGAGTTTCACGTGGGTCAGGAGGTGTTGATACTACTCCCTCTTGTAGGTCACCCCTTATCCACAAAGTACGCTGGTCCTAATAGGGTAGCAGACAAGCTCTCGGACTTAGATTACCTGGTGGCCACTTCAGACAGGCGTAAGAGGAATCAGTTATGTCATGTCAACCTGATGAAGGAGTATGTGAGGCGCCCACCTGAGCCTCTCACTGTCCCCGTGATGACTTTCAGCAGTCAAGGTGGAGAAGGAGAACGGGACAGTCATGCGCAGGTGGATGACAACTGGGATTATCATGTTTCTGCAGATCAGTGGGCGGGAAACACGAGACAGGCGGCTCATGAGGCTTTGCAACACCTACCTGAGCAACAGCGTGTGGCTGTCGAGCGCCTATTCTGTTTATACCCTACTGTATTTGCGGAACACCCAGGCCTCACTACTCATGAGGTGCACGACGTTAACGTCGGAGACCACCCACCCTTCAAATCAGTGCCCTATAGGGTGCCCCCTATTAAACTTCCGGTCCTCCGGGCGGAGTTGGAGTATATGTTGCAACAGGGACTGATCGAGAAGGGGGCGGTAAAGTGGACATCTCCCGTAACGCTGCAACCTAAGCCGGATGGCAAGGTGCGCTTCTGTGTTGATTACCGCAGGCTAAACGGTTTGACTCCCACCAATCCATATCCATTCCCCGGGTCGATGACTGTGTAGACAAGATTGGCAGGGCCAAGTTCTTGACCAAGGTGGACCTGGTAAAAGGTTACTGGCAGATGCCTTTGTCTGAACGGGCGAAAGAGGTGTGTGGTTTTGTGGTGGATGGTGCTACATATCGTTGTAATGTCATGCCGTACAGTCTAAAGAACGCACCAGCGACCTTCCAAAGCTTGATGAACGAGTTAGTGGCTGACATTCCGAACTGTACCGTGTACCTGGACGACGTCATTATCTACGATGACGATTTCAAGAGCCACTGTGAACATGTAGAATCCCTATTTAAGAAATTAAGCGAGGCAAACTTGGTGGTCAACCTGGGAAAGTGTGATTTTGTGCGGGCTACCGTGCAGTATCTGGGGTTCATGGTGGGTTTGGGCCAGGTGTGCCCCCCACAGAACAAGATATTGGCTATTAACCACTTCCCCAGGCCGTCCACCAAGAAGCAGATCATGAGGTTTTTGGGCATGATTGGTTACTACCGCCGCTTTATAAAGGGCTATTCTACTGTGCTGGCTCCTCTGACGGACCTATTGGCCAAAGATAGAAAGTTTAAGTGGGCGCCTGAGTGTGAGAGGGCTTTTTTGCTAGTAAAACACCTGTTGTGTACTCACCCAATCCTCAGGGCCCCGGACTTTGGCCGACCATTCCAGCTGGCAACTGATGCCAGTGGTGTGGGTGCTGGTGCCGTTCTGATGCAATCAGACGAAGATGGGCTGGAGCACCCAGTCAGTTTCTTCTCAAAAAAGTTCAACTCGGCGCAGAAGAACTATTCAGTAGTTGAGAAGGAACTGCTGGCGATTGTGCTAGCGCTCAGGCACTTTGAGGTGTATGTTCCAGCCTATGGACCAGTTGTGGTGATCTACACCGACCACCATCACCCCCTCAAGTTCCTGAATCAATTCCATAACCGGAATATGAGGCTGACCAGGTGGTCATTAATGTTGCAGGAATACAACCTAGACATACGCCATATTGCCGGTTCTGAGAATGTGATTGCAGATTGCTTATCGAGGGTGGAAGACCCGGGGTAGATCATCACAAGGGTAGCCTCCTACTTTGGTTTGATTAGTATGTTTACGTCTGGTGCTTGTTGGCTCGCGTGGGTAGCCCAGCGTATTGGGTCGTAAAGTAGGAGTTGCTGTGTTGGTATAGAAGAAAAAAACTAGGCTGCCCCTGTAGTGCAGCCGCCATAAACATATTAAAAATATAAAAATCCTATAAAAACTCTTTCTTTGATAGTTAATTTTTTTTAAGTATGTTATAGCAGAAATTCTGAGTTGTACTCCTCTCAGAAGGCTGGGCTAGTGAAGCTCGCTCTTGAGCATAACTATGTAATTTAATCTATTGTGTTGGGAGGGGTTGTTCATTTTTATAATGTGTTATTTTGAAGAGAACTGTGCTTTACATTTCATTGTCGCTGGGTGGCTAGGAGTGGCGAATTTTGTATGGGTTCTGCGTGTCAGATTTAGAGCTCATAGTTGGAGCCTCTTAAAAATCTTGGTTGGGGTGTGACGCTCACCGCTTCCCCCAGAACCGCATGGCTTACTCGCTAGGACTCGCCAGGGCAGAGAATGTAGCTACAGACTACCTATCATTGTGTACTTTCCTTCTCGAGAAAGCTTGTGTTGCAGACAGTTCAGAACTGTTCTTTGTTTTCGTCTGTCACAATCCTTTCTATTTTATTTAGTCAATTGAAAGTATTGTGTTAAATAGTTGAATGATGGGAAGGCGAGCGGGAGAGAGAGAGAGAGAGAGACCAGGTGGTGTGACTTGGTGGTGAGTGTGGCGCGTGGCCGGCCCCCTTACATAGGCCTCGCGGGATTCGTTGCCTCCTGCCTAACACGGCCTACTAGGTGGCTGCTTACTGGGCGACTGTCGCGCGCCCTCGTGCCATTCCTGCGAACTGGGACTCCACCCATGCGGTCCCTGGAAATATCCTGGTCAGATCCGTCCCAGACAGCATACTCTAAGCATCTCCCTTGAACTGTTCCACACTCTTGTCTTAGAATCTTTCTCTCCTACTGCCTCTATCATTTCCACTACTTCCTCACCTTTTATTAATATCAATTCCCCTCTGGTTCCCTGCATCCACACCTTGAATTGGTGGCCAGACTGTATTATATGCTGGATCTCACATTTCTTATGTACTAGGCTAAGGTTGAAGATAGTCATTGTCTTTTTGGGAGATTGTATTGCTCGGACTGTCTCCATCAATCACTAATGTTTCTACAGGGTTAAATAATGCTAGACTAGGGATCAGGTACCTTGCTGTTGGTGTTTTCACTGTGTGTAGGCTACTTTTGAGCTGCACGACACTACGGATTCTGTGGGTGACCTGGGTGGATCTTTTGTCTGTGTACCTTGGAGTTTAGACTGTGTAGTGCGTGAGGGCTGCTTGCCTAATCCACCCAACACTGTTCTAACTCTATTTGCTTTTACTTTTGAGGGTCGCCAGGAGGATACTCGATACTTGTGATCGAGAATCCTCAAGAGAGCACCCCTTCATATTAACGTAATCAGGCCGCACAGACCCAAGGTCCACACTAGGCTAGGAGCTGCCTTGCTCCACCAGAATTCTGTACCTTTGCACATCCCAGCTAGACTTTATTAACCCGGGTAGACATTAGCTGGATTAGATCATATACTCTTTTATGCATACCCATTATTTTTACACAAGCATTTTGAGGTCTAGGTTGCTAGTAGAGACACAACCAGCATAGCCCGGTTTTGTTAATAGGGGAACTACTTTTTCGTGGCGAGCATTATTACTGCCCGCTTATAATATTCTTGTGTCCAATAACATTATAGGTCCAGCCTTTTTGTGTATTTAGCCTACACGTGCATTGTCCTGCCTCCTGCTATTTTGTGGTTCCATTTCCGATACGTTCTTCTTAGTAGCATCCGACATTATTCAGAAGATTCCTTGTTCGGTGCTTGAGGACTTTACAACACTTTTTTTCATAAAGGAGTGACAGATATTATTGATTAAAGTAACGTTAAGTAAACCTTCTTCTTGTTTGCATTAGATCACTCTTGTGATTTAATTAAGTTAACTATCTTTTCCTTGTGTACCATAACTAAGCAACCATATGTTATAGGTAATAGGCTGTTTCAGAGAACATCAGCCTATAGTAGAAGCACATAGATACTGAGAGTTAAGATACCCCGCTATCGCAGATATAACTCTGGAGGGTATATGTGTTCTTTGTTCGACGGGATTATATATCAGGGGTTGGATCTAGCGTTTCCGTTGTTGCATTTATGCCAGTCTAGTCCAATGTATAAGAGCCACTGATTTATACGAGACCCGATCGTAACAATCTAAAAACTAATTGGGCTAACCACGAGGGAGAAAGTGGTCCAGAAAACCGGCCCATCCCCCCTTAACTCTACCGACTTCCCCAAATTCTTTGATTATCTAAACTCTAAAGTGGAACACTTCCTATTCACTTCTCCTTTCTCTGAAATCTCCATCTTAGGAGATTTCAACGTTCACCACCACCAATGGCTCTCCTCTATTCCACTGACCAGCCTGGTGAACAAGCTACGTCTTTTAAATAACCTAGAGCAGTTGGTTCAGCAACCTTCCCGTATCCCGGATCGCCTCGGGAATCGGCCCAACATTCTTAACTCGTTTCTAACTTCTAACCTTTCTTCTTATAATGTAAATCCTTTCTCTTCTTTGGGCTCCTTCAACCATAAATTATTTCTGTCACCTGTCCTATCTCTCCAGTATGGCCACCTGATCCTCCTAGCCGGCGGCGCTTGTGGCACTTTGGCGCTGCCAACTGGGAGGCTCTCCAGCATTACTTCTTTGATTTCCCATGGAATGATTTTTGCTTCCGTGGCCCTCGGAGAGTGCTGATTGCATTACCGAAGTGATTCTATCGGGCATGGAGGCATACATTCCATTTTCTACCTCTCAGACTAATGCAAACAAATGTTGTTTTACTCACGCTTGTTATACTACTGTCCGCAACAAGGAGGAAGCAATCAAGCCGTACCCCGACGCCTTCAAACTCAAGTATCTCATTCATCCTATGTTTCAGCTCGGAATCAAGCCAAATCTGTTCTTCATCTTGCCAAACACTCTTTCATTTATAAAAATTACACTGAACTATCCAACTCTAGCTCTTCCCAAGCTTTCTGGCATCAAGCCAAAAACCTTTCCAAACAATTTTTCTTCCTCGTCTTTCCCTCCCCTTTTCCACTCTGATGGCACAACCATCACTTCTTCCTCTGATAAAGCTGAATTCTTCGCTCAAACTTTCGCTATAAACTCCACCTTGGGTGATTCCGGTGCTATTCCTCCACCTCTCCTCCTACTTATGCCTATTATCCTAATCTCTTCTAAAGATGTACTTTCTACCCTCTCTGGGCTTATTCTTAAGAAAGCGTACGGTGTGGATGGTGTTCCTCCTGTTGTACTCAAAAACTGTTCTTCCATGCTGACTCCCTACTTAGGCAAACTCTTTTGTCTCTGTCTCTCCTTTAATGTCTTCCCTTCTTGCTGGAAGTTTGCTCTCATTCAACCCACCCAAAGAAGGGTGACCATTGTCAACCCTCCAACTATCACCCTATTGCTCTCATCTCTTGTATCTCTAAATGTTTTGAAACTATGTTTTTGAGTCGCTCTACTGGAGATCTTCTTTCATATCTTACTAACTCCTGGTCATCCTCCTTTCGGGACTTTGGCGAGACCTTTTCTATTGCGCTAGGTATATTGAAGGCCTTCAATATAAGAGTTATAAGAATTATAAGAGTTTCTACCGTATAATTATGGCGACCACCTAAATTATATAAATATGTTAATAGTGCTACTCAGTCATTCTTAAACTTATCCTAAAACTTATGCCGTTGTAAAGGCTTATCCCTCAATACTTCATCTGATTACCTTACCTCAGGAACCTAATCTGTTTACAATTGGACTACTTGGCAAAATTGTACGAGGTTAAAGGGAGAGGGTCCGTTTTTCTGGTCCCCCTTCTTTCTCATGTTTAGCCCATTAGTGTTCTGATTATAAGATTTGCAGCTTATTAGTTTTACCATTTTAAGACCTTTCGTCCCATTTCTTTGTCAATATTAAGACGTGTTCGTTTTATTTAGGTGTCGATTTTTTCCTGGCGAGCGATAGCGAGCTTGTAATTTAAGAGGAACCAGCTTCGGCCGGAAAAAATTTCCATCGAAAAATGTGCAAATTTATCTTGAAGGAGTGTCTTGGGAGAGTTATTTTTTAAGATTGATGGAGGTCTAGGGAGGAAACCAATACCATTATAAAAACATACATAACTGAGCAAATATAAGTGAACCTCCCCCTTTAAGGCAAAGTATATGCTAGGTTGTTGTTGTTGTTGTTGTTCCCAGGCTGTCTGACCGAGCAGCCCCAAGGTCCCGAGCAAGGCCAAAGCAATAACCGAGCGCCCCCATAGAACCCTCCCTGCTTACCACTAAGAAAGCCCAGGTGACCGAAGCCGCTTCCAGGCGAGGAGCTGAGGAGGGTGTGGAAACGCCCGGGACATCAAAGCCGTACCCAAGGCCCTGTGCCCCTCAACAATTTTGAAGGGAAAGTTGAGGGGTAAAGGAAAAATGTGAAGCTTTGGCTCCCAATCTGCCAACCTCGAGGGTGGCAGTGGGGAGGTCAATCCTCGGAAGAGACGCCGTCACATGAGATCTAGGAAATAAAAAAGTAAAAGGAACAGTCAGAGCAAGCTATGGGTATGGCTAAGAACACTCAACTCACATTCTGATAGACAAGCCCATCACCACAGCATATGCTAGGTTAGATAGATCGGCTTAGGATATGCTAGGTATAGTGTTGGTTTACAGGATATATAAGTAAACTAGAGGGGCACTTGATAGAGCGCATATACCTTCGCCTACACTGGCTGGGTCTTTACCAATAATATTATAGACCTAGATTTTCTTCTGATTTCTGAATCTGGGTTCTAGGATATGATCATTATCGCATCTTAAATTGAAGTAGGTTCAAAACTTTGTAAGATTTCTTGTTTACAAACAGAGACGAAAACATAAACTTTAGGTCAGGACGATACGAATGGCCAATTATTCTAACAATTGATGCTTTCTTTCAGCTAGCAGTAACTAGGAACAGTCAGCGACACATTCATGGACCCCCATAAGAGAAAGAGATATAGAGTCACTTGGTCGAATTTAACCCTCGTTTGTATTTCTGTTTGTCTGTAAACAGGAAATCTCAACCGATGTTTACGAAAGTTTCTCGGTAGATAGGATATGCACCAAGGAAGAATTGATTCAATTTAGGAGGCGATCGGTAGAGCACATACCTCCGCCAGCATAAGAACATAAGAACATAAGAACATAAGAAAATGGGAGTCTGCAGAAAGCCGATTGGCCTAAGCAAGGCAGATCCCTGTCCCACACAACCCCAATTACAAAGCCCAATTATAGGCTTCACACTCTAATACCCTTAGGATCATCTTACCAAACCGGTTAGAGATTAACGCAGGATTACGGGGTCTGCAGAGCGCTGATTGGCCCAACCCGGCTGATCCCCCTTCACACCCAACCCTTCTCGTCCATATGCTTATCCAATTTTTTCTTAAAGCTCCCTATCGTTCTTGATCCCACTATATCACTTGGTAGCCTATTCCACCCATCTACAACTCTGTTACCAAACCAATATTTGCCTATATCTTTTCTGAAACGAAATTTATCTAATTTGAAACCATTGGTACGAGTTCTTTCGCTATCACTGAGCTTTAGTACATTTGTCATGTCCCCTTTGTTAATCCCACTAACCCACTTGAACACCTCTATCATATCCCCTCTAACTCTGCGTCTCTCTAACGAATGTAAACCTAATTTCTTCAACCTTTCTTCATACGGAAAATTTCTAATATTATGGATCATTTTTGTCATTCTACGCTGAATTCTCTCCAATGAATCTATGTCCATTCTGTAATAAGGACACCAAAATTGGACAGCATAATCCATAAGGGGTCTCACTAATGACAAGTCAAGTTTTAAGATAACATCAGCAGTTCTGTTACTCACACTCCTAGAGATGAACCCGAGAATCCTGTTTGCCTTATTACGAACGCTTATACACTGTTTTCTAGGCTTCAAATCATTGCTAACAAACACACCTAGATCTTTCTCGCAGTCTGAATTTTCTAATTCTAAATTAGCTAGTTTATATTTAACATTTGTTTGCATCTTCCCTATCTTTAATACCTTGCATTTGTCAATGTTAAACTTCATCTGCCAATTTACTGACCATTCATGTAAGGTATCTAGATCCCTTTGGAGGCACTCTATATCGCTATCTGAATCAATTGATCTCCCCATTTTAGTATCGTCTGCGAATTTACTTATCCTACTAGTTATACCTAAATCTAGGTCATTTATGTATATAAGAAACAACAGGGGACCTAATACCGATCCCTGGGGGACACCACTTTTGACTGCTCCCCACTCTGACTTGGTACCATTTATGCTGACTCTCTGTTTCCTACCAATTAGCCATGACCTAATCCATCCCAACAACGACCCTCCTATTCCATGTGCCTCAACCTTTCTCATCAATCTCTCATGAGGGACTCTGTCGAAAGCTTTACTGAAATCTAAATATATAATATCATATGACTTGTCACTATCTACTGCTTCATATACCTCTGAGAAAAAGCTAAGCAAATTAGTAAGGCACGAACGTCCCTGAGTGAATCCATGCTGAGAAGAATTTATTAAGTTAAATTTTACTAAGTGGCTTCTAATTTTCCTAGCAATAATAGACTCTAGCAACTTTCCTATGATTGGAGATAGGATTGGAGATAAGCGGAGATATGCGCTCTACCGAGTGCACTTTTTTTGTTTATTTTCTCCTGCTATCTGTGGCGACAGGGTGGCTCCACAAAAGACTGGGTGGAAGGGAGGGAAAAGGGGGTTTATAGGATGTGTGAAAGTGGGGAAATTAAATACCCCCTCTTACCAGTAGACCTCTCTCTCTCTCTCTCTCTCTGTAGGTGGTCGACAGTAATTCAATCGACACGTTTAAAAACAGACTGGACAATCACCTGATGAAGATTGGATTAATATGACTGAATCAGTAGGCATTTGTAATTTCCCTTTCAAACTAATTTCTTTCTATACTCTATAAAAAACTTCCTTGTGGGCATTTCCTGACCCATAAGGTTACACATCATCCTATTTTCCGGTACGGCTTTTTTGCCGGAGGGAGCGGAGGATGGAGAGAGAGCCTTCTACTATTCCTCCACTATAAACTGCCCCTGTTTAGTAGTACTTAGGCCGGACCACCTAGTTGTGACTGCAAGGTATGTGTGGTCTGTGTGTGTGTATGTGTGTGTGTATTTGGAATACATAAATATAGAAAACCATCTGCGAATTCCACATTCTCTCCCTGAATTATTTCAGTTAATTTATGCATGTATTTTACCATACATATTTTTGTTTGTATTCTCTTTTCTCTCACCCACTTCCTCTTTTCCTTCTACTCTCCTCTTCCTCTCTATTCGCCTGACGCAAATTGTCTTCTCACCCCTCTGCCATATTATATTACTTACATTCATCTGATCTGCCATATTATATTACTTGCATTCATCGTTTGAATATATACCTACGGCGAAATGCCGAAAGAAAAGGTTGGTTCTCTGGTAAGTTTTGTTGTTCTTATAAATCAAGAGGATCAGAGGTGGTGGGTGGATATGGTAATTTAAATTTTAAGCCGGGTGATTTGTTATGATAATAAGCTGCAAGTTGACATTCAGATAGGTATGGACCCCCAAATGTCCTGTGTCACTTTGGAGACAAAACTGGCATTCTCCATTCAGAGAAGCCCACGGTTATCTACATAGGGTATATCCTTAATTATCAAAATGATGAACTGATTTTGTGCAGCTATATAAATATTTACCATAGAAGGGTCTCACTATATAATTTGCTGAAGGCGAACCTATATACCCAATCTTGCAAAGGTGGAGTGTTATAATAAATGTGATTTGCCATCTTAGTTATTTAGATGCCGAGGTATTACCTAACAAAAAATATATATAAACCTCATTTTCATGAACGTTGGTGGGAAGATAGGATATACACCATGGAAGAAGTGATTCAAATTAGGCCACCCAGAATATATCCCAGAACCCACATCCAGAAGAAAATTTAGGTCTATCATAAGGGTAGGCTGAACCCTCAGCTGAGCCCAGAAATCAAAATTTCAATTTTTTTTGTTCTTGTTCTATAATGCTTCTTTTAACATAGGAGAATAGCATAGGAGGGAACAAAAAACATATCGCATCCATAAACCCCCGGGGCGGGGGTTCGCCCACGACCCCAGAAAAACGAAAATGTTTCCTTTCAGCCACCAAAATAAAAATGTTGTGTCTTTTGTCTAAAGGGCTTCTGTAAGCAATAGAAATGATCATATGAGGGCATAAACACCCATATGACATCCCTAGCACCCCTCTGGGTGCTAGATCATGGATTTTGGTAAAATATTTTGTGAATTTATTTATTCATGCTTAGCCCTGACAACATTTTAGTGTAGTTGGTCATAAAACTCGATCTTCTATGAGCGCCCCATGATAGAAAACGATCATTAAGGAGGACTAACTATTATATATCCCCCAAATTGGTATTTGTCTACTGAAAATCTTAGAATTTCAGAGGCTAGCGATCATATATTGGCACTTACGAGTGCATCTATATTTTTTTGTATTGCTCAAATGCATTCCCCTTCTAAACACTATACATAGGGGTATACAGGAATGCCTGTACGTTTAGATAATTGACGTTTTGCCGAAAATATCCGAGTTTTAAACATTTTGGAGTCAAAATCAGCTGTATCCCAAAAATAATTATATAATATATTTTTTTCAGCACCTTCTATTAAGCAATAGGGGTAAACGAAAATGCTACGTTGTAGGGGATACTTGTAGGATACGCCATGCAAAAATTGCAGGAAATTTGAACAAATTTGAGTGACTAGATGATTTTACAAATAGTGCAATGAAATTATGCGCTCACGCGCACGCACATAGAGAGCTGATTTTTTCAGCGAGTCTTAGTATTTCCATTGGTAATAAGATGGTATAATGCCAGAAACACAATATCTTATACAGGCTGACTTGGGGGTCAAAGGTTCAGCCTCCCCTTCTTAAATAATTAATTAAATTAATTAATGATAAAGAACCAGCCAGCGTAGGCACTCTATCAAGTGCCGTTCTAGTTTACTTATATATCCTGTAAGCCAACACTATATCCAACCTTGTCTTTGTCTAAACCTCATCAAATTAAACCGAGTAGGCTTATTGTAGACAAATTTAGTTCTTTGAAGTAAGGTAATCGTAGGATTGATTTAGGAAAGAATAGTTAGGGAAGACTGAGTAAAACTGTTAACACATATAGCTGGCCGGCACGTTCTAAACACAAAGCATTATACGACGAAAACATTATACAGATACATACAGTAAATGGACATAGTGATAATAGGGAATATTAAATATAAATTCAGGAATAATATACGAGAGAATGGAAGTGAACTACATAATATTTAAAATATTCGGTAGAAATTGTTATAATACATAACAAACATAATCAATGCAAATACAAATAACACTAGCATATACTGTAGGAATATAGGTGCCAAAAGACAACATAATTAAATAATTTGATAGAGATCGGGAGAGGGGTATTACAGTATGTGCGTACTGTATTATATTAATAATACGAGAGAGAGAGAGAGAGAGAGAGAGAGAGGTGGAATTTTAGATTAGGGGTAAACGTGGGGGTAAGGTAACTACCGTACTACCCTGCTTCTACACCCTATTCGCTGCCCCCCCCCCTCTTACTCTGGCTGGCATCTAGTCTTAAGGGGTACCCAAAAAAAAAAACGTTTTACTTAACGCATTCACGGGGGTGTCCATGAGTGACTGTACTAACTAACAGGGAAGGGTGGATAGCTATAAACCATTATGATTGATAGCACCTTAACAACTCATCCTCACACCCTTCCATTGGATCCTATCTTGTAAACCATGCAAACAAGCACATCCCCTTCCCTACTGTATCCCTTCCCTCTCCGTCCGATCAAACTACGCCATCTATGGGTCATATTCTACACGATGATGAGGGTGAGTGAATTTACTAATTTCAGATCGAACAAAACATGCAGCGAAGTTACCATTAGGTGGCCCAGTCGGAAAGGTGACCGACTGTACCCATTTGTAACTATCCTGGATTATTACTGTACTCTCTCTCTCTCTCTTTCTCTCTCGCTCTCTCTCTCTCTCTCTCTCTCTCTCTCTCTTTCTCTCTCTCTCTCTCTCTCTCTCTCTCTCTCGCTCTCTCTTTCTCTCTCTCTCTCTCGCAGAATGGACACGTGGACAAAACAAAACTCGAGACATAATCACAGCAAAGCGACGAATAGCACAATACGTGATTTTAGGCTTTATGACAGCGTAAAAATTAGTAAGAGTATTTGAATTCATTGAAGTAATAAGCATGGTGAGAGAGTAAAGTGTTAATAATACTGTGTGTGTGTGTGTGTGTGTGTAAAAAGAATGGCGAGAGACTAAAGCGCGAATAATACGTAGATGCGTGTGTGTATGTGTGCGTGTGTATGTGTGTGTGTGTGTGAGAGAGAGAGTGTGTGTGTGTGTGCCAATGTATGTGTACATGTATTTGTATGCGTGTTTGTGTTAGGTTGTATGTACTTTAGTGTGTTGTATCACGGTGTGTGTTTTGCATGTGTTTATGTGTATATGGGAGTAAACGAAAATGTTTACAACGTGTTTTTGAAACTATATACTATATGCATTGTTATTTAATGAGTTAACTAGAAACACATTTTTCTCTCTCTCTACAGTACAGTACCTTGTTGCCTTTTACCATCATTCTGAGAGAGAGAGAGAGAGAGAGACCTTCATCAAACTTATAAAAATGCCCCCAAGACTCACCTTCGAGATGAACTTGTACATTTTTCGGTAGAAAAATATCCCGGCTGCAGGCCGGTTCCTCGCTACCGCTCACCAGGAAAAATCGCCACCTAAATGGCACGAAAGGTCTTGAAATTGATAGAAATGGGGAAATGGGGCGAAAGGTCATAACATTGCAAAGCTACTGGGGCAAACGTCTTAAGATATACAAACTAATGGGGCTAAGCATAAGAGAGAAGGGAGTCCTAAAAAATAAACCTTAAGTGAAAATCTCCCCTTAAAGCGAGACAGGTGCATGACACACTTGTGAAATCCTGACATGAATTGGGGGTTTGCTTTTGACAAGGAGGGGGAAAGGTGGTGTTTATCTTTTTGTTTTTGTTTTGTATTTTTATTTTTGTTTATTTATTCATTCATTCGGTGTGGCTATTTTTCCTTTTTTATTAATTCCTTGTGGCTATCATTAGACGAATTTGACCTTTTTGTAGTTATATTCTGGCTTTCATTCGACTGTTTTATTCAGTTGAGGAAGGACCTTCAATATTCTGGGTTCGTCCGGTTGGAGACAGTGAGTGACAAGGGCCGGATAAACTCGGTACATCCCGACACTAAGTGGAGGTTTAATTTATTATTATTTTATTATTATTTTATTAGTTTCCCTCCCTAGACCTCCATCAAGCTTAAAAAACACAACCCCCTAGACCCTTCTTCAAGATAAATTTGTGCATTTTTCGATAGAAAAATTTCCCGGCCGAAGGCCGGTTCCTCTTAAATAACAGGCTCGCTATCGTTCGCCAGTACAATCTCGACAGCTAAAGTTACATGAAAAGTCTTAATATTGACAGAAATGGGGCGGAAGATCTTAAAATCGCAAAACTAATAGGCCGAACGTCTTATAATCTGAAAACTAATGGGGCTAAACATGAGGAAGACGGGGGACCAGAATGATTACCCATCTCCCCATTAGGACATTGATTGACAAGGCTAGACGGGGGCCGGAAAACTTGGTGATATACTGACAGAGAGTAGGGTGTGTGTGTGTGGGTGTGTGTGTGTGCGGGTTGGTGTATATGTGTGTTTGTTGGTGTGTAGGTGTGTGTGTGTGTGTGTGTGTGTGTCTGTGTGTTGTGACGCTCACCGCTTCCCCCAGAACCGCATGGCTTACTCGCTAGGACTCGCCAGGGCAGAGAATGTAGCTACAGTCTACCTATCATTGTGTATTTTCCTTCTCGAGAAAGCTTGTGTTGCAGACAGTTCAGAACTGTTCTTTATTTTCGTCTGTCACAATCCTTTCTATTTTATTTAGTCAATTGAAAGTATTGTGTTAAGTAGTTGAATGATGGGAAGGCGAGCGGGAGAGAGAGAGAGAGAGAGACCAGGTGGTGTGACTTGGTGGTGAGTGTGGCGCGTGGCCGGCCCCCTTACATAGGCCTCGCGGGATTCGTTGCCTCCTGCCTAATGCCCCTTTCACACATACAGGACTCGGGTGCCGCATGCAGCAGAGTAGCTAGTCGTGGCGTTTTTTTTCCCCGACTTGGTGGAGCTGGCTCGGTAATGCCGCATCCAAAGGACTTCACCAGACTACAGAAGACTACAGCCGCATACAGCCGACGTTGTCGTCTTGACTCCGGAGAAGTCTTGAGACTCGAACCGACAATGGAAATAACGGTCATTTGTACATGCCGACTACACCCGCATCTATAAGACTTCAGACGATCAACTTCAGAGTCGAACCGCATACACTGGCATAAAGCCGACACATACAGGTTCTGTGGCCAACGGAGGTATATACGTCCTCGCCGAAAAAACATCGTAGCAGCGAAACGACTGCACCTATGGCTTTCATATTTTTACCACATGTACCTTACCCTTTTGGCTACCCAACACAAAAATCTCAAAATCCCTCCTCCTACCCACTCGCTGACTGTCGGTCCCGTCAGAAGGAAAAAAAAAGGAAAATATGTGGCGGCGAAACGACTGCACCAATCGGTTCCATATTTGTGTGACAAGTCCCTTACCCTTCTGCCTTCCCCCCACCACACCCCCAACTGCCTCCCACCACCCACTTCCAGCGTATCCGTACGAAGAAAAGGAAAAAAGGAAAATCCGTGGTGGCGAAAGTACCTCACCAATCGGCTTCATATCTGTAACACAAGTCAATTACCCTTCTACCTTCCCCCCATCAACCCCAAAACCACCCTCCCACCCATACATTCCGATACCATAAAAGTCTCTGTAGTCTATAGTGTCTTTTCAGCTACTTTCGGGACCATCGGGAACCTGTTTTCTGGCGAGGGGAGTTTTTTTTTTACCATTATCCTTCCTTTCTCTCCCAACTTGATAGATTTATCCCCCCCCCCAAAAAAAAAAATCTGGCACTGGCAGAAGCACACCATCAAAATTGGCTGGCACTCAGCGGGTTAAATGAGAGGGAAGAGAGTAGGAAGAGAAGAACAGGGGGTAGTAGGGAGGTAGTGAGGGAGGGAAGAGGTGGATGAGAAGAAGGGAGGAAGAAGGAGGAAAAGAACGAAGACAGGAGGAGAAGGAGGAAAAGTAGGGAGAGAGGAGGAAAAGAAGAGAGGGAGGAGAAGGGAGGGAAGGAGAATGAGAAGCAAGAGGAGGAGGAGAAGGGAGGGAGGGAGTTGAATGAGAAGCAGAGAGGAGGAGGAGAAGGGAGGAAGGGAGGAGAATGAGAAGGAGAGTACAAAGGAGTACACTGAGGGGGGTCTAGGCGGAGTTTAAATGAATCAACGGTGATGCAGTCTATAACGTGGAGGAGGAGAGTGGAGGAGGAGAAGGGAGAAGGGCCTTTGTTGTTCTATTGGGTCCTGGCATGGTGTACAGGCGGTTGAGGTGCGGGTAGAGGTGTGCGTCGTGGGTGATCTCGTCGAAAACTGGGTCAAGTGCGCTGCGTGGGGCCTATATATAGGGGCCGTGTCGCCGTTCTGTGGTTGGGAATTTTTTTTTATTTTTTTTGGTCGGCTTGATGCGGCTGTTTGCGGTTGAGTTGGGTGTTGTCGGTTGGATGTTTCTGTTGTCTGCTCAAGTTGGCTCGACTCTTCTGCCATATTGGGTTCCGGGTGTTGTCGTACGTGTGCACTCCTGTCAATGTGGTTGGAGTCTGCTGTGATGCGGCTGCTTGCTGCTGAAATCCTCTCTTGTCGGTTGTACTCGGTCGACTCATATTATTGCATAATTATATGCAAATATATGTAAATATATGTAAATTTATGCACACGACTTCAGCAGACTTATGCGGCTGTACTCGTGTCTGGTGGCTGTACTCTGGTGTATGCGGCAGTAGTCTTTATGATACACATGAAACACAATTCGCTACGCTATACTCAAGGACTACAGCCGCATACAGAAGACTAGTGACGACTAGCGCCGACTAGCGCAGACTACTCCCCGCATCCACCAGACAAATTTCAAGTCTGGACCAAATTTCGAAACTCACAAACATTTTGTTCGGGGGCCACGACTTGACACGCATTGCCAGGACTTCACCAGACTACAGACGACTACAGCCGCCTGGTCAGGACTAGGTGCCGACTCGGGTGCCGCATGCAGCAGAGTATCTACTCGGCTGCATGCGGCGCCCTAGTCCTGTATGTGTGAAAGGGGCATAACACTGCCCAAGATACATAGACTAACAGGTATGTTCACTCCCGCCTGGTGCGCAGGTCAGTGTCGTCACGCGGCGCTTTCCAGTTGGATATTGGGGTATTAATACCCAAGAGTGATATACTTAGATCTTGGGAATATGAAAGAAAATGGAGAGTAGAAGGTAAACATAAATAATCTCTCATGTTCAATAATCTTGTATGTTAACATTTGTATTAGTATTAGTATTATTATTTGTTATCAGTAGTATTACTATGTGTATTTATGCATCTCTCATGTTCCAATCCTTTTTATATTAATAATAATAATAATAATAATAATAATAATAATAATTATTATTATTATTATTATTATTCTTATGTTATTAGTGGCTGTATTAGTAGGCCTAGTATTATTGTGTATATCTCTATATCGCGTTTATGAAGTCTGTACTTCACAAATTGACAGCTGCATCCGGCTTACACACAAACTAAAGGTCAAATATAAGACTTTAATTGGAAAGAGGGCGGATGAACCTTTTCGGTCACCTAGAGGTATGTACCGGTAGTGTATCTTGTAGTCGCTCATACACACGCACACGCACACACATCTATTTATCTATATCTATATATCTGTTAATCAGGGGTGTAAAAAGTACCGAATAATTTTACTCAAGTTCAAGTAAAAGTATGTACTCAAAACGTTTACTCAGGTAAAAGTAAAAGTACCCAACTAGAAAGTTACTTAATTTTAAAGTTTTACCCCACAAAATTAAAAGAAGGAAATTAATTGTAGTGGAGTAAAAGTACAACTAATTCTTATATATAAAACTCAAGTTAGAGTAAAAGTACTGGGCAAAAAATCTACTTTTTTAAAAAGTAGATGCCGGTACTGAGAAAACATACTTAAGTACTGTACTTAAGCAGTCAGAACGGCCTGAAAAGTCCCAAAACGGCCACAGAGGGCCCGCTAAGCAAGGGTTAAGTAAATGTACTTTGTTATCTTTACACCCCTGCTGTTAATCATTATGTACCGGTACTATATATATATATAAAGAATTGCGATATACAGAGCAAAGTTATACCGGTACATAAAAAAAAATGCAAGCGAATATGACATACTGTAGGCTACACGTTTTTTTTTTTTTTTTTTTTTTTTTATGATTGGAATTGCATCCATCAATAGCACAATAGGGCATATTGGAAAAAAGCAAAGTAAACTATTTGAAAAGTTGTCAGTAAATCGGGAGGAAGCATGGAGTTACAGGTCTAATGGCTGGAGTGGGTTGACTGGACCCAAGCCAGGCAAGCCTTGACCTGAACTGGCCAGAGGTCGGAAGAGGACTGACCGCTCCTCACCTGGTGAACCCTAGTGAAAAATTACCACATGACGTCATGCGCGAGCGGGTTGGATATTCGGGCAGAAGTGAATATACCTGTTAGTCTATGTATCTTGACACTGACTACTAGGCGGCTGCTTACTGGGCGACTGTCGCGCGCCCTCGTGCCATTCCTGCGAACTGGGACTCCAGCCAGCAGGTCTATGGGAATATCCTTGTCAGATCCTTCCCAGACAGCATACTCTAAGCATCTCCCATGAACTGTTCCACACTCTTGTCTTAGAATCTTTCTCTCCTACTGCCTCTATCATTTCCACTACTTCCTCACCTTTTATTAATATCAATCCCCCTCTGGTTCTCTGCATCCACACCTTGAATTGGTGGCCAGACTGTATTATATGCTGGATCTCACATTTCTTATGTACTAGGCTAAGGTTGAAGATAGTCGTTGTCTTTTTGGGAGATTGTATTGCTCGGACTGTCTCCATCAATCACTAATGTTTCTACAGGGTTAAATAATGCTAGACTAGGGATCAGGTACCTTGTTGTTGGTGTTTTCACTGTGTGTAGGCTACCTTTTGAGCTGCACGACACTACGGATTCTGTGGGTTACCTGGGTGGATCTTTTGTCTGTGTACCTTGGAGTTTAGACTGTGTAGTGTGTGAGGGCTGCTTGCCTAATCCACCCAACACTGTTCTAGCTCTATTTGCTTTTACTTTTGAGGGTCGCCAGGAGGATACTCGATACTTGTGATCGAGAATCCTCAAGAGAGCACCCCTTCATATTAACGTAATCAGGCCGCACAGACCCAAGGTCCACACTAGGCTAGGAGCTGCCTTGCTCCACCAGAATTCTGTACCTTTGCGCATCCCAGCTAGACTTTATTAACCCGGGTAGACATTAGCTGGATTAGATCATATACTCTTTTATGCATACCCATTATTTTTACACAAGCATTTTGAGGTCTAGGTTGCGGTAGAGAGACACAACCAGCATAGACCGGTTTTGTTAATAGGAGTACTACTTTTTCGTGGCGAGCATTATTACTGTTGCACCGCTTATAATATTCTTGTGTCCAATAACATTATAGGTCCAGCCTTTTTGTGTATTTAGCCTACACGTGCATTGTCCTGCCTCCTGCTATTTTGTGGTTCCATTTCCGATACGTTTTTCTTAGTAGCATCCGACATTATTCAGAAGATTCCTTGTTCGGTGCTTGAGGACTTTACAACACTTTCTTTCATAAAGGAGTGACAGATATTATTGATTAAAGTAACGTTAAGTAAACCTTCTTCTTGTTTGCATTAGATCATTCTTGTGATTTAATTAAGTTAACTATCTTTTCCTTGTGTACCATAACTAAGCAACCATATGTTATAGGTAATAGGCTGTTTCAGAGAACATCAGCCTATAGTAGAAGCACATAGATACTGAGAGTTAAGATACCCCGCTATCGCAGATATAACTCTGGAGGGTATATGTGTTCTTTGTTCGACGGGATTGTATATCAGGGGTTGGATCTAGCGTTTCCGTTGTTGCATTTATGCCAGTCTAGTCCAATGTATAAGAGCCACTGAATTATACGAGACCCGTTCGTAACAGTATGGATGAAGGTGTGTGTGTATGGGTGTAGGTGTGTGTGTGTGTGTGTAAGTATGTTTCTGTGTGTGGGTTTTTTTTTTTTTTTTACTGTGAGTGTGGGTGTTTCTGTTTCTGTGGGTGTTTCATAAGAACATAAGAACATAAGAAAATGGGAGTCTGCAGAAAGCCGATTGGCCTAAGCAAGGCAGATCCCTGTCCCACACAACCCCAATTCAATTACAAAGCCCAATTATAGGCTTCACACTCTAATACCCTGAGGATCATCTTACCAAAACGGTTAGAGATTAACGCAGGATTATGGGGGTCTGCAGAGCGCTGATTGGCCCAACCCGGCTGATCCCCCTTCACACCCAACCCTTCTCGTCCATATGCTTATCCAATTTTATCTTAAAGCTCCCTACAGTTTTAGATCCCACTATAGCACTTGGTAGTCCATTCCACCCATCTACAACTCTGTTACCAAACCAATACTTGCCTATATCTTTTCTGAAACGAAATTTATCTAATTTGAAACCATTGGTACGAGTTCTTTCGCTATCACTGAGCTTTAGTACATTTGTCATGTCCCCTTTGTTAATCCCACTAACCCACTTGAACACCTCTATCATATCCCTTCTAACTCTGCGTCTCTCTAACGAATGTAAACCTAATTTCTTCAACCTTTCTTCATACGAAAGATTTCTAATATTATGGATCATTTTTGTCATTCTACACTGTACTCTCTCCAATGAATCTATGTCCATTCTGTAATAAGGACACCAAAATTGGACAGCATAATCCATATGGAGTCTCACTAATGACAAGTAAAGTTTTAAGATAACATCAGCAGTTCTGTTACTCACACTCCTAGAGATGAACCCGAGAATCCTGTTTGCCTTATTACGAACGCTTATACACTGTTTTCTAGGCTTCAAATCATTGCTAACAAACACACCTAGATCTTTCTCGCAGTCTGAATTTTCTAATTCTAAATTAGCTAGTTTATATTTAACATTTGTTTGCATCTTCCCTATCTTTAATACCTTGCATTTGTCAATGTTAAACTTCATCTGCCAATTTACTGACCATTCATGTAAGGTATCTAGATCCCTTTGGAGGCACTCTATATCGCTATCTGAATCAATTGATCTCCCTATTTTAGTATCGTCTGCGAATTTACTTATCCTACTAGTTATACCTAAATCTAGGTCATTTATGTATATAAGAAACAACAGGGGACCTAATACCGATCCCTGGGGGACACCACTTTTGACTGCTCCCCATTCTGACTTGGTACCATTTATGGTGACTCTCTGCTTCCTACCAATTAGCCATGACCTAATCCATCCTAACAACGCCCCACCTATTCCATGTGCCTCAACCTTTCTCATCAATCTCTCATGAGGGACTCTGTCGAAAGCTTTACTGAAATCTAAATATATAATATCATATGACTTGTCATTATCTACTGCTTCATATACCTCTGAGAAAAAACTAAGCAAATTAGTAAGGCAAGATCGTCCCTGAGTGAATCCATGCTGAGAAGAATTGATTAAGTTAAATGTTTCTAAGTGGTTTCTCATTTTCTAGCAATAATTGACTCTAGTAGCTTTCCTATGATTGAAGTGAGACTAATGGGACGGTAATTGGATGCTATTGATTTATCACCTTTTTTTGAAGATCGGAACTACATTTGCAAGCTTCCAAGCTTCTGGAACTATACCTGTTTCTAATGACTTGTTAAATAGAAATGTTAATGGGTAACTTAACTCATCTCTGCATTCTTTTAATACTCTAGCATATACCTCATCAGGACCAGGCGATGTATGAGGTTTCAGTCTGTCAATTTCCTTAAGCACATCATTTCTACTTATAGTAACCGTACTTAACCTATTATCTATACTATCGCTGTATACCTTACGGACTTCTGGAAACTGTGCCAAATTTTCATTAGTGAAAACGGAAAGAAATTGACTATTTAATGTACTGCACATTTCTAAATCATTTTCTGTCATTTCTCCTATCGAAGTTTCTGTGTATTATTGTGTGTGAAAGGTATATATACAGTATATATATATATATATATATATATATATATATATATATATATATATATATATATATATATATACTGTATATATATATATATATATATATATATATATATATATATATATATATATATATTGTCACAATGACCAAGGTCTATAGGGTCTTTTAGGAGTAGCCAGACTCTAGTTGGCGACTGTGTTCTGAAAGCAGCTGTGCCAAGTCTACTAGAAAGACCTGGTATTGTGAGTTTCACTCCGATACCCTTCCAATTGCACATGTCTAGTTTTGCCGTACTTCTAAGCATTTTTGTCTCAATAAACTTTTGTGTAGAATGAGCCAAGAGAGTGTTATCAGTTTCGGATATGAAGCTGGCAGTGGCACCGTCGGGGCTTGCAAGCTAGGGGAGGGTAGGGGTGGAAGGTATGTTCCTCTTGCGGGAGGCGATTTTGCGATTTTGCTGGCACCACGAGTTCTATTTAATTACGTGACCATTGCAAGTTTAGTTGTGTTACAATATCAAGATATACTTTATTTTATCTGCCACGCTGCTTTAGCCAATATGTTAACACAGGAATACGTTATCGTATTCGTATCGAACCCTTATGTATTTATTACTTTATTATGTAAATCTCAGTGGTAGCTTCAATGCTAATTACTTTATTATCAATATCCAAGAGGCTATAAGGGATTAACAATAGAAATACATTTGTTTATGCTCCTGTGATTATGAAGGATCTCTTACTATGTTATAGTTATAGGCTGATAACCATACTCCACACGATGTACAGTAGATAGATACTCATATCTATCGTATCTTTAAGTCTCTTTGTTTACTCTAGCTCTCGTTATAATTGCTATATTTATTGATATATAAGAATTATGATAGTTTTACTATAGTTGGAGTATCGTTATATATTTATAAGAATATATTTCGGTTATAAAAACAAAGTTATGAATTTTGTTTATTTGCACTTTTTTTTATAGCTTTTTATTTATACAGTATATAGTTTAAATATTATTACACTTCAGATAATAGTTTCACAGAGTTTCACAGAGTTGTAAATGACTGAATAATTTACCAAGACAACTTGGATTGTTATAACACGTATTGAATGATATTATATACTTGGTTTAATTTAATGTAGTTTGTATGATAAATAATAAATGTTTCCTAGAAGTTCCAACCACAACTAGCACTTCTAATATTTATTATATAAGTTTTACTCACTAGGATTAAGTGTGGTGTCTTTCTGGGACTCTCTGTTTTGGAGTCCATGATGACTTCGTAAGGCTGAAGGTTGTGGGTGTCTACTGGCTGGTACTGGTACTAACTGTTTGAGTTTTAATCTTGAGCTTATAGTGTTTGTAAATTTCATTAATCGATTTTAGGAGTATGGTTGGTTGTTGGAAGGAACATAATAATAGGGCTCAAGTGAATATGTCCACGTCCACACTCACGTGTGAATAGCTTCCACGTTTACACTCACGTGTTTAAATTATATATATAATTCTATGTAATTAAACTCTGGACTCGGAAGTAATCTCTTAGGACTTGTAATCTTGGATTAGATTTCCAGTGTTTACCAACATGGTAGTGTTTATTTAACATATATATAGTGCTAGTTGATCTACTTCCACAGTAGATACCTGAATTACACTTTAAAACTGAGTTATTAGTCTATCACTTAATCTATTGATACATATATTAACTTCTAATATATACTATAAATCATAAATCCATTATGTAAACAACAGCTGATCAATGATTACTCACAGATATACACAGGTTGGTTCTGGCTATTGTATACATTGGCTGATAATGATAAGGAGACTCTCGGATCCTTATCTTCTGTACCATTATCAGTGTTCTCTCATAATTCCTTATTCGTTAGTGGGTATATATCTTATTCTAGCCTTTATTTACATTCTTTATTCACTAGAAGATTCATTCATGTCGACTAACTCTGTTCCCGACAACGTTATTATGAGTTATTCTTGTGAAGTGTACTAGTGTTATCATATCGTGTGGTGATATATTGCAACCCTTTAGTTTGAGGCCGGCTCCCGCTAGTCACGCGAGGCCTCGCCATTTAGTACATGCTGCTATGTCACATTTTTGGCTGTTGTGGAAAATTCATATAGATTTTTGCCAATGTGGTTTTTTTTTGTTAGCCTAGAGTACTAGGAGCATGAAAAATGTGTTTGGCATTTTTTCTGAGGTCATCTTGAAATTTGTTTAGCCTGTTAAAGAAGATCGGGTGGTATCGCCAAAAACGGAAATTTGTTGCCGCAAATTGCACAAGTTTCGAACTGTTTGACTGTCTATGGGGGTGTGAAGTGTGATGTACCCTATATTTGTGCATATCAATGCAATGAGTAAAGCAGTATTTTTTTATTATTTTATCATAAGTCAAATTCTGTGAGAAGAAATGATTGTAAAATACGTTTATATAATACTTTTACTTGCCATCAGATTTAGACATTTTTGGGTATTTTTTTATCAAATGACAGTATGACAGTTAACCTCTGTTTCAAAAATGAGACACGTTGATTGTTTAAATAAAAGAACAGTTACTATGTTATGTTCCTGAGACAAGTTCATGTCAAGTCTGATACTCATTCAGTGTCAGATTCGTCACTAGCTTCGCCCACATCAGCCAAGTTTTTACATCCATCTGGATCACACTTGCACAACTCTGTGCAGGGCATTTGGTTTTCGCGGCAGGATTATCGCCCACTACATTGACTCTTTGTGCATTTACACCGAACCAACTGTAAGATGGAATTTGGAGCCAGAGATATTCTGCTTAACTTGGGAACGAAATGTCCCGAAGTGTCACTGATGGACCATCCCAATTCAGTTGGTACTGGAACGGTTGGTTGTGGAATTAAGGCCTGCCTCCAGATTAAGCACTGGTAATGTGCCCGTCGAATATGCTCATGCAATGATCCTTGTGTTGGGGGCAGCTTCTCGATTCCTTGTTTGGTGTTGAGTCCACGAAAATGAAACCATCTGAGTGCCGCAGCTTGACTAATACCTGCGTTCTTTGGACCGAGTAACTTGCAGATGAATGCTTCACAAAGACCCAGCACTTCACAGGATGGTTCACTCGTCCTGTCCCAGACGAGCAAGTGCACCAACAATGTCATCACCACAGTCCATAAACGCCTTCCACCATGAAGTTTTGCTCTTGCCAAATATCCTTCCAGTTGTGTCACACCCGCTTATGGCATGAAATCCCATCAAGGCTTGAGCACGTTCCTCACCAAGTGCATTTTGGATAGGCAACAAAGGCAGTACACGTCGATTGGTTCCAGTGCCCATTATCATAGCTGCATCCTCGCCTAAGACTGAGTATTTGCGTCTTCACTTGGATCAGTAGATTCTGGTACATTTGATCTGTTGATATATCGAGCCAATAGCCAAGCAGTGTCCTGCACTGATGAGTCCGCCAAGCAGTCCTGGTGCTGTAGCGGCTCAAACTCCACGTAATGGGGGCTCAATGTTGGCTTTGGAGTCCCTGTTATGGTGCAAGGGCTCAAGGCCACTCCAGTCTTTGGTACATCTTTCAGTGTACTAGAGGCGCCATGAGGTTTCAGATGCAAAGGCTTTGAGATTTTGGCAGCTTCACCATTGTCAACATGAGTTTGATAGACAGCTGAAGCAAGCGCATGAAACGAATTCTTTCTATCTGTAGTATCTACTTGTGCGTCGATGTTGTCTATTGATGCCCTGAGTGGCTGCCCAACAAAAAGGTTAGGGGGTACATAGACACCTTGGTTGTCCGCCATGTTTTCCTGGACAGCAGCTGCAAGCTGACCAACGCGTTCTGTAGCATGATGATATGATACTCCAGCTCCAGTATTTGACAACATGTCTATCGTTTTCTTGCTTCTTTTGGCATGATAGAAGTGCAGTGATAGCCCTAAAGTGGGGGGAGTCTCTTTTCTGCTTCGAAATGAGCTTGCACAAGACTTAGGTTGGTGCCTGATCTGCCTCTTGGTTTTGTGGCTCTGAATTATCATTTGAGCCAAGTTTGTGCATCTAGAATGTACTTCTTGACTTCGGACTTCTGAAACAACTGCTGTGTCACCCTGAACGATCCATTTCAACAGCCAGATCAACTCATTTGGGATGAAATTTTCTTGGTTGCTGATTGAGCCCTCAAACTCCCATGGCTTGGATTGGTCAATAGCTGTGTGGACTATTTTTGCGCATTTGAGTATTGTAGTCATCTCTTCTTTGTCATTCAAAGTTGAAGTTTGCCGTATTGCGGCGTCAGCAACACCGGAAGAATGGATCAAATCTGATTTTGCTGGATTGGCAGAACTTGTGAAGGCAACACCGTCAACATGCTGTCGGATCTTTTCCTTCAGGCACTGACGAGAAACTGTATGTGGGAGATTATGCTGATGCATGATTTGTTGATAGTCATTCTGCGCTTCACTGACTGGAATAAATTCTCCAGAAGATGTCCGGTCCTGCAGCTGACTGAAAAAATGTACCTCTGCAGCAATAAACTTTCTGTCACCTTCAATATCTGGAATTTCAGCATCAAATTCCAGTGTTGTTTCCTGCTTTCTGTGAGTTGTTAGTATAATAAAGATGAATGGAGATATAACACCAGTACTCTTCAATCCTTTATTGGCTAGGGTTGAGTACAGGAGCGCCGAGACGCTGGTTGGTTATGTGAGAGTCTGGTGTGAACTGAAGGACTTGCTGCCTCCACAGGCCTGGGTGCCAGTGGCACCCACAAGTCTAAAGTGTCTGTGGTGCCATATGGTGTTGGACAATAGGGGTGTATACATTATTATTATATCTCCCCCCCGCCCCCCCCTATTGGCGTCCGACGAGGCGATGGTGGAGTCGGGCGGTGTAGGTTGAGTGGAGGGCGGTAGACGAAGCTGTCGTAGAAAGCGGCGGTTGCGGAGTGTGGCTCGCCCCGACCCATCCACCCGGATGGTATACTGGCGGTGTGGATGCACCTCCACTACAGTGCCAGTCTTGTTCCACCGTGTCGGGTTGTTACCCCCCTGATTCTGGACGGTGACCCGGTCACCGACGTGGAGTGGTGATAAAGGCCGGGCTGAAGCATTATAGTATGGGGCTAGGGCAGCGCTACGGTGAAAAAGGGCTGCCTCACGAGCTTCGGCCGAGAGAAGCCAGTGGGGGTGGAGGTGGAGAACTGCAGGATTGCAGGGGCATGGTCCCGTAGGGTCCTGCCGAAGAGAAGTTGAGCTGGTGACTTGTCACTGGTCGAGAGGGGTGTGTTCCTGTAATGGAGGAGAGCGCGGGCTGCGGCGTTGTTGTCTAGAGAGCCAGTGGGGGATGTACAGTCCGCGATGATGCGGCGGGCTGCTTTAACAGCCAGCTCGGCGCGGCCATTAGACTGAGGGTAGAACGCAGAGCTAACCCGCTGTGACACACCCCAATGTGCCAGGAATTCTTGGAAGTCCCCGGCTGTGAACTGGGGCCCACCATCGCTCACCAGTACCCGGGGTGCTCCGTAGTGGGTGAAGAGGGTACGGCACGCCGAGATCAGGTGGTGAGCATCACATTTACCTGGTGGCAGGTAGAAGATGTGGACATTGCTGGAGAAGCGATCGACGTAGACCAGGTAGTGTTTGCCCTGGTGCTGAAAAAAATCGGCGGCTACCTGGTCGTATGGCCATTGGGGTGGGTCAGATGACATGAGTGGCTCTTTCGGCTGGGACGGGGCGTGGGCGCGGCAGTAGTGGCAGGTATCCAGGCAGTTGCGTAGGGCCTTGTCAATACCTGGCCAGTAAACACTCGCACGTGCACGGGCCTTCATGCCAGTCATACCCTGATGAGCTGAGTGAAGGGCCTCGAGAACTCTGGACCGAAGATGATGGGGGATGACTGGTCGTTGATCCATGAGGGCTACCCCGTCGACGAAAGTGAGGCGGTCTCTAACACCCCAGAACTATCGTAGTTGTGGGGTGGTCGCCTCTCTGGAGTCCGGGAAGACCTCGGGGATGGTCTGAAGAAGGGAAGTATACTCGCTGTCTTGTTGGCCGGCAGATTTAAGGTCAGACCATGATACAACTGGGTCAGGTATGGCGGCGAGCATGGTGAGGGAGGCCATGGCAACGGAGTGGATATCGAGCTCGCTGGCGGCCGCACTATGCACATCATGGGCGTCCGCGGAGGGCCTGGTCAGGTAGCGGGAGACAGCGTTGGGGCCGCGGTGCCATTTGCCAGGCGTATGTTGAATGATGAACTGGTATCGTAGGGTACGTTCCTTAATCTTGAACAGGCGAGGGTTTGGTATGTTGTCAAGGGACCGGTAGTTAAGGATGTGCAGTAGAGGTCTGTGGTCCACGACGACGACGAGGTCAGGGCAGCCCAGGACAAACATTCTGCATCTGTCAAAGGCGTCAGCCACTGCTAAAGCCTCGCCTTCGACGGGCGCGTAGTGGGACTCTGCAGGTGTGGTAAAACGGGAGCCAGCGAAGATAAGTTTCCAACCGACCTTGCAACAGGTGGGGGAAGATGTGGTGGGGCAGGAACAATGTTGTTGGAGTAGGAGGAAGCCAAGGCAGGTTTTGCTCCAGTCTGTGGCGAGGCACGTGGGTCTGCCGATCTCGAAGGAGCAGACACCTTCCTCAACCAGGTGTGTGATGTGGTCCGTAGATGTGGCAAAGGTACGGTCGAGTGCCTCATGTGACGCATGTCCACGTGTGAGCATGCTGTATAGAACGCCTAGTCATGCCCCACTCTCGCTAGGATCGTCAGGGCAGGAACTTTGGCTGTAGTCTATGTAGAGTTTCCTAACTTAGTTCATGTGAGCCGTTGTACTATAAGTATTATGAATATGTATTTTGTTTTCATCTGAGTCAACGAGTTCTATTTTATATCATTAGTTATAAGTATTGTGTGTAAAACTTATTTGTAATGATGGGAAGAGAAACAGCCACAGTTGGGGGTCAGTGGGTGCGCCAGGCGGGAGGTGGGCCTAACTCACTCGCATTCCTCCCTCCCTCAGTGCTAGGGGAGCCTTTGTGTATCCCAGAGGAGAGAGAGAAATTACGTAATGGTTGTCAGTGGGCGGTCCTTAGTAGTTCACGTTGGGCTCACTAGAGGGCCGGGTATAAAAGGGAAGTCTAGCCATTTTTTCATCAGAACTCATTAGGCAGAGCGACTTCTCATTTCCCTTGCTAACTATATATATTCTTCTGACTGATGGGAACTTTCTCTACTACCTTACATTCTTATCTCCTCTTTTCCCTACCCTGTTTAACTTCCATGGTCCCGTTGGTGCATAGCTAGTCAGCCAACGTATTATCGCTTGAGTTCTCACGAGATACTTGCCTATTAGATAGCCTATTTTGGAGGGGTTGACTTAGAATAGGATTGATTTATGTTTGTTGCACTTGTATATGCATTTCCCTGTGTGTTATTATTATTATTCCTGTTTTCTGCTAGTCTAGGTAATGCTAGACTGGGGTAAGGCTTTTCTGTGTTACGAGTTGTTGTTTGATGCAGTGGTTAAGCGATAAACCTGCATACTCCTTTCGGTTCAGTGAAGCCTAGGTTGTCTTCGCGGCTGACTGTGTTGAGTTAATAATTTACAGTGCGTGAGGGCAAGAGCCTAACCACCCTGTATTTTATTAACAGTTTGTTTTTACTTTATCAAGGAGCCGGGAGAAAACCAGATACAAGGGATCTGGATTTCTCAAAGTGCACTTGTTAGTTTTAACGTAATACTTTAAACAGTCGTGAGGACTTCGCTAGGCTACGAGCCGTTTTTGCTCAGTCACTGCTACCTTTTTGCCTACAGTACCCCAGCTAGACTTTACTCGATTAGTAGATACAGAATAGTATTGAAGCTTTCCTTATGTATGTTATTGTTTATGCACTATTGATTTCATGTGTTGCAAGCTTGGCTACTTTAGTGATTATTGGCCCACGAGCACAATCCGAGTAGGCTATTGCCGTTGCATTTGCGGAGTACTTCCTTTTAATGTTTGCCATTTACTATTGCATATTCTTTTAATTATTCTTATGCCAATTTAAGCCTTTAATAGTATTTAATTGCCAGTGTTTTTGCTTATTGAATTACTGTTCAAAATCTGATACGTACTTCTTACGAGCATCCGAGAAGCATCTAACTTTTTTCAGAAGATTCCTTGCTCGATGCTTAACCCTTATTTAGCGGCGAGCAACATAAGTCGAGTTAAATAAAGCTGGACTATGTGGCGGCGCTCGACATAACTCGAGTGGCAATTTCAGCACGTAATGTGGCTGAGAGAGAGAGACAAGTGGTGGCAGGAGACTAGCGAGCGTATGACTGCTCCAGACCACCGCGGCGAACCTACTGACACAAATCTCAGCTCCCTCCTCCCTCTCTCACTCGCTACATACTCAATTATGTACTGAAAGTACCGAATTACCTGCTTTTTTGCACTCGCGTTTGCACGGTTATTGCAAGAAAACTATCCATCATACATAGATCGTTATGGTGTCATTCGAAAGCTCTGTTTATGCCCTTTCAGGGATAGGTACTTGTTTTACGTTCTGGGTCTTATTTAGGCATGAAAATTATCACGTAAACAGCCCTATTTTGGCTAAAAACACCCCGCTGTGCGGTACACATAAATAAACCGCATAGGCCGCTCGTAAGGTGTTAAGGACTATTAATTAACGTAACGTAATAGTGCCGATCCGAAGTAGAGGGTGGAGGACTTCTTAAGTTCATAGTCAAGGGTGGATTACTTCGGCTTCGGCCAACACTATTCTTTGGTGTTGTTGTTTCTTACTTCATTGTTTGATTGTTGACCAGACTAGATAATTCCTGTCTCTTTATTAGTCTGTTGTTGAACACTAGTACCGAGTTCTTGTATACCCCGTTATAGCAGATTGAACTCTGGAGTGTATTGGTGTTTTTTGTTCGGCTGGCAGTACTCAGGGGTTGGGATCGTGTGTTTCCGTTGTGGCAGCGAGCCGTATTCGAGTCCTGATTGAGAGCCCTTGTGTACCCGAGTGCCAGTTCGTAACAAATGGCGACCTTGCTTAGGATTTTGTGAACAGTATAAATTTTGCAGAGTTGTACAACATTTGTTTGTTTGTATTTTAGCGTGCATATTGAAGAATATTTTTTTTTGTATGGCAATTAGTAAAGCATTTAAGAGACTCCAGTTAATTTAGTAATTAGTGCTTGCATAAGAAGTTTAACACTTTTGTCTCGAGAATTTTTTTGTGGACTTCAGTATGTCGTGCATTAGCACTGACGATGAGCGAGAGATGTCATTTGAAGGTGTGCCGTTAGTAACCAGTGAGGAGGATGCTAGAGTTTTTGTGAGTATGCGGTACCACGTGACGGAGGAGAGGCTGACAGGGGTGGATGTTTGTGGCTTGCACCTGATAGCCAAGGTTTTGGGCATTTCCAATGTAGCAGGGATGTCCAAGGGGGAGCTGATTTCCTGGGTGTTGCGTGGGCGACATGGGGTTTCAGAGGAGAGGGCGTTTGGGGGGGTTCCTCCCAAGATCCCCTCTCACTCGACTCCCACAGTGCCGTCCACTCAGTTACCGGAGGTTAGCACTCTCCCACAGAGGGATGAGAATTGGCAGATTGGAGTGCCCTCGGGTGGTGCACGTGGTGGTTCCCCAGTTTTTGCCCCCCCTCCTTCAGTAGTGGCAGCTCCCTCTTCCTGCCTGTCTCCAGATATGGTATTTAGACTTGAGCTTGCTAAGATTGAGGCTAGGAAGCAGGAGAATGAGACTAGGAGGCATGAGATTGAGGTTAGGAGGCAAGAGGATGAGACCAGGAGGCAAGAGGATGAGACCAGGAGGCATGAGGCTGAGCTTAGGTACGACTCGAAGAAATATTGTGCTAAATTAGATTTAGATAAGACTCGTGCAGAGTCGACAGGGACTCGGATGGGCCGTGAGGGCCAAGTAAGAGAACAGTCCTTGGCCCACTTAGTCAAATTGGTGCCGGTATTTAGTGAAACTGAAGTCACAGAATTTGTTAATCGTTTTGAGAAGAAGTGTAGGGAGCATAATTGGCCTGAAGAGAAGTGGGCAGCTCTAGTCTCCTCAAGACTTACGGGTAAGGGTCTGAAGGCTTATGAGGCACTGCCTTTAGAGTCTTGCATTGACTACCCAGAATTGAAGAGAGCTGTCCTACGGGCATACGAGTTGCAACCGGAAACATATCGATTGAAGCTTCGGGGTGTTACAAAGACTAGGGAGGCGACCTTTCTTGAACATGCCCGGGACTTAAAAGATGCACTTAAAAACTGGACACGTTCTGAGAAAGCTGAGACGGCAGAACAGTTGACTGAGCTGTTTCTGCTCGAGCAGTTTTATAAGTGTACTGGTGCAGAAATGACTTTAAATATTAAAGAAAAGAACCCAAGAACTCTTCAAGAGGCAGCTGAGATGGCTGACCTCAGGTTGTCGCTAATCAGGGGATGTGAATCTGTAAAGCGTGTTGATGCAGTTCCCAAGGGGCGCGATACTCCAACCTCGAGCTCAGGACAATCACTATAGATATAAACCTCAGTTTAAAAGCCAAGATACCAGGACTGAACCAAAGACTACAGCCGTCCCATTACAGAAGGGTCAAAACTCCGCCCCTTATCGGAAGAGACCGATAGGGGAAGTGGAATGTTTTCATTGTAGAAAGAAGGGGCATTATGCAAAATCTTGTCCTAGTAAGCTGCCAGCTGCAGCCGTGTCTTTGGTGTGCAGCATAGGTGTGGCTGAAATGTCGTCTGGATTTACCCAGGGTAGTTTGCCAGCGGCAGGGTCACAGGCTATGTATAAGACTCAGGAAGGCTCGTCCCCTGTCCGTGATGTCTTTTGCGCCCATAGAGGGACCGGTAGGGTAAGTTGGGCGGGTTGCCAGCATAAGGTGGAAGTTTTGCGTGATACTGGAGCTTCACAGACACTTTTGAAGAATTTCACGGGTCGACCAATTAATGCGGCACGGGTGGTTGTTGTTCAGGGTATTAATGCGACCAGGTCATACCCGTTGGTTCGTGTGGAGCTGGAAGTTGATGGTGTGATTAAGGACTTAGGTGTTGGGATCGTTGAGAAATTGCCAGTGGAGGGCGTCGACCTTCTTCTCGGCAACGACTTTGCGGTGCCTACTTTAGACGTTCTACCCTTAGTCGTTGCCGAGAGGCCGGCCGACGTGAGTAGGGAGGAACAAGAGTGGGTAGTGAGTTGTCAACACCAACAGATGGCATGTGTGGTAACTCGTTCCCAAGCATTTAAGGTATCACAGCCTATTTCCCAGGCCACAGAACAGCGGAGGAAGGTAATTAAGGAGAAGCGGAAGGCTGGGAAAAGTTTGAAGAGTTTAGAACCAGTGGCTCTCCCAAAAGACCCAATAGTAGGACCTTTGACCGAGTCTGTTGTAACTCGTGCCTAACACAGTTGATAAAGTAGTGGAGGAGGCAGAGACTCAGAGACAGCACTGTTACCTGCAGCGAGAAAACCGGATGTCTAAGTTGAATGTTGGGGGAGGGCATGAGTTGTTGACCAAGCAGTTAGACATGTTGGCTCCCACAGACATTCGAAAGTTGCAATTAGAGGATCCAGAGGTTTTGCAGTGTCCCAATGGGGCTGTGGAGTTAGAAGAAGATAGGGATGCAAAGGCAGGGGATTTTTTTTTCGTTAATGGAATTTTATACCACCGATATCAAGATCCTAAAAGGAACTGGGAGGGCGGATCAGGTACAGTTGACCAGCTGGTCGTGCCAGAGGGCTGCAGGGAAAGTTTGCTTAGGTTGGCTCATGATTCTCCATTATCAGGACATTTGGGGTGCCAAGAAAACGGTGGCGGCTTTGGGGAAATTGTTTTGGTGGCCGGGGATTAAGTCTCATGTGCAGTCATGGATAAACTCATGTGATATTTGTCAACGTGTCGGGAAACTGAACCAAGTTATTCCTAAGGCTCCGTTACACCCTATTCCTGTGATTGGGCCACCCTTTAGTAAAATTATTGTTGACATGGTTGGTCCACTCCCTCCCACTAAGGCTGGAAATAAAATTTTGTTAACCATAATGGATGTTGCCACTAGATACCCCGATGCATACCCTATGAAAAATGGAATGGCTAAGACGGTAGTCAGTAACTTGTTGTGGTACTTCTCAAGGTACGGGTACCCGGAGGAGATTCAGTCTGATCAGGGATCTAATTTCACCTCCAACATGTTCAAGCAAACAATGCAACAGCATGGGATACGAGCAGTAGTATCGTCAGCGTATCACCCTGAGAGTCAAGGGGTGCTTGAGCGGTGGCATGCTACACTTAAAAGCATGCTCAGGTGTTATTGTGCTGACAACGGTATGGATTGGGATCTTGGATTGCCTTATGTGCTGTTTGCTGCTCGGGAGGTACCTGGTGAGAGCCTGTGATTTAGTCCAAACGAGCTGATTTTTGGACACCGTGTCAGGGGCCCCCTTAACATGCTGAAAGAAATTTGGGAGGGGACTGTGCAGCCTTGTCCATTATTAAAGTATGTGCTTGAAAGCCGTGAGCGCATGCTTAAGAGTCTGGAGATGGCAGGTAGAAATTTGACAGAATCACAAGCTTTGATGAAGGACAGGTATGATCGCAAAGTGAGGCTCCGGAAGTTCACTGTAGGACAAGACGTATTAATTTTGTTACCTTTGGTTGGTAACCCCCTCTCTGCGAAGTACACTGGACCTTATAAAATTGTAGAAAAAATTTCAGACTTAGATTACCTTGTTGCCACTCCAGACAGGAGGAAAAAGAACCAGTTATGTCACGTGAACCTTATTAAAGAGTATGTGAGGCGCCCCTCTGAGCCTCTCACTGTCCCTGTGTTGGCTTGTTGCGGCCGTGGTGGAGAAGGAGAGGGGGACAGTCAAGCTTCAGAGGAGGATAGCTGGGATCAACATGTTTCAGTGGATCAGTGGGCGGGGAACTCGAGCCTAAGGGCTGACGAGGCTATAGCTCATTTGCCTGAGCCGCAGTTTGATGCTATCCGTCAGTTGTTCAGTTCATACCCCACTGTATTTGCTGAACACCCAGGCCTCACTACTCAGGCTATGCATGATGTTGACGTGGGGGACCATATACCCTTTAACACCTTACGAGCGGCCTATGCGGTTTATTTATGTGTACCGCACAGCGGGGTGTTTTTAGCCAAAATAGGGCTGTTTACGTGATCATTTTCATGCCTAAATAAGACCCAGAACGTAAAACAAGTACCTGGCATAAACAGAGCTTTCGAATGACACCATAACGATCCTTGTATGATGGATAGTTTTCTTGCAATAACCGTGCAACGCGAGTGCAAAAAGCAGGTAATTCGGTACTTTCAGTACATAATTGAGTATGTAGCGAGTGAGAGAGGGAGGAGGGAGCTGAGATTTGTGTCAGTAGGTTCGCCGCGGTGGTCTGGAGCAGTCATACGCTCGCTAGTCTCCTGCCACCACTTGTCTCTCTCTCTCAGCCACATTACGTGCTGAAATTGCCACTCGAGTTATGTCGAGCGCCGCCACATAGTCCAGGTTTATTTAACTCGACTTATGTTGCTCGCCGCTAAATAAGGGTTAAGTCAATCCCGTACCGTGTGCCCCCCATAAAACTACCAGCTCTGAGGGATGAGTTGGAGTATATGCTCGGTAGAGAGTTAATAGAGAAAGGCACAGTTAAGTGGACTTCCCCCGTAACACTGCAGCCTAAGCCAGATGGCAAGGTACGCTTTTGTATTGATTTCCGTAGGTTAAACGGTTTGACTCCAACTAACCCATATCCTCTTCCTCGGGTTGATGATAGTGTTGACAAAATTGGTAATGCTCGTTTTTTGTCTAAAGTAGATTTAGTAAAAGGTTACTGGCAAGTACCTTTGTCCGAGCGTGCTAAAGAGGTATGTGGTTTTGTTGTGGACGGGAGTACCTACCGGTGCAATGTTATGCCTTACGGACTGAAGAATGCACCAGCAACGTTTCAGAACCTGATGAATGAAATTGTAAAGGACATTCCGAATTGCACCGTATATTTGGACGATCTAATCATTTATGATGACGACTTTGAGAGCCATTGTGAGCACCTTGAGACCTTGTTCTGGAAACTTAGTGAAGCAGGTCTGGTAGTAAATTTGGCAAAGTGTGACTTCGTAAAAGCCACTGTGCAGTACCTTGGGTTTGTAGTGGGAAGGGGACAGGTGTGCCCTCCTCAGAACAAGGTACATGCTATCAATACATTTCCGCACCCAACAACCAAGAAGCAGATTATGAGATTCTTGGGTATGATAGGCTACTACAGACGCTTCATAAAAGGTTACTCAACGGTATTGGCACCTCTCACAGATTTGTTATCTAAAGACAAAAAGTTTTTGTGGGCACCTGAGTGTGAAAAGGCTTTCACTTTGGTGAAACATTTGCTATGTACTCACCCGATACTCAGGGCCCCAGACTTTAACAGGCCTTTTCAGCTGGCAACAGATGCTAGTGGTGTAGGGGCTGGTGCCGTCTTGCTACAGACAGACAATGAAGGTGTGGAACACCCAGTAAGTTTCTTTTCTAAGAAGTTCAATGCTGCACAAAAGAACTATTCTACAATAGAAAAGGAATTACTGGCGATTGTGCTGTCGCTCAGGCACTTCGAGGTGTATGTTCCAGCCTATGGCCCAGTCGTGGTTATCTACACTCATCATCACCCTTTGAGATTCCTGAATCAATTTCACAATCGCAATATGAGACTGACCAGGTGGTCTTTGATGTTGCAGGAGTATAACCTGGACATCCGTCATATTGCTGGATGTGACAATGTGATCGCGGATTGTTTATCAAGGGTGGATGATCAGTCGTAGGCTATCACAGGTGTGTGGGCTTGAGTGGAGGAAAATAGGCTGCCCTTATAGTGCAGCCGGGAAAAACATATTAAAATATAAAAATCATATAAAAACTCTTTCTTTCGATATAGGTAATCGTATAAGTTTGTCATAGCCTATAGAGTTTGAGTAGTCCACGAACTATCAAACGGCTGAGCTGCTGTAAGCTCGCTCTGGGAGCATGATATTGTGTCTTTTTGCTATTGTTGGGAGGAGTTATAAAATGTGATTTTTTTTTTAATAATAAGATGTGTTTTGGTGATAAACTCAGCTTTATTTTAGTGCCATGCGGTCGCTGGGTGTGAGGGGCTTGATGGGGTTCTGTGTTGGTCAGATTTTAGCTCAGGGTTGAGCGAGTAAAATCATGGGGGAGGTGTGACGCATGTCCACGTGTGAGCATGCTGTACAGAACGCCTAGTCATGCCCCACTCTCGCTAGGATCGTCAGGGCAGGAACTTTGGCTGTAGTCTATGTAGAGTTTCCTAACTTAGTTCATGTGAGCCGTTGTACTATAAGTATTATGAATATGTATTTTGTTTTCATCTGAGTCAACGAGTTCTATTTTATATCATTAGTTATAAGTATTGTGTGTAAAACTTATTTGTATTGATGGGAAGAGAAACAGCCACAGTTGGGGGTCAGTGGGTGCGCCAGGCGGGAGGTGGGCCTAACTCACTCGCATTCCTCCCTCCCTCAGTGCTAGGGGAGCCTTTGTGTATCCCAGAGGAGAGAAAGAAATTACGTAATGGTTGTCAGTGGGCGGTCCTTAGTAGTTCACGTTGGGCTCACTAGAGGGCCGGGTATAAAAGGGAAGTCTAGCCATTTTTTCATCAGAACTCATTAGGCAGAGCGACTTCTCATTTCTCTTGCTAACTATATATTCTTCTGACTGATGGGAACTTTCTCTACTACCTTACATTCTTATCTCCTCTTTTCCCTACCCTGTTTAACTTCCATGGTCCCATTGGTGCATAGCTAGTCAGCCAACGTATTATCGCTTGAGTTCTCACGAGATACTTGCCTATTAGATAGCCTATTTTGGAGGGGTTGACTTAGAATAGGATTGATTTATGTTTGTTGCACTTGTATATGCATTTCCCTGTGTGTTATTATTATTATTCCTGTTTTCTGCTAGTCTAGGTAATGCTAGACTGGGGTAAGGCTTTTCTGTGTTACGAGTTGTTGTTTGATGCAGTGGTTAAGCGATAAACCTGCATACTCGTTTCGTTTCAGTGAAGCCTAGGTTGTCTTCGCGGCTGACTGTGTTGAGTTAATAATTTACAGTGCGTGAGGGCAAGAGCCTAACCACCCTGTATTTTATTAACAGTTTGTTTTTACTTTGTCAAGGAGCCGGGAGAAAACCAGATACAAGGGATCTGGATTTCTCAAAGTGCACTTGTTAGTTTTAAACGTAATACTTTAAACAGTCGTGAGGACTTCGCTAGGCTACAAGCCGTTTTTGCTCAGTCACTGCTACCTTTTTGCCTACAGTACCCCAGCTAGACTTTACTCGATTAGTAGATACAGAATAGTATTGAAGCTTTCCTTATGTATGTTATTGTTTATGCACTATTGATTTCATGTGTTGCAAGCTTGGCTACTTTAGTGATTAGTGGCCCACGAGCACAATCCGAGTAGGCTATTGCCGTTGCATTTGCGGAGTACCTTTTTAATGTTTGCCATTTACTATTGCATATTCTTTTAATTATTCTTATGCCAATTTAAGCCTTTAATAGTATTTAATTGCCAGTGTTTTTGCTTATTGAATTACTGTTCAAAATCCGATACGTACTTCTTACGAGCATCCGAGAAGCATCTAACTTTTTTCAGAAGATTCCTTGCTCGATGCTTAAGGACTATTAATTAACGTAACGTAATAGTGCCGATCCGAAGTAGAGGGTGGAGGACTTCTTAAGTTCATAGTCAAGGGTGGATTACTTCGGCTTCGGTCAACACTATTCTTTGGTGTTGTTGTTTCTTACTTCATTGTTTGATTGTTGACCAGACTAGATAATTCCTGTCTCTTTATTAGTCTGTTGTTGAACACTAGTACCGAGTTCTTGTATACCCCGTTATAGCAGATTGAACTCTGGAGGGTATTGGTGTTTTTTGTTCGGCTGGCAGTACTCAGGGGTTGGGATCGTGTGTTTCCGTTGTGGCAGCGAGCCGTATTCGAGTCCTGATTGAGAGCCCTTGTGTACCCGAGTGCCAGTTCGTAACACTCATCCCAGTGGAAGGGGGTTTTGAACTGCACAAGTTCCCGGAAGGGCGCCATTTTCGGTTTGATGCTGAAGGCCCAGGCGACCTGTTCAACGAGACCAAACCACGACCGGGCTCCCGTGATGTCTGTGGGAGTGGGAAAGTCACGGATGGCCTTAATCATGGACGTGCATGGCTTAATTCCAGTGTCTGTGATGGTGAGTCCGGCGAAGTCAACTGAAGGGGCGGCGAAGGTAAACTTGTCAGGGTTGAACAGAGGACCAGGTAATCAAAAGTGTGCCAAAATGCCTCCTCGACTGAAGAGTCCCACAAAAGGGAGTCGTCGACACACTTCACCTTACGAGGGACAGCCTGTATGATTGCGTCGAAGTGTCGGGTATAGGCGTCGCCAGCTGCCAAGTAACACTGAGGGGCCCTGATATACCTGTAACGGCCAAATTCCGTGATAAAAGTCGTAGCCTCCCTGCTGGATTCGTCGAGTAGAACAGCATGGTATCCATTCCAGGCATCTAGGACCGTCTTACGAGTGCCTGCAGGGATGGATTGGGCCAAGTTGAATGGGCTCGGGGTGTGATGTGTCTCCCGAAGGCAGGCGTGGTTGAGTGCCTGCAGGTCAACTGTACGGCGGGGTTGTCCAGTTTTCTTGGCGACCACCACCATCCTAGAACACCAGGTAGTAGGGGTACGATGGGGACAGGCTCAATAATGCCCAGTGCAACGTCCCTGTCGAGATCTGCTTTGACCTGGGCCTTCCAATGATGTGGTATAGGGGCAGGGGTGTGCACGGCACGTGGAGATGCGACAGGCTTGATGTGGATGTGCATGGGAGGGCCAGACATCGTGGGGAGTGGGCCGCTGGTGGTGTTGAATGCTGAAGATGCAAACTGTGACAATAACCAGTCACAAAGGTCAGACAGGTGCAGGTCGTTAGGTGGGAACGGGAGGGAAGTGGGCCGGTGTGGTGGAGGGGTCCTGGTCAAGGTGGGTGGTGGTTGGGCTGTGTGGGCGGCCATGCAGGGGGTAGGTGTGGGGAAGTCGGGAGGGATGATATGTAGTGCCCTACAAGCTGAAATGCTAATAAATAACGGTGACTGTGCCAGAATAATAAAAATATCATCATCAGTAGTGTAGGGGGTGCCGGCAACGTCGGTGGCGGTAATGGTAGTCGGCATATAACCCAGGACCTGGAGAGTGTGACCCCCCACGGCCATGATCCGTTGGTGAGTAGGCTGTAGGTGGTGGCGTTGGAGGCCCATTGCCTGTAGTAATTGCAAACCAGCCACAGATACTTGGGCGCCCGTGTCAGGGTGGGCCGTGACGCTGGTGGGGTGAGAGTGGGGCGACATGGCAGTAGAAATGGTAATGGGCAAGGAGGGGAGCCGTGCGGGTGGTGGTTTGTTAACAGCCTGTTTGATAGTACCAATGATAACAGCCGCGGATGAAGGTGAGGGCGTGGAGTGACAAACTGTGGAGTAATGGTTGAGTTTGTTGCACGACGGGCAGGTCTTGCCCCAAGCAGGGCATTTGGATGGGCGTTCGGCTCGAGAGTGTGTGGATAGGCCGCACCCACTGCACTGGGAAGAGGTGGATTTACAAACCTTGGCAAAGTGGTTAGGTTTATTACACGCCGTGCAGGTCTTGCCCCATGCAGGACACTTCGAAGATCGTTGGGCTTGTGAATGTGAAGATAGGCCACACCCGGAGCAACGTGTGGGAGATGAAGTGGGGCCGACGTGGGGAGGTGGTGGGGCGGGCGACGGGGACTGAGTGGGTTGGGCGGGGGGCTGGATAGGGGCGGGGCGTGGGTAAGTACTCTTGAGACGCTGGTATGGTGATTTCACAGCATGTACCCCTGGTTGCATTGCCGTCTGATCGAGTGCCGCAGATTCGAACCCCACACAGTAGTTGATAACATCTTGTAAGGTAGGTAGGGTGCGGTCTTTAGTTAAAACATCTTGCTGAAGGGACGAATCACTAATCCCGATAGTCACCTGGTCCCGTATGTGTTCGTCAGAGACATCAGTGTGGCAACAGGGGCAGGTAAAGCCACAGTCCAAAGTGGCCTCCATAATACGTGTGATGTAGTCCCGGATCTGTTCAGTAGGTTGTTGGAGGAGAGACCGGAAGTGGTGGCGAGCGGCTGCGCGGTTCCGTTGTCGGTGGACGAGTTGTGTGATGAGAGTTGCTAGGTCGATTTCTGGCAATGAGGAGAACGTCTGATTGTGAGCAAATATGGCGCTCTGAAGGGCAGGGTCGCACATCTGGTAGAGCTCGATGGTAGCCTCGTGAGGTGGTAGAAGGACGAGCCGTTTGTAGACCTCCCAATCAGCCCAGAATTTGCGTAGGGCGTGTCCCGGCATATGTAAAGCGGCCTGGGGCCGCGTAGGGGCAGCCCGGCGGGGCGGGGCGGGGCGTGGCTGGGCGGGGTAGGAAGGGACTTGAGGTGGTGGTGGTATGATGACATCATGCGCATAAGGGGCTGCGCCGTGAGGGTTGGTGCCCGCCGTACGATATCCAAGGGGAGGGGCCGTCGTGTGATGGGTGACGTCATGCGCATAAGAGGCTGCGCCGTGAGGGTTGGTGCCAGCCGTACGATAGCCAGGGGGGGCATAATGGCCGCCGTAATACCGACACCAGTGTGGGCCTGGCCGTCAGTTGGGGAGGGTGTGGGGTGTTCGCTTTTGATAGGGTGGGTAAGGGGATCAGTCATGCTCATATGTAACAAAGACATGTGGGGAATAACTGGCATATGGTGGGGCACTGAGACATGGGTAACTGGCATATGGTGGGGCGCTGAGACATGGGTAACTGGCATATGGTGGGGCACTGAGACATGGGGAGATGTATAAGGTGTGGGTGTCTGTGTAGAGGGATGAATAAGTGTATCACTGGTGGGGTGTGAGGCAAAGGATGGGTCAGCCTGGTGGATAACATTACTGGCCTGGGGCTGATGTTGTAGAGGCTGGTGGGGCTGGAGATCCTGGCGGGGCGGTGGTGGAGCTGTTGCGGGGCGATGTTGTAGATCCTGACGGGGCGGTGGTGGAGCTGTCGCGGGGCGATGTTGTAGTTGTGGAGGCTGCTGGTCCTGGTGATGCTGTAGAAAGGTGGCGATACTCGATTGGAGGGCGTCGATCCTTTCATTCAAGTAGATGATGGATGGGTATGGAGACAGGGCATCGGGCAATGAAGGCTCGACCGGTTGGGAGGTAGATGTAGCGGGGTAGGGACCGCATGACGGCAAGCCGGCTTCCACAGCAGCTGCAGCCTCAGCTAGGTAGTGCAGGTTCTCCATGTAGGTTCAGATACTGATATACACTGCGCCATATAATAAAGATAAATGGAGATATGACACCAGTACTCTTCAATCCTTTATTGGCTAGGGTTGAGTACAGGAGCGCCGAGATGCTGGTTGGTTATGTGAGAGTCTGGTGTGAACTGAAGGACTTGCTGCCTCCACAGGCCTGGGTGCCAGTGGCGCCCGCAAGTCTAAAGTGTCTGTGGTGCCATATGGTGTTGGACAATAGTGGTGTATACATTAATATTATAGTTAGCTTCTGCCATTCAATGGTCATACATGACTTATGATACAGTAAGTCTCTCGACAAAGCATCTTTCTCATTCAGCAGTTCCGAATAGTTTATTTTCCAGGTTGTGTTGTCACTTTCTTTTACCACAGCTGCTATTTGCTCCCCAATGTTTTCGGTTTGGCACATGTGAGTATTTTCGGCTGTCGCTCTTTGACAGAAGAGACACAATTCTTTTCGCACCTTTGGAATGGACGAACGTGTTACTTTCCGTTGTGATCCTGTATGTGACGTAGATGGAACACTTGGTGTACGACTGCTCGGTGGCCGACCTTTTCGTCTGATCAGTACTGTGGTATCACCCTTCTCGAGGGCTTTGCTGTGGCGGGTCTTGGCTCGCTGTATGTCTGTTTTGTTTGTGGCCTCAGCATAGCATTTCTGGTGCAACACTGCACTGTTAGTTTGAAGATCTTGCGGCTCCAGATTAACCAGACGTTGCGACATAGATATGTATTTTTGTTCTCCATAGTCTGACCTTTCTCTGACACACACCAGGAAACGAATATAGCTGTCTGGCTTTGGTGTACTGACTGTTTCATTTGTATTTTCTTGACATACGATGCACTGTCTGTAATTGTTTTCTATCTTGCGTCGCTTGGTTTCCATGTTCTGTGAACAAAGAAAAAACAATTAGAAAAAACAAAAAAGCAAATGAACAAATTCTCGTAAAATTAGCCGCCATCTTGGATTTAGAGGTCTGTATATGTCCTGTCATTCAAAATATTGAATGCCATGATTTTATTTCATGATACAAACATCTTAGTCATCATTTGTGTTAATAATTAAACAAAATATAATGTATAAAGGGCTTAGAATTTGCACAGATGGGCAAAATATCCATATTTTATGCCGAATATTCAAGGTGGCCGCCATTATTCCAAGATGGCATCCAAAAAAATGCCCAACACGATTTTTGTAGATAATGGGTCATAATCATTAAAAAAAAACACATTGGCAAATATCTATATGAAATTTCCACGAAATTACATAACACCATATACTAATTCTCTGCTAGGCGGTCAGACGATATAGGTGGTTGCTCCCTCTCTCTTGTGGCCCACCAGTCTGCCTCTTTTTTTGTTTGTCCTTGCTTGCACTACTATTAACGTAACGTAATTAACAGAGAATCCTAGACATTCATTTATTCTTTTAATTATTCTTTTCCTCTGATCAGCATTTATTATATTTCCATTTTTATCATATATTCTGTACCTCCGGTAGCTTACTTCGGGATCCGTGATAGGGAGAGCTGGGAGGCTTGCCAGGGTCTTTACTAATAAGCACTGTTAATCCCATAGACAATCCACACACACACACATCCATATCCCTACATATTTTCCCCAGTGTTTGTGCTTAGGACCCGGTAATAACCTTGACGGTTCTGCCCCAGCGACTTTGTTTGTTCCCTGTCTCAGGTTTCGAACTGAGGCAACGGAGTGTTTAATAGTAAGTAGAAATCCAGCATCAGTCTGGACCCCCCCCCCCATAGTTAAGTGAGTGTGGGAAATGGACTCTCTAGAGTTCATTGTTTTTGGGCGGTATCTCACTGGGGGGCCCAGGTTGAAGTAGGATATATTGGTGTGATATTAGAGGTGGTCAGGGCAACCTGCTTCCACTAATATCACCCCGAGGTTAGTAGTCAGATTAGGACACTGCCTTGTATTGTTAGTTCATTATTATATGTATACAATATTATTATGTGCAACTCTCTTGGGTTGAGAGTGGATTACCGTTGGCTGGTTTGTGCACGGTTTAGTACTGTCGAGGGCGCGCATAGCCTGTTATGCTCGAAGTACATCTACGCTTTTTACTTTTCTTTCTTTGATGTCTGCTGGTAGCCTATGTATTTAACTGTTTTGATTATCCAACCCAGCATTGCTAATCCCGGTGTTGGTTGCGAGTTCTCGTAGCTAGTAAGTTACATGATTACTTCTGTTCTACATATTATTAAGAATAGGAGCAGGGCAGTGTGCACCTTAAGCCCTGAGAAGAGCCTGGAAGCGTTTATAGTGCTCTTACCTGTTGCGTCGTCGTGGTGTTGCTTGGTAGAGAGACAAGGTGCATTTGTTTTAGTAATTATTTTTGTATACCGTCTCTAAGCAACTGAGGTCCAGAATCGTAACAATATATATATATATATATATACTGTACATATAAAACTAAATATTTAAATATAATCAGTAAGGCAAGATTGGAAACGTGTACGAGAAAGAACCAAGGGAAATACGAGATGGCTAAAAATGGAATATTGGACTATAATCGAATCTGAAGTGGTGGATGAGAAAATAAAGATAGTAAGATAGAGAGAGAGAGAGAGCGCGCAGTTGTCTCTTGTTTCCGTAATTCCTGTCTCTGGTTGCAAGTCCCTATTGGTTTGGTGTGGTTTGACAGAAATGTGTTTGTGTGTGTGTGTCTGGGTGTGTAATGTGTGTGCGTGTGAAATTTTATGAGAATATTCGTAAAGTTTGAGATCTTATTTATCTCCTTTAAACCTAGGGGTGGGTTGTAGATTAATGAAAATAATGTAATGCCCAACAGAAATTGATGAAAATAATTACATCACCGTGCTGAAGGAGTTAAGGAGGTGCTGTAATAGGCATCTGCACAACTGTGTATAATATTTACCTACTCTCTCTCTCTCTCTCTCTCTCTAGCATACACACACACACACATACAAAATTACTCACACTTACAATTTCTTTCACTCCCTCTCTCTCTCTCTCTCACTCTCTTATTACTCAGAGAATTAGGCAACAACCTGAGGCGGTAAATGCATTAGTCTGGCCTTAATTCCTCAAGTTGTGTGTTTGTGTGTGTGTGAGTGTGTACTAGAGAAAGAGAGATGTGTACCAAAGAGAGTGAGTGAGTGGTTGTTGTGTGGGTGTGTGTGTGTGTGATGTAAAGCTACGACATACGGGGATTAAGAGAGAGAGAGAAAGTGAGTGTTTTCGTGTGTGTGATGTAAAGCTACGACATACAAATATTATAAGAGAGAGAGAGAGAGAAAGGAATATATACACCATAAATTAACGTACCGTACTCTGTTTGCCTCTTGTCTTTCCCTCTTTTAATCCATCAATATTGCCTCCTCTCCTCTCTCTCTCTCTCTCTCTCTCTCTCTCTCTCTCTCTCTCTCTCTCTCTCTATGTCGTAGTTTTAGATCACACACTCACACACACACTCTTTCTTACTCTCACACTCTCTCTGCAAGTATTGGGGCCTACGGTATGGAACGCCCTGCCCAACATAGTCAAAGACACAAATAGCCTGCCAGTATTCAAGGGCAGACTAAAGAGGCACATTTTAGAAGATCAAATAGAGTGAGAACAGCCATTGCATATTTAAGGGAAATAAAATAATCTGAATCTGAATCTCTCTCTCTCTCTCTTCTTTGTATATATACAAAGTACAAAGGAAATCAAGCAACAACAGATCTAGTGACCCTTCTAGGCTGCTTGTCCTCCAAAACACTGAGGATCAAGTGTCCAAACAGTGGTTTAGAGTGGGTAAGGGAACATTGGAAAGGGAACTACTGCCCTGGAACTAATGTCCGTGACAGGATTAGGAAGTTAGTAGGGGACATATGGGTTATTAACTGAGGGGAGGATAAAATAAAGTTATTAATTTACAAACGCAGTCAGTCGCGGGTTTGATGCGAGATATTTGTCTAGGCGGAGTTTAAATTAATCAACGGTGCTGCAGTCTATAACGTTTCGGGGAAGCCCATTCCACAAGTTGACAACTCGATTGAAGAAGAAATTCTTAGATTCGTGTGAGTTAAAAGATTTACCAATAATTTTGCAACCGTTTCCCCGCGTGTAATTAGATTGGTCGATAGTGAAGTACTTACTACAGTTCATATTGTCGATGCCTTTGATGATTTTGAACATTTGAATTAAGTCACCTCTTAATCTGCGCTGGGTTAAAGGAAATAGATTTAATTCTCTAAGACGCTCTTCGTATGGTTTGTTCTTTAGGCTAGGTATCATTTTGGTAACTCTACGTTGAACTCGTTCTAGCTTGTTTATATCTTTTTGGTAATAAGGGCACCAGGATTGAACGCAGTATTCCAGAAGAGGGCGGACTAAGGAATTGTAAAGGGTTAGGATAACTTCTTTGGATTTATGCTCAAATGACCTGCCTATAAAGCCAATTATTTTGTTTGCCTTCTTAACAACTTCTGAACATTGTTGACTCGGTTTTAAGTTACTCGATATTGTTACTCCCAGATCGGTTTCTCTGTTTACATTCTTAAGCTGAGTGCCATTCATCGAATAGTTTGCTTTCTCATTTAGGTATCCGGTATGTAGTACTTTACATTTATCCGCATTGAAACTCATTTGCCAAATTTGGGCCCAACATGACAATTTATCTAGATTGTGTTGCATATCGTCAACTTGTTCTTTTGAGAGTACGCTATTTGCAATTTTTGTATCGTCAGCAAATTTTGAGATTGTAGAGGTGAGACCCTCATCTATGTCGTTGATGTAAATTAGAAAGAGAATTGGTCCTAGTACCGATCCCTGGGGTACCCCGCTACTTACATTGGTCCATTTAGATGCTTTACCGTTTATGACTACTCTTTGCTTTCTGTCGCTGAGCCAATTTTCTATCCATTTCACCACACCGTCTTGTATTCCATGCGCTTTTAGTTTTAGCAGTAAACGTTTGTGGGGAACTTTGTCAAAGGCCTTTTGAAAATCAAGGTATATAATGTCTACAGCTTTACTCTCATCGTAGAGGTTGAGGATATCGTGGAAGAAGTCTAAGAGGTTTGTTAAACAGGAACGTTTTTTACGAAAGCCGTGTTTAGTATCTTTAAGTATGTTATTTTCCTCGAAGTGATTTACGAGTCTGTCTCTTATGACCGTTTCTAGCATTTTACAAACAATTGAGGTTAAGTTAATTGGACGATAGTTACTGGGTAGGGATTTGCTGCCTTTTTTGAATATCGGTGTTACGTTGGCTAGCTTCCACTGATCAGGCATATTTCCAGACTGCAAGGATTTATTGAATAGTAATGTCAGTGGTTTGGAGAGCTCATCCTTAGCTTCCTTTAGAACTCTAGGCGAGATTGTATCAGGTCCAGGCGTTTTATTTACCTTGAGTTTATCTAAACAATTCAACACTTCTCTCTCTGTAACGGTGATATTGCTTAAAACATCTGAATTATCAATCTGAATCGGCGATGGTGTAGGGATATCACTGAGGTATTCTGTTGTAAAACTGATGCAAAGAAGGTATTGAGGGCATTACTCATTTGTACTTCGTCTTTGGTGTATTCTCCATTTTCATCGACTAACGGTCCAACAGTTGAAGTAACTACTTTTTTCTTTCTGATATAACTATAGAATTCTTTCGGGTTTGTTTTACTTTGATTCGCAATATGTAACTCTAGGGTCTTTTTACTTTGCTTAATTAACTTTTTGGCTTTGCGTTGTAGCTCTACAAATTTCAACCGTTCTTCGTAATTTTGTGAGGATTTTAATCTATCATTAGCAAACTTTTTAGCAAGCAGGCAGTTTGAAATATCTTTATTCCACCATTTGGGCTTATTATTATGGCCTGGACGCCGTATTTTCGATGGTATGCAGTCATGCACTGCTTTTAGGTAAGTGGTTTCGAATAACTTCCAAGATGTATTATATCGTTATTGTTAATTAAAAAGCTCCAGTCAGTTTCTTTAACCCGTCCAGCCCCGGCTAGTTTTGTAATGTTTGTTCACCAGAACCCGGCCGGTTTTAAAAAAATGGTTTTATTCCAGAAACAATAGCAAATGGGTTAGGAATGAAGGAAAAACCACGAAAAAACGCTCAAAAAGCTTAAAGAATGGTCCTACAGAGCCACCGAAAACGTATTTTACAAGAGTAAAAAATTGAAGGCAATTACCCCCAAAAAACAGGTTATTGCGCGCTCACACGCATGCACGTGGACTTTGAGAGTTTTCAACCATCGGCACGGTTGCGTGGGATACATACATAGTTCCCATACAAATCTGAGCCCTCTTGAGTGGCTACACCTGAGGTTACGGTCGGCGCAATTAGGGTGACGCGCCAGGCGCGTCTCTGGGGCTGAGCGTTACATACATCGCCGACGCGTCAGGTGCGTCGCTGGGGCTGTACGGGTTAAACATAGCTCTAAGCTTATGAAAGTTTGCTTTCTTGAAATTAGGGACTTTTTCGATGCTACTATTTGGTTCATTACTAGTAAACTTTAAAGTGAAAGTTATCGTACGATGGTCGCTGTTACTGAATTCATCACCACCATTCAAATTTTCTATTAATTCTTCTTTTGTTGCAAGTACAATGTCAAGAATGTTATTACCACGGGTCGGTGTTCGAACAAATTGATAAAGCGAACTCTTTTGCAAGTTCGTATACAAGTCATGTCCGGAGTGTGAAGTAAGAGTATCGCCCCACTTGGTCACAGGTAAATTAAAGTCGCCAAAATTACGGTATCTTGTGAGTTACTTACATCTGCAATTTGTTCGTAAATTTCTCGGTCAGTTTGCACTGATTGAGCTGGAGGTCTGTATATTAATGCAAGTATTATTTTTGGACCTTTATTACTCTTTATTAGCACAAAAGATGTGTCGACGTTCACAATTTGAGGTTTTGACAAGAGGGTAGGGTTAAGACTTTCTTTGATATAAAGTAAAACGCCACCTCCATTTCGATTTATTCGGCTTTTCTCAATCATTACATAACCGGGAAGTGAATACTCTGCTAAACAGTCTCTATCTTCTGTATTGAGCCAAGATTCTGTTATGCCAATCACATCATAATTTTCTGTAAACACTAGCTCCTCTAAATCTGAAAATGTATTGCGTATGCTACGAGCGTTTGCATTGAAAACCTTTAAATGTTTTATTTTAGAACTCACGGAACGCTCTTTAACCCGGGAGCTGCGGGGAGACTCTTAAGAGTTCCCCCGGCGCACTGCGGGGAGACTCTTATGAGTGAGTGAAAAAAAAAATCAACTTTTGACAAAAAACAAAAAAAAAATATATATTTATTTTTTTTATTTATTTTTTTTTTTTGGCCCCTGGGCCATGCAAAATCTCTATCCTCTACCTCCCCTTCTTCCCCACTTTCCTCCTCTCCTTCAGTTATCACCTATTTTCCCTGTTATTCCCTTATTCTGAGGTATATTTCCGTGCTAACATTAGAAATCCGATTGGAGGGTGTGGTCATCACTGATAGGCAAGCGAGTGCAAGAGAGAGAGAGAGAGTATCGATCGACTGTGTCTCAGTGGCCTTGGGGGAAATTGGCGGGAAAGCAGATTGCCTCACCCATACATTATACAACTCGCGGGCTATATCTCCGATTTTGACCATCCAAACGCTGTTTTCACTCGTTTTATTGTTGTTTCAGGTTAATACCTTTATAATCAACCCATAATAGGTGCATATGGATAAGTATTAATGCTATTAATGGCACAATGAATATTTTAGTGACGGAAACACCTCAAATACGTCAGCACAGGGGGACGTTTCCAATTACCCCCATGCGCACTTCAGAGGTTAATAATATTGTTGGTTCTTGTCGGATCTACATGTATGTTCATGGCTGTCCTCGGTCCTCGCTGTCTTCGGTCCTTATCGCTGGTGGTCCTCGGTTGCCTCTGTTTTTTGCTTGGCGTTGGATGATTTATGTCACTGCTGCTTCTTCTCGGATGGCATTTTTTGATCCATGGCTGCGGACTGCTTCGTGTAGGAGACGACCCATGCGTGCTGAACCCACAGGGTTTAGATGAGTGCCATCCTTGCGGAACAGAGTAGGCTGGTTATAGAAATTATCCCAGAGGTTGATGAATTCAACTTCTTCCTTAGACACAAATATTTTAGTCGGCTATTTGTGCTGAAGGCCTTGTCGTAGAATTTGTCAGGTGCGTCGATCTTGGGGAGAATACCTGAGATGATGATATTCCTTGACTTGTTTTTGTAGTGCTGGATCATCTTGCGATATTTCTCCATCAACTCTTCGGATCTGGTGCGCATGATGTCATTTGAACCAGCATGGATGACAAAAAGGGTATTTTCGTTTGCATCCTTTGTTGTATCTTCGAAAGCTTCCACAATGTCGTCCAGTCAAGGACACAGTGAAGGACTTGGGAGTAAATATGAGCAGTGACACCACTTTTTCCCAGCATATTACCAAAGCCACAACAACAGCAAAACAAATAGCAGGCTGGATCCTGAGAACCTTCCACACAAGAAATGAGAGGTGTATGTTAACACTGGGGAAGTCACTGGTCCTACCACGGCTTGAGTACTGCTCTCAGCTCTGGTCTCCCAAAAAAGTAGGAGAAATAACAGAAATTGAAGCCACCCAGAAGACATTCACCAGTAAAATCCATGGGTTTCAACACTTTAACTACTGGGAGAGACTCAAGGAGCTGCAGCTGTACTCACTTCAAAGACGTAGGGATCATCATCATCTACGTCTGGAAGATTTTGGAAAAAAAGGTACCAAATCCAAACATCCAAGAGACTCAACACCAAAGGCGAGGGAGGCTGTGCTATGTGAGGACTACGCCGGGATCAACGCAAAAAATCAAATCCCTGATCCATCACAGCTTTGCATACAATGGAACCAGACTGTTCAACTGTATACCAGCCCCTCTCAGGACATGACCGGGGTGTCTCCAGACACCTTCAAGAAACACTTGGACATGTGGCTGGCCAAAATACCGGACCGGCCACCAACACCAGGATACCCCAGCGCCAACTCCAACCGGCTTCTGGAATGGAGAGTGGAAGAAAGGGAGCTGCCTGGTCGCAGTGGAGCCCCAGCTCAACTGTGTCGCTAACGGACGGAATACTACAAAGTGTAAGTGCAAAGTGTAAGTCCAGCTCCTGGGATGCAAAATCTTTTTCGTCGATTTGGGACTCAGTCAGTCGCAGAACTCTTCGACCTGTCCTCGTAGGATGGAATCCCCTATGAGCCTGGTCTCTTCTGGTTCGTCTTCCATCTCTACCAAGATCTCAAATCTGTTTGACATTGTGACTGGTAGATGAGACCTTTTCTGCGTTGGCCGTGCACCGTTCCTCACTGGTGTAAATCCGGAAACCTGTGGTGGCGAGACTCTGCGTACAGGTCGGGGAGAGGAGTGGTTAGAACGGGGGCGAGGGGTTGGTACTGTTCGTGCTAGCAGGCTTCTTGCACGAGGAGTGGGGGAGAGACTAAGATGAACAGGGCGGCTGTCCTGGTTTGATGTCGGCTCAGGTTCATCAGAAGCATCTGCTGCAGTGGCTACTGCAGGTGTTGGATTGTTGGCAGATGATGTTGGGGTGGTGGTGGATGCTGGAGTTGAAACAATTGGAGTTAGTGATACTCTAATGTTGAGTGTTACAAACTCTTGGAGTGATTCCAGCTTCCTGGTGAGGGTGTTGATCTTGTTGTGGGCTTCATCCAATTTTGCTGTCAAATCCTCTCGTTGCTGGCAGAGTCGGCAGACTTGTGGATCGGCAGGAGCAAACATGGAAGCACCAAACCTACCGGCGCAGTTGGTACAGGCACGAGGCATGGTGACGATCACTTTCTTCAAATCACTTCACTCACTTAAAAACTCTTAACTCACTTTAAAAACACTAAACTCACTTTAAAAACACTTATCTCACTTTAAAAACACTTAACTCACTTCAGGTCACTTCACTTACTTAAATAGGCCTAACCGAAAACTCACTTCACTTCAAAGACGTAGGGATCATCATCATCTACGTCTGGAAGATTTTGGAAAAAAAGGTACCAAATCCAAACATCCAAGAGACTCAACACCAAAGGCGAGGGAGGCTGTGCTATGTGAGGACTACGCCGGGATCAACGCAAAAAATCAAATCCCTGATCCATCACAGCTTTGCATACAATGGAACCAGACTGTTCAACTGTATACCAGCCCCTCTCAGGACATGACCGGGGTGTCTCCAGACACCTTCAAGAAACACTTGGACATGTGGCTGGCCAAAATACCGGACCGGCCACCAACACCAGGATACCCCAGCACCAACTCCAACCGGCTTCTGGAATGGAGAGTGGAAGAAAGGGAGCTGCCTGGTCGCAGTGGAGCCCCAGCTCAACTGTGTCGCTAACGGACGGAATACTACAAAGTGTAAGTGCAAAGTGTAAGTCCAGCTCCTGGGATGCAAAATCTTTTTCGTCGATTTGCACAAATAGGTTATCAGCGGTGATAGCCTAACTGAAAATTAAAACAAAACAAAATTTAATTTAAATACACAGTGATAACCGAACCGAGAACAATTTTATTTTTATTTAAACAGAAATAGGCCACCAGGGGTGATAGCCTATCCTAACCGAAAACAAAAATAACCATAAACAAAAATTATGAAATACCGGTAAGCAGAAATAGGCCACCAGCGGTGATAGCCTAACTGAAAATTAAACAATTGAAGTACACAAAAATAGGCCACCAGGGATGATAGCCTAGACTAACCAAAAACAAAAATAACCTAACCTTAACCCTTAACTGGCGGCACCCGGCTATTGTCGAGTTAAATAAATGTGGCCTGTGTGGCGTGTCCCGGCTATTGTCGAGTGCAATTTTGAGCACGTAATGTGCTCTGAGAGAGAGCGGAGCAGTGGGAGGAGTGTAGGTTACCTCATGACCGCTCACCACGGTGGCCGTGGAGCTACTGAGCTGTACTCCTTTGTACTCCAACCTCTCTCACTCGTTTCACACGTAATAATGTAAGAAAATGACGGTATTTTACCGATTTTGCCCTTCGGTTGCACGATCGTTGCAAGACAACCAGCCATCGTAGAAGAATGGTTCTGGTGTCATTGGAAATCTGAATTAACGCCCTTTCAGGGATGCATACTTGTATTACGCTCTGGCTCTTGTTTATGCATGAAAACGAGCACGGAAACAAGCTCGTTTACGGTAAAACCCCCCGCTGGGCGGCACATCAAATATACTCCTCCACCCGCTCTTAAGGTGTTAATTAAACAAATATATATATAACAGAATATGTAACTAAATATACAATTCACCAAATAGAGATTATATAAAAATAAAGTGTGGCTGCACACAAGGGGTTAATATACTGTCCCAACAGATGGACCTGGTGTCGCTGTAGCCTAGAAAAGCAGTAGCCTTCTCTTTTTAGATAAAAAAGTGTATCAGTTGTTACGACCGGGACTGCGAATAAAACAAGGGCACTTAAAGATTGGACTAGTAATAGGGCACTATGCAACAACGGTACGCTAGATCCAAACCCTTGAACTTATATGCAGGCGAACAAATCACCTATACCCTCCAGAGTTAATCTGCGATAACGGGGTATCCTTAACTGGGCATAAATGTACTCTACTTCAGGCTAACCCACACTGGTATAGCCTGATAACACACAGGATGCATGTTACGTTAAAATGCATACAAAAGAATCTATGGGAAGATCAATGAAATCACTGCAAGATTTAATATATTAAAAAGATGTTTCAATACAGTTACTTTAAACAACAATAAACTCTTCACTCCTATCTGAAAGAAAGTGAAGTATAGTCCTACAGCATAGACCTGGAAACTTCTGAAGAATGTCTGATGCTCATAAGATGCTCGTATCTTAAACTATATAAATGCAGGAAGCAGGACACCACACGTGTAAATGGAATACACAGAAAGATAGGACATATAATGTTAACTGACACGAGAATACTATAAATGCGCAACGGTAGTAATGCTCGACACTAAAAGAAGTACTTCCTTATCAACGAAACAGTCTACTATGGTTGTGCAACTCAACAACAACCTAGACTAATAAATGATTGTGAATAATAATGCATACATATCAAAAGAGCTTAGGTCCTAACTAGTGTCGGCTAGGCGAATAAAGTCTAGCTGGGATATCAAGGTTAGGAAACTGTGGCTGAGTAAGACAGGCTCATAGCCTAGCGTTGTCCTTAAGGCGGTATGGTTAAAGTTACGTTAATGACGGGGATGCTCTCTTGGTAGATCCGGATCTCAAGTATCTGGTTCTACCCTGGCGATCCCTCTAAAGTCAAACAAAGAGGCAGCACTGAGTTATAAGGTAGTAGGCTAATGCCCTCTTACAACACGATGCTGCACTCGCAAAAGGCGCAACCAAAAGGACAACCTAGGCTACCACAGAAACCGTCGAAGTCGTGTAGGTATAAACAAACCGTACACACATCGGTGACAACGACAACAGAAACCTTATTCCAGTCTAGCATTAAATAACCGAGCAGAGCACTACTGATAATGAGGGAGACACAAACAAAGAGTCATCAAACCTCCATAAACTAAGGACGCTGAGGAAGACACACACAGAGTCATCCAACCTCCATAGACTAAGAACCCTTATAGCCTATTCTAATACATGGAAATATATCTGAGAGCGACGCACACAATACGATGGGCCGATATGAAATTGTGTACAGAACCCAAAGGGGTGCTGTGATGTTAAAAGACTAGAGGAATGAAAGGAAGGAAGTAGAGTGAGAGAGACAGTATCAGAATGGTGGGAATATGGGGGACAGTTGTAAAAGGGATGTTAGTCGTGTGTGCCCCTGGCCTGCTCTGAAGAAGGCAGCTCCTGTGGAGCCACATGCACACAGGAGCCCACAAAGACACGGTGGTCGGCCAATCACGGGCCGAGACGTCACAAGGCAGCAGGTGTCACGTGACACAGCCAAACACACCAGCCAATCAAGAGGCGTGAGAAGGCATGCGCACGAGCCTACAAGCGGGAGAGGCAGCACATGTATACGCACGCACACACTACCACCCCACTGCCTATATTGTTCTCTCTCCTTAACTATATACAATGCATGTTATATTCTATTAATGATATAAAGCACTACCTGTTGTCACAGACGAAAATAAAGACCACCACTGGACTGTCGGTGACAATGCAAGTACTATGAAAGAAAGAACAACATTCTCTGATAACTGTAGCCCATTTCACTGCCCTGGCGAGCGCTAGTGGCTAACGAGAGGCGATTCTGCCAACGCTGGTAGGCGTCACACCCCGCCCAAGATATAGGACGCTCAACATTAGGCGAGCACGATATCTGACCAGGCAGAATGCCGACAAGACCCGCCACACTTAGCCACTCCACCAGAAAATGAAATACAAAGCTCAATCTTAAATAAAAAAACAACACATTTGCATAAAGAAAATCTTATAACCCCTCCCAAACATAATAGTACAATTTTAGCCTACTATGCTCCCTGAGCAAGCTTCACAGAGCCCAGCCTCCTAAGTGAAAGACAGATTCAACTTAGGACATTAGCTATAATATTGGCAACTTACAATTAACTATCAAAAAGAAAGAGTTTTTATGTGATTTTTTTTATTTATTTTTTAATGTTGTTTTTGACGGCTGCTCAACAGGGGCAAGCCTAGTTTTTCTCCACTCAAACCCACACACCTATGGTGATCTACGCCGGAACCTCCACCCTCGACAAACAGTCTGCAATCACATTCTCACAACCGGCATATTGGCGAATGTCTAGATTGTATTCTTGCAACATGAGTGACCAACGTGTCAGCCTCATATTCCGGTTATGGAATTGGTTCAGAAATTTAAGAGGGTGGTGATCGGTGTAAATCACCATGACTGGCCCATAGGCAGGAACATATACTTCAAAGTGCCTGAGCGCCAACACTATTGCCAGCAGTTCTTTCTCTACCACAGAGTAGTTTTTCTGACCGGAATTAAACTTCTTTGAAAAGAAACTGACAGGATGCTCCAAACCGTCCTCGTCTGGTTGCATTAAGGCGGCACCAGCCCCTACACCGCTGGCATCTGTTGCCAGCTGTAATGGTCTTTCAAAGTCAGGGGCCCTGAGGATTGGGTGAGTGCATAGTAGGTGCTTGACCAGCGAAAAAGCCCTTTCACACTCAGGTGCCCACTTGAACTTTTTCTCTTTTGCTAGTAAATCTGTCAGAGGAGCTAAGACAGTAGAATAACCCTTAATGAAACGGCGATAGTAACCGATCATGCCCAAAAATCTCATGATCTGCCGCTTGGTGGACGGCCTGGGGAACTGGTTAATAGCCTGTATCTTGTTTTGGGGGGGGCACACCTGGCCTAACTCGACCACAAACCCGAGATACTGTACAGTTGCCCGGACAAAGTCACACTTGCCCAGATTGACCACCAAGATGGCCTCACTGAGCTTCCGAAACAAGGCTTCTATGTGCTCACAGTGACTCGCAAAGTTGTCATCGTAGATTATTACGTCATCTAGGTAGACAGTGCAGTTAGGGATGTCAGCTACTAACTCATTCATAAGACTCTGGAAGGTTGCTGGGGCATTCTTAAGACCATACGGCATCACATTGCAACGGTAGGTGTTCCCATCAACCACAAACCCGCATACCCCCTTCGCCCGCTCAGACAAGGGCACCTGCCAGTAAACTTTCAGTAGGTCTACTTTAGTTAAAAACTTTGCCTTACCAATCTTGTCTACACTCTAGCATCAACACGGGGAAGGGGATAAGCATTGGTGGGAGTCAACTCGTTCAGTCTCCGAAAGTCAATGCAGAAGCGAACCTTCCCGTCAGGCTTAAGCTGCAGACTGACAGGAGATGTCCACCTCACTGCCCCCTTCTCAATCAACCCTCGTTCTAACATATATTCTAACTCTGCTCGGAGGGCTGGGAGTTTAATGGGTGGAATTCTGTAGGGTACTGATTTAAAGGGGAGGTGATCTCCCACATCTACGTCATGCACCACCCGAGTTGTGAGGCCTGGATGCTCTGCGAACACAGTGGGGTATGAATCAAACAGGCGCTGCACGGCTATATGCTGTTGCTCAGGCAGGTGCACTAGAGCATCGTCAGCCACCTGTCTGGAGTTCCCCGCCCACTGGTCTGCAGAGACATGACACTCCCAGTTATCTTCCACCTGAGCTTCACTGTCCCTCACTCCTTCTCCTCCATGACCGCTGCAGGTCAACACAGGGTCAGCGAGAGGCTCAGGGGGTCGCCTCACAAACTCATTTACCAGATTCACATGGCACAGCTGGTTCTTTTTACGCCTATCTGGAGTAGCCACAAGATAGTCTAGGTCAGAGATCTTCTTTACCAGCTTGTAAGGACCAGCGTACTTAGCAGACAACGGATGACCGGGCAGAGGTAACAAGATCAACACCTCCTGCCCCACCTTAAACTCCCGGAGTTTTGTCTTCTCATCGTACCTGTCCTTCATCAATGCCTCCTTGGGCTTCGCCAGGCAAGACCCTACCAAAATCCTTCCTGCCAACTCTAGGCTTCTCAGCATTCTTTCGGCTCTCGAGGACGTACTTTAACATGGAACATGGTTTTGCTGTGCCCTCCCAAATCTCCCTTACCATCTTGAGGGGACCCCTGACCTGATGTCCAAAGACTAGCTCATTGGGACTAAACCCTAGGCTTTCACCAGGTACCTCCCGAGCAGCAAATAATACATAGGGCAACCCAAGATCCCAGTCTTTACCATTCTCAACACAGTAACACCGCAGCATGCTCTTGAGAGTCGAGTGCCACCTCTCTAACACCCCCTGACTCTCTGGGTGGTAGGCTGAAGAGACAACGGTACAAACACCGTGCTGTTTGCATGGTCTGTTTAAAAAGGTTAGAAGTAAAGTTGGATCCTTGGTCCGACTGCAATTCCTGCGGGTACCCGTACCTAGAGCAGTACAATAGCAAGTTACGAACAACAGTCTTAGCAGTCCCATTTCGCATGGGGTAAGCATCCGGGTAACGAGTGGCAACATCCATAATGGTGAGGAGGTACTTGTTGCCTGCACTAGTAGGGGGTAGAGGGCCAACCATGTCGATTATAACCTTGCTGAATGGTGGCCCAATTACAGGAATAGGGTGTAACGGAGCCCTGGGAATACACTGGTTTGGTTTACCTACTGTCTGGCAGGTACTACACATTGCCACCCATGATCCCACATGTGCTTTGATACCTGGCCACCAAAACAATTTATCCAAGGCTGCTACCGTCTTATGTACACCCAAATGCCCTGCCAACGATACATCATGCGGCAACCTCAGTAGGCTATCACGGCACACGCGAGGCACTACCAACTGGCCAATCACTCTCGACCCGCCCTCCCAACTCCGTCTGGGATCTAGAAAACGCCTATACAAAATACCCCCCTCACGAAAGAAGTCCCCCGGCTTTGCATCCCCGTCCTCCTCAAGCTTCACTGCACCGTTGCTACACTTTTGAAGGTCAGGATCATCTAACTGTAGCTTACAAATATCCGAAGGAGCCAATTTATCTAGATGCTCCCGGAGCAACTTATGGCCTCCCCCGATACTAAGCTGTTCTATCCTATCTTGCTTACGGGTGTAACGGTGCTGTCTCGGAGTTTTCTCTCCCCCCACCTCCTCACCAAGTGTGACAGGTTCTGGGGCCACTCCGGACCTAAACATAGGTGCTAATACTGAGTCGCCAAGAAGAGCCGCTGGGTCAAAACTCACAAAACTTTTTCCAGCTTTAGCATTCTCCTTCTGACCGTTCCTCCGCGGTTCTAGAGACTGAGAAATAGGCTGTGACACTTTAGATGCACGAGATCGGGTGACAACACAAGCCATCTGCTGTAATTGACACATCTTGACCAACTCCTTCCCCTCCCTATTCACGTCGGCCGCCCTCTCGTCAACGACTAAAGGTGGAACCTCAGAAGTAGGCACCGCAAAGCCGTTGCCGAGAAGAAGGTCGACGCCCTCTACTGGCAGTTTCTCTACGATTCTGTTGATATAGGTTAAGTGCACGCACAACATATATACAGAGTGTACACATGCCTTAATCATATTGTAACATACACACATGTACTTTCAGGGCAATACTATCATTGTTTAATATCCCATGATAATATACCGTACTCTGTAGTATCGGCCGCGTTGCACCAAATATATCCGGCACCGCTGCACATGTTTTCATCAGTAACATCCGGTCGGCACTCAGCATAGTAGTGCCACCCAAGCTCCCTGTATCTCTGGCTAATAAGAACCTATAAACTTATCTCTGGACTTTTATTCTACATCCTTGTGCAAGAGAGGATTATCAAGGTTGTTGTAGCTTCACATGACAACCATACATGGCGCAGTGTGTTAATACAGCCAGGAGATACGAGCCAAGACCGGATTATCAGCCAGCCATCTTGCAAGACCTCGCCTCTCCAGCCCTGGATATATCATTGTGCAGTGCTTTAAAGTGCAGTGAAGTGCTTAAGTGTGGAGTGCAGTGCCTTTATTATATGTCCCATGTCATTTGTGCCCATTCCCGACTTGCTGTGAGGGTTATAGCTGCCGAATCATTGCTGGACAAGAGCGAGGAGTAGCATACCCTCTCCCTCTAACATCTCCAGCAACACTAAAGCTCTCACCCCTCACGGGGCCCTCAGTGCCTTCCAGCTGTGCCGGCACATGCGTGCACGGACACACGCACACCGTTGCCAAGTCAACATGATGTTGCCAAGCCTACCGCACTCACGCACTCACTCTCTCTAGCACAGATAATTTCTCTCACTATTAAATAAACTGTTCCAGTTGTACTGCACATTTTCATCGTTCCTGCAAGACTACAGTGTGTCAGCTATCAACCAATTATGGAGGGAGATGAGCAGATTCATGGGGAGCCCAGAGACACCCCACACGACCATACTTGGGAGGGAGATAATGGTGGAGCTACTGGTGGGGATAATGATGGAGATACTGTTGGAGTTGCTGGTACAGGGTACCAGTCAGTTTATTCCACTCCAACCTCTCCTCTCACCACCCCTCATTTTACTCCACCTCCCCAACCTCTCCCCACTTTACCTCCCCTACACTATAGGGGGATGCCACCCCTGTCACCACACCCTGCAAGTCTACAACCTACCACAAGTGCAGACCTCCTTCAGCTCATACAGTATATGGAGCAATGCAGACAACGGGACGACTATACCAGAAGACAGGAGGACCGCAGAAGACAGGAGGAGGACCGCAGACAACAGGAGGAGGACCGCAGAAGATGGGAAGGGGAAAACCGACGACAGGAGGAGGAAACAAGACGACGCACGGAGGAGGACTACAGGAGACAGGAGAAGGAAACAAGACGACGCACGGAGGAGGACTACAGGAGACAGATGGACGATGCCAAGTTCCCCGCCCTTGTCCAGGCTCTGGCCCAAATTACCCCACCTGCCGCCGCACCTACACCTACCTCAACGGGGACAACACCCAATTCCACAACATCCTCCACCCCTACAGCTCCACCTCCACCACAGAAGGCTATCACCCAGAACCCGCCGCCCCTTCGTGCTGATGCCACCTTCCAGGTTTTCAGAGAATGGAGGCGTCGGTGGGACGATTACTCTATTATGGTAGACTTATCTAAATTACCGAGGGAGAAACAACTGATCCAGATGCGGATGTGCTTAACCCTGGAGACACAGCGGCTTTTGGAGCATACCTTAAGCATACCCCCTGACACCGACAAGACCGTTGATGCAGTCCTCGATGCACTTCAGGAGCACATCAAGAATTCTCGCAATGAAGCTCTCTTTCGCAGGGACCTGTTCAGTTGCAAGCAAAAACAGGGCGAGTCATTCAACAACTTCTACGTCCGCTTCTGCCACATTGCCGAAGAAATTGACGTCTGCCCAGGGAACTCTTCAGCCTGCAAGGAGACCCAACTCAAGATGGTCATTCTGATGGGCATACATGACGAAGAACTTGTACAGAAGCTGCTTTCCCTCGACGCCACCCCTTCATTACAGGACATCGTCAACACTTGCCGTTCCTACGAGGCCACTCGAAGCGCTACGTCAGCCATACGTGCCCTACCGTCCCAGGTTAACGCCGTGTCAGCGTACAAACAGAACAAGCAAGTTAAGCAACGCGCCAAGTTCTCCACATCGCAACAGTCCTTGGCGTCGGCTGCCGCCTGCCAGCGTTGTGCTCGCCGGCATGACAAGAACAAGTGCCCGGCTGAAGACTACACCTGCACTAACTGCGGCCGTTGTGGTCATAAGCCTAGGAGTCCTGCTTGCCCTGCAGCCACCGCCCAGTGTCGTCGCTGCAACCATATGGGCCACTACGACAAATGCTGCAGATCTTCCAAGACGCCCGCCACACAGGACAACGATGCTTCCTCCCACAACAAGTCTACAGCAAAGAAGACCACAAGTTGCCGACGTGGGGGATCACCTGTTCAGGCACCCACACTGACATCCGTGTGTCTCACCTACAGCGGCACCACTAGAAAACTCCACATGCTTCCTGACACAGGTGCAGACATCACAGTGATCGGCCGACGACACCTCGACATACTTCGGATTCCTATCAGCAGCCTATGACCTCCGCCTCCGACAACAACGCTCAATGCGGATGGCTCTGCAATGGCTCCTGCTTTGGGGACGTTTCATGCACAACTCACCATCAGCAAACGCTCCTGTTCGGCCACAATCCAAGTCCGTGAGGGTGTTCAGACGCCGCTTCTGTCCAAACGCCACTGTCAAGCATTGGCCATCATCTCAGCAGAATTCCCCAAGCCAATTCTACAGGTTAAACATATCTACAGGTGTAAGGAGCTACCCTTCACAGCCACCACATCACCTGCACAAGCCAAGGAGTTCTTTCTTCGAGAGTTCAAGGACGTTTTGGTCTCCAAGGAGGATCTCCAGACAGCTCCACTCAAGCCTATGAAGGGTCCCCCAATGCAGATCCACCTCAAGGACGATGCCGTGCCTTTTGCCATCTACACCCCGCGGCAGATCCCCTTTGCTTTCAGGGACAAAGTTAAGCATGAGCTGGACTCACTAATGGCACAAGGTATCATTAAACCGGCGGCGATGAACCTTCAGAGTGGTGCCACCCCCTCGTCGTCGTCGCCAAGCCCAACGCCGAAGTTCGCCTCACCGTAGAGCTCACCAAGCTCAACTGCCAAGTTTCCCGCCCAGCCCACCCCTCACCGACGCCTTTCGAAGCGATCCGCAGTGTGGCCCCACAGGCGAAATTCTTCACGACGGCAGACGCCCTGAGTGGATATTCGCAAATGGAACTTGCGGAGGAGGGCCAGCATCTCACAACTTTCATCACTCCTTATGGCCGTTTCCAACACTGTAGAGGTCCAATGGGTTTCGCTGCGACAGGTGACGCCTTCTGCCTTCGCGGTGATAGGGCCCTCCAAGGGGTGCAAAATTGTGCCAAGGTTGTCGACGACGTGCTGCTCTATGACAAGGACTTCAACACACATCTTCAGCGTATCCATGAAGTGCTCATACGGTGCCGCGACAGTGGGATCACACTCAACAAGGACAAGTTCGTGGTCGCCGCACCCAGTGTGAACTTCTGTGGGTACACGCTCTCAGGTGAGGGCATCTCGGCTGACCCTGGCAAAGTCGGAGCGATCAAGGACTTCCCGACACCAGCCAACATCACCGACCTTCGCTCCTTCATGGGTTTGGTGAACCAGCTGGCGGAGTTCACCCCCGACATCGCCACTGCCGCTCAGCCCCTGCGCCCCCTGATGAGCCCGAAGAGGTCGTTTATGTGGACCGCTGACCATGATGAGGCTTTCCGCCGGGTCAAGGCTGCCCTGCTCAGTCCACCCGTCCTGGCCCCATTCGACCCTTCCCTACCAGTGATTCTACAAACTGATGCATCCCGCCTCAACGGTATTGGATACGCCCTCCTACAGGATCATGGCAACAACCGTCTCCGCTTAGTTCAGTGTGGCTCGAGGTTCCTAAGCGACCCCGAGTCCCACTATGCCACCATTGAGCTGGAGATGCTAGCCGTGGTCTGGGCCATGTCCAAGTGCAAGTTCTACCTCATCGGACTACAACACTTCACCCTCATGACAGACCATCGCCCCCTCATCCCCATCTTCAACAACTACACCCTTGATGCGGTTGAAAAACCCCGCCTCCAACGTCTGAAGGAGAAAGTCGCACCTCACCTCTTCACAGCCGTCTGGCGCGCTGGCAGGTTGCTCTGCATCCCTGATGCGTTGTCACGGGCCCCTGTCAGCCACCCGATGCCAGAGGATGAGTTAGCATGTGCCGACGCCACGGTTCACCTCAGGTCCCTCGTGACTGTCAACGCCGCCGCCACCGACGTCAACTCTCCTTCACAGGATGCAGACAGGATTCTCCAGGAACTCCGAGACGCAGCCAGAGCGGATACTGTGTACATCCGCCTGCGTGAGTGCGTTACTTCGGGTTTCCCCACCAACCGCTACGACCTGCACAACTCTCTACTCCCATTCTGGAAACTCCGAGACTACCTGTCAGCAGATGATGAACTCGTCCTGTACGGAGCGAGGGTTGTGGTTCCTGAAGCCCTCCGCCGCCGCACCTTGGCTCGCCTGCATGATAGTCACAGAGGCGTGGAGGCCACTAAGCGTAGGGCGCGACAGGCTGTCTTTTGGCCTGGCATCAACTCGGACATCGCCAATACAGTTCAAGCTTGTGAGCCGTGTCAGGTCTTACAGCCTAGTCAGCAGCAGGAACCCATGATCAACGACGACAACTCAACTAGGCCTTTCGAGTCTGTTTCAGCCGACTTCTTCGCTGTGGCGGGGAAATCCTTCCTCGTCGTAACAGACCGACTCTCAGGCTGGCCCGTTGTCGTACCCTGCAAAGGAGATACTACCGCTTCAAACACCATCAGGATCTTCTGCCGCTACTTCAGGGAAGTTGGTGTACCCCTCCGCCTACGTACAGAGGGAGGCCCACAGTTTACTAGCCGTGAGTTCCGGGACTTCATGGAGCGTTGGGGAGTCAATCACTTGGTCTCTTCCCCACACTACCCACAATCCAACGGTCATGCCGAGTCTGCCGTCAAGTCCGTCAAACACCTCATACTGAAGACGGCTCCCTCAGGCAACATCGACTGTGATGACTTTGACCGTGGACTGTTGGAGCTCCGCAACGCCCCGAACTTCACAGGCCGCTCCCCGGCACAAATCTTGTATGGCCACCCACTACGGTCTTGTGTCCCTGCTCATCCCCAGTCCTTTGCAGCAGAGTGGCAAGCCAAGGCCGAGGACTGTGACCGCCGTGCAGCCGCCCACACTGCGCTGGTGCAGAGAAACTATGACCAGCACGCACGCCCCCCTCCCAGGTTGAGAGTCGGCACCACAGTGCGGATCCAAGACCCGACTTCTCACCGCTGGGACAAGGTTGGGGTCGTCATGGGCTGCGGCAGGTCCAGGGATTATGAGGTTCGTCTCCCCAGTGGTAAGATATATTGGCGGAACCGTCGCTTCCTCCGCCCAGTGAATTCCCCTGGTGTTGAACCCCTCCCCCATAACCCTGAGATCCCTGTGTCTTGCACGGACCCAGAAAGAGAGTCCTTCACTTCCCCCACGGCCCCACGTAGGTCTGAAAGGCTCCTAGAAAAAGAGTCAGCTCGACAACATCTTGCGAGCTTGAAGGGGGAGGGAGGTGTTGATATAGGTTAAGTGCACACACAACATATATACAGAGTGTACACATGTCTTAATCATATTGCAACATACACACATGTACTTTCAGGGCAATAGTATCATTGTTTAATATCCCATGATAATATACCGTACTCTGTAGTATCGGCAGCGTTGCACCAAATATATCCGGCACCGCTGCACATGTTTACATCAGTAACATCCGGTCGGCACTCAGCATAGTAGTGCCACCCAAGCAGTGGCGTAGCTAAGGGGAGGGGGGGCGGGAGGGGGCTGTTTGAAATCGCCCCCCGGGCCCCCAAGAGAAGGGGGCCCCTAAATGGATCTGAAAATAATATTAATTATACTAATAGTATATACTGTATATATAAGTAATATTAATGAGTAAAATAAACACCATGTGTGTTTTCTGATTTAACCTCTTTCTTTTCTTCTATCCTGCGACGTCATGGGTATTTAAAATTAGAAAAATAACGATCACTCCATCAGTATTTATTTGGCGGTGCAAGGGGAAACATCGTCGCTCTCGCTCCTAGCCTCCTACCCGCCACTTGCTTAGGACGCACTGCCTATAGGTAGGCCTGATGATTATACTTTATATACATTACTATTGAGTTTGACAGTTGGTTAATATACTGTGTTTTTCGTAAGCATGTGTAAAGGAATAATAAGATATAGCCTAATTTGACAACAAGAAACATGGTGATTGTTAGTAAGTTGAGTGTATAATCGAAGATAGGCCTACATACAATTATATATAAATATAGGAACCAAATATTTCGGTAATATTTTCTTTTTCGTGAACTGTAATGGTCAAATCGATAGCTATATTTCATAGATAACCTATGTACTTAACCTTGTGAGAAAGTTGAGTGGTATCGAAGATATTTGTAGAGTAGGCTAAACTTCTAAAGTGCTAAATATTTAGGCCTTGAAATTTGTAGGACTATGTTTTGGTCTCGAACTGTAGGGGGCCTAACATAGCCTATACAATGTTTATGGTCTTACTAAACCTTAGCTTTATCGTGAAAAAGATGCATAGTCGTTTAATATTAGTTAATTAAGTATGGGTGCAATACATCAGCTAAAATAGAGCATAGAGAGGCAACATTAATGGTGTAGAGTGTAGGCTACCTTGGTTAGGCTATGAGCACTATGACTCATTCTTTCAAATTTAGACTCTGGATAACTTTTATTTATGCTACCATACGCCTTCCATATAGGCTATAGGCTATGGTGGCTGTACATATCAAGCCCAGGAACTGTGAAATAAGAAGGAACACAGTTGTGAGCATTGAATACTCGTTTGTAGGTTAATCTAGCCCTTTGGCTGGTTCAGGGTCAGGTGCAAACGTTGGTAAGCTTTCTAACAAGTTACTGGGGTTCTCAAGAAGAGGCCCCCAGTATTGAGATTTGAGGTAATGCATAGCTTGATTAGGCCTACCAATGACGCCTATTTTAACTCCCTAACGCCAGTGGTGGGGTTGAAATAATATTTTAATGTTATCACGTTTCATGTACATTATTATTTTTTATTATTTTATTAGTATTATATTTTATATTCTTATTTCAGACATGCCTAATGAACGACAAAGAGAAAGAGTTCATCAAAGTGGTATATGTTTTACAGTATTGTACCATCCATTGTACATGTATTCCTAATCCATTAGATAACGGTGATATAATAATTAATTGTATATTAAATTATTACCAGTACCCCACTATTGAGTCATGGATATCGTCAAAATGCACCTAGGTAGCATTATTATTCTAAAAATTTCTCGGGGGGGCTCACAACGCCCCCCCGAACCCCCCAGCTGATTAGGCTCGCTTCGCTCGCCACCCCCACCCCCTTCTATAATAAGCAAACCATGGAGGGGGCCCCTCCAGGCACCAAGCCCCCTGGGCCTCCAAATCTCTAGCTACGCCCCTGCACCCAAGCTCCCTGTATCTCTGGCTAATAAGAACCTATAAACTTATCTCTGGACTTTTATTCTACATTCTTGTGCAAGAAAGGATTATCAAGGTTGTTGTAGCTTCACATGACAACCATACAGATTCCAACATCAAGCTCCCGTGTCACACCATCAACCTCCAGCTCTACTCGAACCAACGGGTATGACCTTGTAGCATTAATACCCTGTACCACAACCACCCGTGCTGCGTTTATAGGTTGGCCTGTAAAGTTCTTCATCAAAGACTGGAATGCACCTGTATCTCGCAGCAACTCCAGCCCATGCTTGCAACCATCCCAACTCACGCAGCCACGCCCTCGATGGCCACAAAAAGCATCGCGGACAGGTTTCGAGCCTTCCGGACACTCCTTCACTGGCTGTGCCCCCGCATCTGACATATCACCCCGGGTAATAGCAGAAGACCTTAAAGACACCCCAATGTTGCGAGCCAAAGACACGACTGCAGTAGGTTGTTTGCTAGGACAGGATCGTGCAAAATGCCCTTTCTTATGACAATGAAAACACTCTACCTCCCCCTTGGGCTTCCCTTGAGGTGGGGAAGGGCCCGGACCCTTCTTAAACGGGACGGTATTAGGTTTATGGTCAGACTTAATATCATTGCTCTTGTTTTTATTGTTATATGGTGTATCACTGACTCGGGGGGGGTGGAGTGTTGCACCCCATGTTACCTGCATCATTCCGTTGTGCAGACCCGCACTTACTAATCAGCGATAGCCTATGGTCAGCCATCTCAGCTGCCTCCTGTAGAGTTTTAGGATTTTTCTCTTTGAGGTTCAACGTCAGGTCGCCGCCTGTGCACTTGAAAAATTGCTCTAGAAGGACTAACTGCTATAGCTCCTCGAACGTCGTCACCTTCTCTGACCTCATCCAATTTCTCAATGCATCAGACAGTTACCAGGCATGTTCTAGAAAAGTGCACTCACGACCCTTCGTAACACCCCGGAACTTCAACCTATAAGTCTCTGGTTATAACTCATATGCCCGCAGGACAGCCTCCTTCAATACCTCATAATCGATGCAAGACTCCACGGGCAACGCATCATATGCCTGGAGTCCTTTGCTAACCAACCTAGAGGAAACAAGGGCTGCCCACTTAACCTCGGGCCACTGGTGCTCCCGGCACTTCTTCTCAAAACGCAAAAAAAAACTCGGTGACATCCGACTCATCAAATACAGGGACTAACTTGAGCAGGTGCGATAAAGACTGATCAAGACCTCGATTCCCAGAACCGAGACGCTGCCCTGTCGACTCCACCCGAGACTTCTCAAGATCTCTGTCTGCACAGTACTTTGTAGCCTCAACCTGAAGCTCAGCCTCACGTATGGCCTTTCTCTCTTCAGCCTGAATCTTAGCCATTCGATCCTGCTGCTGAAGTTTGGCGAGTTCGAGCTGAAACAACATCTCGGCAGACAAACCCTGAGGAGGGGGTACTACTATTGGGGACCCACCCCGTGAATCACCTAGAGGTATACCCAACCGCCAGCGGGCATCGGCCTGCGGGAACGTACCCGGCTCCGGAGCCCGAGGGGGCGCCATGGTAGGAGTCGAGTGGAATGGAGGATGGGCAGAAGGTGCCCCAGCTCCCGCTCCACCCGAAGCCCCACGCACCCCACCGAGCACACAGGTAACCGGCTCACCTCTCGACAAACCGCTAGTACCGAGAAACCCTAAGACCGTGGCTACACACTGTAATCCGTACCGGTCAAGCCCCGACACCCGATCCGCTGACACAGGCTCCTCCAAAAATATCCGAGCATCCTCCTCACTGTTTACCACCCGAGCGCCGCTAGACAACTCCACCTTCTCCACCTCCTCGCCTGTGCTCTCACTATGTACTGATCCGTCGTTCGACATAGTGTCCACCGGAAATTCTCAACGTTTATAAAAAAAAAAAAAAAAGTACCTACTCTCATGTAGCACTATTCACTCAAAAATGCTTGAAGACAACTCAAGTGCTATACTACGTTGCCAAAAAAATTCCCACGTGTCCAAAATATTCCTCAAAAAAAAAATGTCCAAAAATCCTGCAATTATTTCTTAGTTCACTAGGTTGTTGTGACGACTAAGATAAGATACTAGGCAAGGTCGCCATTTGTTACGACCGGGACTGCGAATAAAACAAGGGCACTTAAAGATTGGACTAGTAATAGGGCACTATGCAACAACGGTACGCTAGATCCAAACCCTTGAACTTATATGCCGGCGAACAAAACACCTATACCCTCCAGAGTTAATCTGCGATAACGGGGTATCCTTAACTGGGCATAAATGTACTCTACTTCAGGCTAACCCACACTGGCATAGCCTGATAACACACAGGATGCAAGTTACGTTAAAATGCATACAAAAGAATCTATGGGAAGATCAATGAAATCACTGCAAGATTTTATATATTAAAAAGATGTTTCAATACAGTTACTTTAAACAACAATAAACTCTTCACTCCTATCTGAAAGAAAGTGAAGTATAGTCCTACAGCATAGACCTGGAAACTTCTGAAGAATGTCTGATGCTCATAAGATGCTCGTATCTTAAACTATATAAATGCAGGAGGCAGGACACCACACGTGTAAATGGAATACACAAAAAGATAGGACATATAATGTTAACTGACACGAGAATACTATAAATGCGCAACGGTAGTAATGCTCGACACTAAAAGAAGTACTTCCTTATCAACGAAACAGTTTACTATGGTTGTGCAACTCAACAACAACCTAGACTAATAAATGATTGTGAATAATAATGCATACATATCAAAAGAGCTTAGGTCCTAACTAGTGTCGGCTAGGCGAATAAAGTCTAGCTGGGATATCAAGGTTAGGAAACTGTGGCTGAGTAAGACAGGCTCATAGCCTAGCGTTGTCCTTAAGGCGGTATGGTTAAAGTTACGTTAATGACGGGGAGGCTCTCTTGGTATATCCAGATCTCAAGTATCTGGTTCTACCCTGGCGATCCCTCTAAAGTCAAGCAAAGAGGCAGCACTGTGTTATAAGGTAGTAGGCTAATGCCCTCTTACAACACGATGCTGCACTCGCAAAAGGCGCAACCAAAAGGACAACCTAGGCTACCACAGAAACCGTCGAAGTCGTGTAGGTATAAACAAACCGTACACACATCGGTGACAACGACAACAGAAACCTTATCCCAGTCTAGCATTAAATAACCAAGCAGAGCACTACTGATAATGAGGGAGACACACACAAAGAGTCATCAAACCTCCATAAACTAAGGATGCTGAGGGAGACACACACAGAGTCATCCAACCTCCATAGACTAAGAACCCTTATAGCCTATTCTAATACATGGAAATATATCTGAGAGTGACGCACACAATACGATGGGCCAATATGAAATTGTGTACAGAACCCAAAGGGAGTGCTGTGATGTTAAAAGACTAGAGGAATGAAAGGAAGGAAGTTGAGTGAGAGAGACAGTATCAGAATGGTGGGAATATGGGGGACAGATGTAAAAGGAATGTTAGTCGTGTGCGCCCCTGGCCTGCTCTGAAGAAGGCAGCTCCTGTGGACCCACATGCACACAGGACCCCACAAAGACTCGGTGGTTGGCCAATCACGGGCCGAGATGTCACAAGGCAGCAGGTGTCACGTGACACAGCCAATCAAGAGGCGTGAGAAGGCACGCGCGCGAGCCTACGAGCGGGGGAGGCAGCACATGTATACGCACGCACACACTACCACCCCACTGCCTATATTGTTCTCTCTCCTTAACTATATACAATGCATGTTATATTCTATTAACCCTTTACGAGCGGCCTATGCGGTTTATTTATATGTACCAGCACTGTTTTAGCCAAAATAGGGCTGTTTACGTGATCATTTTCATGCATAAATAAGACCCAGAACGTAAAACAAGTATCTATCCCTGAAAGGGCATAAACAGAGCTTTCGAATGACACAATAACGATCCTTTTATGATGGCTAGTTTTCTTGCAATAACCGTGCAACGCGAGTGCAAAAAGCAGGTAATTAGCCACTTTCCCGATACAATTCCTTATATAGCGAGTGAGAGAGGGAGGAGGGAGCTGGGATTCGTGTCAGTATGTTCGCCGCGGTGGTCTGGAGCAGTCATACGCTCGCTACTCTCCTGCCACCACTTGTCTCTCTCTCTCAGCAACATTACGTGCTGAAATTGCCACTCGACCTATGTCGAGCGCCGCCACATAGTCCAGCTTTATTTAACTCGACTTATGTGGTGAGCCGCTTTTTAAGGGTTAATGATATAAAGCACTACCCGTTGTCACAGACGAAAATAAAGACCACCACTGGACTGTCGGTGACAATGCAAGTACTATGAAAGAAAGAACAACATTCTCTGATAACTGTAGCCCATTTTACTGCCCTGGCGAGCGCTAGTGGCTAACGAGAGGCAATTCTGCCAACGCTGGTAGGCGTCACACAGTCAAAGATTACTACAAGATCGTGCAAGCAACAACTAAAATTACAGATATATATAGCTACAGTAGGATACTAAATACAATATCTACAAGAGTTAATAATACAAAACAGATTGGCTGGCTATAGGCTAGGCTAGGTTTGGGTTAGGTTAAAAGCTTGGCAGGTTGGGTTAGGCTAGGTTAGTTTGTACAAATACCACCCTTAGCTTAACCCTTCCAGCCCGGGTGTCATTTTAAAATGACACCAAAAAAAAAGGGCCGGAACCCGGATGTAATTTTAAAATCCTTGTGCTTGAAAGCGTGCTTCAAAATTTGAGCGGCCAATTTTGGCATGGTAGGAGCGACCGCAGCGCCACCAAGCCTCAACTACTAGTGTTATCAGTTCGTACGTGGCCGCCATAGCGAGTAATACTGAAAAAATGTTTTCCGACGTGTCCGATTCGTTGCAACCTCCCGCGGGCCCCAGTGCTACCCCACTCGCAACTTCAACGCCTGTTGCAACCGAGAAGAGAGCTCAACAAAAGAAAGTTAAGCGTTTGTTGAGTGATAGCGCTATACAGCGACAACTTTTTGATAGTGATGAAGAGAGCAGTGGCGAAAGCTTGGTGGACAAGGTACAATTTATAAGTGAAAGTGAAGACGATTTCGTGGGCTTTGGAGACGACGATAATGTCGATTTATTTGAGGGGGGAGACAGTAGTGATGATCCTGATGTGGAAGTGTTTCAGGAAGGTGCCATTGAGCTTCCCAGTGTGCTAGAACCTAGGCCTACCCCCTCGCCATCTTTGCTAGGTCAGCCTAGGCCTAGCCCTAGCCCTAGCTCAGGACCTTCCCCTTTGCCTGCCCGTACGCCCTTGAAAGTGGGCAAATATTTCTACAAACAATCATTGATCAAAAGTGCAGCTAAAAAAGCACGCAGGGCAGCCGCAGAAAAGCATAGGGAAGCTGAAGATAGCGATAATGACGCCGACCCTGGCCTAGCAACCACCCGCATTCCATTGTCCCGACGCCTTGACACGGGACGCCGCGTGGGTCACCCACAGCCCTCGCCTTCATCTCTCGTTCAGGATAACCAAAGGGCCTCTTCAAGTGGTATTGGTGATGTGCCACAGGGCTCAACACACCGCAGAGCATTATTTGCTGCTGAAAAGCCCTCGGCTCGCCGCAAAAGGAGCCCAACTCCCGAGGCCTCGGCTCCCATTCTTGAAGCTCCCGCAGCCTCCCTCGCCCCACACCGCCGACGCCCGGTCACTTCTTCACCAGAATTGTCTCCTGAAGAGGATGCTGATGACCCCAACATTGCCCCAGATGACCTGACGTCGCCTGAGGAGGAAGAGGAAGAGGAACAATAACAGGAAGAGGAAGAGGATGTGCCGACAAAACGAGCGAGAGGGCGAGGTCGTGGACGTGGTCAGCCTGCCGACGCCGCTGCCCCTGGGCCTGAGCCTGGGCGTGAGCGTGCAGGGCGTCCGCCTGGGCGTCCGCCTGGGCGTCCGCGTGGCCAAGGGTGTGTGCCAGGGCGTCCAGGGCGTGTGCCTGCTGCAGCACGACCTCGAGCATCAGCATCCGACCTGTTTGTGTGGACAGATGGAGCTGATTTTGAGCCAGATTGTCCTGCCTTTGACGAGGTACAGATGGGTTCTGGGGTGTCACCAGCATATCCCTGTGGCCCAGATGCTACCCCCAGTGAACTTTTCTGTGGCTTCTATGACAATGAAGTCATGGAATACCTCGTCAAAGAGACAAATCACCACCATGCTATCTGTGCCAACTTTCTTGGGAGGATGACCAGCTCTCACTGTGGCAGAACTATATGTGTTCTTGGCACTCACAATGCTGATGACTCATATAAGGAAGCACGTTCTGGCTGACTACTGGATCACTGGCGACATCATAACGACTCCATCATTTGGCAAATACATGTCCAGGGACAGGTACTTCGACATCCTCTCCTATCTCCACCTGACAAACAACATGGCAGTCCACCTTCCCGACTCATTATGGAAGATCAGGAAGCTGTATGACATGATACGTCATCGGTTCACCACATACCTGATTCCTTTCCAGAAGATGTGCCTCGACGAGTCTCTGGTCCTGTTCCGTGGTAGGCTGCACTTCCGACAGTATATCCCGTCCAAGAGACACCGCTTCGGCATCAAGCTCTTCGTCCTCTGCGACTGCTTGACGGGGTATGTGCTGGACTTTATAGTCTACAGCGGCAAGGCTGGAGAAGTTGAGACTGACCCTCTCATTGGTTTTGGTGGCGCTGTAGTGAAGAAGATGATGGAGAGGCACTTCAATAATAACCACATCCTCTACACAGATAATTATTACACGTCGCCTCTCCTGACCAAGTACCTCCATGACCGCAAGACCGGAACTGTCGGCACAGTCAAGGGAAAAAGGAAGGGCATGCCAGGCTACCCAACCAAGACGAAGAAGGCGGACATCTTCCACAAGAAGAGTGGCCCCATCCTCTCCATCCACTGGCATGACCAGCGCAAGGTCAACCTCCTCACCACATGCCACAAGGCCCAGATGGTCGCCACAGGGAAGGTGGACCGAACAACCAAGAACCCCGTCCAAAAACCAACTGCTGTCCTGGATTATAACCTCAACATGCGCCTCGTTGACAAGTCCGACATGCAGATGGGCTTCATCGACTGCCTGCGAACATCTTGCAGGTGGTACAAGAAGTTTATCCTGCATACGGTAGATATGTCGGTCCTCAATGCCTACAACATCTACCGTCTGAGGACTCCAGGAGCCAAGAAGTACAAGTCCCTGCAGAAGTTCCACAAGCAGGTGCTACTTGACCTCCTGGCTAAACATGCGGGTACACCAGGCAGGCCAATACAAGGACCAGGCCAGCTTGACAGAACGGGGTGTGCTGAATTCTTCAGGAAGCACCAGCTCAACGCCCTTCCTTTCAAAGCACCAGATAGTAACGTTAGGAGTCAGAAGAGGTGCCATGGGTTCAGCCACACAACTCGCAGACCCCGCAAACCCACAAAAACCACTTGGGAATGCCTCGAGTGTCAAGTTGGACTGTGTGCTGGCACCTGCTTCAACGACTTCCACACTCTAACAAACTTTTGAAGTGGAAGTGACAACAGTGAAAGCGACACTCAAATGTAGGCTAAGAATAATAATATAACTAAGTATAAGTGAAAAGGACACATAAGTAATAATAAGTGCCTTCAATAACAATATGAACAAGTGAAAGTGACACTAAAATATATTTCTAACAATAAATAAGTGAAAATGACACTCAATAAGCCTAGGCCAGTCAAAGTGACAGTATAATAATAATAAAACTAAGTATAAGTGAAAGAGACACACACAAGTAATAATAAGTGCCTTCATAACAATATGAATAAGTGACAATGACACTATATATATTATTAGCTTACCTAACAATACATAAAAGGGGAAATGACACTACCAATTATCAAAGTCCAGTGAAAGTGACACTAATAATCATAATAATAATAATAAAACGAAGTAATAAGTGACAGAGACACAAATAAGTTCATATAAATAACTTTATTGAGTGAAAATAACTTAATAACTATAATAAATGACAGAATAACCAATAAAACACTATCAAATCGCTTCCCGGCATAATTGCGGGTGGAGCGACGAGTGCAACTGGGTGTCGTAGCCGGGGCCGCGGTTGAGTGTTCGGATACGCCGAGGTAAATATGCGGAAAAAGTTACCTCCACTTCCATCACCATCACTCCGGAACCAGTTGAGCTAGAGAGCTCTACTCAACGCCATTCTACGCAGGAAGGTAAGGCGCTCATTTCTATATATGTTTGATTAATGTAGGTAATATATTAAGCGAGATTAGCCTTAGTTTACTCTTGTTGATATTCGACCAGATCGTCCGGATACGAGCTCCGTCATTAGGAGAGCCTGCCCGGGCCAGGAGGGTTAAAGTAAAATCAGTCTGAGGAGAAAAAGTCAAGAATATATCTAGGGGGAAAAGATAAATGAAAGCACTTAAATTTGGTACAACATTGGCTGGAAATTAATATGTATAATCCCCCAAAAAAGTTTGTTTACAAAATGGCGTCGGCGTTAGTCCCTGTAGGCAGGTTAGTTAGTAAACAATATTGTTTATTAGCAAATTAATATGCAAAGCTTTACTTACATACAAGGCAGTTAAATAGATACTTACTACAGTAGGTAATGGGTAAAATTAGGGCTACGATTTTATATAAAATAATAAGAGAGCGTTTGTTTACAAAACAAAACAAAACAATAGATGGCGCTAGTGGCGCCCTGTCCGAGCAGGAGTCTTGTGATAAACACAAAGTTTATTAGTCAATATACAGCGAAATATCGTGCAGTGTTACTTACTAAGCTACAGGATGGTTGAACGTGCTCTTAACCACCTTTCATGCACAAGAATGAAGAGGATGAGTAGTTAATACTCAAATTATGATCGATATCGTGAGAGCGTTGATAGAGCGTCTGCAGCTTCTGGCGGTAGCGAGCAAGGAGAACTCTATACTGTATGTGTGTGTGTGTGCATGTGTGTATGTATATGTAATATGTATGTGCATGTATATACAGTATATGTAATATATATATATATATATATATATATATATATATATATATATATATATATATATATATATATATATATATATATATGTATGTATGTATGTATATGTATCCATTTCTCCTTTCTCAGAAATCTCCATCTTAGGAGATTTCAACGTTCACCACCGCCAATGGCTCTCCTCTCACACTACTGACCCAGCTGGTGAACACGCCTACATCTTTTCTCTCATAAATGACCTAGAGCAGTTAGTTCAGCAACCCACCCGTATCCCGGATCGCATCGGAGATCGGCCCAACATTCTTGACTTGTTTCTAACTTCTAACCCTTCTTCTTATACTGTTGATCTTTTCTCTCCTTTGGGCTCCTCCGACCATAAACATATCTCTGTCACCTGTCCTATCTCTCCAGTACGGCCACCCAATTCTCCTAGCCGACGGCGCTTGTGGCAATTCGGCACTGCCGACTGGGAGGCTCTCCGGCAGTACTTCTTTGATTTCCCATGGAATGATTTCTGCTTCCGTGGCCGGGGACCCTCAGAGAGTGCTGAACGCATTACCGAGGTAATCCTATCGGGCATGGAAGCATACATTCCATTCTCTTTCTCTCAGACTAATGCTAAAAAATCTTGGTTTACTCACGCCTGTTCTACTGCTGTCCGCAATAAGGAGGAAGCATTCAAACGGTACCGACGCCTTTAAACTCAAGACTCTTATTCTTCCTATGTTTCTGCCCGGAATCAAGCCAAATCTGTTCTTCGACTTGCCAAACACTCTTTCATCAATAAAAAATGCCCTGAACTATCCAACTCTAGCTCTTCCCAAGCTTTCTGGCATCTAGCCAAATACCTCTCCAACAATTTCTCTTCTTCGTCTTTCCCTCCCCTTTTCCACTCTGATGGCACAACCATCACTTCTTCCTCTGACAAAGCTAAACTCTTCGCTCAAACTTTTGCTAGAAACTCCACCTTGGATGATTCCAGTGCTATTCCTCCCTCTCCATCCTTCTCTCTCTTACTTATGCCTAATATCCTAATCTCTTCTAAAGATGTACTTTCTACCCTCTCTGGACTTAATACTAATAAGGCGTACGGTCCGGACGGTGTTCCTCCTGTTGTTCTAAAAAACTGTGCTTCCGTGCTGACTCCCTGCCTAGGCAAACTGTTTTGTCTCTGTCTATCCTCTAACGTCGTCCCTTCATTCTGGAAATTTGCTCACATTCAACCTGTCCCAAAGAAGGGTGACCGCTCTCAACCCTCCAACTATCGTCCAATTGCTCTCATCTCTTGTCTTTCTAAAGTTTTTGAAACTATTCTTGCTTCCAAAGTTCTTAAGCATTTCTCTTCTCATAATCTGCTCTCAGATCGCCAGTATGGCTTCCTTAACCCGGGAACTGCGGGGAGACTCTTAAGAGTTCCCCCGGCGGACTGCGGGGAGACTCTTAAGAGTGAGTGAAAAAAAAATCAACTTTTGACATCGAAAAAAAAAAAAATATTTATTTGTTTTTTTGTTATTTATTTTTATTTTTTTTGGCTCCTGGGCCATGCAAAATCTCAGTCCTCTACCTCCCCTCCTTCCCCACTTTCCTCCTCTCCTTCAGTTATCACCTATTTTCCCTGTTATTCCCTTATTCTGAGGTATATTTTCGTGCTAACATTAGAAATCCGGTTGGAGGGTGTGGTCATCACTGATAGCAAGCGAATGCAAGAGAGAGAGAGAGAGTATCGATCGACTGTGTCTCAGTGGCCTTGGGGGAAATTGGTGGGAAAGCAGCTTGCCTCACCCATACATTATACAACTCGCGGGCTATATCTCCGATTTTGACCATCCAAACGCTGTTTTCACTCGTTTTATTGTTGTTTCAGGTTAATACCTTTATAATCAACCCATAATAGGCGCATATGGATAAGTATTAATGCTATTAATGGCACAATGAATATTTTAGTGACGGAAACACCTCAAATACGTCAGCACAGGGGGACGTTTCCAATTACCCCCATGCGCACTTGTTAGGTTAAGAGTCGCTCTACTGGTGATCTTCTTTCATATCTTACTAACTCTTTGTCATCCTCCTTTCGGGAATTCGGTGAGACTTTTTCTATTGCACTAGACATATCGAAAGCCTTCGATAGAGTCTGGCACAAATCTTTAATTTCTAAACTACCCTCCTTCGGTTTCTATCCCTCCATCTGTGCCTTTGTCTCTAATTTCCTTTCCGGCCGTTCCATAGCCGCGGTTGTGGATGGCCATTGTTCACTTCCTCACCCTATAAACTCCGGTGTTCCTCAGGGCTCTGTCCTATCTCCTATTCTCTTTATAATTTTTATAAATGATCTCCTCAACTGTACCTCTATTCCCATCCATTCATTCGTAGACGACTCAACCTTACACTACTCCATCAGTTTTTCAGAACGCCCCAGCCAGCAATCCCTCAACGACAAACGTAATGAAGCCATAGAACTCTTAAATTCTGATCTAAATACTAACTCCAATTGGAGCAGCGAAAACCTTGTTACCTTTAATGCTTCCAAAACCCAATTTCTCCATCTATCTACCCGTAAGGAACTCCCAGCGGACTATCCCTTATTCTTCAACAATACAAAAATCAATCCTTCATCTTCTCTCAATATTCTTGGTGTCTCTTTTTCTTCTGCTCTCAGTTGGAAGGACCATATTACCAGTCTTGCTAAGTCAGCCTCCCAGAAGCTGGGTGTACTCAACTGCCTTAGGGGGTTCTTTTCCCCTGCACAGCTTCTTGCTCTGTACAGGGACATAGTGCATCCTTGTATTGAGTATTGTTCACATGTGTGGGGAGGTTCCTCTCACACCGCTCTCCTAGACAAAGTTGAAAGGAAGGCCTTTCGTATCATTAACTCCCGTCCACTCACCAACTCTCTGCAATCTCTCTCTCTCCGCCGCAATGTTGCATCTCTCTCGCTATTCTATCGCTACTATAATAATCAGTGTTCGTCAGAGCTTTCCCAGTGTATACCACCTCCTTTACGTAGGGCACGTGGTACCCGTCTTGCAGCTCAATCCCACCCCTACTCTGTGCAACTCTCCAACCCAAGAGTGAAACGTTACTCTCAAACTTTCTTCTACTCAACAGCTGAGCTCTGGAACTCTCTCCCAGAATCAGTCATTCCCTCTTCCTATGACTTAAATTGCTTCAAACTCTGTGTGTCCAGGCTTTTTGGCTCGAACGTCCCTTGATTTTGGCCCTGTCACTCTTTCAACTATGGGGGAGGCACTTGCTATAGGCAGTTCTGCCTTTTGTCTCCCTCAATCACATAGAACAAAAAAATATATATATATGTGTGCATATGTATGTATGTGTATACTGCATAATTATATATCGATCTATCTAACCACCCACTATATATCCATTCATCTAACTATCTAACCATCTACCTACCTATCTATCTCTCCCCCCATCTCCCCACCCAGCCGCCCACTAACGTAGATATCCCCATTTATCACCATAGCCACCCCTCACTTTCACTTTCCTATATAGACACACACACACACCGAACTGACCTTCTGTCCTCCCTCTCTCTCTCTTTCTCTCACTCTCACTCTCACTCACGGACTCTCTCTCTCTCTCTCTTCTATATATTTTTAATCTATTTTTAATCTATTTTATATATGTTTAACGTATTTCTGATAGGAGGTATTTGCAAACTCTTAACGACACTGTTAATGTATTATGTAGTATGCTTTATGCATTATGCATTATGTAATTTGTTTAAAATTATTTTATTGTATGAACAGCCATTGTATATTTAACAGAAGAAAATAATCTGAATCTGAATCTCTAGGAGTACAGGGAATGGTTAATATATCAAAGATCCTGTGGTTAATTCCGGGGAGATAGTCTAAGTGTCTATGTTTTATGTAATTTGTTTAAGATGATCCTATTGTATGAACAGCCATTGTATATTAAATGGAAATAAAATAATCTGAATCTGAATCTGAATCTTACTCTCACTTTCTCTTAATCCTTGTATGTTGTCCCTTTACATCTCTCTCTCTCCTCCCACCGACACAGAACAAATCCCCCTACATCTCCCAGAGACACCCCCTCTCCCTCCAGCGCCCCCCTAGACAACACACACATATACCGACCAAATAAATAGGCGTGTTTTGTGGCCGCGGTATCCCAGGGGCCGTATAGAAAATGGGGAGTGTAGGGCTGGAATATTAAACTTGAGATGAAAACAAGACGGAACTCTCTCCCTGTGTGTGTGTGTGTGTGTGATAATAATGATAATAATAATAATAATAATAATAATAATATTAGTAATAGTAATCAGTATATTTCGGTTGTGTGTCTCTGTGTTGTTGTTGTAGTTGTTATTGTGTCTGAATTTGTGTACTGTACGATTTACAGTAGCCTGGAACCTTTGCGATGCCTCGAGGTTGTCGCACGAAGCTCAACGGTTATTTAAACCTTTTATCCATGTATATACTGTACCTCTATCATGTCTCCCCTACATCTTCGTCTTTCTACTGAGTGCAAGCCTCTCCTCATACGATAACTTTCTAATATTATGTATCTTTTTCGTCATTCTTCTTTGGACTGCTTCTAAAGGGTCGATATCCATTCTGTAATAAGGGCACAAAAATTGAATAGCATAGTCTAAATGGGGTCTTACTAGTGCTAAGTATAGTTTTAAGAAAATATGACCTGTCTGGCAGCCCCCATACCCCCCCCCCCCCCCCCCCCGAGAACCTCAACCCCCCCAACCACAAACACCATCCCGCTCACCCAGCCCACCCTCTCCATGAATCGCGGGCGCAATTCCCCTTTTCACTTTATGGGCGTGGCGCCACGACTGGCGAGTCGAATCCCACGGGCGCAATAAAGACCCCGAGTGTAAATCGAGGAGCGCAATGCAGTACGTGGGCGGGGTGTAGATGGGCGTGGGATGGGCGTAATGGGTGGGGGGTATGGATGTAGTAGGGTAGAGGGGGTACAGTAAGATTATTGTTTCTTGTACAGGAGGAGGAAGAAGTAGGGGTGCGAGGGAGGAAGGAATTACGAAAGTAAGTGAGATAGCGAGAAGGGTTGGGGGTTGAGGGAGGAAGAAATAGGGGTGCAAGGAAAAGGAGGAAGGACTAAGGGAAGTAAGGGAGAGTGGTGGGAAGGAAGGAATTGGGGAAGTAAGAGAGAGAGAGAGAGAGGTAGGTTGGACGGCATTAGGGAAATAAACGGAGAGAGGAGGGAAGGAAGGAATTAGCGAAGTAAGTGGGAGAGAGAGAGAGAAGGATGGAGAAGCAGGAAGGAATTAGGAAAGTAAAGGAGAAGGAGAGGTAGGAGTGATTTACGGAAGTTAGGGAGATAGGAGAGAAGGATGGAGAGGTAGAGAAGAATTGCGGAAGTAAGAGAGAGAGGAGAGAAGGATGGAGAGGTAGAGAAGAATTGCGGAAGTAAGAGAGAGAGGAGAGAAGGATGCAGAGGAAGAGAAGAATTGCGGAAGTAAGAGAGAGAGGTATAGAAGAATTACAGAAGTAGGAGAGAAGGATGGAGCGGTAGAGAAGAATTGCGGAAGTAAGAGAGAGAGGAGAGAAGGATGGAGAGGTAGGGAAGAATTGTGGAAGTAAGAGAGAGAGGAGAGAAGGATGGAGAGGTAGAGAAGAATTGCGGAAGTAAGAGAGAGAGGAGAGAAGGATGGAGAGGTAGAGAAGAATTGCGGAAGTAAGAGAGAGAGGAGAGAAGGATGGAGCGGTAGAGAAGAATTGCGGAAGTAAGAGAGAGAGGAGAGAAGGCTGGAGCGGTAGAGAAGAATTGCGGAAGTAAGAGTGAGAGGAGAGAAGGATGAAAAGGTAGAGAAGAATTGCGGAAGTAAGAGAGAGAGGAGAGAAGGATGGAGCGGTAGAGAAGAATTGCGGAACTAAGAGAGAGAGGAGAGAAGGATAGAGAGGTAGAGAGGAATTGCAGAAGTAAGAGAGAGAGGCGAGAAGGATGGAGAGGTAGAGAAGAATTGCGGAAGTAAGAGAGAGAGGAGAGAAGGATGGAGAGGTAGAGAAGAATTGCGGAAGTAAGAGAGAGAGGAGAGAAGGATGGAGCGGTAGAGAAGAATTGCGGAAGTAAGAGAGAGAGGAGAGAAGGATGGAGAGGTAGAGAAGAATTGCGGAAGTAAGAGAGAGAGGAGAGAAGGATGGAGAGGTAGAGAGGAATTGCGGAAGTAAGAGAGAGAGGAGAGAAGGATGGAGAGGTAGAGAAGAATTGCGGAAGTAAGAGAGAGAGGAGAGAAGGATGGAGCGGTAGAGAAGAATTGCGGAAGTAAGAGAGAGAGGAGAGAAGGATGGAGCGGTAGAGAAGAATTGCGGAAGTAAGAGAGAGAGGAGAGAAGGATGGAGAGGTAGAGAAGAATTGCGGAAGTAAGAGAGAGAGGAGAGAAGGATGGAGAGGTAGAGAAGAATTGCGGAAGTAAGAGAGAGAGGAGAGAAGGATGGAGAGGTAGAGAGGAATTGTGGAAGTAAGAGAGAGAGGAGAGAAGGATGGAGAGGTAGAGAGGAATTGTGGAAGTAAGAGAGAGAGGAGAGAAGGATGGAGAGGTAGAGAGGAATTGCGGAAGTAAGAGAGAGAGGAGAGAAGGATGGAGCGGTAGAGAAGAATTGCAAAAGTAAGAGAGAAGGATGGAGAGGTAGAGAGGAATTGCAGAAGTAAGAGAGAGAGGAGAGAAGGATGGAGAGGTAGAGAAGAATTGCGGAAGTAAGAGAGAGAGGAGAGAAGGATGGAGCGGTAGAGAAGAATTGCGGAAGTAAGAGAGAGAGGAGAGAAGGATGGAGCGGTAGAGAAGAATTGCGGAAGTAGGAGAGAGAGGAGAGAAGGATGAAGAGGTAGAGAAGAATTGCGGAAGTAAGAGAGAGGGGAGAGAATGATGGAGCGGTAGAGAAGAATTGCGGAAGTAAGAGAGAGAGGAGAGAAGGATGGAGAGGTAGAGTGGAATTGCGGAAGTAAGAGAGTGAGGAGAGAAGGATGGAGAGGTAGAGAATAATTGCGGAAGTAAGAGAGAGAGGAGAGAAGGATGGAGAGGTAGAGAAGAATTGCGGAAGTAAGAGAGAGAGGAGAGAAGGATGGAGCGGTAGAGAAGAATTGCGGAAGTAAGAGAGAAAAGGAGAGAAGGATGGAGAGGTAGCGAAGAATTGCGGAAGTAAGAGAGAGAGGAGAGAAGGATGGAGAGGTAGAGAGGAATTGCGGAAGTAAGAGAGAGAGGAGAGAAGGATGGAGAGGTAGAGAAGAATTGTGGAAGTAAGAGAGAGAGGAGAGTAGGATGGAGCGGTAGAGAAGAATTGCGGAAGTAAGAGAGAGAGGAGAGAAGGATGGAGCGGTAGAGAAGAATTGCAGAAGTAAGAGAGAGAGGAGAGAAGGATGGAGAGGTAGAGAAGAATTGCGGAAGTAAGAGAGAGAGGAGAGAAGGATGGAGAGGTAGAGAAGAATTGCGGAAGTAAGAGAGAGAGGAGAGAAGGATGGAGAGGTAGAGAGGAATTGTGGAAGTAAGAGAGAGAGGAGAGAAGGATGGAGAGGTAGAGAGGAATTGTGGAAGTAAGAGAGAGAGGAGAGAAGGATGGAGAGGTAGAGAGGAATTGCGGAAGTAAGAGAGAGAGGAGAGAAGGATGGAGCGGTAGAGAAGAATTGCAAAAGTAAGAGAGAAGGATGGAGAGGTAGAGAGGAATTGCAGAAGTAAGAGAGAGAGGAGAGAAGGATGGAGAGGTAGAGAAGAATTGCGGAAGTAAGAGAGAGAGGAGAGAAGGATGGAGCGGTAGAGAAGAATTGCGGAACTAAGAGAGAGAGGAGAGAAGGATGGAGAAGTAGAGATGAATTGCGGAAGTAAGAGAGAGAGGAGAGAAGGATGGAGAGGTAGAGAGGAATTGTGGAAGTAAGACAGAGAGGAGAGAAGGATGGAGAGGTAGAGAGGAATTGTGGAAGTAAGAGAGAGAGGAGAAGGATGGAGGGAGAGAGGGAATTGCGGAAGTAAGAGAGAGAGGAGAGAAGGATGGAGAGGAGAGGTAGAGAGGAATTGCGGAAGTAAGAGAGAGAGAGGAGAGAAGGATGGAGAGGTAGAGAAGAATTGCAAAAGTAAGAGAGAAGGATGGAGAGGTAGAGAGGAATTGCAGAAGTAAGAGAGAGAGGAGAGAAGGATGGAGAGGTAGAGAGGAATTGCAGAAGTAAGAGAGAGAGGAGAGAAGGATGGAGAGGTAGAGCGGAATTGCAAAAGTAAGAGAGAAGGAGAGAGGTAGAGAGAATTGCAGAAGTAAGAGAGAGAGGAGAGAAGGATGGAGAGGTAGAGAGGAATTGCAGAAGTAAGAGAGAGAGGAGAGAAGGATGGAGAGGTAGAGAGGAATTGCAGAAGTAAGAGAGAGAGGAGAGAAGGATGGAGAGGTAGAGAGGAATTGCAGAAGTAAGAGAGAGAGGAGAGAAGGATGGAGAGGTAGAGAGGAATTGCAAAAGTAAAAGAGAAGGATGGAGAGGTAGAGAGGAATTGCAGAAGTAAGAGAGAGAGGAGAGAAGGATGGAGAGGTAGAGAAGAATTGCGGAAGTAAGAGAGAGAGGAGAGAAAGCTGGAGCGGTAGAGAAGAATTGCGGAAGTAAGAGAGAGAGGAGAGAAGGATGAAGAGGTAGAGAAGAATTGCGGAAGTAGGAGAGAGAGGAGAGAAGGATGGAGCGGTAGAGAAGAATTGCGGAAGTAAGAGAGAGGAGAGAAGGATGGAGAGGTAGAGAGGAATTGCAGAAGTAAGAGAGAGAGGAGAGAAGGATGGAGAGGTAGAGAAGAATTGCGGAAGTAAGAGAGAGAGGAGAGAAGGATGGAGCGGTAGAGAAGAATTGCGGAAGTAAGACAGAGAGGAGAGAAGGATGGAGAGGTAGAGAAGAATTGCGGAAGTAAGAGAGAGAGGAGAGAAGAATGAAGGGGTAGAGAAGAATTGGGGAAGTAAGAGAGAGAGGAGAGAAGGATGGAGAGGTAGAGAGGAATTGGGAAGTAAGAGAGAGAGGGAGAGAAGGATGGAGAGGTAGAGAGGAATTGCGGAAGTAAGAGAGAGAGGAGAGGAGAGATGGGAGCGGTAGAGAAGAATTGTGGAAGTAAGAGAGAGAGGAGAGAAGGATGGAGAGGTAGAGAAGAATTGCGGAAGTAAGAGAGAGAGGAGAGAAGGATGGAGAGGTAGAGAGGAATTGCGGAAGTAAGAGAGAGAGGAGAGAAGGATGGAGAGGTAGAGAGGAATTGTGGAAGTAAGAGAGAGAGGAGAGAAGGATGGAGAGGTAGAGAAGAATTGCGGAAGTAAGAGAGAGAGGAGAGAAGGATGGAGAGGTAGAGAAGAAATTGCGGAAGTAAGAGAGAGAGGAGAGGAAGGATGGAGCGGTAGAGAGAAGAATACAAAAGTAAGAGAGAAGGATGGAGAGGTAGAGAGGGATTGCAGAAGTAAGAGAGAGAGGAGACAAGGATGGTGAGGTAGAGAAGAATTGCGGAAGAGAGAGAGGAGAGAAGGATGGAGAGGTAGAGAAGAATTGCGGAAGTAAGAGAGAGAGGAGAGAAGGATGGAGCGGTAGAGAAGAATTGCGGAAGTAAGAGAGAGAGGTAGAGAAGAATTACGGATGTAAGAGAGAGAGGAGAGAAGGATGGAGCGGTAGAGAAGAATTGCGGAAGTAAGAGAGAGAGGAGAGAAGGATGGAGAGGTAGGGAAGAATTGCGGAAGTAAGAGAGAGAGGAGAGAAGGATGGAGAGGTAGGGAAGAATTGCGGAAGTAAGAGAGAGAGGAGAGAAGGATGGAGAGGTAGAGAAGAATTGCGGAAGTAAGAGAGAGAGGAGAGAAGGATGGAGCGGTAGAAGAGAAGAAATTGCGGAAGTAGAGAGAGAGAGGAGAGAAGGATGGAGCGGTAGAGAAGAATGGCGGAAGTAGGAGAGAGAGGAGAGAAGGATGAAGAGGTAGAGAAGAATTGCGGAAGTAAGAGAGAGGGGAGAGAATGATGGAGCGGTAGAGAAGAATTGGGGCAGTAAGAGAGAGCGCAGAGAAGGATGGAGAGGTAGAGTGGAATTGCGGAAAGTAAGAGAGTGAGGAGAGAAGGATGGAGAGGTAGAGAATAATGCGGAAGTAAGAGAGAGAGGAGAGAAGGATGGAGAGGTAGAGAAAAATTGCGGAAGTAAGAGAGAGAGGAGAGAAGGATGGAGCGGTAGAGAAGAATTGCGGAAGTAAGAGAGAAAAGGAGAGAAGGATGGAGAGGTAGCGAAGAATTGCGGAAGTAAGAGAGAGAGGAGAGAAGGATGGAGAGGTAGAGAGGAATTGCGGAAGTAAGAGAGAGAGGAGAGAAGGATGGAGAGGTAGAGAAGAATTGTGGAAGTAAGAGAGAGAGGAGAGTAGGATGGAGCGGTAGAGAAGAATTGCGGAAGTAAGAGAGAGAGGAGAGAAGGATGGAGCGGTAGAGAAGAATTGCGGAAGTAAGAGAGAGAGGAGAGAAGGATGGAGAGGTAGAGAAGAATTGCGGAAGTAAGAGAGAGAGGAGAGAAGGATGGAGAGCTAGAGAAGAAATGCGGAAGTAAGAGAGAGAGGAGAGAAGGATGGAGAGGTAGAGAGGAATTGTGGAAGTAAGAGAGAGAGGAGAGAAGGATGGAGAGGTGAGAGAGGGAATTGTGGAAGTAAGAGAGAGAGGGAGAGAAGGATGGAGAGGTAGAGAGGAATTGCGGAAATAAGAGAGAGAGGAGAGAAGGATGGAGCGGTAGAGAAGAATTGCAAAAGTAAGAGAGAAGGATGGAGAGGTAGAGAGGAATTGCAGAAGTAAGAGAGAGAGGAGAGAAGGATGGAGAGAGAAGAAGGAATTGCGGAAGTAAGAGAGAGAGGAGAGAAGGATGGAGCGGTAGAGAAGAATTGCGGAACTAAGAGAGAGAGGAGAGAAGGATGGAGAAGTAGAGAAGAATTGCGGAAGTAAGAGAGAGAGGAGAGAAGGATGGAGAGGTAGAGAGGAATTGTGGAAGTAAGACAGAGAGGAGAGAAGGATAGAGAGGTAGAGAGGAATTGTGGAAGTAAGAGAGAGAGGAGAGAAGGATGGAGAGGTAGAGAGGAATTGCGGAAGTAAGAGAGAGAGGAGAGAAGGATGGAGAGGTAGAGAGGAATTGCGGAAGTAAGAGAGAGAGAGGAGAGAAGGATGGAGAGGTAGAGAAGAATTGCAAAAGTAAGAGAGAAGGATGGAGAGGTAGAGAGGAATTGCAGAAGTAAGAGAGAGGAGAGAAGGATGGAGAGGTAGAGAGGAATTGCAGAAGTAAGAGAGAGAGGAGAGAAGGATGGAGAGGTAGAGAGGAATTGCAAAAGTAAGAGAGAAGGATGGAGAGGTAGAGAGGAATTGCAGAAGTAAGAGAGAAAGGAGAGAAGGATGGAGAGGTAGAGAGGAATTGCAGAAGTAAGAGAGAGAGGTGAGAAGGATGGAGAGGTAGAGAGGAATTGCAGAAGTAAGAGAGAGAGGAGAGAAGGATGGAGAGGTAGAGAGGAATTGCAGAAGTAAGAGAGAGAGGAGAGAAGGATGGAGAGGTAGAGAGGAATTGCAAAAGTAAAAGAGAAGGATGGAGAGGTAGAGAGGAATTGCAGAAGTAAGAGAGAGAGGAGAGAAGGATGGAGAAGTAGAGAAGAATTGCGGAAGTAAGAGAGAGAGGAGAGAAAGTGAGCGGTAGAGAAGAATTGCGGAAGTAAAGAGAGGGAGAAGAGAGTGAAGAGGTAGAGAAGAATTGCGGAAGTAGGAGAGAGAGGAGAGAAGGATGGAGCTGTAGAGAAGAATTGCGGGAAGAGGAGAGAGGAGAGAAGGATGGAGAGGTAGAGAGGAATTGCAGAAGTAAGAGAGAGAGGAGAGAAGGGATGGAGAGGTAGAGAAGAATTGCGGAAGTAAGAGAGAGAGGAGAGAAGGATGGAGCGGTAGAGAAGAATTGCGGAAGTAAGAGAGAGAGGAGAGTAGGATGGAGAGGTAGAGAAGAATTGCGGAAGTAAGAGAGAGAGGAGAGAAGGATGGAGAGGTAGAGAGGAATTGTGGAAGTAAGAGAGAGAGGAGAGAATGATGGAGAGGTAGAGAGGAATTGTGGAAGTAAGAGAGAGAGGAGAGAAGGATGGAGAGGTAGAGAGGAATTGCGGAAGTAAGAGAGAGAGGAGAGAAGGATGGAGGCGGTAGAAAGAATTGCTAAAGTAAGAGAGAAGGATGGAGAGGTAGAGAGGAATTGCAGAAGTAAGAGAGAGAGGAGAAAAGGATGGAGAGGTAGAGAAGAATTGCGGAAGTAAGAGAGAGAGGAGAGAAGGATGGAGCGGTAGAGAAGGAAGAGAAGTAAGAGAGAGAGGAGAGAAGGATGGAGAGGTAGGAAGAATAGCGGAAGTAAGAGAGAGAGGAAGAGAGGATGGAGAGGTAGAGAAGAATTGCGGAAGGAGTAATAGAGAGGGAGAGAGAAGGATGGAGAGTAGAGAAGAATTGTGGAAGTAAGAGAGAGAGGAGATAAGGATGGAGAGGTAGAGAAGAAGGGAGTAATAGAGAGAGGAGAGAAGGATGGAGCGGTAGGAAGAATTGCGGAAGTAGGAGACGAGAGAGGGAGAAGGTTGAAGAGGTAGAGAAGAATTGCGGAAGTAAGAGGAGAGAGGAGGAGAGGATGGAGCGGTAGAGAGGAATTGTGGAAGTAAGAGAGAGAGGTGAGAAGGATGGAGAGGTAGAGAGGAATTGCGGAAGTAAGAGAGAGAGGATAGGAGAAGGCTGGAGCGGTAGAGAAGAATTGCAAAAGTAAGAGAGAAGGATGGAGAGGTAGAGAGGAATTGCAGAAGTAAGAGAGAGAGGAGAGAAGGATGGAGAGGTAGAGAAGAATTGCGGAGCGAAGAGAGAGAGAGGAGGAGGAAGATGGATGGGTTAGAGAAGAATTGCGGAACTAAGAGAGAGAGGAGAGAAGGATGGAGAAGTAGAGAAGAATTGCGGAAGTAAGAGAGAGAGGAGAGAAGGATGGAGAGGTAGAGAGGAATTGTGGAAGTAAGACAGAGAGGAGAGAAGGATGGAGAGGTAGGAGGAATTGTGGAAGTAAGAGAGAGAGGAGGAGAAGGATGGAGCGGTAGAGAAGAATTGCGGAGGAAGAAGAGAGAGGAGGAGAGAAGAGAAAGAGAGCGGAGTTGGGGGTAGAGAGAATTGCGGAAGTAACAGAGAGAGGAGAGAAGGATGAGAGGTAGAGAAGAATTGCGAGGATAGGAGAGAAGAGGCGCGAAGGAGGCGCGGTAGAGAATATTGGGAAGTAAGAGAGGAGAGGAGGGAAGGATGGAGAGGTAGAGAGGAATTGTCGGAAGTAGAGAGAGAGAGGAGAAGGAGGGAGAGGTAGAGAAGAATTGCGGAAGTAAAGAGAGAGGAGAGAAGGATGGACGGTAGAGAAGAATTGCGGAAGTAGAGAGAGGATGAGAAGGATGGAGAGGTAGAGAAGAATTGCGGAAGTAAGAGAGAGGAGGGAGAAGGATGGAGCGGTAGAGAGGAATTGGGAAGTAAAGAGAGAGAGGAGAGAAGGATGGAGAGGGTAGAGAGGAATTGTGGAAGGTAAGAGAGGGGAGAGAAGGAGGAGAGGTAGAGAGGAATTGCGGAAGTAAGAGAGAGAGGAGAGAAGGATGGAGCGGTAGAGAAGAATTGCAAAAGTAAGAGAGAAGGATGGAGAGGTAGAGAGGAATTGCAGAAGTAAGAGAGAGAGGAGAAAAGGATGGAGAGGTAAAGAAGAATTGCGGAAGTAAGAGAGAGAGGAGAGAAGGATGGAGCGGTAGAGAAGAATTGCGGAAGTAAGAGAGAGAGGTAGAGAAGAATTACGGATATAAGAGAGAGAGGAGAGAAGGATGGAGCGGTAGAGAAGAATTGCGGAAGTAAGAGAGAGAGGAGAGAAGGATGGAGAGGTGGGGAAGAATTGCGGAAGTAAGAGAGAGAGGAGAGAAGGATGGAGAGGTAGAGAAGAATTGCGGAAGTAAGAGAGAGGGGAGAGAAGGATGGAGATGTAGAGAAGAATTGTGGAAGTAAGAGAGAGAGGAGAGAAGGATGGAGCGGTAGAGAAGAATTGCGGAAGTAAGAGAGAGAGGAGAGAAGGATGGAGCGGTAGAGAAGAATTGCGGAAGTAGGAGAGAGAGGAGAGAAGGTTGAAGAGGTAGAGAAGAATTGCGGAAGTAAGAGAGAGAGGAGAGAAGGATGGAGCGGTAGAGAAGAATTGCGGAAGTAAGAGAGAGAGGAGAGAAGGATGGAGAGGTAGAGAGGAATTGCGGAAGTAAGAGAGAGAGGAGAGAAGGATGGAGAGGTAGAGAAGAATTGCGGAAGTAAGAGAGAGAGGAGAGAAGGATGGAGAGGTAGAGAAGAATTGCGGAAGTAAGAGAGAGAGGGGAGAAGGATGGAGCGGTAGAGAAGAATTGCGGAAGTAAGAGAGAGAGGAGAGAAGGATGGAGAGGTAGGGAAGAATTGCGGAAGTAAGAGAGAGAGGAGAGAAGGATGGAGAGGTAGAGAAGAATTGCGGAAGTAAGAGAGATGAGAGAAGGATGGAGAGGTAGAGAAGAATGTGTGGAAGTAAGAGAGAGAGAGAGAGGAGAGAAGGATGGAGCGGTAGAGAAGAATTGCGGAAGTAAGAGAGAGAGGAGAGAAGGATGGAGCGGTAGAGAAGAATTGCGGAAGTACGAGAGAGAGGAGAGAAGGATGGAGAGGCGAGAAGAATTGCGGAAGTAAGAGAGAGAGGAGAGAAGGATGGAGAGGTAGAGAAGAATTGCGGAAGTAAGAGAGAGGAGAGAAGGATGGAGAGGTAGAGAGGAATTGTGGAAGTAAGAGAGAGAGGAGAGAAGGATGGATAGGTAGAGAGGAATTGTGGAAGTAAGAGAGAGAGGAGAGAAGGATGGAGAGGTAGAGAGGAATTGCGGAAGTAAGAGAGAGAGGAGAGAAGGATGGAGCGTAAGAGAAGAATTGCAAAGTAAGAGAGAAGATGGAGAGGTAGAGAGGAATTGCAGAAGTAAGAGAGAGAGGAGAGAAGGATGGAGAGGTAGAGAAGAATTACAGAAGTAAGAGAGAGAGGAGAGAAGGATGGAGGGGTAGAGAGGAATTGCAAAAGTAAGAGAGAAGGATGGAGAGGTAGAGAGGAATTGCAGAAGTAAGAGAGAAAGGAGAGAAGGATGGAGCGGTAGAGAGAATTGCAGAAGTAAGAGATAGAGGAGAGAAGGATGGAGAGGTAGAGAGGAATTGCAGAAGTAAGAGATAGAGGAGAGAAGGATGGAGAGGTTAGAGAGAGGAATTGCAGAAGTAAGAGAGAGAGGAGAGAAAGGATGGAGAGGTAGAGTAGAGAGGAATTGCAAAAGTAAGAGAGAAGGATGGAGAGGTCGAGAGGAATTGCAGAAGTAAGAGAGAGAGGAGAGAAGGATGGAGAGGTAGAGAGGAATTGCAGAAGTAAGAGAGAGAGGAGAGAAGGATGGAGAGGTAGAGAGGAATTGCAGAAGTAAGAGAGAGAGGAGAGAAGGAGGGAGAGTGAGAGGAATTGCAGAAGTAAGAGAGAGAGGAGAGAAGGATGGAGAGGTAGAGAGGAATTGCAAAAGTAAGAGAGAAGGATGGAGAGGTAGAGAGGAATTGCAGAGGTAAGAGAGAGAGGAGAGAAGGATGGAGAGGTAGAGAGGAATTGCGGAAGTAAGAGAGAGAGGAGTACAAAGGAGTACAAAGGAAATCAAGCAATAACAGGTCTAGTGACCCTTCTAGGCTGCTTGTCCTCCAAAACACTGAGGATCAAGTGTCCAAACAGTGGTTTAGAGTGGGTAAGGGAACATTGGAGAGGGAACTACTGCCCTAGAACTAATGTCCGTGGCAGGATTAGGAAGTTAGTAGGGGACAGATGGGTTAGTAACTGAGGGGGGGATAAAATAAAGTTATTCATTTACAAACGCAGTCAGTTGCGGGTTTGATGCAAGATATTTGTCTAGGCGAAGTTTAAATGAATCAACGGTGCTGCAGTCTATAACCTCTCGGGGAAGCCCAATCCATAAGTTGAAAACTCGATTGAAGAAGACATTCTTAGATTATTGTGAGTTAAAAGATTTACCAATAATTTTGCAACCGTTTCCCCGCGTGTAATTAGATTGGTCGATAGTGAAGTACTTACTACAGTTCATATTGTCGATGCCTTTGATAATTTTGAACACTTAAATTGAGTCGCCTCTTAATCTGCGCTGGGTTAAAGGAAATAGATTTAATTCTCTAAGACGCTCCTCGTATGGTTTGTTCTTTAGGTTAGGTATCATTTTGGTAACTCTACGTTGAACTCGTTCTAGCTTGTCTATATCTTTTTGGTAATAGGGGCACCAGGATTGAACGCAGTATTCCAGAAGAGGGAGGACTAAGGAATTGTAAAGAGTTAGGATAATTTCTTTGGATTTATGCTCAAATGACCTGCCTATAAACCCAATAATTTGGTATGCCTTCTTAACAACTTCTGAACATTGTTGACTCGGTTTTAGTTTACTCGATATTGTTACTCCCAGATCGGTTTCTCTGTTTACATTCTTAAGCTGAGTGCCATGCATCGAATAGTTTGCGTTCTCATTTTGGTATCCGATATGTAGTACTTTACATTTATCCGCATTGAAACTCATTTGCCAAATTTGGGCCCAACATGACAAATTATCTAGATTGTGTTGCATATCGTCAACTTGTTCTTTTGAGAGTACGCTATTTGCAATTTTTGTATCGTCAGCAAATTTTGAGCTTGTACAGGTGAGACCCTCATCTATGTCGTTGATATAAATTAGAAAGATAATTGGTCCTAGTACCGATCCCTGGGGTACCCCGCTACTAACATTGGTCCATTTAGATGCCTTACCGTTTATGACTACTCTTTGTTTTCTGTCGCTGAGCCAATTTTCTATCCATTTCAACACACCGTCTTGTATTCCATGCGCTTTTAGTTTTAGCAGTAAATGTTTGTGGGGAACTTTGTCAAAGGCCTTTTGAAAATCAAGGTATATAATATCTACAGCTTTACTCTCATCGTAGAGGTTGAGGATATCGTGGAAGAAGTCTAAGAGGTTTGTTAAACAGGAACGGTTTTTTGACGAAAGCCGTGTTGAGTATCTTTAAGTACCGTATGTTATTTTCCTCTAAGTGATTTACGAGTCTGTCTCTTATGAGTATTTCTAGCATTATACATACAACTGAGGTTAAGCTAATTGGACGATAGTTACTGGGTAGGGATTTGCTGCATTTTTTAATATCGGTGTTACGTTGGCTAGCTTCCACTGATCAGGAATGGTTCCAAACTGCAAGGAATTATTGAATAGCAATGTCAGTGGTTTGGAGAGCTCATCCTTAGCTTCCTTTAGAACTCTAGGTGAGATTGTATCAGGTCCAGGCGTTTTATTTACCTGGAGTTTATCTAAACAATTCAATACTTCTCTCTCTGTAACGGTGATATTGCTTAGAACATCTGAATTATCAATCTGAATCGGCGATGGTGTAGGGATATCACTGAGGTCTTCTGTTGTAAAAATTAATACAAAGAAGGTATTGAGGGCATTAATCATTTGTACTTCATCTTTGGTGTAGTCTCCATTTTCATTGACTAACGGTCCAACAGTTGAAGTAACTAATTTTTCTTTCTGATATAACTACAGTATAGAATTCATTCGGGTTTGTTTTACTTTGATTCGCAACATGACACTCCAGGGGGCTTTTTACTTTGCTTAATTAACTGTTTGGCTTTTTGTCGTAGCTCTACAAATTTCACCCGTTCTTCGACATTTTGTAAGGATTTTAATCTATCATTAGCAAACTTTTTAGCAAGCAGACAGTTTGAAATATCTTTATTCCACAATTTGGGCTTATTATTATGACCTGTACACCGTAGTTTCGATGGTATGCAGTCTTGCACTGCTTTTAGGTAAGTTGTTTCGAATAATACCCAAGATGTATATATGTTGTTATTGTTAATTAAATAAGCTCCAGTCAGTTTCTTTAAACATAGCTAAGTTTATGAAAGTTTGCTTTCTTGAAATTAGGGACTTTTTCGATGCTGCTATTTGGTTCGTTACTAGTAAACTTTAAAGTGAAAGTTATTGTACGATGGTCGCTGTTACTGAATTCATCACCAACATTCAAATTCTCTATTAATTCTTCTTTTTTTGCAAGTACAAGGTCAAGAATGTTATTACCACCGGTCGGCGATCGAACAAATTGATAGCGTGAACTCTCTTGTAAGTTCGCATACAAGTCATGTCCGGAGTGTGAAGTAAGAGTATCACCCCACTTGGTCACAGGTAACTTAAAGTTGCCAAAAATTACGGTATCTTGGGAGTTACTTACATCTGTAATTTGTTTATAAATTTCTCGGTCAGTTTGAACTGATTGAGCTGGAGGTCTGTATATTAATGCAAGTATTATTTTTGTACCTTTATTATTCTTTATTAGGACAAAAGATGTGTCAACATTCACAATTTGAGGTTTTGACGAGAGGGTCGGATTAAGACTTTCTTTGATATAAAGTAAAACCCAACCTCCATTTCTATTAATTCGGCTTTTCTCAAACATTACATAACCGGGAAGTGAATACTCTGCTAAAAAGTCTATCTTCTGTATTGAGCAAAGATTGTGTTATGCCAATCACATCATAATTTTCTGTAAATACTACCGGTAGTTCCTCTAAATCTGAAAGTTTATTGCGTATGTATGCTACGAGTGTTTGCATAGAAAACCTTTAAAGTTGCGGTTTTAGTACTCAAAGAATGCTCTTTAATCAAATTTTTTGGTCCTGGTCGGATCTACATTTACATTCATGGCTGTCCTCGGTCCTCGGTCGTTATCCCTGACGGGTTTGAATTTGGGTCGTGTTGGTGGAGCTTTATCCAAATTCTCGGAGAAGGATGGAGAGGGTGACACAGAGATAGATACATAAAGTTACATCAAGTTGAATAGACACATACAGAGAGAGAGAGAGAGAGGTGTGTGTGTGTGGGGGGAGGGGTGGGGTGGGGTGGGGGGAGTTTCCAGAGGTTGTTTATAGCACCACCATACGCCTGGGACTCTGGGAGGGCTGAGCCACATTGAAAGATTATAAAAATACTAGAAACAATATAGCGAGATATAGATAGCTACATAGAGTTATATGGAGTTACATACATACACGGACTAGAGAGAGAAGTGGACAAAGGGAGGACAAAGATAATAAAGAACAATACAGAGAATAGACAAGAGGAAGGAAGGAAAGGAAGAAGTTATGAAGGAAAACGCTTGTTTTTATATATATATATATATATACTAGCTGTATATATGTAGGTGTGTGTGTGTATGTGAAGGATACGATGAATTAAGTTAGAGTTTTCCAAGTTTCAATTATAATGCGTTTATTTACCTAATTTTTCTTGAACTTTCACGCCTATTTTCATAACTGGCAGTGAACATTAATATCACTTCCCGTATTGTATAAGGTGGCAAGGTTGCGGTGGTGGTTATGAAGACACAGTGAGAATAAACTCATCCTGGCAGCTATGGAAATGGTGCTGGAAGATGATGTGCCAAGAGAGCGTGGCCAACTCTCTCTCTCCCTTTCTAAAAGCCAAATTCTTCTAGAGACTGACTTTTTTTAGAGGCCGACTTCTTTGAGCAAAATTCACCTATGCTATACAGTGACGCTCAAAGCTCATAATGTGTGTGTATATAATTATACTATATATATATATATATATATATATATATATATATATATATATATATATATATATATATATATATATATATATATATATATATATAAAGAACAAAACACATCATATAAACTCCGCCCACTCACATAATATAAAGGAGTGGATAAAGAAGACGGCCTCCACTGTATAGTCGGGCCTAACTCGAAATATTGAATATGACCCTATGTCATTTTATATATTGCCTAGACAATATGCCGAGCTCCCAGGACTTGGTGGTGGAGGTGGTGTGGTTATAGTTGTGGTGATAGTGGTGTGGTGAAGGTGGTGGTGGTGATAGTTTTTGAGAGGAGTGGTAGTATGGCGGTTGTAGTGGTATGTAGATGGTAAAGTGATGGTGGAGGTGGTAGATTTTGAGGGGAGTGGTGTGATGGTGATGGTGGTGATAGTTATGGTAATGGGGGTGGTGATAGTTTTTGAGAGGAGTGGTGTGATGGTGATGGTGGTTGTAGTGTGATTGTGGTGGTAGTCGTACCACGGTGGTGATAGTTTATATATATATATATATATATATATATATATATATATATATATATACAGTATATATATATTTTTTCTTTTTTCTTTAATACATACGAGGTTGAAAGAAATGGCAATTTCTGCGTTGGAAATTTTATTATTCAAAGTTTCCAGGTCTCTGATAAGTTTTCGCTGGGTGGCAGGAAGTAGATGAATGAGATGAGCAAAATTCATAGTGGTACAGGGTTACATAAATGTACATGATGATACAGTATATACGACGCGTTTCACTGGAAAATATATTATCAAGTAAGGGTAGAATGATATAAAATGTAAACAGGAAGGGTATATATAGAGGGTGGAGGATCAGAGGAGGCGAAAATAGTGGGTTTCCCTTCTCCCTAACATAAATAGGATAGAAGGCTGAGTGTCTTTTAGACTGCCGTGGTGTAATTGATTAAGCGTCGGCTATCGTTCTGATGGTCGATGGTTCGATCCCCACTGAGAGACTAGAAACATATATATATATATAGAGAGAGAGAGAGATATAGATAGATAGATAGATAGATAAATATAGATAGATATGGGGGGATGTGAGGGGGGAGGGAATTTACCACTCCTCCCCCTTTCCCCCCTCTCCAGCCTCAGTGCAATGTCAGCATTTCCGCGGGTACTAAAACGGGTGCTTCATTTTCCCAGCAATATTGGTGACCTTCGTTTATTTTGGGGGGGTTGAGGGGAGGTAGGAGAAGGAGGAGGAGAGGGACGGAGAGGGGGGGGGGAGGAATGAGGAGGCATAGGCGAGGGACGGGGAGGGGAGGGGGGATGGAGGAGAAAGAAGGGGAGGGGGGAAGACAGTTGGTAAAGAGAGAATGGAGAGGTGGGGAAAAGATAGAAGAGATAATAGGGGAGAGGGAAAGAGAGAGGCATAGGGAGCAAGGGGGAGGGAAGTTTAGCGAGAATTGGGGAGGGAATAGGAGGGGAGGGAGGTGGGGGGAAGAGAGTAAGTTAAACATAGGGAAGGAAGAGGGGAGGGGAGAGGAAGGAGAAGGTAGGGGGGGGAGGGAAGGATACGTGGCGTGATTGGATAATACGCAAGGAGAGAGAAAGAGAGAGATGGATGGGGGCGAGGGAAAGGAGAGGGAAATAATTAGTGGCAGAGATTGAAAGTGGAGGGCAGGAAAAGAGAGAGAGAGAGGAAGGGGGGAGAGGGAGTAGATAGGAGATGGGGGGTGTTACGACCGGGGCTACGAATAAAACAAGGGCACTTAAAGATTGGACTAGTAATAGGGCACTATGCAACAACAGTACGCTAGATCCAAACCCTTGAACTTATATGCCGGCGAACAAAACACCTATACCCTCCAGAGTTAATCTGCGATAACGGGGTATCCTTAACTGGGTATAAATGTACTCTACTTCAGGCTAATCCACACTGGTATAGCCTGATAACACACGGGATGCAAGTTACGTTAAAATGCATAAACAAGAATCTATGGGAATATCAATTAAATCACTGCAAGATTTAATACAATAAAAAGATGCTTTAATACAGTTACTCTAAACAACAATAAACTCTTCACTCCTATCTGAAAGAAAGTAAAGTATAGTCCTACAGCATAGACCTGGAAACTTCTGAAGAAATTCTGATGCTCATAAGGTGCTCGTATCTTAACTATAAATAAAGGCAGGGGGCAGGACACCACACATGTCAATGGAATACACAAAAAGATAGGACATATAATGTTAACTGTTTTGAGAATACTATAAATGCGCAACGGTAGTAATGCTCGACACTAAAAGAAGTACTTCCTTATCAACGAAACAGTCGACTATGGTTGTGCAACTCAACAACAACCTAGACTAATAAATGCTTGTGAATAATAATGCATACATATCAAAAGAGCTTATGTCCTAACTAGTGTCTGCTAAGTGAATAAAGTCTAGCTGGGATATCAAGGTTAGGAAACTGTGGCTGAGCAAGACAGGCTCATAGCCTAGCGTTGTCCTTAAGGTGGTATGGTTAAAGTTACGTTAATGACGGGGATGCTCTCTTGGTAAACCCAGATCTCAAGTATCTGGCTCTACCCTGGCGATCCCTCAAAAGTCAAGCAAAGAGGCAGCATTGTGTTATAAGGTAGTAGGCTAATGCCCTCTTACAACACGATGCTGCACTCGCAAAAGGCACAACCAAAAGGATGACCTAGGCTACCACAGAAACCGTCGAAGTCGTGTAGGTATAAGCGAACCATACACACATCGGTGACAACGACAACAGAAACCTTATCCCAGTCTAGCATTAAATAACCAAGCAGAGCACTACTGATAATGAGGGAGACACACACGAAGAGTCATCAAACCTCCATTAACTAAGGACATTGAGGGAGACACACACAGAGTCATCAAACCTCCATAGACTAAGAAACCTTATAGCCTATTCTAATACATGTAAATATTTCTGAGAGCGACGCACACAATACGATGGGCCGATATGAAATAGTGTACAGAACCCAAAGGGAGTGCTGTGACGTTAAAAGATTAGAGGAATGAAAGAGAAGAAGTAGAGTGAGAGAGACAGTATCAGAATGGTGGGGATATGGGGGACAGTTGTAAAAAGGGTGTTAGTCGTGCGCGTCCCTAGCCTGCTCTGAAGAAGGCAGCTCCGGTGGACCCCTGCAACACAAGAGCCCACAAAGACGCGGTTGTCGGCCAATCACAGGCCGAGACATCACAAGGCAGCAGGTGTCACGTGACACAGCCAGCCAGGCCAGCCAATCAAGGGGCGTGAGAAAGCACGCGCACGAGCCTCCGAGCGAGGGAAGCAACACCTGTATATGCACGCACACACTACCACCTCACTGCCTATATTGTTCTCTCTCCTTAACAATATACAATGCATGTTATATTCAATCAATGAAATAAAATACTTCCCAGTGTCACAGACGAAAATAAAGACCACCACTGGACTGTCTGTAACAATACGATTGCTATGAAAGAAAGAACAACATTCTCTGATAACTGTAGCCCATTTCAACGTCCCTGGCGAGCGCTAGTGGCTACCTGGAGGCGATTATGCCAACGCTGGTAGGCGTCACACCCCGCCCAAGATATAGGACGCTCAAACCTAGGCGAGCACGATATCTGACAAGGCAGAATGCCGACAAGACCCGACACACTTAGCCACTCCACCAGAAAAATGAAATGCAAAGCTCAATCTTACATAAAACAATATTTTAACATAAAGAAAATCTTATAACCCCTCCCAAACATAATAGTATAATTTTAGCCTACTATGCTCCTAGAGCGAGCTTCACAGAGCCCAGCCTCCTAAGTGAAAGACAGGTTCAACTTGGGACACTAGCTATATTATTGGCAACATACAATTAACTATAAAAAAGAAAGAGTTTTTATGTGATTTTTTTATTTAATTTTACTGTTGTTTTTGTGGCTGCTCTACAGGGGCAAGCCTAGTTTATCTCCACATATGGCGAATGTCTAGATTGTATTCTTGCAACATGAGTGACCAACGGGTCAGCCTCATATTCCGGTTATGGAATTGGTTCAGAAATTTAAGAGGGTGGTGATCGGTGTAAATCACCACGACAGGTCCATAGGCAGGAACATATACTTCAAAGTGCCTCACCGCCAACACTATTGCCAGCAGTTCTTTCTCTACCACAGAGTAGTTTTTCTAAGCGGAATTAAACTTCTTTGAAAAGAAACTGACTGGATGCTCCAAACCTTCCTCGTCTGTTTGCATTAACACGGCACCAGCCCCTACACCGCTGGCATCTGTTGCCAGCTGGAATGGTCTTTCAAAGTCAGGGGTCCTGAGGATTGGGTGAGTGCTTAATAGGTGCTTGACCAGCGAAAAAGCCCTTTTGCACTCACGTGCCCACTTAAACTTTTTCTCTTTTTTCAGTAAATCTGTCAGAGGAGCTAAGACAGTAGAATAACCCTTAATGAAACGGCGATAGTAACCGAACATACCCAAAAATCTCATGATCTGCCGCTTGGTGGACGACCTGGGGAACTGGTTAATAGCCTGTATCTTGTTTTTGGGGGGGCACACCTGGCCTAACCCGACCACAAACCCGAGATACTGTACAGTTGCCCGGACAAAGTCACACTTGCCCAGATTGAGCACCAAGCTGGCCTCACTGAGCTTCCGAAACAAGGCTTCTATGTGCTCACAGTGACTCTCAAAGTTGTCATCGTAGACTATAACGTCATCTAGGTAGACAGTGCAGTTAGGGATGTCAGCTACTAGCTCATTCATAAGACTCTGGAAAGTTGCTGGGGCATTCTTAAGACCGTTCGGCATCACATTGCAACGGTAGGTGTTCCCATCAATCACAAACCCGCATACCCCCTTCGCCCGCTCAGACAAGGGCACCTGCCAGTAGCGTTTTACTAGGTCTACTTTAACTAAAAACTTTTCCTTACCAATCTTGTCCACACTATCATTAACACGGGGAAGGGGATAAGCATTGGTGGGAGTCAACTCGTTCAACCTCCGATAGTCAACGCAGAAGCGAACCTTCCCGCCAGGCTTAGGCTGCAGAGTGACAGGAGATGTCCACCTCACTGCCCCCTTCTCAATCAACCCCCGTTCTAACATATATTCTAACTCCGCTCGGAGGGCTGGGAGCTTAATGGGTGGAATTCTGTAGGGTACTGATTTAAAGGGGGGGTGATCTCCCACGTCTACGTCATGCACCACCCGAGTTATGAGGCCTGGATGCTCCGCGAACACAGTGGGGTATGAATCAAACAGGTGCTGCACGGCTACACGCTGTTGCTCAGGCAGGTGAACTAAAGCCTCGTCAGCCACCTGTCTGGAGTTCCCCGCCCACTGGTTCGCAGAGACATGACACTCCCAGTTATCTTCCACCTGAGCTTCACTGTCCCTCACTCCTCCTCCATGACCGCTGCAGGTCAACACCGGGACAGCGAGAGGCTCAGGGGGTCGCCTCACAAACTCCTTTACCAGGTTCACATGGCATAGCTGGTTCTTCTTACGCCTATCTGAAGTAGCCACAAGATAGTCTAGGTCAGAGATCTTCTTAACCACCTTGTAAGGACCAGCGTACTTAGCAGACAACGGATGACCGGGCAGGGGTAACAAAATTAACACCTCCTGCCCTACCTTAAACTCCCGGAGTTTTGTCTTTTCATCGTACCTGTCCTTCATCAAGGCTTGAGACCCTACCCTACCTACCAACTCTAGGCTTCTCAACATTCTTTCACGGCTTTCGAGGACATACTTTAACATGGAACATGGTTTTGCTGTGCCCTCCCAAATCTCTCTTACCATGTTGAGGGGGCCTCTGATCTGATGTCCAAAGACTAGCTCATTGGGACTAAACCCTAGGCTTTCACCAGGTACCTCCCAAGCAGCGAATAATACATAAGGTAACCCAAGATCCCAGTCTTTACCATTCTCAACACAATAACACCGCAGCATACTCTTGAGAGTCGAGTGCCACCTCTCTAACACCCCCTGACTCTCTGGGTGGTAGGCTGAAGAGACAACGGTACTCACACCGTGCTGCTGCATGGTCTGTTTAAAAAGGTTAGAAGTAAAGTTGGATCCTTGGTCCGACTGCAATTCCTGTGGGTACCCGTGCCTAGAGAAGTACAATAGCAAGTTACGAACAACAGTCTTAGCAGTACCATTTCGCATGGGGTGAGCATCCGGGTAACGAGTGGCAACATCCATAATGGTGAGGAGGTACTTATTGCCTGCACTAGTAGGGGGGAGAGGGCCAACCATGTCGATTATAACCTTACTGAATGGTGGCCCGATTACAGGAATAGGGTGTAACGGAGCCTTAGGGATGCATTGGTTTGGTTTACCTACTGTCTGGCAGGTACTACACATTGCCACCCATGATGCCACATGTGCCTTCATAGCCGGCCACCAAAACAATTTATCCAAGGCTGCTACCGTCTTACATACACCCAAATGCCCTGCCAACGGTATATCATGCCCCAACCTCAGTAGGCTATCACGGCACATGCAAGGCACTACCAACTGGTCAACCACTCTCAACCCGCCCTCCCAACTTCGTCTGGGATCTAGAAAACGCCTGTACAAAACACCCTCCAAACGAAAGAAGTCCCCCGGCTTTGCATCCCCGTCTTCCTCAAGTTCCACTGCATCGTTGCTACACTTTTGAAGCTCAGGATCATCTAACTGTAGCTTAAAAATATCCGAAGGAGCCAACTTCTCTAAATGCTCCCGGAGCAACTTATGGCCTCCCCAGATACTAAGCTGTTCTATCCTATCTTGCCTACGGGTGTAACGGTGCTGTCTCAGAGTTTTCTCACCCCCCACCTCCTCACCAAGTGTGACAGGTTCTGGGGCCACTCCGGACCTAAACATAGGCGCTAATACTGAGTCGCCAAGGAGAGCCGCTGGGTCAAAACTCACAACATTTTTCCAGCTTTAGCTTGCTCCTTCCGACCGTTCCTCCGCGGTTCTAGAGACTGAGAAATAGGCTGTGACACTTTAGATGCACGAGATCGGGTAACAACACAAGCCATCTGCTGTAATGACACCTCTCGACCAACTCCTGCCCCTCCCTACTCACGTCGGCCACCCGCTCGGCAACGACTAAGGGTGGAACCTCAGAAGTAGGCACCGCAAAGTCGTTGCCGAGAAGAAGGTCGACGCCCTCTACTGGCAGTTTCTCCACGATTCCAACATCAAGCTCCCGTGTCACACCATCAACCTCCAGCTCTACTCGAACCAACGGGTATGACCTTGTAGCATTGATACCCTGCACCACAACCACCCGTGCCGCGTTTATAGGTTTGCCTGTAAAGTTCTTCATCAAAGTCTGGGATGCACCTGTATCTCGCAGCAACTCCAACCCATACTTGCAACCAGCCCAACTCACACAGCCGCGCCCTCGATGGCCACAAAAAGCATCTTGGACAGGTTTCGAGCCTTCCGGACACTTCTTCACTGGCTGTGCCCCCGCATCTGTCATATCACCCCGGGTAATAGCAGAAGACCTTAAAGACACCCCAATGTTGCGAGCCAAAGACACGACTGCAGTAGGTAGTTTGCTAGGATAGGATCGTGCAAAATGCCCCTTCTTATGACAATGAAAACACTCTACCTCCCCTTGGGCTTCCCTTGAGGTGGGGAAGGGCCCGGACCCTTCTTAAACGGGACGGTATTAGGTTTATGGTCAGACTTAATATCGTTGCTCTTGTTTTTATTGTTATATGGTGTATCACTGACTCGGGGGGGTGGAGTGTTGCACCCCTTGTTACCTGCATCGTTCCGTTGTGCAGATCCGCACCCACGAATCAGCGATAGCCGAAGGTCAGCCATCTCAGTTGCCTCCTGTAGAGTTTTAGGTTTTTTCTCTTTAAAGTCCAACGTCAGGTCGCTGCCCGTACACTTAAAGAACTGCTCGAGAAGCATCAACTGTTTTATCTCATCAAACGTCGTTGCCTTCTCCGATCTCAGCCAGTTCCCAAAAGCGTCAGACAGTTCCCGGGCATGTTCAAGAAAGGTGCACTCACGAGCCTTCGTAACACCCCGGAAGTTCAACCTATAAGTCTCTGGTTGTAACTCATATGCCCGCAGGACAGCCTCCTTCAATACCTCATAATCAATGCAAGACTCCAAGGGCAATGCATCATATGCCTTGAGTCCTTTGCCAACCAACCTAGAGGAAACAAGGGCTGCCCACTTAACCTCGGGCCACTGGTGCTCCCGGCACTTCTTAAAACGCAAAAAATATTCGGTGACACCCGACTCATCAAATACAGGGACTAACTTAAGAAGGTGCGATAAAGACTGATCAAGACCTCGATTCCCAGAACCGAGGCGCTGCCCTGTCGACTCCACCCGAGACTTCTCAAGATCTCTGTCTGCACAGTGCTTCGTAGCCTCCACCTGAAGCTCAGCCTCCCGCTGCTGCTGCTGCTGCTCACGTATGGACTTTCTCTCCTCAGCCTCAAGCTTGACGAGTTCGAGCTGAAATAATATCTCGGCAGACAAACCTTGAGGAGGGGGTGCTACTATAGGGGACCCACCCCATGAACCACCTAGAGGCATACCCAACTGCCAGCAGGCATCGGCCTGCGGGAACGTACCTGGCTCCGGAGCCCGAGGGGGCGCCATGGTAGGAGTCGAGTGGAATGGGGGCTGGGCAGAAGGTGCCCCAGCTCCCGCTCCACCCGAAGCCCCACGCACCCCGCCGAGCACACAGGTAACCAGCTCACCTCTCGACAAACTGCTAGTACCGGGAAACCCTAAGACCGTGGCTAGACACTGTAGTCCGTACCGGTCTAGCCCCGACACCCGACCCGCTGACACAGGCTCCTCCAAAAATATCCGAGCATCCTCCTCACTGTTTACCACCCGAGCGCCGCTAGACAACTCCACCTTCTCCACCTCCTCGCCTGTGCTCTCACTATGTACTGATCCGTCGTTCGACATAGTGTCCACCGGAAATCCTCAACTTTATAAAAAAAAAAAAAGTACCCACTCTCATGTAGCACTATTCACTCAAAAATGCTTGAAAACAACTCAAGTGCTATACTACGTTGCCAAAAGAATTCCCACGTGTCCAAAATATTCCTCAAAAACAAATGTCCAGAAATCCTGCAATTATTTCTTAGTTCACTAGGTTGACTAAGATAAGATACTAGGCAAGGTCACCATTTGTTACGACTGGGGCTACGAATAAAACAAGGGCACTTAAAGATTGGACTAGTAATAGGGCACTATGCAACAACGGTACGCTAGATCCAAACCCTTGAACTTATATGCCGGCGAACAAAACACCTATACCCTCCTGAGTTAATCTGCGATAATGGGGTATCCTTAACTGGGCATAAATGTACTCTACTTCAGGCTAACCCACACTGTTATAGCCTGATAACACACAGGATGCAAGTTACGTTAAAATGCATAAACAAGAATCTATGGGAAGATCAATTAAATCACTGCAAGATTTAATACAATAAAAAGATGCTTTAATACAGTTACTCTAAACAACAATAAACTCTTCACTCCTATCTGAAAGAAAGTGAAGTATAGTCCTACAGCATAGACCTGGACACTTCTGAAGAAAGTCTGATGCTCATAAGATGCTCGTATCTTAACCCGTTGAGCCCCGGCTAGTTATAATATTTTGTTCACCCCAGTCCCAAGCCATTTTCACTTATTTTTGTTGTTTGCTAAAATGGAAGACAAGGAAATGAAAAAAAAAAAATCACCTCTGACATTTTTTTTTTTGGGGGGGGGCCGGTGGGGGGTTGGGGAGGGGGAGCTTCAAAAAAATGTGTTGAGCCAAAATGGAAGAAAATGGTGAGAAATGAACACACAAATAAAAAAAAATCATTTCGGTCATTTGGGGGGCGGGGGGGGGGTTTCAATAGTTCGTCTCCCCCGCATGACCACCCGCCCGGGAGCACTAGGGTAATAGTTATGGCATTGTACGGCATACATCCTAAGGAGTATCTCACATAAATCTCAAGCCTCTAGCTCCCATACGACCGGAGTAATGAAGGTTCAAAGTGGTGGTAAACTAGGGGTGTAAACTATCCCCACTAAGCCCACCACCACCAGCCACGCGGCTGTCTCGGCCCGCTCACACCTACTGGCCCGGCTCCCCCACACACTACGGTACCGCCCCCTCCTATTCTCCCGCCATTTCCTACCTTACGAGCCACGTAAGTGTTTTTTATATGTCGGACGCACGTGATGCATCGCTGGGAGTTGGTGATCAAAGACTGCCGACGCAACACGTGCGACGCTGGGTCTCAACGGGTTAACTATAAATAAAGTCAGGAGGCAGGACACCACACATGTCAATGGAATACACAAAAAGATAGGACATATAATGTTAACTGACACGAGAATACTATAAATGCGCAATGGTAGTAATGCTCGACACTAAAAGAAGTACTTGCTTATCAACAAAACAGTTTTTTTTTTTTTTTTTTTTTTTCTATGAGATTGAGGGAGGCAAAAGGCATAACTGCCTATAGCGAGTGCCTCCCCCATAGTTGAAAGAGTGACAGTGCCAAAATCAAGGGACGTTCGAGCCAAAATGCCTGGACACACAGAGTTTGAAGCAATTTAAGTCATAGGAAGAGGGAAAGACTGATTCTGGGAGAGAGTTCCAGAGCTCAGATGTTGAGTAGAAGAAAGTTTGAGAGTAACGTTTCACTCTTGGGTTGGAGAGTTGCACAGAGTAGGGGTGGGATTGAGTTGCAAGACGGGTACCACGTGCCCTACGTAAAGGAGGTGGTATGCACTGGGATAGCTCTGAGGAACACTGATTATTATAGTAGCGATAGAATAGCGAGAGAGATGCAACATTGCGGCGGAGAGAGAGAGATTGCAGAGAGTTGGTGAGTGGACGGGAGTTAATGATACGAAAGGCCTTCCTTTCAACTTTGTCTAGGAGAGCGGTGTGAGAGGAACCTCCCCACACATGTGAACAATACTCAATACAAGGGCGCACTATGCCCCTGTACAGAGCAAGAAGCTGTGCAGGGGAAAAGAACCCCCTAAGGCGGTTGAGCACACCTACTATGGTTGTACTATGGTTGTGCAACTCAACAACAACCTAGACTAATAAATGCTTGTGAATAATAATGCATACATATCAAAAGAGCTTATGTCCTAACTAGTGTCTGCTAAGTGAATAAAGTCTAGCTGGGATATCAAGGTTAGGAAACTGTGGCTGAGCAAGACAGGCTCATAGCCTAGCGTTGTCCTTAAGGCGGTATGGTTAAAGTTACGTTAATGACGGGGATGCTCTCTTGGTAAACCCAGATCTCAAGTATCTGGCTCTACCCTGGCGATCCCTCAAAAGTCAAGCAAAGAGGCAGCACTGTGTTATAAGGTAGTAGGCTAATGCCCTCTTACAACACGATACTGCACTTGCAAAAGGCACAACCAAAAGGACGACCTAGGCTACCACAGGAACCGTCGAAGTCGTGTAGGTATAACCGAACCATACACACATCGGTGACAACGACAACAGAAACCTTATCCCAGTCTAGCATTAAATAACCAAGCAGAGCACTAATGATAATGAGGGAGACACACACGAAGAGTCATCAAACCTCCATTAACTAAGGACATTGAGGGAGACACACACAGAGTCATCAAACCTCCATAGACTAAGAACCCTTATAGCCTATTCTAATACATGTAAATATCTCTGAGAGCGACGCACACAATACGATGGGCCGATATGAAATCGTATACAGAACCCAAAGGGAGTGCTGTGACGTTAAAAGATTAGAGGAATGAAAGAGAAGAAGTAGAGTGAGAGAGACAGTATCAGAATGGTGGGGATATGGGGGACAGTTGTAAAAAGGGTGTTAGTCGTGCGCGTCCCTAGCCTGCTCTGAAGAAGGCAGCTCCGGTGGACCCCCGCAACACAGGAGCCCACAAAGACGCGGTGGTCGGCCAATCACAGGCCAAGACGTCGCAAGGCAGCAGGTGTCACGTGACACAGCCAGCCAGGCCAGCCAATCAAGGGGCGTGAGAAATCACGCGCACGAGCCTCCGAGCGAGGGAAGCAACACATGTATACGCACGCACACACTACCACCTCACTGCCTATATTGTTCTCTCTCCTTAACAATATACAATGCATGTTATATTCAATCAATGAAATAAAATACTTCCCGTTGTCACAGACGAAAATAAAGACCACCACTGGACTGTCTGTAACAATACGATTGCTATGAAAGAAAGAACAACATTCTCTGATAACTGTAGCCCATTTCAATGTCCCTGGCGAGCGCTAGTGGCTACCGGGAGGCGATTATGCCAATGCTGGTAGGCGTCACAGGGGAGATTAAAGAGAGGGAAGGGGGGATGTGGGTGCAAATAAGAGAGGGAGAGAGAGAGAGACAGGGGTTTAACTAGCCTTTGGAATGGGTACTTATCCGCATTGCCCATTTACCCTTATATATTTCTCTCTCTCTCTCTCTCTCTCTCTCTCTCTCTCATATACACACACACACACACCCACGCCTTGCTTTTTTCGTCCGTATTCTTGCTATCATTCAATTGACTTTTTTTTTCTTTCATGTGCTTATATTCTTTTTTTTTTAATATGGTTTCATAATCCTGCTTGCCACTTAACCCTCTCACATCCTGACGTGATTTTTGAGCCTATTAGGGATACTTTAAATCCTTTGTTACCGTCAGGGGTATTTATAAACCTTTAGTTTGTTTACTTCAACCTCTGCAGTTGTCTTTGAGTTAGCTGTGGGCAGAAAACTAATTTTGGAGAGGTAATTATAACAGTGAGAGTAATCTATTTCTTATTGCTAATCTGGCAACCTCTGCGTCCTATGGTCGTGAGAGGGTTAATGTGAAATTTCCACTTGAGGGGTTATTTTCTGGACCCCTTTCTCCCTCATGTTTAGCCCCATTGAGTATGTGATTTTAAGTTGTTCACCCCCTTAGTTTGGTGATTTTAAGAACTTTCTTGCCATTTTGGTAGAGATTTTCTCCTGGCAAGCGACAGCGAGCTTGTAATTTAAAGGTGAATTACGGAGGCAGAATAAAAAAGGTGAGTTACTCACATAAACCAAACTATATATGAATATAGTTATCCACATTTAAACCAGACATTGATAGTTAGACATAATTCATATGAAAAAATTTATAATAATAACAATACTCGAAATCAAATAGGCAACTATTTTCCGCTACGATGATAGGCGCATCGTCTGCCGACGTCACCGGTTACCACAACAAACATGGCACGAGCTAGAGGTCTCACGGATTCTCTCTATCCCTAGTCCCTATTCACGATGATGAGCAAAATAGGAACAAATTATGATTATGAAGTGCTGGTTGCTGATGTATCATTTACACAGTATATTGTATTAATCCCCTAATGAGTCTGTGTTTACTAGGCTTGGGAATTCTCAGCTGACGAAAATAGATTCCACAGCAGACAATACAAAATGTCTATGTCCTTCCTTCAACCATCAATAGGCTATAATTTAGAAATACTTTAAGAGTTGAATTAGCCGTGGGGTTCTTGGTTGGATTTTCTCTGATGGGGATGTGGTTGACGCCCTGTATAAAAGGGTTTGGTTGATTACATCAGGCAAGGTTTACCTTGATGATAAAGGCTAGACTAGGGCTACACACTTCGATCATTCTTACCTTGGTATGAGATGCTTAAATAGCCTAGGCCAGACACTTCGTCATTCTTACCCTGGTATGAGATGCTTACATTTAGAAATTTCGAAGCACAGTTAGGCCTATACATTCTAAAACAGGGCCGGATCCAGGACTTTTGAAAGGGGGGGGGGGGGGGCGAGGTGTTGAGAAGGGACTATGAGGGGTGTTGCCCCCCGGCCGTCGACGAAACACCATAGACGTGACTCAAACATCAGATATTCATGTTATTTTTCTAGTTAGGCCTTGTAACTTTTCGTCGATATGCCAATACAAAACATTATAAAGTTTGTAGCAGCACTACTTCAGAAACACTAGGCTATGTCAATGTTCCATACAAAAGTTATTCATGAAGCTAGGCCCTACTAATATTTGGCGTTTGTAAATAGGCCTAGGCCCTATATATGTTAGGCTATTAGGCCTATTATTTATATAGTTTTAAGAACAGTTCTAATACCCAAAGCAAAGCCTGCAAAAGATGTAGTTGGTATAAACTAGCACCAAGTTATGATGCTCAGACCAAATTTACGTCTGGTCTGGCTTCAAGTAAAACTAAATTAATCAAAATATTTTCACTGTATTGCTTTGAGTGAGCTTTGGCATAATTCACTGGTGCCCTAGACAGATTATTATACCATACAGTCACACAGTTCGCCATTATTAATGCATAAATGTCACAGAGGGTATCATCCCACCTTTACTTATATGGGTTTGCTTACTGTCTTCAAATTCTCTCGGTCTCAGCTTACGTCACGAGCCTGCATAGCCAATCAACTCACACCTCTCCCAGCTGTTTTCTGTCAACAAGCTTCAACTACGCGCCAGAAAAACAATCATTGCATATTTGTATTATTAGAAGGTTTATTTATAACACCGTAACGTTCAGTAATGCAACATATCTTGACCATTACTACATTGTAAAATAATAATTGCAGCACTGATTTGCTTCTGTAAGTCGCCTTTAAGAGGAATCGGCCTTTGGCCGGGACATTTTTCTACCGAAAAATTTACAAATTTCTCTTGAAAGGGGGTCTAGGGGCGTGTAATTAAAAGCATGATGGAGGTCTAGGGAACAAACTATGCATCTCCCCTTAAACCGTGTGGCGCAAGGGTAATGTAATCACTGTGTAGGTATGTGTCTGTCTGTCTGTTCGCATGTTAACTTGACATATTAACGGATTTTGGTCATTATTATTATCGGCTATACATATTCTGAAATATACGTTTATACATTTGTTGTGCTTTTTATACATGTAAATGATTGTTTGTTCAATAATCATCATATTTCGTTCCTTATGCTAATTTTCTCAACATATGCTCATCTAATCTCTTTTGCAATTCATTATTATTTGTCAATTTATTTTTAATTTTCCCAATTTTACCATTGATTGTACTTGTTCGTTTAACCATTTATTTTTCTCCTTTCTCTTTTATCCGTATTGTTTTTCGTTATTCTTAAATATATATGTATCTGTTTTCTCGTCTACTATTACCCCTTACTGTACCGGTGACGTCCTTTACATAATATATATGTATCTGTTTTCTCGTCTACTATTACCCCTTACTGTACCGGTGACGTCCTTTACATAATATACATGTATCTGTTTTCTCGTCTACTATTACCCCTTACTGTACCGGTGACGTCCTTTACATAATATATATGTATCTGTTCCTCGTCTACTATTACCCCTTACTGTACCGGTGACGTCCTTTACATAATATACATGTATCTGTTTTCTCGTCTACTATTACCCCTTACTGTACCGGTGACGTCCTTTACATAATATATGTATCTGTTTTCTCGTCTACTATTACCCCTTACTGTACCGGTGACGTCCTTTACATAATAATGTATCTGTTTTCTCTCGTCTATACCCCTTACTGTACCGGTGACGTCCTTTACATAATATATGTATCTGTTTTCTCGTCTACTATTACCCCTTACTGTACCGGTGACGTCCTTTACATAATATACATGTATCTGTTTTCTCGTCTACTATTACCCCTTACTGTACCGGTGACGTCCTTTACATAATATACATGTATCTGTTTTCTCGTCTACTATTACCCCTTACTGTACCGGTAACGTCCTTTACATCATATCTTGGCAACTATTAGACGATTGTATTCAGCTTAGGAAGGACGTTTACCAATTACGAGGCTGCAGACAATCCCAATTAATCCTTTTAGCTACCTTGTATCCTTCCTAAGCTTTATAAAATCGTATAAATATAGCTGTAATCCAATAATAAACACCTCACCGGTACTGAAAGGGTGAAATATTGTAGTTTTCTTCTTCATGTTATATATATATATATATATATATATATATATATATATATATATATATATTGTTACGACCGGGGCTACGAATAAAACAAGGGCATTAATGCTTGGACTAGTAATAGGGCACTATGCAACAACGGTACGCTAGATCCAAACCCTTGAACTTATATGCCGGCGAACAAAACACCTATAGTCTATACCCTCCAGAGTTAATCTGCGATAACGGAGTATCCTTAACTGGGCATAAATGTACTCTACTTCAGGCTAACCAACACTGGTATAGCCTGGTAACACACAGGATACAAGTTACGTTAAAATGCATAAACAAGAATCTAGTGAAAGATCAATTAAATCACTGCAAGATTTAATACAATGAAAAGATGCTTTAATACAGTTACTCTAAACAACAATAAACTCTTCACTCCTATCTGAAAGAAAGTGAAGTATAGTCCTACAGCATAGACCTGGAAACTTCTGAAGAAAGTCTGATGCTCATAAGATGCTCGTATCTTAAACTATATAAAGGCAGGAGGCAGGACACCACACGTGTAAATGGAATACACTAAAAGATAGGACATATAATGTTAATTGACACGAGAATACTAAAAATGTGCAACGGTAGTAATGCTCGACACTAAAAGAAGTACTTCCTTATCAACGAAACAGTCTACTATGGTTGTGCAACTCAACAACAACCTAGACTAATAAATGCTTGTGAATAATAATGCATACATATCAAAAGAGCTTAGGTCCTAACTAGTGTCTGCTAGGCGAATAAAGTCTAGCTGGGATATCAAGGTTAGGAAACTGTGGCTGAGCAAGACAGGCTCATAGCCTAGCGTTGTCCTTAAGGCGGTATAATTAAAGTTACGTTAATGACGGGGATGCTGTCTTGGTAGATCCAGATCTCAAGTATCTGGCTCTACCCTGGCGATCCCTCTAAAGTCAAGCAAAGAGGCAGTACTGTGTTATAAGGTAGTAGGCTAATGCCCTCTTACAACACGATGCTGCGCTCGCAAAAGACACAACCAAAAGGACGACCTAGGCTACCACAGAAACCGTCGAAGTCGTGTAGGTATAAACAAACCGTACACACATCGGTGACAACGACAACAGAAACCTCATCCCAGTCTAGCATTAAATAACCGAGCAGAGCACTACTGATAATGAAGGAGACACACACAAAGAGTCATCAAACCTCTATAAACTAAGGACACTGAGGGAGACACACACAGAGTCATCAAACCTCCATAGACTAAGAACCCTTATAGCCTATTCTAATACATGTAAATATATATGAGAGCGACGTACACAATATGATGGGCCGATATGAAATCGTGTACAGAACCCAAAGGGAGTGCTGTGACGTTAAAAGATTAGAGGAATGAAAGAAAGGAAGTTGAGTGAGAGAGACAGTATCAGAATGGTGGGGATTTGGGGACAGTTGTAAAAAAAGGATGTTAGTCGTGTGCACCCCTGGCCTGCTCTGAGGAAGGCAGCTCCTGGGGACCCCCACGAACACAGGAGCCAACAAAGACGCGGTGGTCGGCCAATCACAGGCCGAGACGTCACAAGGCAGCAGGTGTCACGTGACACAGCCAGACACGCCAGCCAATCAAGGGGCGTGAGAAAGCACGCGCGCGAGCCTCCGAGCGAGGGAGGCAGCACATGTATACGCACGCACACACTACCACCACACCGCCTATATTGTTCTCTCTCCTTAACTATATACAATGCACGTTATATTCTATTAACCCATAACTAGCAGCGCGCAACATAAGTCGAGTATAATAAATCTGGACTATCTGGCGGCGCTCGACATAACTCGAGTGGCAATTTCAGCACGTAATGTTGCTGAGAGAGACAAGTGGTGGCAGGAGAGTAGCGAGCGTATGACTGCTCCAGACCACCGTGGCGAACCTACTGACACGAATCTCACCTCCTCCCTCCCTCTCTCACTCGCTATATACGGAATTGTATGGGGAAAGTGCCGAATTACATGCTTTTTGCACTCGCGTTGCGCGGTTGTTGCAAGAAAACTAGCCATCATAAAAGGATCGTTATGGTGTCATTGGAAAGCTCTGTTTATGCCCTTTCAGGGATAGATACTTGTTTTACGCTCTGGGTCTTATTTAGGCATGAAAATGATCACGTAAACAACCCTATTTTGGCTAAAAACACCCCGCTGGGCGGTACATATAAATAAACCGCTAGCCCGCTAATCTAGTGTTAATGATATAAAGCACTTCCTGTTTTCACAGACGTAAATAAAGACCACAACTGGACTGTCTGTGACAATACGATTGCTAGGAAAGAAAGAACAACATTCTCTGATGACTGTAGCCCACTTCAATGTCCCTGGCGAGCGCTAGTGGCTACCGAGAGGCGATTATGCCAACGCTGGTAGACGTCACACCCAGCCCAAGATATAGGATGCTCAACATTAGGCGAGCACGATATCTGACAAGGCAGAATGCCGACAAAACCCGCCACACTTAGCCACTCCACCAGAAAATGAAATGCAAAGCTCAATCTTAAATAAAAACAACACATTAGCATAAAGAAAATCTCATAACCCCTCCCAAACATAATAGTATAATTTTAGCCTACTATGCTCCCTGAGCGAGCTTCAAAGAGCCCAGCCTACTAAGTGAAAGACAGGTTCAACTTAGGACATTAACTATAATATTGGCAACTTACAATTAACTATCAAAAAGAAAGATTTTTTTTTGAGTAGTAGTAGGGGTAGGCAGCCCCGCCCAGGGAACTATTACCGCCAAGGTTACGGGAGACTCGGGGAATAACCTGAATTCCATTTTCTCTCCCAGGCCTTGGTAGCTGGATACATATCTTTCTGCCTCACACATCAGGGGTATCAGGGGTACCTCTTTATATAACATGCACATCCAACTTCACGACATTGCCCTACATCGCTATCCTCTATCCATAAAACACTACTCTTCCCACTACATATCATACATGTAACACCATACACTTACCTTACAAATATGGCAGTACAATTGTTAAGAGCAAACCTGGTGGTCCCTCGGATATCCACCCCCAGCAGGGTTGGGTCATTGACACAGGGCCCTCCCGGTCGTCATCATGCGACTGTGTCAAGAACATTGCAACGTCCCAAAGCTGCTCGTCGGTGCAGCTTTTTCTTTAGTAATATAAGGGGACTTCACTCTAACATCAATTCTGTACACCAATTTCTTCAAGCAGAATCCCCTACTCTCCTTTTTTTGACAGAGACTCAAGTAACATCCACATCTGACACGTCTAGATTTAATTTTCCAGGTTATCAACTGCTCCAAAATTTCAGACCTAAAGGAGGTGTATGTTGCTTCGCAAAATCTGAAATTGCCCTGGAGGAGGTTACTAGTTTCAATTGTCCCTATTTTGATTATTCTATATACAAATGAATTTCTGCTGGTAAATTTAAATACATATGTTGCATCTACCGTTCCCCAAATACTCCTCCAGAGCAAAGTCTTTTTGATTCTCTGTCCTCACAACTCAGTGTCCTCAACTTAAATGCTTCTTATGAAATCACTGTGTTGGGTGATTTTAATGTCCATAATGTTGAATGGCTCACTCATTCAGCCAGGACTGATGATGCTGGTCTTGAATGTGAGCTATTTGCAGACTCATTTAATCTCACTCAACTAGTCAACCAACCCACCCGTGTACCAGATAATCCTAATCATAATTCCCACCTACTGGACTTATTTTTAACAACCAATTCAGAAAATTATGATGTTACAGTGAGGTCCCCGCTTGGATCTTCTGATCACTGTCTGATACAGGCAACCTGTCTATCACCTACCACACCTTCCCACTCTGAACCTGTTTTGGTGACTAAATGGCATTACGATAGGGCAGACTGGGAGGGTCTTCAAGGTTTCTTTATTGATATTCCCTGGACCTCTTTCTTTTCTAATGATACACACTCCACCTTGAGCCACATACAAGATTTTGTAAAAATTGGAATGGAAACTTTTATTCCTCATCAAAAGTACAGTAAAAGATCTAATTCACCTAAATGGTTTGACCATAATTGTGCTAGAGTAACTGAACAAAAAGCAATAGCCTACAATGCATACACAAGATCAAAAACACATGAAGCCTTTAATTACTTTAGAAACATCAGAAATCATGCCAAAACTGTATTAACCCTAACTAAATCAAACTTTCTCCACAAGCAGGCAAATAAACTTCTAAATAATCCAAATGATAACAACATATTTTGGTCTACTCTTAACTCATTCAAATCCAACTTCACTACTGCTTCATCCATTCCACCATTAAAATCTCCGACTGGCAATCTTGTAAGTGACCCACGAGGTAAAGCTAACCTTCTTGCGGATATTTTCTCCACCAACTCAACCTTAGATGAAATAAATCAAGATGTCCCTGTACTTAATTTTAATTCGCCTGAAATTCCCTCACTTAAGATCCACACCAGACATGTCAAAACTATTTTGCAGAATCTCTCAGTAGATAAGGCTCCTGGTCCAGATGAAATTCCTCCAATAGTACTTAAGAATTGCTCCTTGGTGCTCGCTCCTGTATTGGCAAATAAATTCCGTCTGTGTACTCATACCTCATGCTTCCCAGTACCCTGGAAAGAAGCAAACATCCATCCAGTTCCTAAAAAAGGTGCCTCTTCAGATCCATCAAACTACAGACCAATAGCTATAACTTCCACTCTTGGTAAAGTCTTTGAAATTATATTAAATAATCACATAATTAAGCATCTTGAGAATAATAAATTAATCAGTGATAGGCAATATGGTTTTAGACGATGTCCATCAACTGCAAACATTCTTTGCCTTCTTACGCATCAAATCAACCAAGCTACAGACCAACATGGTGAAACACATACAATAGCACTGGATATATCAAAGGCATTTGATAGAGTCTGGCATCAATCCTTATTGTCGAAGATGTCACACTACGGCCTTGCATCATTAGTTCCACTAATTTCTTCTTATCTTCATAACAGAAAAATATGTGTAATGGTAGATGGCCTTTATTCTCAATTTCACTCAATAAATGCTGGTGTTCCCCAGGGATCAATTTTGGCCCCAACTCTGTTCCTCATTCATATCAATGATCTCATATCTACCACTCATAATCCAATACATTCCTACGCAGATGACTCAACACTCCACAGTTCCTTCACATTTACCAATTCTTTCACCCAACCCGATCTTATAAATTCAAAAATAAACACTGCAATTTCTCTGAACCAGGACCTTTCTAGAATTAATGAATGGGGACAAAAGAATCTAGTTTCCTTTAATGCACAGAAAACCAAGTACATTCAATTTTCTAACCGACAGAATCTCACTGACTCCCATATATTTTTTAATTATGTAAATATTCACACTTCCCCTAGTATTGACATTCTCGGTGTAACATTAACTACTAACTTGTGCTGGACACATTATGTTAGAAGCATTGCTAAGAATGCCTCTAAAAAACTGGGACTCCTGTACAGAGTTCGAGAATTCTTCACTGACGAGCAGTTGGCCGTAATATATAAAAGTCATGTGCGTTCTCAGATGGATTACTGTTCACCTCTGTGGGGTGGAAGTGGAGTGGTTGCATTGAGGCAGTTGGACAAAATTCAAAATAAAGCTATTAGATTAATCAATAACCCTGCAATCACACAGGACCTTCCTACATTATCCATACGAAGAAACGTTGCATCCCTTGCATTATTCTACAGATATTTTCACAGCAATTGTTCCGAGGAACTTGCTTCAATTGTGCCGCCTCTCCACATCTTTCCCTATAGAACTAGGGCAGCTGAGAGCGCCCATGAATTTACACTTTCTCCTCCACAATGCAGAACTTTTGCTTATCAGAATTCATTTATCCCCAGAGCTACTGCTCTTTGGAATTCACTTCCCTCGAATTGCTTTCTACAAACTTACAATCTACAAATGTTTAAATCCAGTTGTTACAAACATTTTATGAATGGAGGATGCCTTTAAGCACATGGACCTTTTTGTTTTATCTGTGTTTTTCCTTCCTCCGTGCATTGTCTCTTTAAACAAAACAAAAAATTGATTGTTTTTATTTACTTTTAATGTTGTTTTTGACGGCTGCTCTATAGGGGCAAGCCTAGATTTTCTCCACTCAAACCCACACACCTGTGGTGATCTACGCCGTATCCTCCACCCTCGACAAACAGTCTGCAATCATATTCTCACAACCGGCAATATGGCGAATGTCTAGATTGTATTCTTGCAACATGAGTGACCAACGTGTCAGCCTCATTTCAGGTTATGGAATTGGTTCAGAAATTTAAGAGGGTGGTGATCGGTGTAAATCACCACGACTGGCCCGTAGGCAGGAACATATACTTCAAAGTGCCTGAGTGCCAACACTATTGCCAGCAGTTCTTTCTCTACCACAGAGTAGTTTTTCTAAGCGGAATTAAACTTCTTTGAAAAGAAACTGACTGGATGCTCCAAACCTTCCTCGTCTGTTTGCATTAAGACGGCACCAGCCCCTACACCGCTGGCATCTGTTGCCAGCTGGAATGGTCTTTCAAAGTCAGGGGCCCTGAGGATTGGGTGAGTGCATAGTAGGTGCTTGACCAGCGAAAAAGCCCTTTCACATTCAGGTGCCCACTTGAACTTTTTCTCTTTTGCCAGTAAATCTGTCAGAGGAGCTAAGACAGTAGAATAACCCTTAATGAAACGACGATAGTAACCAATCATGCCCAAAAATCTCATGATCTGCCGCTTGGTGGACGGCCTGGGGAACTGGTTAATAGCCTGTATCTTGTTTTGGGGGGGGCACACCTGGCCTAACCCGACCACAAACCCGAGATACTGTACAGTTGCCCGGACAAAGTCACACTTGCCCAGATTGACCACCAAGCTGGCCTCACTAAGCTTCCGAAACAAGGCTTCTATGTGCTCACAGTGACTCTCAAAGTTGTCATCGTAGATTATAACGTCATCTAGGTAGACAGTGCAGTTAGGGATGTCAGCTACTAACTCATTCATAAGACTCTGGAAGGTTGCTGGGGCATTCTTAAGACCATACGGCATCACATTGCAACGGTAGGTGTTCCCATCAACCACAAACCCGCATACCCCCTTCGCACGCTCAGACAAGGGCACCTGCCAGTAGCCTTTTACCTAGTCTACTTTAGTTAAAAATATGGCTTACCAATCTTGTCTACACTATCATCAACACAGTGAAGGGGATAAGCATTGGTGGGAGTCAACTCGTTCAATCTCCGAAAGTCAACGCAGAAGCGAACCTTCCCGTCAGGCTTAGGCTGCAGAGTGACAGGAGATGTCCACCTAACTGCCCCCTTCTCAATCAACCCTCGTTCTAACATATATTCTAACTCCGCTCGGAGGGCTGGGAGCTTAATGGGTGGAATTCTGTAGGGTACTGATTTAAAGGGGGGGTGATCTCCCACGTCTACGTCATGCACCACCCGAGTTGTGAGGCCTGGATGCTCTGCGAACACAGTGGGGTATGAATCAAACAGGCGCTGCACGGCTACACGCTGTTGCTCAGGCAGGTGCACTAGAGCCTCGTCAGCCACCTGTCTGAAGTTCCCCGCCCACTGGTCTGCAGAGACATGACACTCCCAGTTATCTTCCACCTGAGCTTCACTGTCCCTCACTCCTTCTCCTCCATGACCGCTGCAGGTCAACACCGGGACAGCGAGAGGCTCAGGGGGTTGCCTCACAAACTCATTTACCAGATTCAAATGACACAGCTGGTTCTTTTTACGCCTATCTGGAGTAGCCACAACATAGTCTAGGTCAGAGATCTTCTTTACCACCTTATAAGGACCAGCGTACTTAGCAGACAACGGATGACCGGGCAGAGGTAACAAAATCAACACCTCCTGCCCCACCTTAAACTCCCGGAGTTTTGTCTTCTCATCGTACCTGTCCTTCATCAATGCTTGAGACCCTACCAAACTCCTACCTGCCAACTTTAGACTTCTCAACATTCTTTCACGGCTCTCGAGGACGTACTTTAACATGGAACATGGTTTTGCTGTGCCCTCCCAAATTTACCTTACCATGTTGAGGGGGCCTCTGACCTGATGTCCAAAGACTAGCTCATTGGGACTAAACCCTAGGCTTTCACCAGGTATCTCCCGTGCAGCGAATAATACATAGGGCAACCCAAGATCCCAGTCTTTACCATTCTCAACACAATAACACCGCAGCATGCTCTTGAGAGTCGAGTGCCACCTCTCTAACACCCCCTGACTCTCTGGGTGGTAGGCTGAAGAGGCAACGGTACTAACACCGTGCTGCTGCATGGTCTGTTTAAAAAGATTAGAAGTAAAGTTGGATCCTTGGTCCGACTGCAATTCCTGCGGGTACCCGTACCTAGAGCAGTACAATAGCAAGTTACGAACAACAGTCTTAGAAGTACCATTTCGCATGGGGTAAGCATCCGGATAACGAGTGGCAACATCCATCATCCATAATGGTGAGGAGGTACTTATTGCCTGCACTAGTAGGGGTAAAGGTCCAACCATGTCAATTATAACCTTTCTGAATGGTGGCCCGATTACAGGAATAGGGTGTAACGGAGCCCTGGGGATACACTGGTTTGGTTTACCTACTGTCTGGCAGGTATTACACATTGCCACCCATGATGCCACATGTGCTTTCATACCTGGCCACCAAAACAATTTATCCATTGCTGCTACCGTCTTACGTACACCTAAATGCCCTGCCAATGGTACATCATGCGCCAACCTCAGCAGGCTATCACGGCACACGCGAGGCACTACCAACTGGTCAACCACTCTCGACCCGCCCTCCCAACTCCGTCTGGGATCTAGAAAACGCCTGTACAAAATACCCTCCACACGAAAGAAGGCCCCCGGCTTTGCATCCCCGTCCTCCTCAAGTTCCACTGCACCGTTGCTACACTTTTGAAGCTCAGGATCATCTAACTGTAGCCTACAAATATCCGAAGGAGCCAATTTATCTAGATGCTCCCGGAGTAACTTATGGCCTCCCCCGATACTAAGCTGTTCTATTCTATCTTGCTTACGGGTGTAACGGTGCTGTCTCAGAGTTTTCTCACCCCCTACCTCCTCACCAAGTGTGACAGGTTCTGGGGCCACTCCGGACCTAAACATTGGTGCTAATGCTGAGTTGCCAATAAGAGTCGCTGGATCAAAACTCTCAAAACATTTCCCAACTTTAGCTTTCTCCTTCCGACCGTTCCTCCGCTGGTCTAGAGACTGCGGAATAGGCTGTGACACTTTAGATGCACGAGATCGGGTGACAACACACGCCATCTGCTGTAATGGACACCTCTCGACCAACTCACGTCGGCCGCCCTCTCGGCAACGACTAAGGGTGGAACCTCAGAAGTAGGCATCGCAAAGTCGTTGCCAAGAAGAAGGTCGACGCCCTCTACTGGCAGTTTCTCTACGATTCCAACATCAAGCTCCCGTGTCACACCATCAACCTCCAGCTCTACTCGAACCAACGGGTATGACCGTGTAGCATTAATACCCTGCACCACAACCACCTGTGCCGCATTTATAGGTTGGCCTGTATAGTTCTTCATCAAAGTCTGGGATGCACCTGTATCTCGCAGCAACTCCAACCCATGCTTGCAACCAGCCCAACTCACGCAGCCACGCCCTCGATGGCCACAAAAAGCATCAAGGACAGATTTCGAGCCTTCCGGACACTCCTTCACTGGCTGTGCCCCCGCATCTGACATATCACCCCGGGTAATAGCAGAAGACCTTAAAGACACCCCAATGTTGCGAGCCAAAGACATGACTGCAGTAGGTAGTTTGCTAGGACAGGATCGTGCAAAATACCCCTTCTTATGACAATGAAAACACTCTACCTCCCCCTTGGGCTTCCCTTGAGGTGGGGAAGGGCCCTGACCCTTCTTAAACGGGACGGTATTAGGTTTACGGTCAGACTTAATATCGTTGCTCTTGTTTTTATTGTTATATGGTGTATCACTGACTCGGGGGGGGGGTGGAGTGTTGCGCCCCTTGTTACCTGCATCGTTCCGTTGTGCAGATCTGCACCCACGAATCAGCGATATCCTAAGGTCAGCCATCTCAGCTGCCTCCTGTAGAGTTTATTTTTCTCTTTGAGGTTCAACGTCAGGTCGCTGCCCGTACACTTATAGAACTGCTCGAGAAGCATCAACTGTTTTATCTCATCAAACGTCGTTGCCTTCTCCGATCTCAGCCAATTCCCAAAAGCGTCAGACAGTTCCCGGGCATGTTCAAGAAAGGTGCACTCACGAGCCTTCGTAACACCCCAGAACTTCAACCTATAAGTCTCTGGTTGTAACTCATATGCCTGTAGGACAGCCTCCTTCAATACCTCATAATCGATGCAAGACTCCAAGGGCAACGCATCATATGCCTTGAGTCCTTTGCCAACCAAGCTAGAGGAAACAAGGGCTGCCCACTTAACCTCGGGCCACTGGTGCTCCCGGCACTTCTTCTCAAAACGCAAAAAAAACTCGGTGACACCCGAGTCATCAAATACAGGGACTAACTTGAGCAGGTGCGATAACGACTGATCAAGACCTCGATTCCCAGAACCGAGACGCTGCCCTGTCGACTCCACCCGAGACTTCTCAAGATTTCTGTCTGCACAGTACTTCGTAGCCTCAACCTGAAGCTCAGCTTCCCGCTGCCGCTGCTGAATCTTAGCCATCTCAATCTGCTGCTTAGCCATCTCAAGCTGCTGCTGCTGCTCAGATTCATGCTTTCGTTGCTCAGCCTGTATTTTAGCCATCTCAAGCTGGAAGAGCATATCTGCAGTTAAACCTTGAGGAGGAGGAGAAGCAACAATTGGAGACCCACCCAGTGACAAACCACGCTGCCAGTGCCTATCGGCCTGCGGGACCTTACCCGGCTCCGAAGCCCGAGGGGCCGCCATGGTAGGAGTCGAGTGGAATGGGGGCTGGGCCGAAGGTGCCCCAGCTCCCGCTCCACCCGAAACCCCACGCACCCCGCCGAGCACACAGGCCACCAGGTCACCTCTCGACAAACTGCTAGTACCGGGAAACCCTAAGACCGTGGCTACACACTGTAGTCCGTACCGGTCTAGCCCCGACACCCGATCCGCTGACACAGGCTCCTCCAAAAATATCCGAGCATCCTCCTCACTGTTTACCACCCGAGCGCCGCTAGACAACTCCACCTTTTCCACCTCCTCGCCTGTGCTCTCACTATGTACTGATCCGTCGTTCGACATAGTGTCCACCGGAAATCCTCAACGTTTATACAAAAAAAAAAGTACCTACTCTCATGTAGCACTATTCACTCAAAAATGCTTGAAGACAACTCAAGTGCTATACTAAGTTACCAAAAAAAATCCCACGTGTCCAAAATATTCCTCAAAAACAAATGTTAGAAATCCTGCAATTATTTCTTAGTTCACTAAATTGACTAAGATAAGATACTAGGCAAGCTCGCCATTTGTTACGACCGGGGCTACGAATAAAACAAGGGCACTTAATGCTTGGACTAGTAATAGGGCACTATGCAACAACGGTACGCTAGATCCAAACCCTTGAACTTATATGCCGGCGAACAAAACACCTATACCCTCCAGAGTTAATCTGCGATAATGGGGTATCCTTAACTGGGCATAAATGTACTCTACTTCAGGCTAACCCACACTGGTATAGCCTGGTAACACACAGGATGCAAGTTACGATAAAATGCATAAACAAGAATGTAGGGAAAGATCAATTAAATCACTGCAAGATTTAATACAATGAAAAGATGCTTTAACCCCTTAGTGGCGCGCGCTCGACTTAAGTCGTGCACCAATTTGCAACAAGTTAGGAGCATTATTAAGTCTTTTAAAGTGATAAAATCGAGTGCAAATGGCCGGGAGCGCAGCGGGCCAGACAGCTGACTCCCAGGGCTTACCGCCGCCCGTTAACTAATGTTCCCTGTGTTCTCGAGAGGCCGGCAGTGTAGCCAGTAGTGAGCATAGCTGGGAAAAATATACCGCTATACGCTAAACTCCCATGTTCGTGCCACCACTGCAAGAGAACCACGAGTGCTACGTAGCTCGTTCTGGTCTCATTTTGAATCTTTTAGCGCCTAGTTTTTTGCTGAATGCATTTCTTTTCATGCAGATACTTGATTGATCATTCAGGAGGGCCTGAATATGCCCAAATGAGCTCAAAACACCCCGCTAGACAAGGGTTAATACAGTTACTCTAAACAACAATAAACTCTTCACTCCTATCTGAAAGAAAGTGAAGTATAGTCCTACAGCATAGACCTGGAAACTTCTGAAGAAAGTCTGATGCTCATAAAATGCTCGTATCTTAAACTATATAAAGGCAGGAGGCAGGACACCACACGTGTAAATGGAATACACTAAAAGATAGGACATATAATGTTAACTGACACGAGAATACTATAAATGCGCAACGGTAGTAATGCTCGACACTAAAAGAAGTACTTCCTTATCAACGAAACAGTCTACTATGGTTGTGCAACTCAACAACAACCTAGACTAATAAATGCTTGTGAATAATAATGCATATATATCAAAAGAGCTTAGGTCCTAACTAGTGTCTGCTAGGCGAATAAAGTCCAGCTGGGATATCAAGGTTAGGAAACTGTGGCTGAGCAAGACAGGCTCATAGCCTAGCGTTGTCCTTAACCCTTAATTAGCGGCTCACCACATAAGTCGAGTTAAATAAAGCTGGACTATGTGGCGGCGCTCGACATAACTCGAGTGGCAATTTCAGCACGTAATGTTGCTGAGAGAGAGAGACAAGTGGTGGCAGGAGAGTAGCGAGCGTATGACTGCTCCAGACCACCGCGGCGAACCTACTGACACGAATCTCACCTCCCTCCTACCTCTCTCACTCGCTATATAAGGAATTGTATGGGGAAAGTGCCTAATTACATGCTTTTTGCACTCGCGTTGCATGGTTATTGCAAGAAAACTAGCCATCATAAAAGGATCGTTATGGTGTCATTCGAAATCTCTGTTTATGCCCTTTCAGGGATAGATACTTGTTTTACGTTCTGGGTCTTATTTAGGCATGAAAATGATCACGTAAACAGCCCTATTTTGGCTAAAAACACCCCGCTGGGCGGTACATATAAATAAACCGCATAGGCCGCTCTTAAGGTGTTAAGGCGGTATGATTAAAGTTACGTTAATGACGGAGATGCTCTCTTGGTAGATCCAGATCTCAAGTATCTGGCTCTACCCTGGCGATCCCTCTAAAGTCAAGCAAAGAGGCAGCACTGTGTTATAAGTTAGTAGGCTAATGCCCTCTTACAACACGATGCTGCGCTCGCAAAAGACACAACCAAATGGACGACCTAGGCTACCACAGAAACCATCGAATTCGTGTAGGTATAAACAAACCGTACACACATAGGTGACAACGACAACAGAAACCTCATCCCAGTCTTGCATTAAATAACCTAGCAGAGCACTACTGATAATGAGGGAGACACAAACAAAGAGTCATCAAACCTCCATAAACTAAGGACACTGAGGGAGACACACACAGAGTCATCAAACCTCCATAGACTAAGAACCCTTATAGCCTATTCTAATACATGTAAATATATATGAGAGCGACGCACACAATACGATGGGCCGATATGAAATCGTGTACAGAACCCAAAGGGAGTGCTGCGACGTTAAAAGATTAGAGGAATGAAAGAAAGGAAGTTCTGTGAGAGAGACAGTATCAGAATGGTGGGGATATGGGGGACAGTTGTAAAAAAGGATGTTAGTCGTGTGCACCCCTGGCCTGCTCTGAGGAAGGCAGCTCCTGGGGACCCCCACGAATACAGGAGCCCACAAAGACGCGGTGGTCGGCCAATCACAGGCCGAGACGTCACAAGGCAGCAGGTGTCACGTGACACAGCCAGACATGCCAGCCAATCAAGGGGCGTGAGAAAGCACGCGGGCGAGCCTCCGAGCGAGGGAGGCAGCACATGTATACGCATGCACACACTACCACCACACTGTCTATATTGTTCTCTCTCCTTAACTATATACAATGCACGTTATATTCTATTAATGATATAAAGCACTTCCCGTTGTCACAGACGAAAATAAAGACCACCACTGGACTGTCTGTGACAATACGATTGCTAGGAAAGAAAGAACAACATTCTCTGATGACTGCAGCCCACTTCAATGTCCCTGGCGAGCCCTAGTGGCTACCGAGAGGCGATTATGCCAACGCTGGTAGACATCACAATATATATATATATATATATATATATATATATATTCCAGGATCCATTTCCCTTTAGTAGCAGCTATCATTTCCCACGGGTAATAATCTCTCTCTCTCTCTCTCACATATACACCCACCCACACATAACCACACTCACTCTCTCTCTCTCTCATTCAGAGTGGTGGGTTGGGAGAGAGCCTTCTGCTTTGCTAGCCTTACCTTCCACTTAGTAGCAAAGTTTGTTAGAATATAGTCCGGACTGCCTTGTCTTAGCATTCTGTATATCTATGCAACTCTCTCACTCTCTTTGTCATTTTCACTACCCCCCTCCCCCCCCCCCCACACACACAAACACACACACACACACACACCTCACCCACACACACACACACTCACCTCACCCACACATACACACACAGCCCGTAGCCTAGTAGGTACAGCTCTCGTCTCACACACGAGGGGTCGGGGGTTCAATCCCTGGCCGGGCGGAGACAAATTGGGCTTGTCTCCTTTCATGTGTTAGCCTCAGTTCACCTAGCTGTAAATAGGTACCTGAAATAAGTGGACGACGTTGTGACGTCCCATCTGGGGTTGGCAAAAATGGTACAAGGCGAGAAGGGTATCATATGGTTCACCTAAGCTGATGGCTACCTAAGCCTTCGGGCGAGATGGTACCGTCTATAGTGAGAATGGTACCATACAGATCCACCCTAAGCCTTCGTTTCCGATGTCGCCAATTGGCTAAAATACAGACTACACACACATCCACAGCCATTCCAACAGTACATAAAACACTTAACATGCATTTCACGCAATACATTCCCAGTTAAGGAGGCGCGATAATAATGAGCTTAGCTCGCATTGCGTGGATTCCCCATGACGAACACGTAACTGAGTAACACACACATACTCACACACATACACACACACACATACGGTAAACAACTTGCCAATCAGCCTCTTTTTCTGTATGCCTCCCTCTCCCCTCCTCTACCCCCACCCCCTCCCCCCAGTAAGTAGAAACTCCTCGGAAGAGCTTCTTGTGATGACCACCAGTCGTAAAATTGTCGCATAGTCGCAGGGCCCTAGGACAAGCGGTAATTTACTTGGCAACTCAACAATATAACCAGCTTCGTTTAAAAGACACTCCATTCACAAATGGTATTTTGTTGGTAGTAACATATCTATTTGTGCACACACAATTAATATATGTATCAACTATAACCCTATAATCATTACACATGGCGAAAACAAATTGTTTATATGAGAATCCAGAAATTGCTTGTAAAGTAGGACTGTTAAGTTTCTAAGCACCAAATCCTTATAGAAATAACATATCTAATAAACACATGTTATAGTAGATTTATTTACAGTGGAATAAACTACTGTCAGTAAGTTTAAATATTGTTAAAATAACTGAAAATAGCACGGCCTCATCCCTCTACCCCCTCTCCCTGTAAACAAACACACACGCGTTTATGGGCAGAAGTTATTGTACCGTAAAGATAAGGCCGAGATCTTGTCTTGGTAAAGACTATCTTATTTTATGAACTATTATAATGTTCTACTCTATGTGAGGTTTAAACGCTATATAATGTCAAACACTTCTAAGAAACTTACATTGGATGAATTATTTACTTCATAAACCTCTGAATAAAGCAACTGAAACGATAACATATTTTATACAAAGGTATGAGATATTCAGAGAAATACATTTTATTAGTCACAAAGGGCGAATATTTTACGAATGAAACAAACGAAAACTGCTTCAAAAATCATACTCATGACTAATAATAGTATACAACGTATAATCTTGGTATTTTTATGTTTGACCTACAAAATATTCTGGTTAGGCTACCAAGCAACCATTATCCATTTGGTGGTGACCCCAAGAAGCCTGTGCGTAGCGCGTCTAAATTGTCCGGCCGCGCGCTGCCCCGTTCGTAAGTAGGTGTAATGATTGGCGGAAGGCCACAGTCGGTAAACACAAATTATAATATTGATAATAATAATACAAATAATAATGGTACTACTATTAACCCTCTGAACCCCAGCGACGACGTGTCGTCGGCAATGTATGTAACGCTAAACCCCAGCGACGAGAACGTGTCGTCAATGTTAATTACTCCGGTCCTATGGCACCTAGAGGGCTCAGATTTGTATAGGAACTGTGTAAGTATCCCACGCAACCTTGCCGATGGTTGAAAACTCTCAAAGTCCAACCGCGTGCGCGTGAGCACGCAAAAACATGGTTTTTGGGTGTTTTTGCCTTCAATTTTTTACTCTTGTAAAATCCGTTTTCGGGGCTCCGTAGGACCAATTTTTGACCTTTTTGATCGTTTTTTTTTTTTGTTTTTCCTTCATTCCTAACCCATTCGCTATTGTTTCTGGAATTTTTTGTTTTTTTTTCAAAACCTGCCGGTTCCTGGTGGTACATTTATTTATAGCTAGCTGAGGCTCGGTGGGTTAATACTACTACTACTACTACTACTATTAATATTAATATTAATAATAATAATATTAATATTAATAATATTAATATTAATAATACAAACTAAAGGGTCACTCCGAAAAGCCAAGCGCATGCCTCTGCTTAAGGTAGCTGGGTTTTTACCAGTATTATCATATACGTAAATTTTCTTCTGGATCTGGGTTCCACGATATGATCTGGATTACCTCCTCAATTGAATCACTTCTTCCTTGGCGCATATCCTACCAAATTCGTGAAAATCTTCGGATCGCCTCCTAAATTGAACCGTCTGGGTGGTGTAATGGTTAAGGGTGTCTAAAAATCTGTGTGTGATAACCCGGGTTCGAATCCTGGTGGATCACATAATTATATGCTTTCATTAATTTCATTGGAGGCGTTTGGTGTTGTGGTGAAATTAATAAAAAATAGATTGATAAGTTACGCCTCTTGATAGCCAGATTAGAAGGAAAAAGTATCTCGATACTGAAAGGGTTAATCTGTAGCACTATTAACACAATAATAATACAAATAATAAAAACAAAATAAATATAAAATATTTATTAATAAATTCAATAGAAAACTGTACATACCTGGCCATTGCCATTTTTATCTGAAGCCCCATGCGAGAAACAACAACTAAATTATGTTAAACCTGTGGGTGAAAGTGCACGTCGCACGGTTTTAACTTTTTGGCACTGAAAAACAACTGGGGTTTTCCATAGTTACTGCATTGTGGCATCTGGGAGTGTTCAAATGGGTTTTAATGTGATTTTCTTTCTCTCTCTCTCTCTCTCTCTCTCTCTCTCTCTCTCTCTCTCTGTATATATATATATATATACATATATACATATATATATAACAGAAGACAACACCAGAACATCACAAGCATTCTATCTTTGTACACTATAGTATACATAAAAATAAGGTATTGTGTGTCGCGCCTGGTGTTATGGCTGCAGGGTGTGTTGTTGTCGGACGGAGGGTAAACGGCATTAAGTGACATGTTGGCCCAGGTGTGTCTACGGTAACAACATGTTGGCCCAGGTGTGTCTACGGTAACAACAGGACAGTAACGGTAACAGGCTTATTAGAGAGGTGCTAGTATTGGTACTAACGATAAAAGAAGTAGTAGAACTGGTAGTATGTGAAAGAAATGTAAAAACGATACTATATTAATATTAATTATTAAATATATATATACCGTTGCTAAATAAATGTGTACACTATGTGAAAGAAATGTAAAAAACGATACTATATTAATATTAATTATTAAATATATATATACCGTTGCTAAATAAATGTGTACACTATTGCCTACATTTTTAAAACAAAAATAATAATAATAATAAAGAAGCTAACTACCTGTATTTATCTTCCTAAAGGAGAGGTTTTTAGTCTGTTCCTTAGACCTCTATGAATTTGTAAAATTTTCGATAAAAAAATGTCCTGGCTGAAGGCATGTTCCTTTAAAATTAAAGGCTCGCTACCGCTCTCCTGGAAAAAATCGACACCGAAATGGCACGAAAGGTCTTAACATTGACAGAAATTGGGCGACAATTTTAATATCGCCTAACTAATGGGGCGAAAGTCTCAAAAGTAATGGGGATAAACATGAGAAAGGGGTCAGGAAAAAAATCCTTCAAGTGGAAATCTCCCCTCAACTCTAGATCTCAGTGAATGGTCCTGCAAATACTTCCCAAATAAATTAGTAGCTCGAGTAGCCAGAAAGATGCTCATGTGATTTGGGAAGTGGGATAGGCAGACAGACAGACAGGCAGGCGGCAGGCAGGCAGACAGACAGGCAGGCAGGCAGACAGGCAGGCAGACAGACAGACAGACAGGCAGGCAGGCAGACAAACAGACAGGCAGGCAGGCAGGCAGACAGACAGACAGGCAGGCAGACAGACAGACAGACAGACAGGCAGGCAGGCAGACAAACAGACAGGCAGGCAGGCAGACAGACAGGCAGGCAAGCAGACAGACAGGCAGGCAGACAGACAGACAGGCAGGCAGGCAAGCAGTCAGACAGACAGGCAGGCAGGCAGACAGGCAGGCAGGCAGGCAGGCAGGCAGGCAGACAAACAGACAGGCAGGCAGGCAGGCAGGCAGGCAGACAGACAGGCAGGCAGGCAGGCAGGCAGGCAGGCAGACAAACAGACAGGCAGGCAGGCAGACGAACAGACAGGCAGACAGGCAGGCAGACAAACAGACAGGCAGACAGGCAGGCAGGCAGACAAACAGGCAGGCAGGCAGGCAGACGGGCAGACAGACAGACGGGCGGACAGACAAACAGACAGACGGGCAGACGGGCGGACAGGCAAGGTGTATAATTTATGCGGTTGTCGGATTGTAAGGGATTATGTGTAAGAGAGAGAACAACTGGGTGGGGTTAGAGAGAGAGAGAGATATATAATAGCGTGAGATAGATAAATAACAATGTGGTACCTACAACAGAAATAATGAGAGAGAGAGAGAGAGAGAGAGAGAGAGAGAGAGAGAGAGAGAGAGAGAGAGAGAGAGAGAGAGAGAGAGAGAGAGAGAGAAACAAGACAGACGGAAAGATAGTGAGAGAGTGACAAAATAAAAGCATGAGAGAGGGGAGGTGTGAGCAGAGTGGTCTTGTCACTGGCCTGGTAATCCAATGGACCCGGGTTCGAATCCCAATATGTCAATGGGAAGATATCATTGGGATGGAATTTGTGCTGTACCTAGTTTCAGTGCATTACCACATCACACCGAAATGCCAAAACAAAATACCCTCATTGTTCCCTGATTAAATAGCACTGTATGAATATTCCCATATTCAAAATATGCTACAGGGGGGCAATGCCTAGTGAGTTAATTGCTCAATAGGTGGCGTTCTGAGAGTGAGGGTCCGAGCCTGGGGAGTGAGACTGTGAAGCGCGGGGGCGAAGCAGCTTCAGAGATGGAGTTGGGTTCGAGCCGTGAGTAGGTGCTTCGCATGTCTCACTCCCTAGACTGGAACAAGACCTCACGGGCCTCACCATGTTCAGCGGTAGAGTGTAAAGGCTATCAGCCTATGCCCGAGAGGGAGTAGTTGGAATATATATATATATAAAAAAAAAAAAGGACTCCCGTAGCCAGAAAAACATGAATGACACCTCTATCAATTACCTACTCTGAACACCTCACACTTAATTCCACATTTGCTCGTGCTGTGGGTTTTAGTGTGTGTGTGTGTGTGTGAGAGAGAGAGGATATGTTAACTATATACCAAAGATACTGTACATTACACAGAAAGTAAAATGTGTCGTGTTCATTGGCATTGCTTTCATATATATATTTAACGGTATATATATTATGAAAGTCATGCCAATGCACGTACTTTACGTGCGGGTGCTTCGTCTTCCGAGCTTTATGGAGTGTCGTAATGGTATCTTGGGTTTCTGGCAGCCACCCTCTGCCTTCCACGGCCGCTGACACCACCAGAAGGAGGGCTGGTTGTGTCATCAGGGCGCGAGCGTGAGGGACGGTGTGGGCTCCATAGCTAGTGCTTGTGTACTGGCGTGTACTGCTTGTACGCGCGCAGCCCGAGCGTACTGGGTGGTGGTATCGAGAGTTGCCAAGTAGTACTACACCCACACCAATTTGTAGCCGCCTGACTGTAAGCCCGCGGTTTTGGTACGCATTTAAAAACCTGGATCTTAAGAGTCTTCCCGCAGTCGCCCGGGGAAACTCTTAAGAGTCTAGCCGCACTTGCCGGGTTAAGGGTATCATCAGACCTCAAGAGTTCCTGAGTGTCTTGAGGAGTGATCTCGTCAATGAGTTCACTTCGCTCATCTGGATTTATGGAAGTAGTACAATTCTTGTCGCAATCAAGCACACGAGAACTAGATTCTGGCATAATGTCACGCTTAATGAGTGTCTGCAAATTTGCAATTTTAGCTGCAGCCATAATGTCAACTACGTCAATGTAGAAGTTTCCACCGCTTCTTTGCCTGGCTTGGCCGAAAAACTTTTCCAAGGCTTCATCCGCGAATATAGCAGGAAGAACGTAGTCAAAGTCTTTCTCTGCCAGAAGCAATTTGGCAGCATCCACATTATTACGTGTGGACACAGTGAAGGCTTTAGCAGTTTGCTGAGTTAGCTTCAGCTTACGACCACCACCTCCTTGCCATGCGCAGGTAGATATAATTTGGCAGGCCTCCTCCAACCTAGTGAAACTTGTACAGTCTGCTGTCCAAGGCTGTCTGGATTCGAGGCGCAGATGGATAGCTGAGAAACGGTCTTTCACATTCATATCTTGAACCACTCACTCATTGTCTGGGTGAGAATGATGCTGCCTTCGCTGATGCCCAGTGAATCCTTGAAGGTCTTTAAGGCAGCGACAGTCTTCTCATTGCACACCTGACATACCAATGGTACGCTCTGGCATTGAAGGGGCTTGGGGAGAACAGCGGTGTGCGTCAGCTTGGTTAAGCGAATAGGAGTAGCTCGGTCGATCTCATAAATCTTCCGAATATCACTCCAGTAAGCTTTGTACTCATTGCCATCTACGGCAAATGAGAATGTCTGGCCATCAACAGTAATCCAGTTGTTGCGAACATTTTTGAAGATGCGCACGTAGTCGTACACTAAGAACATAGATTGCTCTTGAATCGATAGCACTTGACAACTTCCAGGTCCTCCAAGTTTTGAAAAAACACTGCGGTTGGTATTGCAATCAAAGAAATCACAGTACCGTCAGCACCAATTACAGCTGAGGCAGCTTCGATAAGGAGTTCCTTCAGCTGATCAGCAGTTACTTTTTTGCAGGGCAAAATGCGTAGAATAACGCATGGACCACCAAAATGGCAAGCAACTTCAACTATTATATAGGTATTCGTTAGTTAAATGATTCAGTGGACTGTATAATAATATCATATAATGGTTTATATCACCTGAAGACTGGAACTAGTGCTGTAGACCTTTGTTGACCTGTTGAGCCGTTATGATGCTACAAGATGGTGTGTGAAACGGGTGATAGGATAGAGTTGATGTTTAAAGAAGGGGGCCACTATACTTAATGATTGATGGGAATGATGATTAATGATCTATGGATTAGTATGGATAGATGGAGAATTGATGAGCTGAGTACTATCACTAATGGGGCGAAAGGTCAGATGAAAACACAAGAGCGTAGGCAGACGGTCTGGTAGTTGTGGCGACTAGGGAGAGAGTGAGTGCGGGGCCCTCACCTTTTGCGGGAAGTGCGCCGCTATCACGCATGTGCCAATGGGTAGGTATATTTTTCCGACCCAATTAGAATTACCTAAGTTCATAGGAATGATAGATTACCCAATATTCAATATAGAACATATTTATTAACCTTTTAATTATTCTATATAATTATTGAACCCACAAACTTAATACTAAATACTTAATGTAATACTTAAAGTAAGACTGTCCATATCAGAGTTTGGACACATTCCCGCCACCAGGTTTATATAATACAGTATCTACAAAAGCCCGGAAGCTATTTTATTCCGCCATGATTGGGAGGAGGCTTGAGCGCCTGTCGACTAGGACGTCCATTGGGTACGTTGACCGGTTGATCGGTCGAGGTAGCCCCTGTGGGAATATCTCCAGGCGTCTCCGAGGAGTCCTCTTTGCACTCAATGTTCCCCTCAAGAGGGTACAATCGGACAGTCGGCCGCGTATATGTTCTCGTCTTCGTCCGGACTCTAGCCACTCTGACTTCTCCGTCCTGACCGGGTAATAACTCGACAATACGGCCCAACTTCCAAAAAGCGCGCAGACTCTCATCATGGATGATGACGACATTACCGATACCCGGCCACCGACCATTTACTGGTCTCAGCTTACACTTATGCGCCTCTCTGATTCACCAGATACTCGTTAGACCAGCGTCGCCAGATATCTTTCGACAGTTTGCGAATATTTTGATATCTGGCTGAAATGACACCTTTACCTATGTAGTCTGGATCTTCCAACCCATCCTCCACCTCATTATCATCAGGAAGATCACGCAACCGATGACCCCGCACCAACACAGAGGGTGTTATTGGGGTAAGATCCCCTAGGTCGCCGGAAGCATAATATAAGGGACGATCATTGATAGTGGCCTCAATTTCCATCAGTAGAGTAGTCAATTCCTCCAAGGAAATTAAGGCACGTCCCAACACCTTCTTCAACCCCGCCTTGACAATGCCGATGGCCCTTTCCCATATAGCACCGAACCACGGCGCCCTAGCCGGGATAAACCGCCACTCACATTGAACACTGCCAAGGTGGGACTGAACTTTAGGGTGATTGCAAATGTCTGATAAGTACCCAGAGGCCCCAACAAAAGTGCTGGCATTGTCACTTAAAATGATCCGGGGAAATCCCTGTCGACTACAGAACCTCCTGAATGCATGGAGGAAACTGTCACAAGTGAGGTTGGTGACTATTTCGATGTGAATCGCTCTGGTGACCGAGCAAGTAAATAAAAGCATGTAAGCCCTTATGGTCGGCGAGTCCTTGATCAGGATTGCTCCGCTATAGTCCACCCCAGTGACCTTATACGGGTCTCCAGGGGTGGTTCGCAGGGCTGGTAAAGGTGGCAGTCCTGCATAGTCGTAGGGCTTACCTTTTACCCGACGACATTTCAGACATTTACCCAGTACGCTTTTCACCACCTGCCTGAGTTTAGGCACCCACCATTTTTGATGAACATAGGTAACCACGTGACCGACCCCGTAATGGCAACAGAGCCGATGGCACCGATCAATTATCAGGTGGGTCAAGGGATGTTTGGAGGGCAGAAGTTTAGGATACTTGCATGATTCTGAGATAGCCGCTAACCTCAATCTGCCTCCACAATGAATTATACCTCCCTTCAGGTGTAGTCCTAACTGGTTGATTAAGTTATTTCTGGACTGTTTACCCTTCACCATTATTTTAAGTTCCTGCGAATAGGTCTCTTTTTGGCATAATTTGAGTAAAACATTATCTGCAGCTCTAATTTCATTTACGTTGAGATGAGCACTACCTGTGGGGGGCAGGCTATTTCTTTTTGCCTTCAAATTATTTATGAAACGTATCACCCATGCTGTGACACGCTGCAATCTTTCATAGCTTCTATATTTGTGCCAGTCCCATAACTGTGTGTCATCTTGGGGCACCGTGCCTACAATTTGGGTCACGATACCAGTGGGATGCTGTTGGAGATCTATATTCTCTGGCCATCCATCGGGTTTCGGGAGCCAAGGAGACCCATTCCACCACAACGCAGAAGAACTCAAACATTTAGAATACACGCCTCGAGATACCATATCACTTGGGTTCTCTTTCGTCGACACATACCGGAAATAAGCAGTCGGGACTAGGGCATGTATCTCGTCGATGCGGTTAGTGACATACACTGGCAGTTTCTGAAACAGAAACTGGGAGCAGGTGGCGCCAAACAATACAACCTGGAACCGATAGCATTGTAGAGGCGAATCTAGTCGAAGAGGATCCTTTGGCCACATGAACCTGGTGTAATCACTGTCGTCCTCATGTAGTTTTAACATCAAGAAGGCTTTCTCAATGTCACTGACCCATGCATACTGATGTAAACGGAATCTCAACAAGACTTGAGCTAACTCCGGTACTAAAGATGGTCCCGTGTACAGACAGTCGTTCAGACTAGGCATGTACTGGTTAACCTTAGCGGAACAATCAAATACAATACGAACCGGAGTAGTCTTGCTTTCCTTTAAGATCCCATGATGCACCAGATAGTGACATGACCCAGGGTCATCGAATGAAACCTCTTCAATGAAACCACGCGACAACTGATCAGAAATTACCTGCGAATATTGTTGACAAAAACCAGGGTCAGCAATGAACCTCTTCTGGAGTCCTCGTAATCTACCCATAGCCAAACCTTTGTTGGTGGGCAACCGTCCCTTTTCTTCGGTCCAGGGAAGACGTACCTGATACTGTAGACTTTCTGGATCATACGTGACTGTCTCCTCATAACTGATCAAAGCTTGCCGTTCGGCTTGCGAATGTTCTTTGGGTGATATGCCAATGTGGTCTAAATCCCACAAAGCATTCAGTTCTTTTTTGCACGGGAACTGTCCAGTAGACATATATTGGTTCACTGGAGTTACTGCCACTTTTAGAATTGTTACAACCTCAGTATTGGAACTGGATGTGGATGCCGCATAAGAACAACTCAGTGCATATCCGAACTTGGTTGGAAGTAAAACCAAATTACCTACCCGTTTATAACCAGGTCGCACTATGTTGTAGTAATAGTCGGCACCAATTAGTACCTCCAGCTGTGCTGTTTCTGTGATGCATGAATCGGCCAATTTAATGCCATGGTGCTTTAAACTAATCATTTCAGCACTAAGACTAGACTCACCTTTATGTTCGGGAAGATCCTCGACCACAATTGCTTCGAGACGATGGAACCTACCCCGATGTAAATATTTCAGTGCTACAATAGTATACTCACGAGGGATTTGAGTTCCGGTGAAACCATGAAGCCGTAATTCTTCCGTCCCCACGGTTTCGTATGAAAGAGACGGTAGTACGGATTTCTTCACGAAGGTCCTCTGTGAGCATTGGTCTAATAGCGATCTGACTTTTATACTTTTCCTGTGTCTACCCTTTACAGGCAGCTGAACTGTGGGTAGGATCACAGTTTGCTTATTCATACTTACAGACATTGTTGTTGAGGTTGTAGGTGTTGACTCTTCCCTAGTAGTACCTCCACCTGCCGGTCTTGCCTCTCTCTGTTTTGGGCACAGGGAGTGAAAGTGCTTACCCTGGCAATACCTACAAATTTTGATGTTAGGGTTAGTGCACCCATTACTACCATGATCACTGGAGAGACATCCCACACAGAGTCGTAGTTGCCGAGCTCTTTTAATTTTGAGCAGTCCCGTTTTATGTTTAAAGCATTTATACCAGGGATGGTTATTCCCACCGCACAGTTTACATGGGAACCGGCTGCTACCACTCTGTGTTGCGAATGCAGCCGTAGCCACAGGCATATTCTTTACTGGGGAGTCCTGACCAACCATGTTATACAATTCTGCCTGAAAACACTGTGTGAAAGTCTTGTAATCTAAGCTTTGCTCACCAATCTCCCTCCTAATGGTTTCCTTAACTGGTGATGGCAATTTATTCAGCAATGTAACCACACAGAACTCTGACAGACTCACCTGTTGACTATTCATAGATCTCATGGCACTTTCCATGGTGGCGTAGAAACAGGATTGACAGGATATGGAAAGTTCGGGAGGTGTTCACCATGTTGTTGGCGAGGTACAAGAAATACTTTTACCCCTTCCTCAATTTGGTGATTGATGAGTCGCTCATGCTCTTCAAAGGACGTCTTGTTTTCAAGCAGTATATCCCCTTGAAGAGGCATACAGTAGGTTTGGAATCAAGCTCTTCGTGTTGTGCGACTGTGAGACAGGTATAGTGCTGGACATGATCGTGTATACAGGAACTGACATTGACATACCAAAAGTCACTGCCAATGACCCAATGGGCATGTCAGGTGCCATCGTCAGGAAAATGTTGGCACCTTACCTGGGCCATGGCCACGTCTTGTACACTGACAATTGGTATACTTCTCCTGCTCTCTGCCAGTTTCTTCATGACAACCAAACAGGGTCATGTGGGACTGTCAGAAAGACAAGAAAGTTTATGCCCAAGTTCGCAGATAATGTCATTCCTCTTTCAGATCCCTCCTCCAGTGACACACCTTCTGACGACGAACTGGCCCAGGAACACCGTGAGAGGCATATCCGAAGAAGGCGACGAAGGGGGCAGAAATACAAACAACTTGAAAAGTCTGGGAAAGTTGTAGCCCTGAAGTGGAAAGATAAAAGAGACGTTCACCTGCTTTCGACAGTCCACACAGGTGCCCAGGTGGACTCTGGTAAAGTCCACTACCGAACAAAGAAGACCATCCATAAGCCCGACTTGGTAGTGGACTACACCAAGTACATGCGCCTGGTGGACAAGTCGGATTGTCAGCTGACAGGCGTTGAGTGTCCGAGGAAGACTGTGAAGTGGTATCACAAGCTCTTCCTCCACCTAGTTGACATCACGATGCTCAACACCTACAACGTGTGGTTGGTCAAGAAAGATATGGCACCAAATCAAAAACTCAAATTCAGGGAATTTGTGTACAACGTGTCATATCAACTCCTGACGAAGTATGGCACCCCGACTCACAGGCGTACGTCATGGCGTGGGGATCACATCCCTGACCGCATCCAGGTGGGGGTGGAAAGACACTTCCCAATCCAAACGGAACTGGTTTGCACTCGTCACAGGCAGGTGAAGTGTCACGTCTGCATCAACACCTCCAGGAGAGCCCCAACAACAAAGAAAGTCACCACAATGTGCCACAAGTGCAAGGTTGCACTCTGCTTGGGGGACTGCTTCAGGGACTACCATATGTATAAACACTACTGAGTGCTGCCCCCTGCCCTGGACTCATGCCCTACCTTACCTGACCTAACTTAGACCTAACTGATCACGCTACCTCATAATTTTAGATATATATTAAACAATATATAAGTTACAAAGATGTCCCTGTGATATGCCTTTTTTCATTATAAAAATATGTGTCTTTTATTATTTAGTTTATAAGTTTCAAAGATGTCCATGTGATATGCCTTTTTGTTCACTATATCAATATATATGTTTGTTATAGCCAATATTTATATATCTTAACCTCAAATGAATTGTAAAAAAATCATTATGTTTCAATAAATCCTGTCCAACCTACTTATAAGATGATAATAAAACAAAATAAAAAATACAAGGTCATGTCATTGTATTCTTGCAATATGATATATTCTATGAATATTTCATATTGCTTGAATACAATGACATGATCTTGTAAAAAAAAAATATATCAAACATTTTCTAAACAGTATAAAACCTTCCCCATAAGCCCGCCCCTCCTGGATTCGATCTCACTGCCCTGCCATACTTTGAGATTTCCAGTCCGTCACCTTACTGACTAGGCCACAGCAGCTCATACAATATGTCACTCAAATCTTCGTGTCTACAATCGAGATGACAATATACAAAACAATTTTTTTTATCCCACCAATTTACTTTTGTAAATTGATGGGATTATTAATCATATCATGCAAAACTATATAAAACTTTCTCTCTGTCAAAAAAAGTAATTATCAAACTTTATTTGTTCAAAAATTGCCCCAACACTCACCAAAATTGCCCCTCTCAGTGTGACTCCAATCATTATCACACGGTCAGTGGGTCACCATTCCCTCCCTGCATCCACACCACCTCTCTTTGTCTGAGTTTGGCTGCCAACTAAATTCGTATAAATACAGCATGCATAAAATACTCTTCACAAATACATTTGCATTGTATAATCTTGTAAATAATGAATAACAACTGTGTGGGTGTAGAAAATTGATCAACCATCTTTCTTATATCTCGCCTACGCCCTTACGCGCGTATATTAGATTATACATAGTCATGACTATCATACAAATACTTCAAGTAGGTCTCGAATATACATTTAGATTGCATATTACTTGCAAATAAAATATCTAAGTGTTTCTGATGGCAATCTGCCCTTCCCTTTCACAAGCGTCATTCGACACCAGTCCAATGGACACCAGTCTAAATTTATCTCAGTTCCCAGAAAGGTTATCTCCCCCGTCTGTTTACTTACCTCCCTCGTTCCATCTACCCCTCCTCAAAACTACTCTATAATGTCGTACTTTATTTACAGTCAATGGCCTACCTATTTCTGTGCATACTTCACATCTGTCTAAAATTCAATGTCTGCTTGCATAAAAATGCAATTCTGAAAGCCATCTATACGAACGACATACGCATGTCTCACTTTCTCTCTCTCTCTCTCCATTCATTGTACACACAGCTGTCTTTCTTTCTTCGTTTCTTCCTTCTTTCCCTCCATCACTCCCTCCCTCCCTCCCATCCACCCACCTTTGGTCTCCCGTCTCCATAAACACATTCATAATTTGCGTATATATCGCATCAATTGTCTATATGCGGTATATTCCTTGTTATATGGGACGCCTACATACGTACACGTCTTTATTATAGCATGACAGTGCTGTAAGTACGAGATATATGTGATATTATGGCGCAACACACCCTCTCCTCCCCTTCATTCCCGCCAAACCTCAACCACATCTACGTTCCCGCCTAGAAACTCATTGATAATTCGCTTATATTTAGCAATATTTGGTCTATATGCGGCATATTCCTTGTTATATGGGTGGCCTACATACGTACACATACGTACACGTACTCTACATAGCATAAAAGTGCTCATAAAAGGAGAGATACACGATATTACGTGCTAACCCACCCTCTCCTCCCTCTGGTTCTACCCCCTGGGCGTGGGAATATTCGCCCAGGAAATCTCGCCGCTCGATGACAATCTAGCCGCGCGGTGCCATTCGCTCCACATTTTCCAACTACAGACCGCTCCCCCCCCCCCCCCAGACATTTTTGGGGGGGTCAAATATATATGGGCCGATGCCCACTAACATTCCCTACACGCTGATGTAGTTTTTATCGATATTGGCAATGGGCCCCCAAATCGTTATATGTGCTCACAGGTGTATGGTGTCTATTACCCCCTGTGCGCATTTAAGAGGTTAAGCATAAAGTTGTTTATTTGGCCGGACACCTTTTTCATAAATATGGTGTTAGCACTAGTATGGAGGAGATCATTGATGATGATGGTAACGAGGTGTCATCTGAGTTCCTAGATAATTTGAATAAAGGTGGACAGAGTGTGCCGACTGTGTCAACCGTCTTTTTTGTACATAATGCCTATAATTTGCATGACAAGACTATAATGAGTTGCCGCTTTCATTTTGCTGAGCTCTTATCCTTTGTAGATGCACCTGTATCTAGTAGTAATGCTGCATGTACTACTTTTGCTAACATTCTATTGAAAGCTCATGTCCTCAATGTAAGTGACAAACAAAAGGCTGTGGGATGCCTCAGGAGGCAAGAAAAGCTCTCCAAATAGCGATAGCTCTCCAACTAGTGATAGACATAGACATAGTTGTAATAGACATAGTGTTGTGATATGCATATAATGTTTATGTAATACGATATATGATAATAAATATCAAATTTTGACAGCACGACAAACTTGCCTCTTATTACAATCAGCCATCTTTCACCGTTTATGAGTTAGACAAAAAACGGGCAAAAATTACCAAAATTCACTAATTTGACCTTGAAATATGACCTTTTAACCTTGAAAATGACCCCAGGTGGTGTTGAAAATGTTGCTAGTGAACTCGCCGTCCTCAAAAACCCCTATTTGACCCCGAGATCGTGTCTCTAGCCCTTCTAGAAGTCATTTTAGCCCAGGACTCAGGTTAATCCTTCAGACTCAAGTTACAATCCCCGACCATGGGAGGTTTGAGTCCTTCTTTAAAGGAGTCTATGATATATACTGTATATATATATATATATATATATATATATATATATATATATACTGTATATATATATATATATATATATATATATAAGATCTTTATCAGACATTTTCATGCTAGGTATAACATGCAATAGCACATCTAGATATTTATTATAAAACAAGTATAGATATACATTATTATCATTCATCTTCTCCTGGACGACCTACATGTGTGTGCATTTTTATTTTATTTTGTTACTTCTGTTCGAGCTCTGTCTCGAGTCGGCCTAAGTATGATGATAATGTATAATAATAATTAAAATAATAATAATAATAATAATAATAAAGTAGGTGTTCAGTTTTCGCATTACCAAAAAAAAAAAAATGCATACGCAACTCTGCGACCTATAATTCTGCAAGTAGGATTGAATTTCTTAGGTAAAATTGGTTCATATACAGCATATATACAGTATATATATATATATATATATATATATATATATATATATATATATATATATATATTATATATATATATATATATATATATATATATTATATATACGGTATATATACACACAAGCTACTAAATGTTTTATACTCACAGCTGGACTTGAACCACCGACAGTCACAAGTGCCCATACTTTAATCCACTATACCACGGCGTGATAAAGGATGCTTATGTGCAGTGGATTAAAGTATGGACACTCGTCCTGACTGTTGGTGGTTCAAGTCCGCCTGGGAGTATATGTATATAATTACATTTATGATCACATTGAATCTTAACCATTTTAATATTTATCTATAATAAGGTCAGTGTAACACTATTTTGTAGCATTTTGAATATAGTGTAATTCAAATTAAAAATATCTATAAGAAAGAAATAGTGACCTTAATCTTTGACCTTCACCATTCACCTTGACCTTTGAATAACAAAAACACAAAATTTGGACAATCGTTGCATTGACCAACCGAATTTGTCAGAAAAATTTGGTGACGATACGTAACCCATTCAGTACAGTTCTGTTGGTTTCATTTCATACTGGATATTTAGACAATTTTATTTAGCTTAACCCGTCCAGCACCAGCGACGCGTCTGGCGCGTCGGCGATGTATGTAATGCACAGCCCCAGCGACGCATCTGACGAGTCACCCTAATTGCTCCGACCGTAACCTCAGGTGTAGCCACTCGAGAGGGCTCAGATTTGTATGGGAACTGTGTACGTATCCCACGCAACCGTGCCGATATATATGAAAACTCTCAAAGTCCACGTGCGTGCGCGTGAGCGCGCAATAACCTGGTTTTGGGGGGAAATTGCCTTCAATTTTTTACTCTTGTAAAATCAATTTTCGGGGGCTCTGTAGGACCATTTTTTGAGCTTTTTGATCGGTTTTTCATGGTTTTTCCTTAATTCCTAACCCATTCGCTATTGTTTCTGGAATAAAAAAAAAAATAAAAACCGGCCGGGTTCTGGGTGTCTATCTATCTATCTATTGCCTGACGCCGTGATCCCCGAAGGGGTGGCCACGAACGAACCGCCCCCATGCACCTCTGTCCCCAGTCAGTCGACGCCCCTCCCCCCAACCAGCACCGCCTTCGTTCATGTAGTTCCTCACTCCATCCTTCCACCTCATATTCGGTCTACCTCTCCCTCTCTGTCCCTCCACCTCGCTCTCGTACACCCTCTTAGTCATTCTCTCGCTTTCCATACGTTCCATATGGCCGAACCATCTCAAGTTGTTCCTTTTCACACTTTCCAGCACATCTACCTCCACACCACACCTCCTTCTTACTTCCTCATTAGTCTGTCTATCCCTCCATGTAACTCCGCACGCACTCCTTAAGTAATTCATTTCCACTGCTCTCACTCTTGGTCTGAGTCTCTCAACCAACGTCCATGCTTCGCTTCCGTAAGTCAGTGTCGGGATTACCACACTGTCATGCAAGGACTTCTTCACTTCCATACTGACCACCCTATTTCTTGTTACTGCTTTTAGCGTTCCTACAACCCTCTTCCCCTGTTGTACCCTCTCCCGCACCTCTTCATCCATAGTCCCATCTTTACTCAACACACTGCCCAGATACATAAAAGAGTTGACGATCTCCATAGCCTGACCGTTCAGCTTCACCTCACACTCTGTGACTTCACCCATTTCGAAGACCATAACCTTGCTCTTCCCCGTATTTACCTTCAAATTCCGTTTTTCGCACACTGTTCCAAACTCATTTACCAGACCCTGCAACTCCCATTCATTATCACTCATCAGAACTGTATCATCCGCAAACAGCAGTATAGGTAGCTTCCACTCAATTCCCTCCCTTTTCAGCGATACACCAACATCCACTGCTCTTGATAGTATTTCTTTCATAACTCCATCCATATATACAGTAAACAACCACGGGGACATCACACACCCCTGTTTCAAACCAACTTTCAGGTCAAAGAACTCGCTCTGCTCACTCTCCACACGTACTGCCGCCTTTGCACCCTCATACATGCTCTTCACTGCTTTCAGCAACTTGCCCTCTACTCCGTATATTCTAAGTACTTTCCACAAACCTTCTCTATCCACTCTGTCATAGGCCTTCTCCAAGTCCATAAAGGCAACATACACCTTTTGTTTCTTCTCCAGATACTTCTCCACAACACAATTCAGGGTAAAAATCTGATCTACACATCCTCTTCCCTTCCTAAAACCTCCCTGCTCGTCGCCTATCCATTTCTCAGTTCTCACTCTCACTCTCTCAATCACTACCCTACTGTATACCTTCCCTACTACGCTTAGAAGACATATTCCTCGGTGGTTCCCACACACTCCTCTTTCCCCTTTGCCCTTATATAGGGGGACTATTATGCCAGTCTTCCAGTCATCGGGTGCACTCCCCTTCTCCCATGCTAGTTTGCACATTTTCCATACCCATTCTATCACTATCTCACCACCATACCTCAACATTTCCCCACACACTCCATCTGTTCCTGGTGCTTTCCCCAACTTCACTCTTTTCATGGCTTCCCACACTTCTGACCTCCTGATCCCCACCTCCTCCTCCACTACTTCTCTTCTTCTCCCTCCCATACCATATCCAGCTATGTTTGCTGGCTCTTCATTCCTTTCATTTAGCAACTCACTGAAGTACTCCCTCCATCTTTCGACTCTCTCTTGCTTCTCGGCTAGCATTCTCCCATTCTTATCTTTCACACCCTTACTGTTTCCCTTGCTATCTTCCCTAACTTTCTTGACTTCTTTCCAGAACAGTTTCTTACTCTCCCTCCATTTTACACTCAGATTCCTTCCAAATTCCTCATCTACTCTTCTCTTACTTTCCTTCACTACTCTCTTCACCACCCTCTTACTCTCCATGTACCTCGCTCGTTTCTGTCTCTCGGAATCTTCATTCCCTCTACTACCCAACCACTCTCTATATGCTTTCTTCTTTTCTTCCACAGCTATTCTTACCTCTTCTGTCCACCATGCTGTACCTTTCACTCCCCTCCCTCTTCTCCTCACTCCACACACCTCCTCACATGCTGCACAGATCTCATCCTTAAACACCTTGCTCATCTCCTCCACTTCCTCCATAACTTCCAGGTCGAACCCACCTAGTCGTCTTTCCACTGCTCTCCATTTACATGTACATTTATTAATAATCAGCCGGGGCTCGACGGGTTAAGAAGGGCCTCCATAAAATTAGCAGGCTTTCAACTATCTTAACCCTTTTTACTACCACAGATCCGTCACAAGCTCCACAAAGTCGTCTAATTATAGCTAGAATACAATAAAAAAGACGTCACCAGTACACAAAGGGTTAAACAGTCTAGGAATAGTTTAAAGAAAATGATAAACACTCTTCTTTTGTTCTTTGACCTTGACCTTTAACCTTAAGTATTATAATATATATATATATGATTGAAATATGTTATTCAAGTAAAATGCAACTAACAGTCGCCAGCTTATCGATAATTTAGTATTTTTTTGTGATGAAGGTTAACTTATGACCTTGGCCTGTGACCTTGACCTTTATGTAGGATTATATTTTTGTTTGCTTTGATGTAACCCTAGCAAATCAAATAAGTGTGTCAAATTTGATTAAAGATCATCAGCTAGTTTCAGAGGTATTAAAGGAATAATTGACCTTGACCTTCATCTTGACCTTCATGATGTCTGAAAATTTAAAATTTAGTTTTTCCCTTGAAGCACTACTGTCTCAATGAATTTTGTGAAGTTTACATGAATAGTAAAGAAATGAGCATATTGACCTTATATTTGACATTGACCTGTGACCTTGACCTATCAAATGGAATTGTTTAGTCTTGTATGACCTTGCTCTACGCATTCCGAATATACATTATATGCCTAATGAGAATGTTACTTTAAATAAGAAATACCAGTAAAAATCACATTTCAACCTTTAACCTTGACCTTTGACCTTGAGCTTCAACCTTAGATTTGTTTTTATCAAGGATTTAATTAGTTTAACAGCAATGTTTGTATTAATTAGCATTATGAATATGGTGTAATTTATATAAAAACTTATTGATTACAAATATTGATCATATACTGTGACCTTGACCTTTGACCTTTGACTAAAAATAAAATACATATATTTGGATGGTCGTCGCATTGACCAAATGAATTTGCCTGTATAATTTGATGACAATACATTAAACAGTCAAAGAGGAGTTTAGGGAAAATGACAAATACTCTTGTTTTGACCTTGACCTCTGACCTTAACTAATACAATATTTATGTGAAATTTTGTATACTGTATAATTATGATATTTAAGTAATAAGCCATAACACAGCCAGTTTTCTAAAATTTGAATAATCTTTTTTTATAAATAATTAATGTTGACCTTTGATCTTGACCTGTGACCTTGACCTTTATGTAAGAATACATTATTTTTGCATTGAAATTGCCCATGGAAATCAAATAAGCATGCATAATTTCATTAAAACCCATCAGTTAGTTTCATATATATTGATAGAATAGTTGACCTTGACCTTTGACCTTTATCTTGACCTTTATATGTCTCAACATATATTATTTTCATTTTCACTTCAAGTGCAACTATCTCACCAAATGTTGTGAAGTTTGCATGAAAAGTAAAGAAAATAGCATATTGACCTTTTATTTGACCTTGACCTGTGACCTTGACCTTTCATATGGAATTGAATAGTTTAATTGTATGACCTTGGCCTAGGTATTCCGAATATACAAGGTAAGCGTATTGAGAATCTAACATTTATTATAAGAAATACTAGTAAAAAAACTATTTTGACCTTTGACCTTGAACTTTGACCTGAACATTTAGAATATTTATCAAAAATGTGTGCAATACGATATCAAGGTTACCAGTAACTTGTATAGTGAAAATGAAGACATTTTAATAATAACTCAAAATAAATAGTATAAGTTGACCTTTCACCTTGGCCTGTGACCTTTACCTTTATGTAAGAGTAAAGAAAACAATACATCGACATTGCCCAGGAAAATCAAATAAGCATGACTAATTTCATTAAAACCCATCAGTTAGTTTCATATATTTTTATAGAATAGTTGACCTTGACCTTTGACCTTGACCTTCATGTTGTGTCTCAAAATGTATTATTATCCTTTTTATTTAAAGTGCAACTATATTGCCAAAGTTTGTGAAGTTTGCATGAAAAGTAATGAAATTAGCATATTGATCTTTTATTGACCTTGACCTGTGAGCTTGACCTTTCATATGGAATTGTATAGTTTCTTGTATGACCTTGTCCTAAATATTCCAAATATACATAGTAAGCCTAGTGAGAATCGATCAGTTAATATAAGAAATGCCAGTAAAAAAACAAAAAAAATTTGACCTTGACCTTTGACCTTGACCTTTGACCTTACCCTTCAGAATATATATCATAAATTTGGGCAATAATATATCGAGGTTAGCAGTAACTTGTATAGTGAAAATGAAGAAATTTGAGTAAAAACTAAGACACATGAAATATTGACCTTATATTTAACCTTGACCTTTGACCTTAACCTTTAAGTTAAATTGAAAATTTATTTTTGACTGACATTCGCATTGACCAAATTAATATACCTGTGAAATTTGGTGAAAATCCATTGAACGGTCTAGGAGGAGTTTCCGGACGGACGACGACGACGACAGACAAGTTGACTGATGGTGCACAGTATACGGGCGGGATCTGTGTGTGCGATACCATTCTGCTTCGCAGAGTTGATAATATATACATACATCATTATCAACAGTGTCATCATAGAAAATAATATTAGCCATAAAACCCGTGGGCCAATTGACCACCAACCCCCTTCTCCCCCCCAAACTACCATTACTCCCAATACCATTTATTTACCCCAGGACGATTGGCCCACTTTTTCCAATTAATTATCAGGACCATTCCACGCAGCCAATAAGAGAGCTCAAATCACGGCACATAAATTGTCCCGGGAAATTTGTGCTGTAAAGTATAAATGTAAAGCTCTATTGAATTTAACTGGTGTGTGGGTGTGTGTGTGGGTGGGTGTGTGTGGGTGTGTGTTTATTTGTGTGTGTATGTGACCCTTCTAGGTTGCTTGTCCTCCAGAACACTGAGGATCAAGTGTCCAAACAGTGGTTTAGAGTGGGTAAGGGAACATTGGAAAGGGAACTACTGCCCTGGAATTAATGTCCGTGGCAGGATTAGAAAGTTAATAGGGGACAGATGGGTTAGTAACTGAGGGAGAATAAAATATAGTTATTAATTTACAAACGCACTCAGTCGCGGGTTTGATGCGAGATATTTGTCTATGCGAAGTTTAAATGAATCAACGGTACTGCAGTCTATAACGTCTCAGGGAAACCCATTCCACAAGTTGACAACTCGATTGAAAAAGAAATTCTTAGATTTTTGGGAGTTAAAAGATTTAACAATCATTTTGCAACCGTTTCCCCACTTGTAATTAGATTGGTCGATAGTGAAGTACTTACTACAGTTCATATTGTGATGCCTTTGATGATTTTCAACACTTGAATTAAGTCGCCTCTTAATCTGCGCTGCATTAAAGGAAATATATTTAATTCTCTAATACGCTCCTCGCATGGTTTGTTCTTTAGGCTAGGTATCGTTTTGGTAACTCTACGTTGAATTGAACTCGTTCTAGCTTGTCTATATCTTTTTGGTGATAAGGGCACCAGGATTGAACGCAGTATTCCAGAAGAGGGCGGACTAAGGAATTGTAAAGGGTTAGGATAACTTCTTTGGATTTATGCTCAAATATTTTTTTGTTTGCTTTCTTAACAACTTCTTAACATTGTTGACTCGGTTTTAGGTTACTCGATATTTTTACTCCCAGATCGGTTTCTCTGTTTACATTCTTAAGCTGAGTGCCATTCATCGAATAGTTTGCTTTCTCATTTTGGTGTCCGATAATTATGTAGTACTTTACATTTATCCGCATTGAAACTCATTTGCCAAATTTGGGCCAAACATGACAACTTATCTAGATTGTGTTGCATATCGTCAACTTTTTCTTTTGAGAGTACGCTATTTGCAATTTTTGTATCGTCAGCAAATTTTGAGATTGTACAGGTGAGACCCTCATATATGTCGTTGATGTAAATTAGAAAGAAAATCGTTCCTAGTACCGATCCATGGGGTACCTCGCTACTTTCATTGGTCCATTTAGATGCCTTACCGTTTATGACTACTCTTTGCTTTCTGTCGCTGTGTGTTTGTGTGTGTGTGTGTGAGTGTTAGTATTCATGTGCGTACTTACCATAGTATATGCAATAAAATAATTTATTAAAAAAAAAATCTTTATATAAATAAATCGCGAAAAACAAACTATGAATATCAGACTTTTCCGAATCCTGACAAGCTGCCTAGCGAGTGAATACGGTAATGTAACCTTAACCCTTGTCTAGCGGGGCTGGACTTAAGCCGGTCTAGAGAAGAAAGGACTATGTGGCGGGGCCCACCTTAAGTCGGTAGCAATTTTTAGCACATAATTGGCTCTGAGAGAGAGAGACGAGCGGTGGGAGGAGCGTAGGTTCACTCTGACCGCCCGGCACGGTCCCCGCGGCAACTAACCTCCCCTCCTCACTCATCCACACCCATTACCTCGCTACACAGGGAATTATGTAAGGAAATTACCTTATTTTAGCAATTTTTCCTTCGTGTTGCACGATCGTTGCAAGAGAACCAGTGGTCGTAGAAGGATGGTTCTGGTGTCATTGGAAAGCTCAATTAATGCCCTTTCAGGGATACATAATTGTATTACGCTCTGGCTCTTGTTTATACATGAAAAAGAGCACGGAAAGAAGGTAGTTTAGGGTAAAACTACCCGCTTGGCGGGTAGTAGAAGTTACTGACGGGCCCGCTCTTAGGGCGTTAAATATCTATAATCCATTCATCATAGGTAGGCCAGAAATCGTGAACTATATCCTCTGTAACTCAAATTGGGCCAGAGCGAATGGGCTGTAGATTTTCTCACCTACTCCCTGGCTGACTCTTCCAGAATGGTGAAAATATTAGCTTGATTACTCTAGTCGTTTTTTTATTTACTGTACACAGGTTAGGGGTCATGATTGCACTATAGTAATGTTGATGGGTAGGTGACCATGTAGGCACCTTTCAGACGAATCGACTTCTGGAACTCTAAATGATCTGTTTATATATATACTGGTATATATATATATATATATATATATATATATATATATATATATATATATATATATATACCTGTATATATATATATATATATATATATATATATATATATATATATATATATATATATATATATATATATATATTATATCAGTGGTAGGTACATTTCCAGGATATATAATTTTGTAGATGAAGAGTAGGACAAGAGCCACAACAGTATACATGTTGAGAATTATTTATTTGCAAATTTTCGGACGTATCACACATCCATCATCTGGCTATATTTCAACATACGATCCTAAATAGAAAGTAACCTAGTGTAAACATATGTTAAGTACAAAGCTTGTGAGGATCTCTTAACTTTTTCCAAAAGTAACAATGCAAAATATACAAAAGAAGAACTTCATCCTTTTAACCAATAAATATGTCATTAGTATAAAGTATCGTATGTTGAAATATAGCCTGATGATGGATGTGTGATACGTCCGAAAATTTGCAAATAAATAATTCTCAACATGTATACTGTTGTGGCTCTTGTCCTACTCTTCATCTACAAAATTATATATATTTATTTTTAGATTGACTTTCTTTTTCTTTTTTCATTCAATATACAGTACATTTTAATACTTTCTTCCCTATCATGTACAGTATATATTTACTTTTTTTTTCTCCTTCCAGGTACGCTTTGGGTGCTATAGAGATGTCTTGGATAACGTCACTTGCTACACGGATATACAGGTAAGATCATTGTGTGTGTGTATGTGTGTGTGTGTGTGTGTGTGTAATTTATCTATTCAATGAGATATTCAGAGTATGGTGAAATATTTAGGCCAGTCACTACTTGAGTATTATCATCATCACCATCAGCCTGGGTTAGTCCACTGCAGGACAAAGGCCTCTCCCAAACGTTTCCACTCCAACCGGTCAGATGATAGTCTGTTCCATCCTACCCCAGCAAACTTTCGGATCTCATCCCTCCATATAGTTCTCTGTCTACCCCTTCCTCTAGCTCCATCCCTAGGTTCCCATTCCGTTGCTCTAGTTGTCCATCTTTCATCATCTCTGCTAAATATATGACCTTAACAGGACCATTTCTCTGTTTTATAATAATGGGAATATCTTTTACTTGTGTTTGTTCTCTTATCGAAGAGGCTCTCTTCTTATCTCTCCAAGTTATACCTAACATTATCCTCTCCATTCCTCTTTGGGCACTCCGAAGTTTACGTTCTAGACACTTTATTATACTCCAAGTTTCTAATCCATAAATGAGTACAGGGAGGACACATTGGTTGTATACACCCAACCCTCTGCTATCACGGGTTTTGCTATAGCGTTTATGTGCTATCACGGCTACCTTAAAAACCCTAAAATTTCCTTATCGCGTCCCAAAAGGGTGCTATCGCGGCTCCGTACCGACGGGAATGTTCAAACACGCCGCCCGATGACGTCACAGAACATCGGCGGCGGTGAATGCCTGTGATCGGTGGACAGGCTGGCAACCATTGTGTTGGAAAACGACATGTTTACAAATTTCAGACCTAAAGGAGGTGTATGTTGCTTCGCAAAATCTGAAATTGCCCTGGAGGAGGTTACTAGTTTCAATTGTCCCTATTTTGATTATTCTATATACAAATTAATTTCTGCTGGTAAATTTAAATACATATGTTGCATCTACCGTTCCCCAAATACTCCTCCAGAGCAAAGTCTGTTTGATTCTCTGTCCTCACAACTCAGTGTCCTCAACTTAAATGCTTCTTCTGAAATCACTGTGTTGGGTCATTTTAATGTCCATAATGTTGAATGGCTCACTCATTCAGCCAGGACTGATGATGCTGGTCTTGAATGTGAGCTATTTGCAGAATCATTTTATCTCACTCAACTAGTCAACCAACCCACCTGTGTACCAGATAATCCTAATCATAATTCCCACCTACTGGACTTATTTTTAACAACCAATTCAGAAAATTATGATGTTACAGTGAGGTCCCCGCTTGGATCTTCTGATCACTGTCTGATACAGGCCACCTGTCTATCACCTACCACACCTTCCCACTCTGAACCTGTTTTGGTGACTAAATGGCATTACGATAGGGCAGACTGGGAGGGTCTTCAGGGTTTCTTTATTGATATTCCCTGGACCTCTTTCTTTTCTAATGATGCACACTCCACCTTGAGCCACATACAAGATTTTGTAAAAATGGGAATGGAAACTTTTATTCCTCATCAAAAGTACAGTAAAAGATCTAATTCACCTAAATGGTTTGACCATAATTGTGCTAGAGTAACTGAACAAAAAGCAATAGCCTACAATGCATACACAAGATCAAAAACTCATGAAGCCTTTAATTACTTTAGAAACATCAGAAATCATGCCAAAACTGTATTAAACCTAACTAAATCAAACTTTCTCCACAAGCAGGCAAATAAACTTCTAAATAATCCAAATGATAATAAAATATTTTGGTCTACTCTTAACTCATTTAAATCCAACTTCACTACTGCTTCATCCATTCCACCATTAAAATCTCCGACTGGCAATCTTGTAAGTGACCCACGAGGTAAAGCTAACCTTCTTGCGGATATTTTCTCCACCAACTCAACCTTACATGAAATAAATCAAGATGTCCCTGTACTTAATTTTAATTCGCCTGAAATTCCCTCACTTAAGATCCACACCAGACATGTCAAAACTATTTTGCAGAATATCTCAGTAGATAAGGCTCCTGGTCCAGATGAAATTCCTCCAATAGTACTTAAGAATTGCTCCTTGGTGCTCGCTCCTGTATTGGCAACATTTTTCCGTCTGTGTACTTATACCTCATGCTTCCCAGTACCCTGGAAAGAAGCAAACATCCATCCAGTTCCTAAAAAAGGTGCCGCTTCAGATCCATCAAACTACAGACCAATAGCTATAACTTCCACTCTTGGTAAAGTCTTTGAAATTATATTAAATAATCACATAATTAAGCATCTTGAGAATAATAAATTAATCAGTGATAGGCAATATGGTTTTAGACGATGTCGATCAACTGCAGACATGCTTTGCCTTCTTACGCATCAAATCAACCAAGCTACAGACCAACATGGTGAAACACATACAATAGCACTGGATATATCAAAGGCATTTGATAGAGTCTGGCATCAATCCTTATTGTCGAAGATGTCACACTACAGCCTTGCATCATTAGTTCCACTAATTTCTTCTTATCTTCATAACAGAAAAATATGTGTAATGGTAGATGGCCTTTATTCTCAATTTCACTCAATAAATGCTGGTGTTCCCCAGGGATCAGTTCTGGTCCAAATTCTGTTCCTCATTCATATCAATGATCTCATATCTACCACTCATAATCCAATACATTCCTACGCAGATGACTCAACACTCCACAGTTCCTTCACATTTACCAATTCTTTCACCCAACCTGATCTTATAAATTCAAAAATAAACACTGCAATTTCTCTGAACCAGGACCTTTCTAGAATTAATGGATGGGGACAAAAGAATCTAGTTTCCTTTAATGCACAGAAAACCAAATACATTCAATTTTCTAACCGACAGAATCTCACTGACTCCCATATATTTTTTAATGATGTAAATATTCCCACTTTCCCTAGTATTGACATTCTCGGTGTAACATTAACTACTAACTTGAGCTAGACACATTATGTTAGAAGCATTGCTAAGAATGCCTCTAAAAAACTGGGACTCCTGTACAGAGTTCGAGAATTCTTCACTGACGAGCAGTTGGCCGTGATATGTAAAAGTCATGTGCGTTCTCAGATGGATTACTGTTCACCTCTGTGGGGTGGAAGTGGAGTGGTTGCATTGAGGCAGTTGGACAAAATTCAAAATAAAGCTATTAGATTAATCAATAACCCTGCAATCACACAGGACCTTCCTACATTATCCATACGATGAAACGTTGCATCCCTTGCATTATTCTACAGATATTTTCACAGCAATTGTTCCGAGGAACTTGCTTCAATTGTGCCGCCTCTCCACATCTTTCCGCGTAGAACTGGGGCAGCTGAGAGCACCCATGAATTTACACTTTCTCCTCCACAATGCAGAACTTCTGCTTATCAGAATTCATTTATCCCCAGAGCTACTACTCTTTGGAATTCACTTCCCTCGAATTGCTTTCCACAAACTTACAATCTGCAAATGTTTAAATCCAGTTGTTACAAACATTTTATGAATGGAGGATGCCTTTAAGCACATGGACCTTTTTGTTTTATCTGTGTTTTTCCTTCCTCCGTTCATTGTCTCTTTAAAAAAAAAAAAAAAAAAAAAAATACAGTATATGATTGATTTCAAATATATTATGTTTGGTAAGTAATCTCCTCATAATATGTATTTAAGTATTCTCGTCAAATGCATTCAGTGATAGGGACAGTGGCCCTGGTGGTAATGATAAAGGAAATAAATGCCCACCATCAAAACAGACAGAGAGCAAACGCCGGTCTAGGCTACCAACGCCGACGCTGTGTCAGATGAAAGCGCCGAAATTATGCCAATGAATTAGGCTAGGCTATACAGTATATGACTGATTTCAAATATATTATGTGTGGTAAGTAATCTCCTCATAATATGTATTTATAAGTATATATGGTAAACAAAATGTGAAAATAGCAAGAAAAAGGTCAAAATTATGGACCTCTGCACCAATTATTTAATTATTCCCATAAGTTTTTCAGTTCTGCTATGGCGAATCTCGCTATAGCAGTAGAATTAGGGCACCAATTACCCGCGATAACATAATTGAGCTCTGTTTACCAAATGCAATATATATATATATATATATACCGGTATATATATATTTATATATATATATATATATATATATATATATATTAATATATACAGTATATATAAAGGGTACATTACTGCCAGCCTATGTGCCGAGATTGTAAGAGTAACCGGCCTTCGGCCGTGACATTTTTTCTATCGAAAAATGTAAAAAAAAATCATGAAGAGGGGTCTAAGGGGTGTTTTGTAAGCTTGATGGAGGTCTAGGGAGGAAACTAATATAATAATAAAAAATACACAAATGAGCAAATATAAATAGACCGTCTCCCTTTAAAACCTTCCAGCTACTGGCTGCCACTCGTCCCCTTGGTCAGACGAGAAGGCCAGAATATGTGAGTAGACGAGTGAGTGTGTGTGTTTGTGTGTGTGTGTGTGAGAGAGAGTGAGAGCGAGGGTAAACCTTCCAAACTACTGGCTGTCACTCGTCCCCTTGGTCAGACGAACAGGCCAGAATATGTGAGTAGACAAGTGTGTGCGTGTGCGTGTGTGTATGTGTGTTGAATCCAGTCTACAGAAACAAATTTAGCAAGAGAACGTATTGTAGGAGTGTGTGTGGAATTTTTAAGTTTGTGTACCTTTCAATAATTGTATATTCATAATGATTAAAAAATATATATATATTTATTCCCGCTGAAATTCTTGGGCAGCGTCAAACAATTTAATGTGTGAAATAAATCAGTGGAATGTATTGATGTTAGAGCTTATCGGGAAGTGTCTTGGCTTAAACCGGTGTCACACGAGCGCTTTTTCCGGCAATTTTCGATGGCCAATTTTTTTCTTGCAGTATTTTGACTCACATTGGCAAAGGAAACTAGACTGGAGGTAGATTATGTTAGGTGGCTGATTTATGATAGTACTGAAATTTTGAAGATGCCAGACTACAATTGCCCGTAAACATAGACGTAAACAAAGCTCGTGTGACACCGCCTTAAGACAGTTAGCGTTCACTACAGAATTCCAGCGTGTAAATGTCTTAAATATTAGACCGAAGTTTTGAGAGTCTATCAATGTAGGTGTTAGTTAGAATGTCACGAAGGCATTTACTGTACAGTCGGCCTAAAAACTTATCAATATTTGGTATCAGTAATATCTAAAACTTGATTTATTCTTTTCGAGTCAGATATGCAAACATGATCCTACACTTATCCACCCTATTCAACATCTAACAGACATTATTACAGCACAGACCGAGGCAAACGTAATGCCAGATGAGACATGACTTATTAGCGCCACCGTACAAGCGCAAACAAACCCCTAAAATGGATAAAATAAATACACACACACACACACAGAGAGAGAGAGAGAGAGAGATGTTGGTAATCATTGTTGAAATAACTTTGAAAAGTTAACAGAAAGAATATAAGCACCATATAAGGAGGAGCACTTTATTGACAACGTTTCGCAGATAGCTTCTTCTGGTCACAGTGACCTGAAGAAGCTATCTGCAAAACGTTGTCAATAAAGTGTTCCTCCTCATATGGTGTTTATATTGGCAATAACTATTGGAAACATTAATCCAAAGTAAATAAAATAACAAAATGAACGATTCAAAGCAAATAGTACCAACCTACGTATTGTATGAAATATTAACATACACGAACCCATGATTTAAAGTACTCGTAAATACAGACCATATTTATATTCCAAATATAAAACAGCAATTTCACAGTTTTGTAAATTATGGGGTGAGGGGTCGTTTTTCTAGTCCCCCTTCTTCCTTGTGTTTGGCCCCATTAGTTATCAGATTTTAAGACGTTCGCGAACACCCATTAGTTTGACGATTTTAAGACCTTTCGTCCTATTTTTGTTTCAACATTAAAACTGTTCGTGTAATTTAGGTGTAATTTTTTCCTGGCGAGCGATAGTGAGCCTCTAATTTAAGAGGATCTGAAAAATGTACAAATTTATCTTGAAGGAGGGTCTTAGATATATATACCGGTATATATATTTTGTTTTTAAGCTTGATGGAGGTCTAGGGAGGAAACTTAAGTAATAATAAAAATATACATACATGAGTAAATAAATACGCCCATCCCCCCTATAAAGTACTCGTAAACACGTAAACTCGTAAACATATGGTCTATATTTATATTCGCAATACAAAATAGCAACGCGATTCACAGTTTTATAAATTAATAGTAGCGGGTTGTCAGATGGATTTGCCGACTAATATAACTGAATACATATAATTGCCCACAATATTTTGGAGGTAATGAATGTTTACTGATGATGTTTATATACCTTTTATTTTTATTTTTTGTCTATAATTATATTTATTAATTCATATATTTATATATCTAATGAATTGTTAATGATGATTTATTTTTATTTTGTTTTATGTATATATTTATTTACTATATAATATTTATATATAAATTGTTTTCTTATTTATTGTTCTCTCTTCTTTTTTAAGCTTGATGGAGGTCTGGGGAGGAAACATTAAAACAAATAATATTACAAAATAATGATAATAGTAATATAATCATATTTTAATAAATAAATATATACCGGTACTCATTAACTAAGAATTTCCCCTCAAGTATTAAGTTTTGGCAGCGTAATGTTTCCTTAAATATAACAAAACCACTCCAATGTACATAAAATATATACAGTATATAGTAATTTAGTAGATAACATTCCCTAAAACAGAAATCGACAAGGCAAAACATTGCACTGTACGAAAATATATACCCGCAATATTTCGGAATTAATGTGTTTTAACCCTTTGAGTACCAGCGACGTGTGCTATAATTCATTCTAGCTATATTTAGACGATATTATGCAGCTAGGGAAGGAAATGTGGTAGTTAAAAGGGTTGTCTGAGCTATATTGAAGCCATATTATTGCTAGAGGTCCTTCCTAAGCTTAATAACATCGCCTAATAGTTGCCAGAATACAATGAAAAGGACGTCCCTGGCACTGTATTGGTTAACTGATGACGAGGTGTATATATATATGTTAGTAAAGCCAGGTAATAAATTTTCTTTAATACATACGAGGTTGAAAGAAATGGCAATTTCTGCGTTGGAAATTTTATTATTCAAGGTTTCCAGGTCTCTGATGAGTTTTCGCTGGGTGGCAGGAAGTAGATGAATGAGGTTAGCAAAATTCATGGTGGTACAGGGTTACATTAATGTACATGATGATACAGGATATACGACGCGTTTCACTGGACAACCAGCATTATCAAGTAAGGATAGAAAGATATAAAAGGTAAACAGGAAGGGTATATATAGAGGGTGGAGGATCAGACGAGGCGAAAATCATGGGGCAAAAGTCTGCTATTGGTGGAGGGGTATTCTAGGAGTGTTAGAGAGAGATCCGCGTCACGCAGGCGCACTGGATGCGGGAAGGTGGTGGTCGGTTGGCGGGGTCGAAGCTGATTGGCTGCGTGTCGAGGGGCGTGGCCTAAGTTGCGTAGTACGTGTGGCGCCACACGGGCGGGTGCCCGACCCCGAAAGGGGTTGAAATAGGGGAGCTATCCCCCCCCGCCAAAGGCAGCTTTCTAGGGCCTTTCCTAGCTGATGCTGAGATGATTGGGTTCTAGTCATGTGGTGATGGGCTGGTCTATCAGAGTGAGAACTAAGCGATCTCTGCCATACCCATAGCTTACCATGACTGTTGCTTTAACTTATATATTTTCTAGATCTCAAGTGACGGCGTCTTTTCCGTGGATTGACCTCCCAATCTACCAAGATTGGAAGCCAAAGCGTCACATTTTTCCCTTGCCCCTCAACTTTCTCTTCATAATTGCTGAGGGGCACAGGGCCCTGGGTGGGGCTTTGGTTTCCCGGGCGTTTCCGCACCCTCCTCAGCTCCCCGCCATGGAGTGGCTTCGGTCACCCAGGCTTTATTGTGGTCGGCAGGGAGGGTTCTGTGGGGGCGCTCGGTTATGGCCTTGGAATTGCTTGGGGCCTTGGGGCTGTTCGGCCAGGCAGCTTGGGGAACAACATCAACAACAACAACAATTAATTAATCCCGCGTCCGAGTAAATAGACCGGATCACAGCTATTCAACCCCAGGCCAGAATTCAATACAAATAAAACACACAAATTAATATATAAATACACTTTGTGGATTTAAGGGTATCACACGAGCTCTTTTTCCGTCAACATTTATCCTCAACACTGGTCTGGCAATATATGAGGTCAAGATTATATATACTGTATATCTGTAAGCCTAATTCATCTATCCGATAACAGGTCAAAATATTCCAGAAATGTTGTCAAGAAAATGTTGATCATCGAATGTTAACCCTTTTTGTACCGGTGATGTCTTTTTTGTTATATTTCATCTACATTTAGACGATTTTATAAAGCTTAGGATGGATATATGGTAACTTAAAGGATGAATGGCGATAGTCTGTAGCCTTATAATTGGCAGACGTCCTTCCTAAACTGATTAAAATCGTCTAATAGTTGCCAGGACGACGTCAGGCGACGTCATTTTAACTAAATTTTTCGAAAATGTAGTTAAAATGACGTCGCTGGTAAAGAAGGGATTAATTATAAAAAATTTACTCGTCCTCTCTCCCTGGCAGTCTCTTCCAGTTTACGCCAGCAGCCAACCAAAATGCAATATAATTCCTACTGACCATCTCAATAGGCCACGGTCTTTTGGTTTATTGCAAAGATAAGTTGGCTAAAATGTCACCTGCATCGGTTAAGGGGGTAGTGCTTCTTTTTTGGTCTATGTATTTATTTATTTTATATATTTTTTAGTTTCATCGCTAAACCTCCATGAAGCTTTAAGAAATACACCCTAGAACCCCTTTCAAGATAAATGTGTATATTTTTCGGTAGAAAAATGGCCCGGCTCGCTATCGCTTGCCAGGAAAAAATCGACACCTAAATGGCATGAAAGGTCTTAATATTAACAAAGAAATGGGGCGAAAGGTCTCAAAATCACCAAAAGAATAAGCTGAATGTCTAAAAATAAAATAAAATAAAGGGGCTGAGCCTGAGGGAGAAGAGGATCCATAAAAAGCGACTCCTCCCCCTTAAGACAGACTTCTGACTGACTTTCACGGCATTATTCGGTATGTTTGACTGTTTTCTCTTTGTTTGTTGTGAGAAACACGCACTATAGGTCCTAATGTCCCAAAGATGACACTCAGCTTAGGTAGTGCTTTGGGAGAGCTAGCTTGTTTGTGTCTCATAAGAACACAAGAACATAAGAAAATGGGAGTCTGCAGAAAGCCGATTGGCCTAAGCAAGGCAGATCCCTGTCCCACACAACCCCAATTACAAAGCCCAATTATAGGCTGAACACTCTAATACCCTGAGGATCATCTTACCAAAACGGTTAGAGATTTAACGCAGGATTACGGGGTCTGCAGAGTGCTGATTGGCCCAACCCTGCTGATCCCCCTTCACACCCAACCCTTCTCGTCCATATGCTTATCCAATTTTATCTTAAAGCTCCCTATCGTTTTTAATCCCACTATAGCACTTGGTAGTCCATTCCACCCATCTACAACTCTGTTACCAAACCAATATTTGCCTATATCTTTTCTGAAGCGAAATTTATCTAATTTGAAACCATTGGTACGAGTTCTTTCGCTATCACTGAGCTTTAGTACATTTGTCATGTCCCCTTTGTTAATCCCACTAACCCACTTGAACACCTCTATCATTATCCCCTCTAACTCTGCGTCTCTCTAACGAATGTAAGCCTAATTTCTTCAACCTTTCTTTATACGGAAGATTTCTAATATTATGGATCATTTTTGTCATTCTACGTTGTACTCTCTCCAATGAATCTATGTCCATTCTGTAATAAGGACACCAAAATTGAACAGCATAATCCATATGGGGTCTCACTAATGACAAGTAAAGTTTTAAGATAACATCAGCAGTTCTGCTACTCACACTCCTAGAGATGAACCCGAAAATCCTGTTTGCCTTGTTTCGAACGCTTATACACTGTTGTCTAGGCTTCAAATCATTGCTAACAAACACACCTAGATCTTTCTCACAATTCGAGTTTTCTAATTCCATATTAGCTAGTTTTATATTTAACATTTGTATGCATCTTCCCTATCTTTAATACCTTGCATTTGTCAATGTTAAACTTCATCTGCCAATTTACTGACCATTCGTGTAAGGTATCTAGATCCCTTTGGAGGCACTCTATATCTCTATCTGAATCAATTGTTCTCCCCATATTGGTATCGTCTGCAAATTTACTTATCCTACTAGTTATACCTAAATCAAGGTCATTTATGTATATAACAAACAACAGAGGACCTAATACAGATCCCTGGGGGACACCACTTTTGACTGCTCCCCATTCTGACTTCGTACCATTTATGCTGACTCTCTGCTTCCTACCAATTAGCCATGACCTAATCCATCCCAACAACGCCCCACCTATTCCATGCGCCTCAACCTTTCTCATCAATCTCTCATGTGGGACTCTGTCGAAAGCTTTACTGAAATCTAAATATATTATATCATATGACTTGTCATTATCTACTGCTTCATATACCTCTGAGAAAAAACTAAGCAAATTAGTAAGGCAAGAACGTCCCTGAGTGAATCCATGCTGAGAAGAATTTATTAAATTAAATGTATCTAAGTGGTTTCTAATTTTACTAGCAATAATTGACTCTAGTAAGCTTTCCTATGATTGATGTAAGACTAATGGGACGGTAATTGGATGCTATTGATTTGTCACCTTTTTTGAAGATCGGAACTACGTTTGCAAGCTTCCAAGCTTCTGGAACTATACCTGTCTCCAATGACTTGTTAAATAAAAATGTTAATGGGTAACTTAGCTCATCCCTACATTCTTTTAATACTCTAGCATATACCTCATCAGGACCAGGCGATTTATGAGGTTTCAGTCTGTCAATTTCCTTAAGCACATCATTTCTACTTATAGTAATCGTACTTAACCTATTATATATATGTATATATATATTATATTATATATATATTATATATATGTTAGTAAAGCCAGGTAATAAATTTTCTTTAATACATACGAGGTTGAAAGAAATGGCAATTTCTGCGTTGGAAATTTTATTATTCAAAGTTTCCAGGTCTCTGATGAGTTTTCGCTGGGTGGCAGGAAGTAGATGAAGGAGATGAGCAAAATTCATGGTGGTACAGGGTTACATAAATGTAAATGATGATACAGGATATACGACGCGTTTCACTGGACAACCAGCATTATCAAGTAAGGATGGAATGATATAAAAGGTAAACAGGAAGGGTATATATAGAGGGTGGAGGATCAGAGGAGGCGAAAAACAAGGGGCAAAAGTCTACTATTGGTGGAGGGGTATTCTGGGAAAGAGAAAGGGGGGAACCGCTTCACGCATGCGCACTGGATGCGGGATGGTGGTCGGTTGGTGGGGTCGAGGCTGATTGGCTGCGTGTCGAGGGGCGTGGCCTAAGTTGTGTGGCGCCTGCGGAAGACGAAGCTGAAGGAGGTAGCGCGGGGGGCTGCG
>CM064577.1:20897716-20955625 GCA_032716605.1 Paralithodes platypus | reverse complement strand
AGCAGACAGTGCTCTAGTACGAGATATATGTGATATGATGGCGGAACACACCCTCTCCTCCCCTTCATTCCCGCCAAAGCCTCAACCACCACCTACGTTCCCGCCTTAGAAACTCATTGATAATTCCGCTTATACTATAGACAATATTTGTGTCTATATGCGGGCATATTCCCTTGTTATATGGGTGGCCTAACAACCGTAACCATACGATACACGTTCTCTAAATAGCATAAAAGTGCTCAAAAAGGAGAGACATAGAGCAGGCCGAATTGGCCAGGCTAGAAAGCGGGTGAGAAGATCCCATGACATTCATGGGGCCTCGGGAGCGCCTGCCGATGATAGTAGCTAACTGACAGCAGCCTGTCTTCCTTCGCTCCTTGCCTTCTTCTCTCCCTTCCCTCCTCTTCCTCCCTGTGCCCACCCACCCACCCCTCCACCCTCTCGTTTCCAAACGTCTCCATTAAACAGATTCATAATGTGCGGATATATCGCATCAATTGGTCTATATGGCGGTATAATTTCCCTTTTATATGGGACGCCTACATACGTAACACGTCTTTATTATAGCATGACAGTGCTCTAAATACAGAGAGATGACGTGATATTATGGTGCGACACCAAACAACCCGCCTCTCCCTCGCATTCCCGCCTTCATTCTGATCCCCCTTCCCGAATCCTTACCCGTCCAAACCTCAACCACATCTACTGTTCCCGCTTAGAAACTCATTGATAATGTCGCTTATATAATAGCAATATTTTTGGTCTATATGCGGCATATTCCTTGTTATATGAAGGGGGCCATCCACCGACGTTACAACATACGTACTACGTTTCCTCTAAATAGCATAAGAAGTGTCTCAAAAAAAGGAGGAGTACATAGAGCAGCAATTGGCCATGCTAGAAGGCTGAAATCCCATGACATTCAGAGGACTCGTGGCGCACTCCGTGATTAGTACTACTACAAGCTGCGGGTGTTCGCCCTTCCTTCCTTGGCCTATGCTTCTCTCCCTTTCTCCCTGCCTCCCTTCCCACCCCCCCCCCCCACCCACCTCTCGTTTCCCGTCTCCCTTCCATAAACACATTCATAATGATGCGTATATATCGCATCAATTTGGTCTAATATGCGGTATATTCCTTGTTATAATGTGGTTCCTACATACGCAACGAAGTGAGGAACAGGTCTTCTTTAAAGTTATAAGCATGACAAGATGCTCTAAATACGAGATATACGTGATATTATGAGTGGCGACCCAACGACCCTCTACCCCTCCCCTTCATTCCCGCCAAACCTCAACCACATCTACGTTCCCGCCTTGAAACTCATTGATAATTCGCTTATTTATTGCAATATTTGGTCTACAGTAAATGCGGCATATTACTTGTTATTAGGGTGGCCGGGAAATCTCGCCGCTCGATGACAATCTAGCCGCGCGGTGCCATTCGCTCCACATTTATTCCCAACTACAGACCGTCTGCCCCCCCCTCCCCCCCCCCCCCCCCAGACATTTTTGGGTGGGTCAAATATAATATGGGTTGGTGGGGACCGATGCCCACCACATAACATATCCCTACCCGCTGATGTAGTTTATAATCGAAATTGTAGCAATGGGCCAGTCCCCCAAATCTTTATATCTTGGCTCTACAGGTAGTATGGTGTCCTATTACCCCCTGTTGCCGCATTTAAGTAGGTTAAGCATAAAGTTGTTTATTGTGGAGCCGGCCCAACCTATTTTCATAAATATGGTGTGTAGACACCCTAGTATGGAGATGACGATCTATGCTGATGAATGATGAGTAACGAGGTGTCATCTGAGTTCCTACGAATAATTTGAATAAAGGTGGACAGAGTGGTGCCGACTGTGTCAACCGTCCTTTTTTGTACATAATGGCGCTATAATTTGCAATGACAAGACTATAATGAGTTTGCCGCTTTCATTTTGGCTGAAGCTGTTATCCCTTTGTAGATGCAACTGTATCTAGTAGTAAGTGCTGCATGTACTACTTTTGCTAACATTCCTATTGAAAGCTCATGTCCTCAAGGTGTAAGTGACGAAACAAAAGGCTGTGGGAGGCCGTCAGGAGGCAAGAAAAGCTCTCCAAATAGCGATAGCTCTCCAACTATTGATAGACATAGACAATAAGTTGTAATAGACATAGTGTTGTGATAGTGCATGCTATAACTGTTTATGTAATACGAATAATATGATAATCAAATATCAAATTTGATGACAGCACGACAAACATTGCCTCTTATTTACAATCAGCCATTCTTTCACCGTTTATGAGTTAGACACAAAAAACGGGCAAAATTACCAAAATTCACTAATTTGACCTTGAAAATATGACCTTTTATTAACCTTGATGATGACCCAAGGTGGTGTTGAAAATGTTGCTAGTGAACTCGCGCGGTCCTCAAAAACCCCTATTATGAAACCCCGATATCGTGTCCCTCTAAGCCCTTCCTAGAACGGAGTGCATTTTAAAGAAAAATTTAGCCCAGGACAACTTTTCAGGTTACTCCTTCAGACTCATTTACAATCCCCCGAGCCATGGGAGGTGTTAGAGATCCTTCTTTAAAAGGAGTCGGTATGATACTGTATATATACTGTAGTATATATATATATATATATATATATAAGGATCTTTATCAGACAGTTTTTCATGCTGAGGTCATAACATGCAATAGCAACCTCCTAGATATTTTACTATAAAACAAGTATAGGATCTACATTATTATCCATTCATCTTCTCACTGGGCGACCTACATGTGTGTGCATTTTTATATCTGTTTAAGATTTTGTTACTTGGGTGATCTTGTTCGAAGCTCTGTCTCGAGTCGGCCTATAGTATGATGATAATGTATAAACTAAAGCTAATTACAATCTATAATAATTAATAATAAAAGTAGGTGTTCAGTTTTTTATTCGCACATTTAACCCAAAAAAAAAAAAAAAAAAATGCATACGCAACTCTGCGACCTATACTTCCCCTGGGGTCAAGTAGGATTTGAATTTGTCTTAGGTAAGAATTGGTTCATATACAGCCATCTATACAGTAGATATATATATATATATATAAATATATATATATATATATATATATAGATATATATATATAGTATATATATATTATATATCTTATATATATACGAGTATATTATACACACAAGCTACTAAATGTTTTTAGATACTCACAGCTGGACTTGAACCAGCCGACAGTCCAACAAGTGCCCATACTTTAATCCACCTATACCACGGCGGTGATAAAGGATGCTTATGTGCAGTGGATTAAAGTATGGCCCACATCGAATCCAGTGACTGTTGGTGGTTCAAGATCCCGCCTGGGAGTGCTGTATATATTACATGTATGAGTCACAATTGAATCTTTAACCATTGTTAATATTGATATCTATAATAAGGTCATTGTTAAACACCTATTTTGTAGCATGTTATGAATAGAGTGTAATTTCGACATTACAAATAGTCGTTCTAAGAAAGAAATAAAGTGGACCTTACTCTGGTGACCTTCAAACCATTTCACCTTGACCTTTTGAATAAACACAACACAAAATATTGGACAATCGTTGCATTGACGACAACCGAATTTGTCAGAAAAGATTTTGTGACGATACGTAACCCTGCATTACCAGTTCTGTTTTGGTTATCATTTCATACTGGATATATTAGACAATTATTATTTAGCTTAACAAATACAAAACACGAAACCAAACACCGTCCGAGGGGGGTGGCAAAAAAACCACCAGCTAGACGCTTCTGGCGCGTACGGGCGGCGTATGTCAGTGTAATTCAAGCAGCCCCAGCGATGCGTCTGAACGAGTCCACCCCTAATTGCTACCAGACCGTAACCCCGTCAGGTGTCCCACTGCGAGAGGGCCTCAGATTTGTGATGGGAACTGGTGAAAAGCGTATACCCAACACACGCAACCGTGAGACCGATATATATGAGAACTACTCATCAAAGCTCCATTGTGGCGTGCGCGTGAGCGCGCAATAACCTGGGTTTTTGGGGAAGATTGGCCTTCAATTGTTTATACTCATTGTAAAATCCGTTTTTCCGGGGGCTAAAACTCTGTAGGACCATTTTGTTTAGCTTTTTGATCGGTTTTTCGTGGTTTTTCCTTAATTCCTAACCCATTCGCTATTGTATCTGGAATAAAAACTATTTTTCAAAACCGGCCGGGTTCTGGGTGTACATTTATTAATAATCAGCCGGGGCTCGACGGGTTAAAATTAGCAGGCTTTCAACTATCTTAACCCTTTTTACTACCACAGATCCGTCACAAGCTCCACAAAGTCGTCTAATTATAGCTAGAATACAATAAAAAAGACGTCACCAGTACACAAAGGGTTAAACAGTCTAGGAATAGTTTAAAGAAAATTATAAACACTCTTCTTTTGTTCTTTGACCTTGACCTTTAACCTTAAGTATTATAATATATATATATATGATTGAAATATGTTATTCAAGTAAAATGCAACTAACAGTCGCCAGCTTATCGATAATTTAGTATTTTTTTATGATGAAGGTTAACTTATGACCTTGGCCTGTGACCTTGACCTTTATGTAGGATTATATTTTTGTTTTCTTTGATGTAACCCTAGCAAATCAAATAAGTGTGTCAAATTTGATTAAAGATCATCAGCTAGTTTCAGAGGTATTAAAAAATAGCTGACCTTGACCTTCATCTTGACCTTCATGATGTCTGAAAATTAAAAATTTAGTTTTTCCCTTGAAGCACTACTGTCTCAAAGAATTTTGTGAAGTTTACATGAATAGTAAAGAAATGAGCATATTGACCTTATATTTGACATTGACCTGTGACCTTGACCTATCAAATGGAATTATGTTTAGTCTTGTATGACCTTGCTCTACGCATTCCGAATATACATTATATGCCTAATGAGAATGTTACTTTAAATAAGAAATACCAGTAAAAATCACATTTCAACCTTTAACCTTGACCTTTGACCTTGAGCTTCAACCTTAGATTTGTTTTTATCAAGGATTTAATTAGCTTAACAGCAATGTTTGTATTAATTAGCATTATGAATATGGTGTAATTTATATAAAAACTTATTGATTACAAATATTGATCATATACTGTGACCTTGACCTTTGACCTTTGACTAAAAATAAAATACATATATTTGGATGGTCGTCGCATTGACCAAATGAATTTGCCTGTATAATTTGATGACAATACATTAAACAGTCAAGAGGAGTTTAGGGAAAATGACAAATACTCTTGTTTTGACCCTTGACCTCTGACCTTAACTAAACACTATTTATGTGACATTTGTATACTGTATAATTATGATATTTAAGTAATAAGCCATAACACAGCCATTTTCTAAAATTTGAATATCTTTTTTTATATAATAATTAATGTTGACCTTTGATCTTGACCTGTGACCTTGACCTTTATGTAAGATACATTATTTTTTGCATTGACATTGCCCATGGAAATCAAATAACCATGCCTAATTTCATTAAAACCCATCAGTTAGTTTCATTATATTAATAGAATAGTTGACCTTGACCTTTGACCTTTATCTTGACCTTTATATGTCTCAACATATATTATTTTCATTTTCACTTCAAGTGCAACTATCTCACCAAATGTTGTGAAGTTTGCATGAAAAGTAAAGAAAATAGCATATTGACCTTTTATTTGACCTTGACCTGTGACCTTGACCTTTCATATGGAATTGAATAGTTTAATTGTATGACCTTGGCCTAGGTATTCCGAATATACAAGGTAAGCGTATTGAGAATCTAACATTTATTATAAGAAATACTAGTAAAAAAACTATTTTGACCTTTGACCTTGAACTTTGACCTGAACATTTAGAATATTTATCAAAAATGTGTGCAATACGATATCAAGGTTACCAGTAACTTGTATAGTGAAAATGAAGACATTTTAATAATAACTCAAAATAAATAGTATAAGTTGACCTTTCACCTTGGCCTGTGACCTTTACCTTTATGTAAGAGTAAAGAAAACAATACATCGACATTGCCCAGGAAAATCAAATAAGCATGACTAATTTAATTAAAACCCATCAGTTAGTTTCATATATTTGTATAGAATAGTTGACCTTGACCTTTGACCTTGACCTTCATGTTGTGTCTCAAAATGTAGTATTATCCTTTTTATTTAAAGTGCAACTATATTGCCAAAGTTTGTGAAGTTTGCATGAAAAGTAATGAAATTAGCATATTGATTTTTTATTGACCTTGACCTGTGAGCTTGACCTTTCATATGGAGTTGTATAGTTTCTTGTATGACCTTGTCCTAAATATTCCAAATATACATAGTAAGCCTAGTGAGAATCGATCAGTTAATATAAGAAATGCCAGTAAAAAAAATTGTTTTACCTTTGACCTTGACCTTTGACCTTGACCTTTGACCTTACCCTTCAGAATATATATCATAAATTTGGGCAATAATATATCGAGGTTAGCAGTAACTTGTATAGTGAAAATGAAGAAATTTGAGTAAAAACTAAGACACATGAAATATTGACCTTATATTTAACCTTGACCTTTGACCTTAACCTTTAAGTTAAATTGAAAATTTCTTTTTGACTGACATTCGCATTGACCAAATTAATATACCTGTGAAATTTGGTGAAAATCCATTGAACGGTCTAGGAGGAGTTTCCGGACGGACGACGACGACGACAGACAAGTTGACTGATGGTGCACAGTATACGGGCGGGATCTGTGTGTGCGATACCATTCTGCTTCGCAGAGTTGATAATATATACATACATCATTATCAATAGTGTCATCATAGAAAATAATATTAGCCATAAAACCCGTGGGCCAATTGAACACCACCCCCCTTCTCCCCCCCAAACTACCATTACTCCCAATACCATTTATTTACCCCAGGACGATTGGCCCACTTTTTCCAATTAATTATCAGGACCATTCCACGCAGCCAATAAGAGAGCTCAAAATCACGGCACATAAATTGTCCCGGGAAATTTGTGCTGTAAAGTATAAATGTAAAGCTCTATTGAATTTAACTGGTGTGTGGGTGTGTGTGTGTGTGGGTGTGTGTTTATTTGTGTGTGTATGTGACCCTTCTAGGTTGCTTGTCCTCCAGAACACTGAGGATCAAGTGTCCAAACAGTGGTTTAGAGTGGGTAAGGGAACATTGGAAAGGGAACTACTGCCCTGGAATTAATATCCGTGGCAGGATTAGAAAGTTAATAGGGGACAGATGGGTTAGTAACTGAGGGAGAATAAAATATAGTTATTAATTTACAAACGCACTCAGTCGCGGGTTTGATGCGAGATATTTGTCTATGCGAAGTTTAAATGAATCAACGGTACTGCAGTCTATAACGTCTCAGGGAAACCCATTCCACAAGTTGACAACTCGATTGAAAAAGAAATTCTTAGATTTTTGTGAGTTAAAAGATTTAACAATCATTTTGCAACCGTTTCCCCGCTTGTAATTAGATTGGTCGATAGTGAAGTACTTACTACAGTTCATATTGTGATGCCTTTGATGATTTTCAACACTTGAATTAAGTCGCCTCTTAATCTGCGCTGCATTAAAGGAAATATATTTAATTCTCTAAGACCCTCCTCGCATGGTTTGTTCTTTAGGCTAGGTATCGTTTTGGTAACTCTACGTTGAATTGAACTCGTTCTAGCTTGTCTATATCTTTTTGGTGATAAGGGCACCAGGATTGAACGCAGTATTCCAGAAGAGGGCGGACTAAGGAATTGTAAAGGGTTAGGATAACTTCTTTGGATTTATGCTCAAATGACTTGCCTATAAAGCCAATTATTTTGTTTGCTTTCTTAACAACTTCTTAACATTGTTGACTCGGTTTTAGGTTACTCAATATTTTTACTCCCAGATCGGTTTCTCTGTTTACATTCTTAAGCTGAGTGCCATTCATCGAATAGTTTGCTTTCTCATTTTGGTGTCCGATAATTATGTAGTACTTTACATTTATCCGCATTGAAACTCATTTGCCAAATTTGGGCCAAACATGACAACTTATCTAGATTGTGTTGCATATCGTCAACTTTTTCTTTTGAGAGTACGCTATTTGCAATTTTTGTATCGTCAGCAAATTTTGAGATTGTACAGGTGAGACCCTCATATATGTCGTTGATGTAAATTAGAAAGAAAATCTTTCCTAGTACCGATCCATGGGGTACCTCGCTACTTTCATTGGTCCATTTAGATGCCTTACCGTTTATGACTACTCTTTGCTTTCTGTCGCTGTGTGTGTTTGTGTGTGTGTGTGTGAGTGTTAGTATTCATGTGCGTACTTACCATAGTATATGCAATAAAATAATTTATTAAAAAAAAAATCTTTATATAAAAAAATCGCGAAAAACAAACTATGAATATCAGACTTTTCCGAATCCTGACAAGCTGCCTAGCGAGTGAATACGGTAATGTAACCTTAACCCTTGTCTAGCGGGGCCGGACTTAAGTCGGTCTAGAGAAGAAAGGACTATGTGACGGGGCCCACCTTAACACCTTACGAGCGGCCTATGCGGTTTATTTATATGTACCGCCCAGCGGGGTGTTTTTAGCCAAAATAGGGCTGTTTACGTGATCATTTTCATGCCTAAATAAGACCCAGAACGTAAAACAAGTACCTATCCCTGAAAGGGCATAAACAGAGCTTTCGAATGACACCATAACGATCCTTTTATGATGGCTAGTTTTCTTGCAATAACCGTGCAACGCGAGTGCAAAAAGCATGTAATTAGCCACTTTCCCGATACAATTCCTTATATAGCGAGTGAGAGAGGGAGGAGGGAGCTGGGATTCGTGTCAGTATGTTCGCCGCGGTGGTCTGGAGCAGTCATACGCTCGCTACTCTCCTGCCACCACTTGTCTCTCTCTCTCAGCAACATTACGTGCTGAAATTGCCACTCGACCTATGTCGAGCGCCGCCACATAGTCCAGCTTTATTAAATACGACTTATGTGGTGAGCCGCTAATTAAAGGTTAAGTCGGTAGCAATTTTTAGCACATAATTGGCTCTGAGAGAGAGAGACGAGCGGTGGGAGGAGCGTAGGTTCACTCTGACCGCCCGGCACGGTCCCCGCGGCAACTAACCTCCCCTCCTCACTCATCCACACCCATTACCTCGCTACCAGGGAATTATGTAAGGAAATTACCTTATTTTAGCAATTTTTCCTTCGTGTTGCACGATCGTTGCAAGAGAACCAGTGGTCGTAGAAGGATGGTTCTGGTGTCATTGGAAAGCACAATTAACGCCCTTTCAGGGATACATAATTGTATTACGCTCTGGCTCTTGTTTATACATGAAAAAGAGCACGGAAAAAAGGTAGTTTAGGGTAAAACTACCCGCTGGGCGGGTAGTAGAAGTTACTGACGGGCCCGCTCTTAGGGCGTTAAATATCTATAATCCATTCATCATAGGTAGGCCAGAAATCGTGAACTATATCCTCTGTAACTCAAATTGGGCCAGAGCGAATGGGCTGTAGATTTTCTCACCTACTCCCTGGCTGACTCTTCCAGAATGGTGAAAATATTAGCTTGATTACTCTAGTCGTTTTTGGAGTTACTGTACACAGGTTAGGGGTCATGATTGCACTATAGTAATGTTGATGGGTAGGTGACCATGTAGGCACCTTTCAGACGAATCGACTTCTGGAACTCTAAATGATCTGTATATATACTGGTATATATATATATATACCTGTATATATATATATATATATATATATATATATATATATATATATATATATATATATATACATTATATCAGTGGTAGGTACATTTCCAGGATATCTAATTTTGTAGATGAAGAGTAGTACAAGAGCCACAACAGTATACATGTTGAGAATGATTTATTTGCAAATTTTTGGACGTGTCACACATCCATCATCTGGCTATATTTCAACATCCGATCCTAAAAAGAAAGTAACCTAGTGTAAACATATGTTAAGTACAAAGCTTGTGAGGATCTCTTAACTTTTTCCAAAAGTAACAATGCAAAATATACAAAAGAAGAACTTCATCCTTTTAACCAATAAATATGTCATTAGTATAAAGTATCGTATGTTGAAATATAGCCTGATGATGGATGTGCGATACGTCCGAAAATTTGCAAATAAATAATTCTCAACATGTATACTGACGGATATACAGGTAAGATCATTGTGTGTGTGTGTGTGTGTGTGTGTGTGTGTGTAATTTATCTATTCAATGAGATATTCAGAGTATGGTGAAATATTTAGGCCAGTCACTACTTGAGTATTATCATCATCACCATCAGCCTGGGTTAGTCCACTGCAGGACAAAGGCTTCTCCCAAACGTTTCCACTCCAACCGGTCAGATGATAGTTTGTTCCATCCTACCCCAGCAAACTTTCGGATCTCATCCCTCCATATAGTTCTCTGTCTACCCCTTCCTCTAGCTCCATCCCTAGGTTCCCATTCCGTTGCTCTAGTTGTCCATCTTTCATCATCTCTGCTAAATATATGACCTTATCAGGACCATTTCTCTGTTTTATAATAATGGGAATATCTTTTACTTGTGTTTGTTCTCTTATCGAAGAGGCTCTCTTCTTATCTCTCCAAGTTATACCTAACATTATCCTCTCCATTCCTCTTTGGGCACTCCGAAGTTTACGTTCTAGACACTTTATTATACTCCAAGTTTCTAATCCATAAATGAGTACAGGGAGGACACATTGGTTGTATACACCCAACCCTCTGCTATCACGGGTTTTGCTATAGCGTTTATGTGCTATCACGGCTACCTTAAAAACCCTAAAATTTCCTTATCGCGTCCCAAAAGGGTGCTATCGCGGCTCCGTACCGACGGGAATGTTCAAACACGGCGCTCGATGACGTCACAGAACATCGGCGGCGGTGAATGCCTGTGATCGGTGGACAGGCTGGCAACCATTGTGTTGGAAAACGACATGTTTACAAGTTTTTTCTGCCTGAACCTCTTATCTTGCGCGTTTATTATGGTCGTTGGTGCATTCAGTGATAGGGATAGTGGGTCTGGTGGTAATGATGAAGGAATTAAATTCCCAGGGCCATCAAAACAGATCAAACGCCGGTCTAGGCTACCCACGCCGACGCCATGTCAGACGAAAGCGCCGAAGTTATGCAGATGGGTTAGGCTATATACTGTATATGATTGATTTCAAATATATTATGTTTGGTAAGTAATCTCCTCATAATATGTATTTAAGTATTCTCGTCAAATGCATTCAGTGGCCCTGGTGGTAATGATAAAGGAAATAAATGCCCACCATCAAAACAGACAGAGAGCAAACGCCGGTCTAGGCTACCAACGCCGACGCTGTGTCAGATGAAAGCGCCGAAATTATGCCAATGAATTAGGCTAGGCTATACAGTATATGACTGATTTCAAATATATTATGTGTGGTAAGTAATCTCCTCATAATATGTATTTATAAGTATATATGGTAAACAAAATGTGAAAATAGCAAGAAAAAGGTCAAAATTATGGACCTCTGCACCAATTATTTAATTATTCCCATAAGTTTTTCAGTTCTGCTATGGCGAATCTCGCTATAGCAGTAGAATTAGGGCACCAATTACCCGCGATAACATAATTGAGCTCTGTTTACCAAATGCAATATATATATATATATATATATACCGGTATATATATATTTATATATATATATATATATATATATATATATATATTAATATATACAGTATATATAAAGGGTACATTACTGCCAGCCTATGTGCCGAGATTGTAAGAGTAACCGGCCTTCGGCCGTGACATTTTTCTATCGAAAAATGTAAAAAAAAATCTTGAAGAGGGGTCTAAGGGGTGTTTTGTAAGCTTGATGGAGGTCTAGGGAGGAAACTAATATAATAATAAAAAATACACAAATGAGCAAATATAAATAGACCGTCTCCCTTTAAAACTTTCCAGCTACTGGCTGCCACTCGTCCCCTTGGTCGGACGAGAAGGCCAGAATATGTGAGTAGATGAGTGAGTGTGTGTGTTTGTGTGTGTGTGTGTGAGAGAGAGTGAGAGTGAGGGTAAACCTTCCAAACTACTGGCTGTCACTCGTCCCCTTGGTCAGACGAACAGGCCAGAATATGTGAGTAGACAAGTGTGTGCGTGTGCGTGTGTGTATGTGTGTTGAATCCAGTCTACAGAAACAAATTTAGCAAGAGAACGTATTGTAGGAGTGTGTGTGGAATTTTTAAGTTTGTGTACCTTTCAATAATTGTATATTCATAATGATTAAAAAATATATATATATATTTATTCCCGCTGAAATTCTTGGGCAGCGTCAAACAATTTAATGTGTGAAATAAATCAGTGGAATGTATTGATGTTAGAGCTTATCGGGAAGTGTCTTGGCTTAAACCGGTGTCACACGAGCGCTTTTTCCGGCAATTTTCGATGGCCAATTTTTTTCTTGCAGTATTTTGACTCACATTGGCAAAGGAAACTAGACTGGAGGTAGATTATGTTAGGTGGCTGATTTATGATAGTACTGAAATTTTGAAGATGCCAGACTACAATTGCCCGTAAACATAGACGTAAACAAAGCTCGTGTGACACCGCCTTAAGACAGTTAGCGTTCACTACAGAATTCCAGCGTGTAAATGTCTTAAATATTAGACCGAAGTTTTGAGACTCTATCAATGTAGGTGTTAGTTAGAATGTCACGAAGGCATTTACTGTACAGTCGGCCTAAAAACTTATCAATATTTGGTATCAGTAATATCTAAAACTTGATTTATTCTTTTCGAGTGAGATATGCAAACATGATCCTACACTTATCCACCCTATTCAACATCTAACAGACATTATTACAGCACAGACCGAGGCAAACGTAATGCCAGATGAGACATGACTTATTAGCGCCACCGTACAAGCGCAAACAGACCCCTAAAATGGATAAAATACACACACACACACACACAGAGAGAGAGAGAGAGAGAGGTTGGTAATCATTGTTGAAATAACTTTGAAAAGTTAACAGAAATAATATAAGCACCATATAAGCAGGAGCACTTAATTGACAACGTTTCGCAGATAGCTTCTTCTGGTCACAGTGACCTGAAGAAGCTATCTGCAAAACGTTGTCAATAAAGTGTTCCTCCTTATATGGTGTTTATATTGGCAATAACTATTGGAAACATTAATCCAAAGTAAATACAATAACAAAATGAACGATTCAAAGCAAATAGTACCAACCTACGTATTGTATGAAATATAAACATACACGAACCCATGATTTAAAGTACTCGTAAATACAGACCATATTTATATTCCAAATACAAAACAGCAACTTCACAGTTTTGTAAATTATGGGGTGAGGGGTCGTTTTTCTAGTCCCCATTCTTCCTTGTGTTTGGCCCCATTAGTTTTCAGATTTTAAGACGTTCGCGAACACCCATTAGTTTGACGATTTTAAGACCTTTCGTCCTATTTTTTTTCAACATTAAAACTGTTCGTGTAATTTAGGTGTCATTTTTTCCTGGCGAGCGATAGTGAGCCTCTAATTTAAGAGGATCTGAAAAATGTACAAATTTATCTTGAAGGAGGGTCGTAGATATATATACCGGTATATATATTTTGTTTTTAAGCTTGATGGAGGTCTAGGGAGGAAACTAAAGTAATAATAAAAAGATACATACATGAGTAAATAAATACGCCCATCCCCCCTTTAAAGTACTCGTAAACACAGACCATATTTATATTCGCAATACAAAACAGCAACGCGATTCACAGTTTTATAAATTAATAGTAGCGGGTTGTCAGATGGATTTGCCGACTAATATAACTGAATACATATAATTGCCCACAATATTTTGGAGGTAATGAATGTTTACTGATTATGTTTATATACCTTTTATTTTCATTTTTTGTCTATAATTATATTTATTATTTCATATATTTATATATCTAATGAATTGTTAATGATGATTTATTTTTATTTTGTTTTATGTATATATTTATTTACTATATAATATTTATATATAAATTGTTTTCTTATTTATTTCTCTCTCTTCTTTTTTAAGCTTGATGGAGGTCTGGGGAGGAAACATTAAAACAAATAATATGACAAAATAATGATAATTGTAATATAATCATATTTTAATAAATAAATATATACCGGTACTCATTAACTAAGAATTTCCCCTTAAGTATTAAGTTTTGGCAGCGTAATGTTTCCTTAAATATAACAAAACCACTCCAATGTACACAAAATATATACAGTATATAGTAATTTAGTAGATAAACATTCCCTAAAACAGAAATCGACAAGGCAAAACATTGCACTGTACGAAAATATATACCCGCAATATTTCGGAATTAATGTGTTTTAACCCTTTGAGTACCAGCGACGTGTGCTATAATTCATTCTAGCTATATTTAGACGATATTATGCAGCTAGGGAAGGAAATGTGGTAGTTAAAAGGGTTGTCTGAGCTATATTGAAGCCATATTATTGCTAGAGGTCCTTCCTAAGCTTAATAACATCGCCTAATAGTTGCCAGAATACAATGAAAAGGACGTCCCTGGCACTGTATTGGTTAACTGATGCCGAGGTGTGTATATATATGTTAGTAAAGCCAGGTAATAAATTTTCTTTAATACATACGAGGTTGAAAGAAATGGCAATTTCTGCGTTGGAAATTTTATTATTCAAGGTTTCCAGGTCTCTGATGAGTTTTCGCTGGGTGGCAGGAAGTAGATGAATGAGGTTAGCAAAATTCATGGTGGTACAGGGTTACATTAATGTACATGATGATACAGGATATACGACACGTTTCACTGGACAACCAGCATTATCAAGTAAGGATAGAAAGATATAAAAGGTAAACAGGAAGGGTATATATAGAGGGTGGAGGATCAGACGAGGCGAAAATCAGGGGGCAAAAGTCTGCTATTGGTGGAGGGGTATTCTAGGAGTGTTAGAGAGAGATCCGCGTCACGCAGCCGCACTGGATGCGGGAAGGTGGTGGTCGGTTGGCGGGGTCGAAGCTGATTGGCTGCGTGTCGAGGGGCGTGGCCTAAGTTGCGTAGTACGTGTGGCGCCACACGGGCGGGTGCCCGACCCCGAAAGGGGTTGAAATAGGGGAGCTATCCCCCGCACCAAAGGCGGCTTTCTAGGGCCTTTCCTAGCTGATGCTGAGAGGATTGGGTTCTAGTCATGTGGTGATGGGCTGGTCTATCAGAGTGAGAACTGAGCGATCTCTGCCATACCCATAGCTTACCATGACTGTTCCTTTAACTTATATATTTTCTAGATCTCAAGTGACGGCGTCTTTTCCGTGGATTGACCTCCCAATCTACCAAGATTGGAAGCCAAAGTGTCACATTTTTCCCTTGCCCCTCAACTTTCTCTTCATAATTGCTGAGGGGCACAGGGCCCTGGGTGGGGCTTTGGTTTCCCGGGCGTTTCCGCACCCTCCTCAGCTCCCCGCCATGGAGTGGCTTCGGTCACCCAGGCTTTATTGTGGTCGGCAGGGAGGGTTCTGTGGGGGCGCTCGGTTATGGCCTTGCAATTGCTCGGGGCCTTGGGGCTGTTCGGCCAGGCAGCTTGGGGAACAACAACAACAACAATTAATTAATCCCGCGTCCGAGTAAATAGACCGGATCACAGCTATTCAACCCCAGGCCAGAATTCAATACAAATAAAACACACAAATTAATATATAAATACACTTTGTGGATTTAAGGGTATCACACGAGCTCTTTTTCCGTCAACATTTATCCTCAACACTGGTCTGGCAATATATGAGGTCAAGATTATATATACTGTATATCTGTAAGCCTAATTCATCTATCCGATAACAGGTCAAAATATTCCGAGGTTGGAGGTCTTGGGGGATTTGTAATAAATTATTAATTTGATTTTGTTTTCCGGGTTGGTTGGGTGGACATGCTTGGAGATTATTTCTTTTAAGACGGCCTCGTCATTTTTGTGTTCAGAGGACATGTAATTGCGGTAGAAGATCTTAATTTCATTGGGGGGGTCAATGTTGGGAGGGCTTTGGGAGTACCATTTTTCAAGATGGTGGTTGATGGTGCTGGAGATGTCGGAGTTGGAATTGGAAACTTTGGATAATAAAATTTCCAATGCAGAAATTGCCATTTCTTTCAACCTTGTATGTATTAAAGAAAATATATATATATATATATATATATATATATATATATATATATATATACTGTATACACACACACACTCACACACAAATTCAGCCCTGCCACTGCTAACCTTCTTCTCTTTAAATAACACATACCCCCAAAGCACTGGACGTTAATTGCAGCTCCATTGACGTACTCACCTCCACAACATGAATCCTCAGGGAAGGTTTATCGCTCAATAGAAACCTTTAAGGGGGTCATGCTTGTTTTATTGGTTTATTTATTTATTTGTTTATGAGGTTCCTCACTAGACCTCATCAAAAAAAAAAATGTTTAAACTTGGAGGTTTAGAAAGGAAACTAAATAAATAAGTAAATAAATAAATTAATTAATTAATAACTAATACATAAATATGAACCTCCCCTTAACCCTTTGTCCTCGGTCACAACATGGAGTATAAAGTTTTGATAATTACAGATACTTGACAAATTACGGTAATCAAATTCGGGAACTTCAATTAGGAAAGTATTGCCTTTCGCAGGAAGGGGGTGCAAAGTTTGGAATATATTGAAATATTACTATTTATGAGGTTGGCAAATTTACAAAGTCACTTCGGAGGAATAATATAGATTATAATTATATCTATCTCTCTCTCTCTCTCTCTATATATATATATATATATATATATATATATATATATATATATATATACAGTATATATATATATATATATATATATATATATATATATATATGTGTGTGTGTGTGTGTGATATTGACTGGTTGCATGGAAAGCGCAGCTTACACAGGAATAACAGGACCAGGATTATGACAAACATCTTGCAGGCAGAAGTTTATTATAATGACAACGTTTCGGATATTTCTACGTCCATCATCAGGTCTAAAAAGCAGAAGTGAACACAATATTTACAAACATGTAGAAAATAACATAATGTGGGCAAAGAAAGCCAAAATAGCAGGAACTCTCAGAAAAATCAACTAAAAATGTAGTACCAGAAAAAGCTAATACAGAGACAATTGAAACAGTAAAGGACATAATTTATATTTATGATTAAAATAAAGACAATTTAGGTCGTTAACGTTACTCTAAGTTATTATAAGCAAAGCGGTCAATATTTTAAAAGCAAAGAAGGGGGGCTGAGGTTTCTTTACCACCTATGCTAGGGCGTACCCAGACTTGATGAATACTTTATAGAGTGAGTAGGTCCAAGCCATCGGCGATACTGTCTAAAACCACGAATTTCTCTCTATTTATAGGGTGGTCATGATCAAAAGCATTGTCCGGAATAGCTGAATGAACAGGCTTTGATAATGGCAAACCCGTTCTTACTTATACACCTATACACCTATTGTATTCTCTGGTTCGAATAGTTTTACTGTACGAAAAAGGCTCACTTCCCTCCTTCGTGAATTTTATCCACAAATTAACCTTAGAGTTATTTTTAAATCAGGACGCAATATAGGCATTTTTTTTTTAAATAAAAAGATAAAATTCCTGGGGATCTGGCTTCTGCTATGTATCAATACACGTGTGATAGCTGTATGGCTACATATATCGGTAAAACAAAGAGGCACCTGAGAACCGGGATTTCAGAACATATAGGTGTATCAGTAAGAACGGGTTTGCCAATCTCGCATAATGCTTGTATTTCTGTTAAATATCGGTGTTTACGGCTCCAACTTCCTTATATCCCGAAACTCGCAATTGCTCAATTATTCTTTCGATTCCCTCAAAGCACTTACTAAGCCAAGCAAAGTCGTCTGATGATAGCCAGAGTAAGCTTAACCCCTCATGTACAGTTGGTCAAAGTTCCAGCTGACCCACCCTCGCTCTGGGGCTCTTAGAATTATCTGGCAATACTGGCGTAGGAAGGAGGTGTGTCTTACAAAATATGTGATTGGTAGATCTGATTTTGGCTATATCATTGTTAGAACATATACTAAACAAGGGAAAGTAAGCCTATCTCAAATCAAAATGCATACATCGCTATGTATGATCCCGAACATTCACCCAAAGTTCATAGATTTGCTTAAATATTCAAGTTACTATATCCACTGATTGACAACTACACCAGTATTGCCAGCTAATTCTGCGAGCCCCAGAGCGAGGGTGGGTCAGCTGGAACTTTGACCAACTGTACCAGCGATTTTTTTTTTTTTTTTAATTGTAGTTATATTTGAACGATTGTGGGCAGTTTATGAGGGATCTGTGGAAACAAAAATGGTTAAGTGAGATAGTTCGAAGCCTGTTAATTGCTGGAGGCCCTTTTCAAACTGAATAAAATCGTCGAATAGTAGCCAGAATAATGTTAAAAAGCGTCGCCGGTACAGCAGGGGTTAATTGAGATGGTATTGACTACCCATTGATGTCTAGACTCCCTTCTTAAGCGTAGTAAGATCGTCTAATGTTAGTCATTATAGAAAGAATACAAACATGGTATATTGATTGCATGAGTTAAGGAGAGACTGGCCGTTTGTTTGGTCTATTAATTCATCTATTCATATATTGTTTTAGTTTCCTCCCTAGACCTCCATGAAGCTTAGAAAAACACCCCTTAGACCCCCCTTCAAAATAAATGTTTACATTTTTCGGTAGAAAAATGTTCCGGCCGAATATTAATGTTTCTCTTAAAATTGCAGGCTCGCTATCGCTCGCCAGGAAATAATTGACACCTAAATGACACGAAAGCTCTTAAAATTGACAACGAAATGGGGCGCAAGGTGTTAGAATCGCCAAACTAATGGGCCGAACGTCTTATAATCTCAAAACTAATGAGGCTAAATATTAGGGAGAAGGGGGTCCAGCAAAACGGTTTCCTCCCCTTAATCTCCAATTCAGCGACCATCCAACAAACAAACGCTGATAGTCCGGCTTCAGTTTTTATGGCTGGCTTTTCATTCGACTGTAATATATAATTCTGCGTTTTATGTTCATTGACAAGGGACCGGCTTTGAAAAATAATGATAAGATAAAAAGTATATATGACTACATTTAATCAACGTTTCACTGACTTATATATTTTGGTGAGGTGATTTGTTGATAGAAGAATTTATTTATGTGTTTTGTTGAAGCTCAGTGTTTGATATTTCATTATTTTTGCTCTGTGTTAGACAATTGTATTTGCTGTATTGCATATACTGTATATATATATATATATATATATATATATATATATATATATATATATATACAGTACTGTATATATATATATATATATGTCCGTTTGTGAATTACAGGGGTTAATAGACAATAAAAATGGTTGGGGAGATTGTACACACCTATCGAGCAGGCATCATAGGCATATGATAAGGAATGGCTGGAACTCCTGTTTTGTTTGTCTGGCTTCCCCCACTGTTTCTGTTTGTGTCTCACCTACACAGAGAGTAAACCAGCTAGCTCTCACAAACACCTCCTCCTCCTATAATTTCACTACACATATCAAGCATACCACATTTCTTTCCCATACGCAAACAACATTTTTGTCTTTCAACATTGGGGGAGACACTTTTTACAGGCAGCTTTGCCTTTTGTCTCCTTCATACACTAATATAACTAACCTATAATGAATGGACTATAGAACCAATGTGTGTTATTGTCATTACAGCTACAGTATTTACCCCCCCCCTCTCTCTCTCTCTCTCTCTCTCTCTCTCTCTCTCTCTCTCTCTCTCTCTCTCTCACACACACGCACATACTCAGTCAAGAAAGCGTTGGTGCGTTAAAGCGATTGGCTGTTTCAACTAGTCAGCAGGAAGAGTGAGAGAGAGAGAGAGAGAGAGAGTGTGAGAGTGAGAGAGAGAGAGAGAGAGAGAAAGAGAAACAGACAGAGAGAGAGAGAGAGGGCACGGGGTGGGTGGGGGTGAGGAGGAGGAGGAGGAGGAGAAGGAGAAGAAGAAGAAGAAGAAGAAGAAGAAGAAGATCGACGGGGTTGCCATCTAGAACGATAACACATATTATACACGAATAAAGCGTCACCTATGCTCTCTATAACCCATCTAACTCCCCTTTCCCCCCCCCCTAATCCCCTTATTGTAAAAGAGAAAGAGAGAGAGAGAGAGAGAGAGATAAATTTTATTATACAGATAGAGAGAGACATAGGTAGATAAATATTGATGATAGCGATAGTGTGTGTGAGAAAGAGATAGAGAGAGAGGGGGGGGGGATCATTACAGCCTGGTGCACATAGCGGTAATGGTGTGATATTTTCATTGCACCAACTATTTAGCACCAACTATTTATTCGCACCCAAAAATGTTTACCAGGTCCCGCCGAATTTTGGGCTACTTTTTTTTAGAATTGTACTCACTTTATCACCTCCCTCTCTCTCTCTCTCTCTCTCTCTCTCTCTCTCTCTCTCTCTCTCTCTCTCTCTCTCTCTCTCTCGTCAAACAAAGTACCAAGCCCAGGGAATTTTGGACCGTTTATTTTGTATTATTATTATTATTATTATTATTCCTTGTCAAGACCCTTCAGTTTATTGTGACCTGAACATGGCCGACATTTTGGGCCTTGTTCCCGTAATCTTAAACCATTCTGTACTAGCTACGTATTTATATATTTGATTTCAGCTACATGTAGAGGATTTTATTAAGGGAGCCCAACTCGCTTTTGTTTTCTCTTTCTCTCAAAGTACAAAGTACAAAGGAGTACAAAGTACAAAGGAAATCAAGCAACAACAGATCTAGTGACCCTTCTAGGCTGCTTGTCCTCCAAAACACTGAGGATCAAGTGTCCAAACAGTGGTTTAGAGTGGGTAAGGGAACATTGGAAAGGGAACTAATGTCCGTGGCAGGATTAGGAAGTTAGTAGGGGACATATGTGTTAGTAACTGAGGGGAGGATAAAATAAAGTTATTCATTTACAAACGCAGTCAGTCGCGGGTTTGATGCGAGATATTTGTCTAGGCGGAATTTAAATGAATCAACGGTGCTGCAGTCTATAACGTCTCGGGGAAGCCCATTCCACAAGTTGACAACTCGATTGAAGAAGAAATTCTTAGATTCGTGAGAGTTAAAAGATTTACCAATAATTTTGCAACCGTTTCCCCGCGTGTAATTAGATTGGTCGATAGTGAAGTACTTACTACAGTTCATATTGTCGATGCCTTTGATGATTTTGAACACTTGAATTAAGTCACCTCTTAATCTGCGCTGGGTTAAAGGAAATAGATTTAATTCTCTAAGACGCTCTTCGTATGGTTTGTTCTTTAGGCTAGGTATCATTTTGGTAACTCTACGTTGAACTCGTTCTAGCTTGTTTATGTCTTTTTGGTAATAAGGGCACCAGCATTGAACGCAGTATTCCAGAAGAGGGCGGACTAACGAATTGTAAAGGGTTAGGATTACGTCTTTGGATTTATGCTCAAATGATCATAATACCACTCTCCCTTTCTATTTGGCTTGTATCCATTCGGCCCCATTCAGCCTACTGGTTTAAGAGGTTTACCCCCATCCAGGTGTCAATATTTTCCTGGTGAGCGGTAGCGAGCCAACATATTCTGTATATATTTTTGTTTTGAGAGCAAGCTAAATTTGTACATTTTTCGATAGAAAAATTTCTCCGGTGAAGCCGGATTTCTCCATACAATGCTGGCTTGCTATCGCTCACCAGGAAAATATCGACACCTGGATGGGGATAAACGTCTTAAACCAGTTGGCTTAATGGGGCCGAATCAATACAAGCCAGGGAAAGAGAAAAAAGGAGATACAGATTAAAAAAGCCGGTGACCCCCTTAAGCTTAGGAAGGATATATGATAGTTGAAAGGAAGAATTGATATAGTCTGCAGCCTTTTCATTGGCAGACGTCCTTCCTTTGCTGAATAAAATCGTCTAAGAGTTGCCGGAATATAATGAAAAGAATGTCACCGGTACTGTATTTTTTTTTTTTTTTTTTTTTTTAAGGAGACAATGAACGGAGGAAGGAAAAACACAGATAAAACAAAAAGGTCAATGTGCCTAAAGGCATCCTCCATTCATAAAATGTTTGTAACAACAGGATTTAAACATTTGTAGATTGTAAGTTTGTGGAAAGCAATTCGAGGGAAGTGAATTCCAAAGAGTAGTAGCTCTGGGGATAAATGAATTCTGATAAGCAGAAGTTCTGCATTGTGGAGGAGAAAGTGTAAATTCATGGGCGCTCTCAGCTGCCCTAGTTCTACGGGGAAAGATGTGGAGAGGCGGCACAATTGAAGCAAGTTCCTCGGAACAATTGCTGTGAAAATATCTGTAGAATAATGCAAGGGATGCAACGTTTCTTCGTATGGATAATGTAGGAAGATCCTGTGTGATTGCAGGGTTATTGATTAATCTAATAGCTTTATTTTGAATTTTGTCCAACTGCCTCAATGCAACCACTCCACTTCCACCCCACAGAGGTGAACAGTAATCCATCTGAGAACGCACATGACTTTTATATATCACGGCCAACTGCTCGTCAGTGAAGAATTCTCGAACTCTGTACAGGAGTCCCAGTTTTTTAGAGGCATTCTTAGCAATGCTTCTAACATAATGTGTCCAGCTCAAGTTAGTAGTTAATGTTACACCGAGAATGTCAATACTAGGGGAAGTGGGAATATTTACATCATTAAAAAATATATGGGAGTCAGTGAGATTCTGTCGGTTAGAAAATTGAATGTACTTGGTTTTCTGTGCATTAAAGGAAACTAGATTCTTTTGTCCCCATCCATTAATTCTAGAAAGGTCCTGGTTCAGAGAAATTGCAGTGTTTATTTTTGAATTTATAAGATCGGGTTGGGTGACAGAATTGGTAAATGTGAAGGAACTGTGGAGTGTTGAGTCATCTGCGTAGGAATGTATTGGATTATGAGTGGTAGATATGAGATCATTGATATGAATGAGTAACAGAATTGGGGCCAAAACTGATCCCTGGGGAACACCAGCATTTATTGAGTGAAATTGAGAATAAAGGCCATCTACCATTACACATATTTTTCTGTTATGAAGATAAGAAGAAATTAGTGGAACTAATGATGCAAGGCCGTAGTGTGACATCTTCGACAATAAGGATTGATGCCAGACTCTATCAAATGCCTTTGATATATCCAGTGCTATTGTATGTGTTTCACCATGTTGGTCTGTAGCTTGGTTGATTTGATGCGTAAGAAGGCAAAGCATGTCTGCAGTTGATCGACATCGTCTAAAACCATATTGCCTATCACTGATTAATTTATTATTCTCAAGATGCTTAATTATGTGATTATTTAATATAATTTCAAAGACTTTACCAAGAGTGGAAGTTATAGCTATTGGTCTGTAGTTTGATGGATCTGAAGAGGCACCTTTTTTAGGAACTGGATGGATGTTTGCTTCTTTCCAGGGTACTGGGAAGCATGAGGTATGAGTACACAGACGGAAAAAATTTGCCAATACAGGAGCGAGCACCAAGGAGCAATTCTTAAGTACCATTGGAGGAATTTCATCTAGACCAGGAGCCTTATCTACCGAGAGATTCTGCAAAATAGTTTTGACATGTCTGGTGTGGATCTTAAGTGAGGGAATTTCAGGCGAATTAAAATTAAGTACAGGGACATCTTGATTTATTTCATCTAAGGTTGAGTTGGTGGAGAAAATATCCGCAAGAAGGTTAGCTATGGGTTAATATAATGAAAAGGATGTCACCGGTACTGTATGGGTTAATATAATGAAAAGGATGTCACCCGTACTGTATGGGTTAATATAATGAAAAGAATGTCACCGGTACTGTATGGGTTAATATAATGAAAAGGATGACACCCGTACTGTATGGGTTAATATAATGAAAAGGATGTCACCGGTACTGTATGGGTTAATATAATGAAAAGGATGTCACCGGTACTGTATGGGTTAATATAATGAAAAGGATGTCACCGGTACTGTATGGGTTAATATAATGAAAAGGATGTCACCCGTACTGTATGGGTTAATATAATGAAAAGGATGTCACCGGTACTGTATGGGTTAATATAATGAAAAGGATGTCACCGGTACTGTATGGGTTAATATAATGAAAAGGATGTCACCGGTACTGTATGGGTTAATATAATGAAAAGGATGTCACCGGTACTGTATGGGTTAATATAATGAAAAGGATGTCACCGGTACTGTATGGGTTAATATAATGAAAAGGATGTCACCGGTACTGTATGGGTTAATATAATGAAAAGGATGTCACCGGTACTGTAAGGGTTAATATAATGAAAAGGATGTCACCGGTACTGTATGGGTTAATATAATGAAAAGGATGTCACCGGTACTGTATGGGTTAATATAATGAAAAGGATGTTACCGGTACTGTATCGGTTAATATAATGAAAAGAATGTTACCGGTACTGTATGGGTTAATATAATGAAAAGGATGTCACCGGTACTGTATGGGTAAATATAATGAAAAGGACGTCACCGGTACTGTATGGGTTAATATAATGAAAAGGATGTCACCGGTACTGTATGGGTTAATGAAAAGGATGTCACCGGTGCTGTATGGGTTAATATAATGAAAAGGATGTCACCGGTACTGTATGGATTAAAGGATGTCACCGGTACTGTATGGGCTAATATAATGAAAAGGATGTCACCGGTACTGTATGGGTTAAAGGATGTCACCGGTACTGTATGGGTTAATGAAAAGGATGTCACCGGTACTGTATGGGTTAATGTTGAAAAGGATGTCACCGGTACTGTATGGGTTAATGTTGAAAAGGATGTCACCGGTACTGTATGGGTTAATGTTGAAAAGGATGTCACCGGTACTGTATGGGTTAATGTTGAAAAGGATGTCACCGGTACTGTATGGGTTAAAGGATGTCACCGGTACTGTATGGGTTAAAGGATGTCACCGGTACTGTATGGGTTAAAGGATGTCACCGGTACTGTATGGGTTAATCGGCGGAGTAAGGACAATTTGGTTTCAATCATTATATGAGAAATACGGAAAGAGTTATTGCTATAACCGCTATCTGGCCCGACGGTTTGTGGGGTATTTTTATTGATTTTGCTCCATTAGTTTGGAATTTTAAGACGCTTCACCCCATTAGTTAGGCGATAATAAGACACTTTACCTCAATTAGGTGTCAATTTTTTTCTGTGCGAGCGATAGCGAACCTATAATGTAAAAGAAATCGGCCTTGGGCCGGGACATGTTCCTATCGAAAAATGTAAAAATTTAGCTTGAAGGGGGGTCTGGGTGGGTATACTTTTTAAGTTTGAAGGAAGGAAGTTAGGGAAGGCATTTTGTTAGCCTAGCGGACAAACTAAAATACAATTCTCGAAAATGGTAGAAGGAAGCAAAATTATCAATATTAATTAAACAAAATATTATATTAAACCACAAGACGTCAGACCAGATAGTTGCTGAACTCCCACGGGGTTTCCTCTTAAGCTGAATAAAATCGTTTGTTCCATAAATGTCCGGGTAAATGCGAGGCACCGTCCTTGGCCCCCTTCTCTTTCTCTCATAAAGTTGCATAATAAATCGTAGGCAGTGTCCACCATTCTTTAACTGTCTTCGTGGTGCGATGCATAAGGTGTTGATTTTCGGTGTGAGCATCCTGGATTCGAATCCACGGACTGCCACATGTGTTTGTAAATTTCATTAATCGATTTTAGGAGTATAGTTGGTTGTTGGAATGAACATAATAATCAATGGCCTTCATCATCTTTAACTTCTACTACTAGACTTTTTGCAGACGATAGCTTAGTATACCGACCATTAGTTGATAGGGACGATTGCCTTCGACTTCAAGACGACTTGACAGCCCTAGAAGACTGGGAAGCCAAGTGGCAGATGACCTTTAGACCAGACAAATGCCACCATATATGTTTTACCCGCTCCAACCATCATAAACACATACATCCCTCCCCAAACATCCCCTACAGTACTAAATGAATACAGACCACACTTACAACACATCACAAACACCCCACACATCATCCTGGGTGGTGACTTCAACGCCAAGACGTCGGCCTGGTTTGTCGACAACCCCGACACAGACAGAGGGCTGGTACTACAAAACCAAACAGATAACCTCATCATCCTTAACGACATCCATCAACATACCCATATTCCTCACCAAGCACTCTATAACCCATCATCTCCAGACATCACCTTTTGCTCCCCAGAACTCGCCCCCACAACATCCTGGAGGGTGGTCAGAACCTTAGGCTCTGACCACCTCCCGATCATTATCACCACCAAAACCAGACTCACCCCAGCTAGCCACAAACACACATACACCAATTATAAAAGAGCTAACTGGGAAGCATTACAAATGAGACAGAACAACACTTCACAACTCTAAACAGTACACCCATCACTAACATCAACAATGCTGTACACATACTCAATAAAACTATCCAAAACGCTGACAAGAAACACATTCCAAGAGGTAACAGAAAAAGACACAACCCCAACTTCACACCAGAAATTCAAAACCTCATCAGACAACGCAACACACTGAAACACTCCCCAGCACCCCACACACAAGACATCACACAACAAATTCAAGCACTCAACACCCAAACTAACAACAAAATACAAGAACAACAAAAACTAAATTGGAATAACTTCCTACAAACACTTGATCACAAAACAAACCCCAAAAAACTCTACAAAACACTAAACAGCATCACACTTTCCAACAGCAACACAACACAATCACATGCTGCAATCACGACAACAGACTCTACTCCTTCATGTAAACAACAAGCAAACACTCTCATCAATCACTTCTCACATGTCAGCCACCTAAAACCTCACAAAGACGACCGACGTGTCATCCGACGTAAGAGACAATTCCCCACAGACCCTGACTATACACCCTTCACCAATCACCAGACAAAGCATATCATCAACAATCTCAAGCACTCACCCGCCTGTGGCCTAGACAACATAAGCAACATACACCTCAGACACCTGGGACCACAAGGCATACAAACACTCACTAACATATCAAACTACAGCTATTCACACAACACAATACCAGACATTTGGAAGCATGGTATCATCATCACATTCCCCAAACCCAACAAAGACCCCACGCTACCCTCCTCGCACCGCCCCATCACACTCCTTTGCTCCCCCTCCAAAGTCATGGAACGCCTAGTATTACAACTAATTACACCCGACCTACCCCTAGCTTTTTTTTTTTTTTTTTTTTTTTAAAGAGACAATGAACGGAGGAAGGAAAAACACAGATAAAACAAAAAGGTCCATGTGCCTAAAGGCATCCTCCATTCATAAAATGTTTATAACAACTGGATTTAAACATTTGTTGATTGTAAGTTTGTGGAAAGCAATTCGAGGGAAGTGAATTCCAAAGAGTAGTAGCTCTGGGGATAAATGAATTCTGATAAGCAGAAGTTCTGCATTGTGGAGGAGAAAGTGTAAATTCATGGGCGCTCTCAGCTGCCCTAGTTCTACGGGGAAAGATGTGGAGAGGCGGCACAATTGAAGCAAGTTCCTCGGAACAATTGCTGTGAAAATATCTGTAGAATAATGCAAGGGATGCAACGTTTCTTTGTATGGCTAATGTAGGAAGGTCCTGTGTGATTGCAGGGTTATTGATTAATCTAATAGCTTTATTTTGAATTTTGTCCAACTGCCTCAATGCAACCACTCCACTTCCACCCCACAGAGGTGAACAGTAATCCATCTGAGAGCGCACATGACTTTTATATATTACGGCCAACTGCTCGTCAGTGAAGAATTCTCGAACTCTGTACAGGAGTCCCAGTTTTTTAGAGGCATTCTTAGCAATGCTTCTAACATAATGTGTCCAGCTCAAGTTAGTAGTTAATGTTACACCGAGAATGTCAATACTAGGGGAAGTGGGAATATTTACATCATTAAAAAATATATGGGAGTCAGTGAGATTCTGTCGGTTAGAAAATTGAATGTACTTGGTTTTCTGTGCATTAAAGGAAACTAGATTCTCTTGTCCCCATTCATTAATTCTAGAAAGGTCCTGGTTCAGAGAAATTGCAGTGTTTATTTTTGAATTTATAAGATCGGGTTGGGTGAAAGAATTGGTAAATGTGAAGGAACTGTGGAGTGTTGAGTCATCTGCGTAGGAATGTATTGGATTATGAGTGGTAGATATGAGATCATTGATATGAATGAGGAACAGAGTTGGGGCCAAAACTGATCCCTGGGGAACACCAGCATTTATTGAGTGAAATTGAGAATAAAGGCCATCTACCATTACACGTATTTTTCTGTTATGAAGATAAGAAGAAATTAGTGGAACTAATGATGCAAGGCCGTAGTGTGACATCTTCGACAATAAGGATTGATGCCAGACTCTATCAAATGCCTTTGATATATCCAGTGCTATTGTATGTGTTTCACCATGTTGGTCTGTAGCTTGGTTGATTTGATGCGTAAGAAGGCAAAGAATGTCTGCAGTTGATCGACATCGTCTAAAACCATATTGCCTATCACTGATTAATTTATTATTCTCCAGATGCTTAATTATGTGATTATTTAATATAATTTCAAAAACTTTGCCAAGAGTGGAAGTTATAGCTATTGGTCTGTAGTTTGATGGATCTGAAGAGGCACCTTTTTTAGGAACTGGATGGATGTTTGCTTCTTTCCAGGGTACTGGGAAGCATGAGGTATGAGTACACAGACGGAAACAATTTGCCAATACAGGAGCGAGCACCAAGGAGCAATTCTTAAGTACTATTGGAGGAATTTCATCTGGACCAGGAGCCTTATCTACTGAGAGATTCTGCAAAATAGTTTTGACATGTCTGGTGTGGATCTTAAGTGAGGGAATTTCAGGTGAATTAAAATTAAGTACAGGGACATCTTGATTTATTTCATCTAAGGTTGAGTTGGTGGAGAAAATATCTGCAAGAAGGTTAGCTTTACCTCGTGGGTCACTTACAAGATTGCCAGTCGGAGATTTTAATGGTGGAATGGATGAAGCAGTAGTGAAGTTGGATTTGAATGAGTTAAGAGTAGACCAAAATATTTTGTTATCATTTGGATTATTTAGAAGTTTATTTGCCTGCTTATGGAGAAAGTTTGATTTAGTTAGGTTTAATACAGTTTTGGCATGATTTCTGATGTTTCTAAAGTAATTAAAGGCTTCTTGTGTTTTTGATCTTGTGTATGCATTGTAGGCTATTGCTTTTTGTTCAGTTACTCTAGCACAATTATGGTCAAACCATTTAGGTGAATTAGATCTGTTACTGTACTTTTGATGAGGAATAAAAGTTTCCATTCCAATTTTTACAAAATCTTGTATGTGGCTCAAGGTGGAGTGTGCATCATTAGAAAAGAAAGAGGTCCAGGGAATATCAATAAAGAAACCTTGAAGACCCTCCAAGTCTGCCCTATCGTAATGCCATTTAGTCACAAAAACAGGTTCAGAGTGGGAAGCTCCAGCACAACATGGCTTTAGGCCACTGCACTCCACAAACACTCTTCTCACAGACCTTACACAAAGAGCTTTTGACGGCATCAACTCAGCTAGACCACCACACAGATCACTATTAGCCACACTCGACATTAGTAAAGCCTTCGATGCCATCCCACGCCACAACCTAACAAACAAAATCTACAACACAAACATGCACAACAACACAAAAAGGTGGCTGGCCAACTTCCTAGCAGGCAGATGTGCACACGTATCTTTTGCCGGTCAGTCATCTAAAATCAGAAACTTTCCAAACGGAGTTCCACAAGGATCCGTCCTATCGCCCGCACTCTTCAATCTGTACATGCACGATATAACTACACCCAATACTCCCCAAATAAACTTAGCCTCCTATGCAGATGACACAACACTCACATGCACACACCATGACCCAAGAAGAGCAACAGATCTCCTTCAACCCTATCTCAACACACTACATGGCTGGTGCACTACAAACAGACTTAATCTAGCCCCAGCCATATCCACCGCAACCCTGCTCACAAGCTGGACAGGTGAACACAAATACATCCCTCAACTCACCATAAACAACACACCCCTAACACATACACACACACCCAAAATCCTAGGAGTAACATATGCTACTCATATGACATTCAAACAGCACACCACAAACATTAAAAAGAAACTGACACCCAGACTTAACGCCCTCAGGTCACTTGCTCACACAAAATTTGGACACAACAAAGAAACTACCACCACAGTATATAAACAATACATAAGATCAGTAATGGAATACGCAAGCCCAGCCTGGGCTTCTAACCTAGCTGAAACACATCATAAGACCTTACAGACTATTCAAAACAAAGCCCTGAAGATCATTACAGGCTGCACAGCTACTACACCCACAGATCATCTACATCAAGAAACCAAAAATCCTCAAAGTCAAAGACCATCTGGACATGAGAGGCACTCAATTCCTGGCAGCAGCCTCCACGAACCAAGACCACCCACTAAACTACATGGCAACACACTCACAGACACCAAGAAATATCAAAACAACACCCAGCACACGGTATCACACACAATTATTGTCCTCTCTCCCTCCCTGCCCACCCCGAACCAACTTCCAGAAGCACATCCATACTCATATCTCTCGCCAATCCATCCACTCACTCACAGACAACACGCAGCTGCATGCACGACCTCCCGAAATCCATCCTTCCGAATCCTCCCTCCCTCGCGAGGACAGAGTCCACCTGGCCAGGCTGAGATGCGGACACCATCCAGCTCTCCTGAGCTATCAGAAGCGACTGGATGACTCCGTTGTCGACGCCTGCCCGGGATGTAACACAGCACCCCATACCATTAAACACATCATAGAAGACTGCATTTCACACAACCACTTACGCCAACAACACAACCTACACTCAATGAGAGCTCTGTGGGAAAGCCCGATCGTGGCCATGGCCTTCCTCAGGGACTCGGGGCTGTTCGGCCAGGCAGCTTAGGGAACAACAACAACAACAACAACAACCCGCTTCACGAAATCTGTCCCCTTTGCCTATAAACTCCAAAATACCAACCTTGATACAGCCCATTCACATAAGTGTCCACCTCTCAGCGGACATGAGGTGGAGCACACTTGCGTCAGGGCAAAACCCAACACAGCCCTGGGGTTCCTGCGCAGGAACCTAAGGAGGTGCAACGCAGACATCAATATTTTAGCTTTTAAAACACTAGTTCGACCACACATTGAATACTGCAACACCGTCTGGGATCCACACACTCACAACAACATTAATAAATTAGAAGCCATACCAAATAAGGCGGCAAGATGGATCAGACGAGATTACAGACACACTACATCGGTCACTTTGCTCAAACAAGACATTAAATTAGACACACTTGCAACAATAAGACAAATACACAGACAACAAATGCTATACAAAATCACAAACAATCTAGTAGACATAGACAAAGTCACATATTTACACCCTACAACCATACGATCCACATGAGGTAGCCACAACCGAAAATACCACACATACCAGGCAAGCACCGACATATTTTGGTACTAATTTTTTCCCCGCAGCATCCAAAGGTGGAATCACCTTCCATCTCATATAGTTAACAGTCCCACTCTTGATAGTTTTGAAGCAAGGATCACCAAAAAATATTTCTCCTTATCCTCATCCTTCCCATTAGCCCCTTAACTCCCCACACAACTCCCGCATATCATGCTGCCCGTGGGCAGCCCTCTGTGGGTCCCCAAGCAACAGCTAAAAGCTAAAGCTAAAGCTATATGTTGGTTAATATTTTGTCGAATTTATTGGAGTCCCCGGTGGAATTGTGTTTATATAGAAAGTGGCGTTGTTGGAGGTATTTTGTGTATTTACCTAATTGTATTTACCTAATTATATTTTACAGGATTGAAATTACTCTCGTAGTGTCCCGTTAGCCTTTAACTTATCATATTTTACTTTAAAAACTTGAATACTTTGTGCACACACTAGGTCGTTTGGTAACTTATTCCACCTCTCAACCATTCTATCTGGAGAACCAAACTTCCTAACATCCTTCCTAGCTCTCCTCCTCAACAGTTTATAGTCATGTCCTCTCGTCCTCCCTACCGCTGGTCAAACAAAATTTGTTTGATCAATATATTCCTTTCCGTGAACACACCTAAATAAAGCTATCATGTCTCCCCTCTCCCTTCTCTGTTCAAGTGAGGGAATCCCCAGGTGGCACAGCCGGTCTTCATATTGTAAGTCTTTTTTAACCCTGGCACCCATCTTGTGACCACACGCTGGATTTTCTCGAGCTTACTAATGTGTTTTTTTCATGTGTGGATTCCATACAACCGCTGCATAGTCCAGGATAGGCCTTAAAAACTGTGTTATTAATATCTTCACCATGTCTTCATTTAGGAATTTAAACGCTACCCTAATATTTGCCCACCACGCATATGCCTTATTTACCAAGTTATTGATGTGCTCACCGGGATCTAACCTCCTGTTCACTACAACTCCTAAGTCTTTTTCCTTCTCTGACTTTTCCAACCTTACATCGCCCATACTGTACTCCCCATGGGGTCTTCCCTGGCCATCTCCCATCTCCATCACGTGGCATTTATCAATGTTGAACTCCATTTTCCACATTCGGCTCCATTGATACAGCTAATTGATGTCATCCTGGAGCATTTTACAGCAATTATTATCAACCACTTTCCTCACTAATTTTGCGTCATCGGCGAACATGTAAATATAGCTGTTAAGGAGAGAAAACTGTACTAAAAATCCAGATGGCGCTGGGGGTCTTATTCAAATGACTATCGTGTGTGATGCACCATTGAGGTGTTTTGAGGGCTTTCGTGATTTAAGAGGTTTAATACAGTTCGCACACTTATCTATGACACATAGTTGTGTAGTATACTTTTACTAGATTCATAATATAATGGTTTTATACTCGTTAATGCAGTGAATATATAATAATTAACATAATTTGATACATAAATATCAGCTTCCTGAACAAGAAATTTAGTTTCATCTAATGTGGTGTAATAGGCTGGGCGAAATTTTAATACTCATTGAAGTATTGTATTTACTTCCTTTTTAGTTACTAACAAATACGTGTTTCAGTAGAAATTGGCTGAACATACGGTATTATATTCTGTAGCTGTAGCATTTGGCAGGTTGAATGTCTGCGCCTGCGCACTATAGTTTCTTTCCTACAAAACAAGCTATCGTGCGCTTTAAAGTTACCAATTTATAATCCACTATCAAATCGGGCAGCTAAATATGTTACCGGCTATATTTCTTATTAGACCAGTGACAGGAAATCAATCAATGTGAATCAGAATGCCATAGAACACAGAGGCAGCAAATTGCATACGTGGAGATGCAGGAAATTCGAAAAAGATGATGACAACAAAAATTACAACACTGCCTTTTCCACGGGCGACTGTTTAGGTCGTCAGCTGACCGCGGCGGGATATACGTGCACAGTGTTGCCAAGGTCTTCTTTTGTTCGCACCATTGGGCTAGTTAGGATTCTTTCATAAGCGTAGATTTGCGAGTTTCCATTTCAAACGATATTATATTCTTGATTTACAGTGTGATGGGGTGGATAGCCTCTGAAGTATTATCCTAACTAACTACAATTGAGGAAAGCGGAATTGGGCTGGTTCTATATACTATTAAAGTTGTATAGGTGTCGAGTGTTGAGTAGCCTATAGCTAGGCTACATTTCATACAAACGTTCATCATGGCTTTCTGTTGGTTGTACTATACATGTATGGTAGCCTATGTGGTGGTGACTGAATAGCCTAATTAAGTGATTGTTTGTGAGGGGGGATTGGGACATTGATGCAGATTTGATGAGTGCATGATTGTGATAATAATGTATGTGGTATTTCATTAATATTTAAATGATGTGACACATAGGCCACTACTCATACAGTAGGCTACATGGGCCTAGGCCTAGTTATATTTGGGGAACTCATAGTATCATGCATGCATGGCTGTTAAAGATAAACATATCAGAAAATGTGTGTGATAGGATTAAAATAGCTGAAATTATCTGTTGTGCGGTATTAAGTGATTGGGCTACTTTTGGGCGAGTTTGGAGATGTGATGTGCGCTGGCAACCCTGGAATACACACACACACACACGCACGCACGACACAATCTATAACTGAAAATTTTACCTTTATTAAGGCTATAATCCACATTATATTAAGATTTCCATCTGTGAGAAACAAATATCTACCACCATTACTGCTAATGTGCACATAGATGCACAACTAATGTCAAATTTAACTAAGTAAGTCAAGTGGGGAAAAGATGTTTACTGTCTGAGAAGTTTCGTTTAATGACTATTATGGGTAGCGAACACTGGCATCAATTTATTATGTGCTTGCCAGATCTGAAACTAGTTTATAATTGTATAATCTAATATCCAGTAAAGTGGCTAATGACGATTATTTTTTAAGTTCATCTCGAATTTTTATACATATCATTTTAATTTTAGGACATGGATACCTATCTATTAAAATATTAACAGGACTACTTTTCGAATGACTGCCATATATGTTTTTGTGGGCCTAATCAAATATGTTTTATTAATCATAAATACTTTGTATATTGGACAATGTAGTGAATAGAATTTTAGAGTAATATGTCTGTAACATTCATGACTATAGAAATCCAGTGATATTTTGATGACTGCATTTTAAAAATTTGAATTCACTCGATGGCAACAGATGTAGGTTTGGTGCGAACCTAAGGCGGGAAAAATAGCAGACAATTTTTTTATTTTCCCCCATTCCAAGAGGCAGATCATTTTTAAAACTAAAAAACATCAATGGGGCCAACACTGAGTCCTGGTGCACTCCACTTATCACATCACTCCATGATGAATATTTCCCTCTTATGACGGTTCTCATTTTCCTCCCGGTTAAGAAGTCCTTCATCCATTTTAAGAGTCCACCGGTGGTTCCCCCACACATTTCAAGTTTATATAGAAGCCTTTTATGGGGTACTTTATCAAAAGCTCTTTTTAAATCTAAAAATACACAATCTGCCCATCCGTCTCGTTCTTGCATAATTTCAATCACTCTGTCATAGAAGCTCAGCAAATTTGACACACATGACCTATTCGACCTAAAGCCAAACTGACAGTCTGATAGTAAATGGTTCTCCTCGAGGTGACAAATCCAAAATGTCCTGATCAATTTATCAAGCAGTTTAACTACAACACTAGTCAAAGACACGGGTCTGTAGTTATTTGCATCTTCCTTCGGTCCTTTTTTGTATATCGGTACAATATCAGCAGCCTTCCACACCTCAGGTAGCTTGCCTTGGGACAAAGATTTTTTAAAAATCTCTGTTATGGGAAAGCTTAGTTCCTCTGCACATTCACTCAACATCGACCCAGAAATCTGATCCGGCCCCATAGCCTTTCTTTAATTTAGGTCTAACATGCAGTCCCTTACTTCATCCCTTCTTATTATAATATCTTTCATGGGCATGACTGGTCTCTGTATTGGATTTTTATAAGCATCATCACCATCATAATTTTCTTGAACAAACACCGATTGAAATTTTGCATTAAAACCCTCACCCATTTTTTCCTCCTCCTCAAAGATCCTTTGGATCTTTTCCTTCACTTTAGTTCTCTTATTTATGAATCCATATAAAAATATTATGTTGGGATCATCTTTGCTCTTCATAACCACCCCTCTCTCAAAATTCTTCTTCTCCTGTCTCCTCACTTTGGTGTAATTATTTCTTGCTATTTTATACCTCTCGTAAGATTGATCACTCTTGTGTCTTCTATAGCGTTTCCATAACCTATCACGTTCAACTTTAGCGTTATAACATCTTGCACCAAACCAATCATTCTTTGCTTTAGGAAAATCCTTGGCTATTGGTATGTATTTGTCAGCACCTTGTTTGCATATGTCACAGAAGGCTTCGTATTGCTCATTAATATTATATTTATTCAATACTTTATCCTCCCAATTAATGCTTTGGAAAAACGCTCGCAATTTGTCGTATCTTCCTCTGGGATAATCCAGCCGGTCTTTCTTGAACTCCTCTTTACTTGGTAATAAGTAATACTTCAATATAAAATTAAAGTCTAATACGACATGATCACTTTTACCTACTGGTGGTTTATAACTTACCTCAAATATCTCATTGGCACATTTCGTAAAAACCAGATCTAATAATGAAGGAGTATCACTCCCTCTCACCCTTGTTGGCTCCTCTATGTGTTGATGCAACAGGTAAGTTGTCATCAACTCTAGTAGTCAACATCCCCAACTGTTCTCTCTCTCAGGACACTCTAAAGTTGGCCAATCAATATTCTTGCTGTTGAAGTCTCCGGTAATAATAATATGTGTGTTCCTATCTTCTGCCTCTTTGATAACATACTCCAGATTTATTAAAGTTTCATTCAGCATTGCTTCGTGTTCCTCACTGGTCCAGGCTGCAGTTCGTGGCGGCACATACACATTTACTATTATAATTCCTTCGTTACCTCTCACTATTTCTATTGCTACTATTTATGAAGCAGAACCCACCTCTTTCATCTGAAATCCTTTACCTTAAGTTCCCTCTTTGTGAATATCAGGACCCCTCCTCCTATTTTCCCTACTCTATCCCTCCTCCATACATTATAATTTTCACCTGAGAGTATAAAATTTCTTATTTGAGAATTTAATTTGGTTTCTGTTAAACATAAAACGTGTGGCTTGCTTATATTAATAACATCTTTTATTTCAAGAATTGTTTATAATAACCCATCTACATTGGTGTAAATTACATGTACAAAATTATTCCCTGTCAACCCAGTTACTCCTCCTCTTCCCCCGTTTGCTCCTGGGATGATACATGTGTGTGTGTATGTATTTGTATGTGTGTGTGTGTGTGTGTGTGTGTGTGTGTATCGGTGTGTATGTGTGTGTGTGTGTATATGTCTGTGTGTGTGGATGGGTTTCGTTGTTGGTGTAGTGCTGTGTGTGTGTGTGTGTGTTGGAACGATAGGCATTTATTGTGTATGTGTGTGCACTTATGGGGGGGGGGGTTTGGAAGAGATCATATATATATATATATATATATATATATATATATATATATATATATATATATATATATATATATATATATATAGTATACATATTGATTACATCTAATCATCTCCATTTTTTAGGGGTTTGAATATTTCTCAATCATCTCTCTCCCTCCCACCTCCATCTTCCCTCCCTCCCTTCCACCCATTCCCACCCCAACCATCCTGAAAAAAACTCTGCGCCCTCGTTAAGGTACAAAGGAGTACAAAGGAGTACAAAGGAAATCAAGCAACAACAGATCTAGTGACCCTTCTAGGTTGCTTGTCCTCCAATACACTGAGGATCAAGTGTCCAAACAGTGGTTTAGAGTGGGTAAGGGAACATTGGAAAGGGAATTACTGCCCTGGAACTAATGTCCGTGGCAGGATTAGGAAGTTAGTAGGGGACAGATTGGTTAGTAACTGAGGGGGGGATAAAATAAAGTTATTCATTTACAAACACAGTCAGTCGCGGGTTTGAAGCGAGATATTTGTCTAGGCGGAGTTTAAATGAATCAACGGTGATGCAGTCTATAACGTTTCGGGGAAGCCCATTCCACAAGTTGACAACTCGATTGAAGAAGAAATTCTTAGATTCGTGTGAGTTAAAAGATTTACCAATAATTTTGCAACCGTTTCCCCGCGTGTAATTAGATTGGTCGATAGTGAAGTACTTACTACAGTTCATATTGTCGATGCCTTTGATGATTTTGAACACTTGAATTAAGTCACCTCTTAATCTGCGCTGGGTTAAAGGAAATAGATTTAATTCTCTAAGACGCTCTTCGTATGGTTTGTTCTTTAGGCTAGGTATCATTTTGGTAACTCTACGTTGAACTCGTTCTAGCTTGTTTATATCTTTTTGGTAATAAGGGCACCAGGATTGAACGCAGTATTCCAGAAGAGGGCGGACTAAGGAATTGTAAAGGGTTAGGATAACTTCTTTGGATTTATGCTCAAATGACCTGCCTATAAAGCCAATTATTTTGTTTGCCTTCTTAACAACTTCTGAACATTGTTGACTCGGTTTTAGGTTACTCGATATTGTTACTCCCAGATCGGTTTCTCTGTTTACATTCTTAAGCTGAGTGCCATTCATCGAATAGTTTGCTTTCTCATTTAGGTATCCGATATGTAGTCTATCTATCTATCTATTGCCTGACGCCGCGATCCCCGAAGGGGTGGCCACGAACGAACCGCCCCCTTGCACCTCTGTCCCCAGTCAGTCGACGCCCCTCCCCCCAACCAGCACCGCCTTCGTTCATGTAGTTCCTCACTCCGATATGTAGTACTTTACATTTATCCGCATTGAAACTCATTTGCCAAATTTGGGCCCAACATGACAATTTATCTAGATTGTGTTGCATATCGTCAACTTGTTCTTTTGAGAGTACGCTATTTGCAATTTTTGTATCGTCAGCAAATTTTGAGATTGTACAGGTGAGGCCCTCATCTATGTCGTTGATGTAAATTAGAAAGATAATTGGTCCTAGTACCGATCCCTGGGGTACCCCGCTACTTACATTGGTCCATTTAGATGCCTTACCGTTTATGACTACTCTTTGCTTTCTGTCGCTGAGCCAATTTTCTATCCATTTCAACACACCGTCTTGTATTCCATGCGCTTTTAGTTTTAGCAGTAAACGTTTGTGGGGAACTTTGTCAAAGGCCTTTTGAAAATCAAGGTATATAATATCTACAGCTTTACTCTCATCGTAGAGGTTGAGGATATCGTGGAAGAAGTCTAAGAGGTTTGTTAAACAGGAACGTTTTTTACGAAAGCCGTGTTGAGTATCTTTAAGTATGTTATTTTCCTCTAAGTGATTTACGAGTCTGTCTCGTATGTCCGTTTCTAGCATTTTACATACAACTGAGGTTAAGCTAATTGGACGATAGTTACTGGGTAGGGATTTGCTGCCTTTTTTAATATCGGTGTTACGTTGGCTAGCTTCCACTGATCAGGCATAGTTCCAGACTGCAAGGATTTATTGAATAGTAATGTCAGTGGTTTGGAGAGCTCATCCTTAGCTTCCTTCAGAACTCTAGGCGAGATTGTATCAGGTCCAGGCGTTTTATTTACCTTGAGTTTATCTAAACAATTCAATACTTCTCTCTCTGTAACGGTGATATTGCTTAGAACATCTGAATTATCAATCTGAATCGGCGATGGTGTAGGGATATCACGGAGGTCTTCTGTTGTAAAAACTGATGCAAAGAAGGTATTGAGGGCATTACTCATTTGTACTTCGTCTTTGGTGTATTCTCCATTTTCATCGACTAACGGTCCAACAGTTGAAGTAACTACTTTTTTCTTTCTGATATAACTATAGAATTCTTTCGGGTTTGTTTTACTTTGATTCGCAATATGTAACTCTAGGGTCTTTTTACTTTGCTTAATTAACTTTTTGGCTTTGCGTCGTAGCTCTACAAATTTCACCCGTTCTTCGTCATTTTGTGAGGATTTTAATCTATCATTAGCAAATTTTTTAGCAAGCAGGCAGTTTGAAATATCATTATTCCACCATTTGGGCTTATTATTATGGCCTGGATGCCTTATTTTCGATGGTATGCAGTCTTGCACTGCTTTTAGGTAAGTGGTTTCGAATAACTTCCAAGATGTATTTATGTCGTTATTGTTAATTAAAAAGCTCCAGTCAGTTTCTTTAAACATAGCTCTAAGTTTATGGAAGTTTGCTTTCTTGAAATTAGGGACTTTTTCGATGCTACTATTTGGTTCGTTACTAGTAAACTTTAAAGTGAAAGTTATCGTACGATGGTCGCTGTTACTGAATTCATCACCAACATTCAAATTCTCTATTAATTCTTCTTTTGTTGAAAGTACAATGTCAAGAACGTTATTACCACGGGTCGGCGTTCGAACAAATTGATAAAGCGAACTCTCTTGCAAGTTCGTATACAAGTCATGTCCGGAGTGTGAAGTAAGAGTATCGCCCCACTTGGTCACAGGTAAATTAAAGTCGCCAAAAATTACGGTATCTTGTGAGTTACTTACATCTGCAATTTGTTCGTAAATTTCTCGGTCAGTTTGCACTGATTGAGCTGGATGTCTGTATATTAATGCAAGTATTATTTTTGTACCTTTATTATTCTTTATTAGCACAAAAGATGCGTCGACGTTCACAATTTGAGGTTTTGACAAGAGGGTAGGGTTAAGACTGTCTTTGATATAAAGTAAAACGCCACCTCCATTTCGATTTATTCGGCTTTTCTCAAACATTACATAACCGGGAAGTGAATACTCTGCTAAAAAGTCTCTATCTTCTGTATTGAGCCAAGATTCTGTTATGCCAATCACATCATAATTTTCTGTAAACACTAGCTCCTCTAAATCTGAAAATTTATTGCGTATGCTACGAGCGTTTGCATAGAAAACCTTTAAATTTGTTATTTTAGAACTCACGGAACGCTCTTTAATAATATTTTTGGTTCTTGTCGGATCTACATTTATGTTCATGGCTGTCCTCGGTCCTCGCTGTCTTCGGTCCTTATCGCTGGTGGTCCTCGGTTGCCTCTGTTTTTTTCTTGGCGTTGGATGATTTATGTCACTGCTGCTTCTTCTCTGATGGCGTTTTTTGATCCATGGCTGCGGACTGCTTCGTGTAGGAGACGACCCATGCGTGCTGAACCCACAGGGTTTAGATGAGTGCCATCCTTGCGGAACAGAGTAGGCTGGTTGTAGAAGTTGTCCCAGAGGTTGATGAATTCAACTTCTTCCCTCAGACACAAATATTTTAGTCGGCTATTTGTGCTGAAGGCCTTGTCGTAGAATTTATCAGGTGCGTCGATCTTGGGGAGAATGCCTGAGATGATGATATTCCTTGACTTGTTTTTGTAGTGCTGGATCATCTTGCGATATTTCTCCATCAACTCTTCGGATCTGGTGCGCATGACGTCATTTGAACCAGCATGGATGACAAAAAGGGTATTTTCATTTGCATCCTTTGTGGTATCTTCGAAGGCTTCCACAATGTCGTCCAGTCCAGCTCCTGGGATGCAAAATCTTTTTCGTTGATTTGGGACTCTGTCGCAGAACTCTTCGACCTGTCCTCGTAGGATGGAATCCCCAACGAGCCTGGTCTCTTCTGGTTCGTCTTCCATCTCTACCAATATCTCAAATCTGTTTGACATTGTGACTGGTAGATGAGATCTTTTCTGCGTTGGCTGTGCACCGTTCCTCACTGGTGTAAATCCGGAAACCTGTGGTGGCGGGACTCTACGTACAGGTCAGGGAGAGGAGTGGTTAGAACGGGGGCGAGGGGTTGGTACTGTTCGTGCTAGCAGGCTTCTTGCACGAGGAGTGGGGGAGAGACTAAGGTGAACAGGGCGGCTGTCCTGGTTTGATGTCGGCTCAGGTTCGTCAGAAGCATCTGCTGCAGTGTCTACTGCAGGTGTTGGATTGTTGGCAGATGACGTTGGGGCGGTGGTGGATGCTGGAGTTGAAACAATTGGAGTTAGTGATACTCCAACGTTGAGTGTTACAAACTCTTGGAGTGATTCCAGCTTCCTGGTGAGGGCGTTGATCTTGTTGTGGGCTTCATCCAATTTTGCTGTCAAATCCTCTCGTTGCTGGCAGAGTCGGCAGACTTGTGGATCGGCAGGAGCAAACATGGAAGCACCAAACCTACCGGAGCAGTTCGTACAGGCACGAGGCATGGTGACGATCACTTTCTTCAGATCACTTCACTCACTTAAAAACACTTAACTCACTTTAAAAACACTTCACTCCCTTCAGGTCGCTTCACTTACTTAAATTGGCCTAACCGAAAACAAAAATGTTGAAATACACACAAATAAGTTATCAGCGGTGATAGCCTAACCGAAAATTAAAACAAAACAAATTTAAATTTGAATACGCAGTGATAGCCGAACCGAAAACAATTTTATGTTTATTTAAACAGAAATAGGCCACCAGGGGTTATAGCCTATCCTAACCGAAAACAAAAATTATGAAATACCGGTACGCAGAAATAGGCCACCAGCGGTGATAGCCTAACTGAAAATTTGAAAATTGAAGTACGCAGAAATAGGCCACCAGGGATGATAGCCTAGACTAACCGAAAACAAAAATAACCGAAAACAAAAATTATGAAATACCGGTACGCAGAAATAGGCCACCAGCGGTGATAGCCTAGACTAACCGAAAACAAAAATAACCGAAAACAAAAATTATGAAATACCGGTACGCAGAAATAGGCCACCAGCGGTGATAGCCTAACTGAAAATTTAAAAATTGAAGTACGCAGAAATAGGCCACCAGGGATGATAGCCTAGACTAACCGAAAACAAAATAACCGAAAACAAAAATTATGAAATACCGGTACGCAGAAATAGGCCACCAGCGGTGATAGCCTAACTGAAAATTTAAAAATTGAAGTACCGTATGCAAAAATAGGCCACCAGGGATGATAGCCTAGACTAACCGAAAACAAAAATAACCAAAAACAAAAAAGTATGAAATATGCAGAAGTAGGCTACCAGGGGTGATAACCTACCTAAAAAAGCTAAACAAATATATATATATATATATAATAGAATATGTAACTAAATATACAATTCACCAAATAGAGATAATATAAAAATAAAGTGTAACTGCACACAAGGGGTTAATATACTGTATCAACAGATGGTGCTGGTGTCACTGTAGGCTAGTCAAGCAGGATTATATTTAGATAAACAAAGTTATCAGTCAAAGGTTACTACAAGATCATGCAAGCAACAACTAAAATTACAGATATATAGATACAGTAGGATACTGAATACGATAACTACTAGAGTTAATAAGAAAATACAAAGCTAGGTCGATTAGAGGTGTGCGTGCGTCGTCTGCTACAAGCTAGGATAACAAATGTAAACAACAATGTTTATCAGTCAGAAAAGCAATAAAATAACATGCACGGCAACTACAGAACTATGTGGAGGTTAAACAAGCACTTAACTACTGTTCATGCAATGAATAAAGGGAATTGGGATATGAAATACTCAAATTAGGATCGAGTTTTCTCAGTGGCGATGCGGAGCTGTTGGCGGTGGTAAGGCCGGCGGGTGAAAAAAAAACCACAGGTGAATGACGAACAGCCCTCGCCAATTACTTAATGAGGCTGCTACAGGGGCGACGCAACCTCTCCTTTTTTTCTTCTTGCAGGATGGTTGGGTTTATATATTTTTTCTTGCAGGATGGTTGGGTTTATAAAACAAATTGTGTAGATTGGTTGGGTTAATATTTGTTTTCTTTCAGGATGGTTGAGTTAATATTTTGTTTCTTGCAGGATGGTTGGGTTTATATATGTTTTTCTTGCAGAGGGTTTGGTTTACATTATCTTTTCTTGCAGGATACATGGGGTTAAATTGCGGGCGAGTTCATTAGCATAATTAGTCCACCTGGGAGAGCTTGTGTTTGGCTGTATGCGATCATTTAGGATATGTGTCAGAGAGTGAGAGTGAGTGTGTGTACGTGTGTGTGTGTGTGTGTGTGTGTGAGAGAGAGAGAGTGTGTGCGACAGTGTGTGTGTGTGTGTGCGCGCGTGTGTGAGAGAGTATATGTGAGAGAAAACAAATCAAATGGACTGAAAGTAGTGTAGGCCTACATGAATGATTTTGTGTATTATGTATGCGTGTATTTGTATGTGTGTGAGAAAGAGAGAGATAAATGTAATAGATTATGTGTTACGACTGGGGTTCAAATATATCAGGGCTCTTATTCATTGGACTAGTAATGGCATAAATGTTACAACGGAAAGCGCTAGCTCCAACCTCTGATGTATATTCCCAGTGAACAAAGAACACAAATACTCTACAGAGTTCTATATGCAATAATAGGCTATCAAACTCTCAATAAATGTGCGTCTACTCTAGGCTTAATGTTATGTGAAAACAGCCTATTACTACCTATAACCGAAGGTGCTTGGTTATGGTATGCAAAGTAAGGTGGTAAGAGAAGTTACAGCTTACGTTACTTTAATCAATAAATGTCAGGCACTCCTGCATGAAAGAAAGTGCACTAAAGTCCTTCAACACTAACAAGGAATCTTCTTTAAATGTTAGATGCTATAAAGATGCTCGTATCGGAAATGGAACCCAAAAAGGCAGGCAGCGGAACAATGCTCGTGCAGGCTATGCACACAAAACGGCAGAATATATAATGCCGTCGGAGCCAAGAATATCCTAAACACTACAACAATAATAATCGCCACGACAATGCAGTATTCCTATCAACAAAAAGAGCCTAAGTCGTTTGTGTCTCCATACATCAAACTAGGCTGCGAAATGCTTGTGTAATCATAAATGGGTATGCATAAAAAGAGTAATTAGGTTAATATACTTAATGTCTACTGTGACTGATAAAGTCTAGCTAGAGTCAATGATACGAGATACTGATGCACATGGCATGCCGCATAGCCTAGTGCAAATCTCAAGTCTGTGCGTCAAATATTACGTTATAGGGAAGGGTAGCTCTCTTGAGAAACCTTAATACCGAAGTATTAAGCGTTCTCCTGGCGTACCTCAAAGACAAACAATCGAGACTAGAACAGTGCAGAATGGTATAGGCAAAAAGCCCTCATTCGTGCATGCTCTATTCTCAATGGCACACAGACTAGAATTTACTCAATCAACTCCAGTTCTCAGGTATGTCGTGCAGCCTTTTCCTAAAGCCAGCACTCATAGGAAACAATACCTTATAATATCAGACCCCTAGTCTAGCATTATCTAATCCAGCAGAACACTACTAATTATAGGAAGTGGTACTTAAACAATATAAATGCCAACCAATGCTTCGTGATCCACTTATCTTAACAACTAACATACATGGGTTATATCAGACCTTAACGCACAATACAACCGGCCAGCATGAAGCTGATTTTGCAGAGTTAACCAGAGGGGATATAATGTTAATAAAAGGTGGTGAAAGATATGGAAAATGAGAGAGATAGGCAGAGGAAAAGGTTCTCAGGTGCGGTGAGGGTGACAGATATCCAAGGGAAAAAGAGGGATGCGTTCTAGAAACCAGATCTGAGGGAGAGAGTGGCGAGGAACTGTATATATACTCGCACTAGCTCGAGCTGCATGGGAAAAAAGCGGTTACAAGTCCTCTAGCCACTAGCAAGGGAGCTAGCAGCATGGTAAGGACCTCTCTCAACCAACCCCCACGAGGCAGCCAGCCGTGACGTCATCGAGCGGGGCAAAAACACTGCGCGCCCCCCTCTCACTCTGTTCTACTCTCTCTCTCTCTCCCAGATCCCATCATTACTAGTTAATGATAAAACATATACTTTACAATTAAATATATAAAGCCTTGACATGGGTGAAAACAAAGAGCCTTTCTGGACTGCCCATGACACGAGCTTTCATATGAAATAAAGCACACTCTAATACATAAACTGTAGCCCCATCCACTGCCCTGGCGATCCTAGCGAGTCACTGTAGGACAAGCCATGCGGTTCTAACGGAGTGGTTAACGTCACACCCCCCCCAAGATTTTTCTCAGAGGCCCCAAGGCTCACAAAAAATCTGATGGTTAGAACCCCTGCTATATCTCCACTTCCCATCACCCAGCGGCAGTAAAATATCTGGCACAGTTCTTCAACAAAACATTTTTCAAAATTATAACCCTCCCCAACACAATAGGTTAAATTATATGTAGTTATGCTCCTCAAGAGCGAGCTTCTCTAGCCCAGCATTCTGAGAGGAGTGCAACTCAGAATTACTGCTATAACATACTGAAAAAATTCAACTATCAAAGAAAGAGTTTTTATTTGATTTTTATGTTTTTAATTTGTTTATTTCGGCTGCACTATAGGGGCAAGCCTAGTTTTTTCTTCTATTCCAAACGCTCAACTCCTGCTTTACGACCCAATACGCTGGGCTACAACCGTGAGCCAACAAGCACCAAGCGCAAAATACTATTCAAACTAAAGCAGGAGGCTACCCGTGTGTCAATCTACCCAGGATCATATACCCTTGAACGACCATCTGCAACCACGTTGTCACAACCGGCAATATGGCGTATGTCCAGGTTATATACCAATAACCTTAGTGACCACCTGGTCAGCCTCATATTCCGATTGTGAAACTGGTCCAAGAACTTGAGAGGGTGATGATCTGGGTAAACTACAACGACCGGACCATAGGCTGGAACATAGACCTCGAAATGCCGCAGCGCAAGCACAACCGCTAGCAGCTCCTCCTCGACAACAGAGCAGCTCCCCTGGGCCGAATTGTACTTCTCCGAGCAGAAACTAACAGGATGCTCCAGCCCATCATCGTCCTTTTCCACAAGGACGGCACCAGCCCCCACACCACTAGCCTCCGTTGCTAGTTGGAAAGGTAGGCTAAAGTCAGGGGCCCTGAGGATCGGGTGAGTGCACAACAGCTGTTTTACTTCTCTAAACACCTTCTCACACTCAGGCGCCCATTTGAACTTCTTATCCTTCCAGTTATCCTCCACCTGAGCTTGACTGTCCCGTTCTCCTTCTCCACCTTGACTGCTAAACGTCATTACAGGCACAGTGAGAGGCTCAGGGGGGTGCCTCCCATACTCCTTCATGGGATTAACATGATATAACTGATTGCGCTTCCGTCTGTCTGGAGTGGCTACCAAGTAAACCTGGTCCGATAGCTCCTCCACCACCCTATTAGGACCAGCGTACTTCGCGGATAAGGGGTGACCTACAAGGGGCAGTAGAATCAACACCTCCTGACCCACGTGAAACTCCCTGAGTTCAACCTTGAGGTCGTACCTGTCCTTCCTGAGGGCCTGAGAGCTAGTCAAATTACGGCCAGCCAACTCCAGACTGTGCAACATCCGTTCTCGACTGTTGAGGACACACTTGAGCATAGAACAAGGTTTTTCTGCGCCCTCCCATACTTCTTCAACCATATGGAGAGGCCCTCTGACACGGTCTCCAAAGACGAGCTCATTAGGGCTGAATCCCAAACTCTCCCCAGGTACCTCCCACACAGCAAACAAAACACATGGCAGGCCAAGATCCCAATCCCTCCCACTCTCAAAGCAACAACAACGAAGCACAGATTTCAAGGCTGAGTGCCATCGCTCTAACACACCCTGGCTCTCCGGATGATACGCAGATGCCACAACCCCAACAATCCCATGCTGCGGCATTGCTTGAACAAAGAGGCTAGAAGTGAAGTTGGGTCCCTGGACTGACTGAATCCCCTGCGGGCAACCATACCGGGAGAAATACACTAGCAAGCTTCGGACCACCGTCTTCGCCGACCCTTTTCTCATAGGGTACGCGTCAGGGTACCTTGTTGCCACATCTCCCGACTGTGCATCACTGTCCTCCTTCAACTCTTTCGTCTTTTTAAGCCCATCCTCTGCCTTTTCCACAACAGTTACTGGGTCTTCTTCAGACTCGATATTTGGTCCTAATACTGAGTCCCCGAGAAGGGCCGTTGATACTAAACTCTCAACCGCATCAACTTCCAACCCCTTCTCGGTACCCTTCCTCCGCTGATCTAAAGATTGTTGACCAAAATGTGACTCCCTGGATGCAGGATCCCTGGTGACAACACACGCCATAGGTTGCACCGGACACTTCTCAACCCACTCCTGCTCCTCCCTACTCACGTCGGCCAGCTTCTCGGCAACGACCAAGGGTGGAGCCTCAGAAGTAGGTCCCGCAAAGTCGTTGCCGAGAAGGAGGTCGACGCCCCCAACAGGTAACTTCTCCACAATTCCTACATCCAGGTCCCGAGTCACACCATCAACTTCCACCTTCATTCTTACAAGTGGGTATGACGTTGTCGCATTAACTCCCTGAACCACAACCACCCGCGCCGTATTGACAGGTTTACCAGTGAAATTTCTCAACAGTGTTTGCGATGCCCCAGTGTCACGCAAAATTCTCACCTCATGTCTTCTACCCCCCACTCCACACAACCGAGTCCCCTGTGGTCACTAAAGGCATCACGGACAGGGAATAAGCCTTCCGGATCCTTCTGCACTGGCAGTGTATTTACCTCGGAAGAAATGCCTCTAACAAACTCCGATGTCCTCTTGAACACTCCAATGCCGTGAGCAAAAGACACGGCTGCCGGAGGAGGTCGACTAGGGCACTCATTTGCATTATGACCCTCCTGGTGGCAACTAAAACACATAAATTTCGGTTTCGGCTTATACTATGATGTAAAAGGCCCCTGACTTTTCACATACGGTGTGGTGTAAGGTTTGGATTCAGTTTTAGTTTCATGGCTCTTCTGTTTAAATGTGTCATTGTTACGGGGAGGGGGAGGATAACGGTCCTTAGCACTTACATCGTACTTCTGGGAGGACCCGCAACCCCGAATCAACGACAGCCGTCGATCAGCCATTTCTGCTGCTTCGACTAGAGTTCTTGGGTTTTTCTCCTTTAAGTTCAAAGTTAGATCACCGCCCGTGCTCTTAAAGAACTGCTCCAACATCATCAACTGCTTAACTCCATCAAACGTTGTTACCTTCTCAGATCGGAGCCAGTTCCCCATAGCATCGGACAAGTCCCGGGCGTGTTCCAAAAAGGTGCTATCTCTTCCCTTAGTTACACCCCGGAACTTCAAACGGTACGTTTCTGGTTGCAGTTCGTAAGCCCTCAGGACAGCCTCCTTGAGATCCTCATACACAATACATGACTCCAAAGGTAACGCATCGTAGGCTTTAAGACCCTTGCCTATTAATCTAGAGGATACAAGTGCTGCCCATTTATTCTCTGGCCACTGGTGTTCCTGGCACTTCTTCTCAAAGCGTGCGAAAAATTCTGTTACCCCACTCTCATCAAACACCGGAACCAGTTTCAATAAGTGCGAGAGAGATTGATCATGACCACGGTTACCAGCCCCAAGTCGCTGTCCCGTTGCCTCTACTCGCGACTTCTCTACATCCATGTCGGCACAGTACCTAGTCGACTCTAAATCAGCTTGGATTTTTGCTAGCTTGGCTCTCTCTTCTATCTTGGCTAATTCTAATTGCTGCTGAAGCTTAGCTAATTCGAGCTGAAGCAATAATTCTGGAATTAACCCTTGAGGAGGTGAAGGTGCTACAATGTTTGAAATTACCGGTGGTTCCCCCAGGGGCAACCCACCCTGCCAGTCACCACCCAACTGCGGAAGCGTACCCGGGGTCGGCAAACTACTGGGATGGCTGGGAGTCGAGTGTAGGGGAAGCATGGCCGAAGGGCTCTGAGCACTCAACCCATCTCGCTCACCAGTCACCCTGCCCAGTACACTCGTTATCAAGTTATCCCTGGTCATGCTGCTAGTAACCGCATGACCGATAGCTGTGGCCAGGCATTGAAGACCGTACCGATCCATACCCTCCAACCGCTCGGCAGTAACAGGCCATTGCAAAAATATCCTAGCATCCTCCTCACAGTTCACCCGATTAACCCTTTCATCATGCTGCTGTTCCTCAGTTTCGACATTACGTACTGTGTCTCCATTCTCCTCTGATCCGGTATAAGACATGATGCTCTCAAAAATTTCCCACCTCAATATTCAGAAAAGAAGCACCCCAAACTCTTATACCTCAATATACACACAAACATTCTCGGAAATACTCAAGGGCTATACTATGTTGCGAAAAAAAATTATTCTTGCTGATCCCCGCAAAATATTCTCCAAAACAACATATGTTCCCTGCTAATAAATGTAGGTTCACCAAATCCTAGGTAAGGTCGCCATTTGTTACGACTGGGGTTCAAATAAATCAGGGCTCTTATTCATTGGACTAGTAATGGCATAAATGTTACAACGGAAAGCGCTAGCTCCAGCCTCTGATGTATATTCCCAGTGAACAAAGAACACAAATACTCTACAGAGTTCTATATGCAATAATAGGCTACCAAACTCTCAATAAATGTGCGTCTACTCTAGGCTTAATGTTATGTGAAAACAGCCTATTACTACCTATAACCGAAGGTGCTTGGTTATGGTATGCAAAGTAAGGTGGTAAGAGAAGTTACAGCTTACGTTACTTTAATCAATAAATGTCAGGCACTCCTGCATGAAAGAAAGTGCACTAAAGTCCTTCAACACTAACAAGGAATCTTCTTTAAATGTTAGATGTTATAAAGATGCTCGTATCGGAAATGGAACCCAAAAAGGCAGGCAGCGGAACAATGCTCGTGCAGGCTATGCACACAAAACGGCAGAATATATAATGCCGTCGGAGCCAAGAATATCCTAAACACTACAACAATAATAATCGCCACGACAATGCAGTATTCCTATCAACAAAAAGAGCCTAAGTCGTTTGTGTCTCCATACATCAAACTAGGCTGCGAAATGCTTGTGTAATCATAAATGGGTATGCATAAAAAGAGTAATTAGGTTAATATACTTAATGTCTACTGTGACTGATAAAGTCTAGCTAGAGTCAATGATACGAGATACTGGTGCGCATGGCATGCCGCATAGCATAGTGCAAATCTCAAGTCTGTGCGTCAAATATTACGTTATAGGGAAGGGTAGCTCTCTTGAGAAACCTTAATACCGAAGTATTAAGCATTCTCCTGGCGTACCTCAAAGACAAACAATCGAGACTAGAACAGTGCAGAATGGTATAGGCAAAAAGCCCTCATTCGTGCGTGCTCTATTCTCAATGGCACACAGACTAGAATTTACTCAATCAACTCCAGTTCTCAGGTATGTCATGCAGCCTTTTCCTAAAGCCAGCACTCATAGGAAACAATACCTTATAATATCAGACCCCTAGTCTAGCATTATCTAATCCAGCAGAACACTACTAATTATAGGAAGCGGTACTTAAACAATATAAATGCCAACCAATGCTTCGTGATCCACTTATCTTAACAACTAACATACATGGGTTATATCAGACCTTAATGCACAATACAACTGGCCAGCATTAAGCTGATTTTGCAGAGTTAACCAGAGGGGATATAATGTTAATAAAAGGTGGTGAAAGATATGGAAAATGAGAGAGATAGGCAGAGGAAAAGGTTCTCAGGTGCGGTGAGGGTGACAGATATCCAAGGGAAAAAGAGGGATGCGTTCTAGAAACCAGATCTGATGGAGAGAGTGGCGAGGAACTGTATATATACTCGCACTAGCTCGAGCCGCGTGGGAAAAAAGCGGTTACAAGTCCTCTAGCCACTAGCAAGGGAGCTAGCAGCATGGTAAGGACCTCTCTCAACCAACCCCCACGAGGCAGCCAGCCGTGACGTCATCGAGCGGGGCAAAAACACTGCGCGCCCCCTCTCACTCTGTTCTACTCTCTCTCTCTCTCCCAGATTCCATCATTACTAGTTAATGATAAAACATATACTTTACAATTAAATATATAAAGCCTTGACATGGGTGAAAACAAAGAGCCTTTCTGGACTGCCCATGACACGAGCTTTCATATGAAATAAAGCACACTCTAATACATAAACTGTAGCCCCATCCACTGCCCTGGCGATCCTAGCGAGTCACTGTAGGACAAGCCATGCGGTTCTAACGGAGTGGTTAACGTCACACATGTCATATCTTTAAATTGTGAAAACAAAATGAGTTGTGAAACTTGTTGATATCATAAGTGTGTGAGAGAGAGAGAGAGAGAGAGAGAGAAAGAGAGAGAGAGAGAGGGGGGGGATATACTATACACATAAGTATTTATATTGAAAGGCCAAGGTGTAGCCATTAAGAGTGAATGTTATATGAATGGTATTAAATTTCCTTTGATCTACAAGCTAACCTCTTCCGTACCGGCGACGTCATTTTAACTTAATTCTGGCCCAATGACCCGCCGTCTACTGTAGATACGTGGATGACATCTTCGTGCAAATCAAGGACCTCCACGAACTACAGGAACTCCAGCGTCGCTTCATGACCTCCTCCGGACTTAACTTCACCTTTGAAAAATCAAACTATGGACAACTCCCCTTCCTCGACATCCTCGTAGCTCTGAACGACCATGGGTTCAAAACCACCGTCTACATTAAACCTACTAACACAGGACAATGCCTCAACGGCGATAGTGAATGCCCCCGCCGTTATCTTCTATCCTCCATCTCCGCCTATGTTAGGAGAGCCCTCACGCACTGCTCTACCTGGGCCGACACCCACCAGGAACTAGAAAGACTATCCCAAGTTTTAGTAAATAACGGATACTCCAACTCCGACATCTCCAGCACCATCAACCACCATCTTGAAAAATGGTACACCCAAAGCCCTCCCAACATTGACCCCCCCAATGAAATTAAGATCTTCTACCACAATTACATGTCCTCTGAACATAAAATGACGAGGCCGTCTTAAAAGAAATAATCTCCAAGCATGTCCACCCAACCAACCCGGAAAACAAAATCAAATTAATAATTTATTACAAATCCCCCAAGACCTCCAACCTCGTTCTCCGCAACAAACCAGCCTCCACCAAGATAAAGAGCCCGATGACCGACGATCACGTCATTTACCAACATACCTGTAATTATGAGGACTGTGGACCTCATTCCTATATTGGTATGACGCAGACTCGTCTTTCACGTCGGTTAACTCTTCACTTTCAGGCTGGAGCCATCAAAGACCACTATCTCACCCCTAACCACCCTCACCTCACACGCAACGAGTTAGAGAAACACACCACCATACTCGATAAAGAAAGTGACCCAAGGAGATTACCTATACTCGAAGCTTTATATATCCAAGCCTTACATCCCAACATCAACAACCAAACTCTGGACCTTCAGATCCTTCCTTCTGCCAAAAGGCACTACCCTACAGGACCTATCACCTCTCCCCGCTCTCCCCTGCCCTTGACGCAGCCCCCCGCGCTACCTCCTTCAGCTTCGTCTTCTGCAGGCGCCACACAACTTAGGCCACGCCCCTCAACACGCAGCCAATCAGCTTCGACCCCACCTACTGACCACCATCCCGCATCCAGTGCGCATGCGTGAAGCGGTTAACCCCTTTCTCTCTCCTAGTTTACACTTCCACCATTAGCAGACTTTTGCCCCCTGTTTTCCGCCTCCTCTGATCCTCCACCCTCTATATATACCCTTCCTGTTTACCTTTTATTCCTTCCTTACTTGATAATGCTGGTTGTCCAGTGAAACGCGTCGTATATCCTGTATCATCATGTACATTTATGTAACCCTGTACCACCATGAATTTTGCTCATCTCCTTCATCTACTTCCTGCCACCCAGCGAAAACTCATCAGAGACCTGGAAACTTTGAATAATAAAATTTCCAACGCAGAAATTGCCAATTCTTTCAACCTCGTATGTATTAAAGAAATATTATATATATATATATATATATATATATATATATATATATATATATATATATATATATACTGTATATATACAGGTATATATATATATATATATATTGTTATGCCGGGCAATAATATTTGCCCGTGTACTTCAGTTCTCTCTTTCTAGTCTAGGAACAATTTTAAGAACTATAACACTCAGCAGGAACACAGCTTACTCCAGATATACAATTATATATCTCCTCAATCTCTACCAATGATACAGAATACACGGTTGGGTTTCACAAGTTTTTATTTCACTTTGGATCAGGGCACTTGGCATAGAACATGAATGGGTACTGGGTTTAGTGGCATTTACAGTATTGGGAAAAATACTCTCTAACCTGCTTCAAAAAGGAATAATAATATTCCTGAAGTATGGATAATGCATAATTAATTAACACTGGTATTAGATAAATCACAATTGAGTAACAGGTGATGAGTATATAAATATCGCATAAATGCTAACAGAGCGGTTAGTCTCAGGACAACTGATATCCTAAAGGTCAAAGTTAACGCGTGGTAAAAAATACTGGGGTCACGACGTCTCAAATAGACTGAATATATGAAATAGAAATATCAGTTCAAAGACAAATAACTAATGAGTTATGAATAAAGGGAGAGGTTTTAATTTTCTACTAACTTATACCGTTAGATTTAATAATCGTAGTTCAGGGAACTGAGCAGGCTAAGGTTCGCCTTATAGAAAAGCTCAAAGCCCTCGACATAGAAACAACGCGATATGCGCAAAATGGAATTACTATGAATTCAAGTTTAATGTTTAAACTGGATGTGAATCCAGGAAACATAAATAAAAGGGGTTTATTTAGATACAGAACAGTTAACACTCTCTGTGAACATTTATAACCGATACGCGTACCCTGATGATCCTAATTAACTTAAAATCAGATCTGTCAGGGGTGTTCACAGTATTTACGTGTAGTGTGCGGGTAATCTGGCCGAACGGATATTTATAAACTTAATCGTATACATGAATATATATTATTAAGTATATATATATATATAGATCAATCCCAGGATAGCATTTGTACTGTACTCACGACATGAATAAAAAAGAGACTAAGGAGATAATAAAAGATCTCTGGTGTTTACGTTAATGGTACACATAACATATCCTACACAACCTTGCAATATTCACGAAACACGATAAGTAAAACAGGAAGCACTTAATTTTGGGTACGAGTATAGCCGAGGTTAGCCTTGTAGAGATCTGACACACGTCATAAATGACCTAGAGCAGTTAGTTTAGCAACCCACCCGTATCCCGGATTGCATCGGAGATCGGCCCAACATTCTTGACTTGTTTCTAACTTCTAACCCTTCTTCTTATACTGTCGATCTTTTCTCTCCTCTGGGCTCCTCCGACCATAAACTTATCTCTGTCACCTGTCCTATCTCTCCAGTACGGCCACCCGATCCTCCTAGCCGGCGGCGCTTGTGGCACTTTGGCGCTGCCGACTGGGAGGCTCTCCGGCAGTACTTCTTTGATTTCCCATGGAATGATTTCTGCTTCCGTGGCCGGGGACCCTCGGAGAGTAATGAACACATTACCGAGGTAATCCTATCGGGCATGGAAGCATACATTCCATTCTCTTTCTCTCAGACTAATGCTAAAAATCTTGGTTTACTCACGCCTGTTCTACTGCTGTCCGCAATAAGGAGGAAGCATTCAAACGGTACCGACGCCTTAAAACTCAAGACTCTCATTCTTCTTATGTTTCTGCCCGGAATCAAGCCAAATCTGTTCTTCGACTTGCCAAACACTCTTTCATCAATAATAAATGCACTGAACTATCCAACTCTAGCTCTTCCCAAGCTTTCTGGCATCTATCCAAAAAACCTCTCCAACAATTTCTCTTCCTCGTCTTTCCCTCCCCTTTCCCACTCTGACGGCACTACCATCACTTCTTCCTCTGACAAAGCTTAACTCTTCGCTCAAACTTTTGCTAGAAACTCCACCTTGGATGATTCCGGTGCTATTCCTCCCTCTCCGCCCTCCTCTCTTACTTATGCCTAATATCCTAATCTCTTCTAAAGATGTACTTTCTACCCTCTCTGGGCTTAACACTAATAAGGCGTACGGTCCGGACGGTGTTCCTCCTGTTGTTCTCAAAAACTGTGCTTCCGTGCTGACTCCCTGCCTAGGCAAACTCTTTCGTCTCTGTCTATCCTCTAACGTCTTCCCTTCATGCTGGAAGTTTGCTCACATTCAACCTGTCCCAAAGAAGGGTGACTGCTCTCAACTCTCCAACTATCGTCCAATTGCTCTCATCTCTTGTCTTTCTAAAGTTTTTGAAACTATTCTTGCTTCCAAATTTCTTAAGCATTTCTCTTCATAATCTGCTCTCAGATCGCCAGTATGGCTTCCTTAAGGGTCGCTCTACTGGTGATCTTCTTTCATATTTTACTAACTCTTGGTCATCCTCCTTTCGGGACTTCGGTGAGACTTTTTCTATTGCACTAGACATATCGAAAGCCTTCGATAGAGTCTGGCATAAATCGTTAATTTCTAAACTACCCTCCTTCGGTTTCTATCCCTCCATCTGTGCCTTTGTCTCTAATTTCCTTTACGGCCGTTCTATAGCCGCGGTTGTGGACGGCCATTGTTCACTTCCTCACCCTATAAACTCCGGTGTTCCTCAGGGCTCTGTCCTATCTCCTATTCTCTTTCTAATTTTTATAAATGATCTCCTTAACTGTACCTTAATTCCCATCCATTCATTCGCAGACGACTCAACCTTACACTACTCCATTAGTTTTTCAGAACGCCCCAGCCAGCAATTCCTCAACGACAAACGTAATGAAGCCATAGAACTCTTAAATTCTGATCTAAATACTATTTCCAATTGGGGCAGAGAAAACCTTGTTAACTTTAATGCTTCCAAAACCCAATTTCTCCATCTATCTACCCGTCAGGATCTCCCAGCGGACTATCCCTTATTCTTCAACAATACAAAAATCAACCCTTCATCTTCTCTCAATATTCTTGGTGTCTCTTTTTCTTCTGCTCTCATTTGGAAGGACCATATTACCAGTCTTGCTGAGGCAGCCTCCCAGAAGCTGGGTGTGCTCAACCGCCTTAGGGGGTTCTTTTCCCAGCACAGCTTCTTGCTCTGTACAGGGGCATAGTGCGCCCTTGTATTGAGTATTGTTCACATGTGTGGGGAGGTTCCTCTCACACCGCTCTCCTAGACAAAGTTGAAAGGAAGGCCTTTCGAATCGTTAACTCCCGTCCACTCACCAACTCTCTGCAATCTCTCTCTCTCCGCCGCAATGTTGCATCTCTCTCGCTATTCTATCGCTACTATAATAATCAGTGTTCCTCAGAGCTATCCCAGTGCATACCACCTCCTTTATGTAGGGCACGTGGTACCCGTCTTGCAACTCAATCCCACCCCTACTCTGTGCAACTCTCCAACCCAAGAGTGAAACGTTACTCTCAAACTTTCTTCTACTCAACAGCTGAGCTCTGGAACTCTCTCCCAGAATCAGTCTTTCCCTCTTCCTATGACTTAAATTGCTTCAAACTCCGTGTGTCCAGGCATTTTTGCTCGAACGTCCCTTGATTTTGGCCCTGTCACTCTTGTAACTATGGGGGAGGCACTCGCTATAGGCAGTAATGCCTTTTGCCTCCCTCAATCACATAGAAAAAGAAACAAAAACAAAAACGTGGGGCGACCAAGTGCTGGGTGCGTTTTAGCCTGGTTGCCAAGGGGGGAAAATCCAGGGGTACCTCCACAAATGTAGCACTAACGCGGGTCACTTTCGGCACAGCCTCCACACACACACTCTAATCTGGTCACAGTCTCTGCTTGCAGGGCACGATTTAGAGGATTTTGACTAGCCACATTCGGATGGTGCTATCCGGTCGAGCTGATCACGTATACTCTCCCACAGAAACTCCATGGGACACAGTGCCTCGACTTGCCTAACTCAAACCTGATTTCGGCCAGGTAGTATTTGATTTTTTGGAGAGTGACAAGTCGGCAGTTTCCGGAACATAAGAGGCATGGGAAATATCGTTTTTTATTTATTGCTTGGTTGTCTAAAGCCTTAAAAATATAATGCATACATGAATAGATGGGGATAGTAGTGCTTTATTTATTAATAATAAAAGGTAGTAGCTTAATGTCTAATGGTACATGTGATAAATAATTTACATGGTTGGAGGCCTAGCTTTCTCCATTTAAAGGCTTGTATGGAATGGCCTGCTTATCTTCTTGTCCCATGGCATTCCAAGCACAGCCTCGTCTAGCTGTGGTAGTGGTGCATTGAAACGCCAGGGTGGTTGAAGAGGAATGAAGGAGGTTGGTGTCTAGTTACCATAAAATCTTCCTCCGTATATTCCAGGTCTGGTCCAGGTGCGGATGGCCATTGTTCACCTGGCGCCTGCGGGCATAGACCAACAAACTGTGGTGGATGTCCTCCCCCGCGTATATATATTATACGT
>CM064577.1:20865216-20895216 GCA_032716605.1 Paralithodes platypus | reverse complement strand
GGAGAAAAAAAATCAGGTATAGTATCTCAGAGACCTTGCGGTCCATTCCGAGGAGATACTCGAAGTGGAAGGAGAGAGAGAGAGAGTCTAGTCCCTCTGTATCCTGTGTAATTGTAAATTCATGGATTTTTAGTGTGTGATACCCAGGGGAGGAGAAGGAGGAAGAAGGGGATATGGGAGGAGGAGGAGGAGGAGGAGGATGGTAGGGAAAGAGGGTATGGGAGAAGAGAGAGAGAGAGAGAGAGAGAGAAGGGAGATGTTGTAGGAGGAAGAATAGGATGGTAGAGGAAGAGGAGATAGAGAAGGAAGGGTAGAAGTGAGATGTGGGAGGGAGGATGTGGAAGATATGGAAGGAGAGAGATGTTAGAGGGAAGGAAAGGAGGAATGAGGGGAGAAAATGAAGTGAAAGTAAAGGAAGAGAGAGAGAGGAGTAGAGCGAGTATCATTGGGGTGTACCAAAAATTGGGAGAATGGAAGAAGGTAAAGAGAGAGAGAGAGCGAGAGAGAGGAGGAGGAGGAGTATCATTGGGGTGTAGTAAAAATTGAGAGAATAGAAGAAGATGAGGAGGAAGTAAGAGAGAGAGAGAAGGGGGAGGAGTATCATTGGGGTGTACGAAAAATTGGGAGAATGGAAGAAGGTAAAGAGAGAGAGAGAGAGCGAAAGAGAGGAGGGGGAGGAGTATCATTGTGGTGTAGGAAAAATTGAGAGAATGGAATAGGATGAGGAGGAAGTAAGAGAGAGAGAGAAGGGGGAGGAGTATCATTGTGGTGTAGGAAAAATTGAGAGAATGGAAGAAGATGAGGAGGAAGTAAGAGAGAGAGAGAGAGAGAGAGAGGGGAAGAGGAGGAGTATCATTATTATTGTGGTGTAGGAAAAATTGAGAGAATGGAAGAGGATGAGGAGGAAGTAAGAGAGAGAGCGAGAGAGAGAGAGAGAGAGAGAGAGGGGAAGAGGAGGAGGAGTATCATTATTATTGTGGTGTAGGAAAAATTGAGAGAATGGAAGAGGATGAGGAGAGAGAGAGAGAGAGAGAGAGAGAGAGGGGAAGAGGAGGAGGAGTATCATTATTATTGTGGTGTAGGAAAAATTGAGAGAATGGAAGAGGATGAGGAGGAAGTAAGAGAGAGAGAGAGAGAGAGAGAGAGAGAGAGAGAGAGAGGGGGGAAGAGGAGGAGGAGTATCATTATTATTGTGGTGTAGGAAAAATTGAGAGAATGGAAGAGGATGAGGAGGAAGTAAGAGAGAGAGAGAGAGAGAGAGAGAGAGAGAGAGAGAGAGAGGGGAAGAGGAGGAGGAGTATCATTATTATTGTGGTGTAGGAAAAATTGAGAGAATGGAAGAGGATGAGGAGGAAGTAAGAGAGAGAGAGAGAGACTTGAAGGGAAGAAGAGAAGGATCGGAAGGAGGATAGGAGGAAGGAATGGAAAGCGCAGAGAATAATTGAACATATAATAATGAGTGATACATAAAGAGATGGAATTAACAAACAAATTAACCTTAATAATCAATTAAGAGGGCAAAGAAAACGGTTCAATATATGAGACAAAAAGAAAACGATGTGGTTAAGCAAAATAGATCTGTATTAATTCATGTATATATTTATTTATTATATATCTGTTTAGTTTCCTCTCTACACCTCCATCAAGCTTGAAAAAACACCCCCAAGACCTTCAAGAATAAATGTGTACATTATTTTTATAGAAAACTGTCCAGGCCGAAGGCCGCTTCCTCTCAAACTACAGGCTCGCTATCGCTCGGCAGGAAAAAATCAACACCTAAATTGCATTAAAGGTCTTAATATTGGCAACAACATGGGGCGAAGGATCTTTAAATCGCCAAACTAATGGGGCAAGCGTCGTAAAGTCTCAGAACTAATGGGTCTAAACATGAGGGAGAAGGTGGTAGAAAAGCCAACAACCATCCCCGTTAATGCAAGGGTAGAAAAATACATCACTCTCAGTTTACCTAATGATGCCATATACTTTTTTCACATCCTTTTTATATGCTTGAGTGCATTCCTGTCTAGGTGTGCAATATGGCGGCGATTATATATCAGATTGTCCCATTTCTCCCTAAGAATATCACTATGATTTAATTCGCGTGTTTTCATTCCTTTTGTATATCATTGAGTGTAGTCCGGTCGAGGTGTGTAAGATGACGCCAAATATATATCAGATTGTCCCATTTTCCCATAAGAATATCACTATCAATATACCCAATTATTCTACAGTAGATACCTTTGTCATATCCTGTTTATATGCTTGAGTGTATTACTGTCGAGGTGTGCAAGATGGCGCCGAAAATATACCAGGTTGTCCCTTTTCTCCCTAAAAATATCACCATCAGTATATACCATGAAGTTTTCGAGTAGTCCTGTCGAGGTGTACAAGATGGCGTCGAATATAAACCAGGTTGTTCAATTTCCCCCTAAGAACATAATGTGTCCTGGACCCATCTTTCTTCGTCAGTGGTCAGCGGCGTCAGCCTTGCCCTTGACACCTTCCCCCTGGGGGTCTGGGAAGTTAGGGACTCCCCAGGGTCTGCTCACAGGGACAGGGGCAAATTTGTACTCCCTCTCTCTCTCTCTGAACCGGATCATGATTATGTCCGCCTGTATTAAATTATGTATTATGTTGATTTATACCATTGCCTATTTTTGTAATATTTGTATTCAGCTAACTATGATCTCAATAACCATTGATGTAATGAAAATATGAATAGTCTCCCCATACTATTGCACTAGTTTTGTAGTGCTATTATTTAAACCTGTCAATTAATAATTCAGTCACTACAACCTTGCTTGTTGTGTGTGTGTTTTTTTTTTTTTTTTTTTTTTTTTTTTTTTTAAATGAGATACGTATATACAGACCATGTGACAATTAAATGAGGAAACTATAATAACACATCTAAATAATGCCAACCTGATTTATAAACACAAATATGAATGTAACCAGACCTTGATACCTTATGATACCTTATGATACGACGATGCTGTTGTTTCAGTGGAATAATGGCTCTTTGAGCAGTATGTATCGCCTTACCAGTGGTTGTCCCCTCACAGGATGGGGGGCGCTGCTCAATAAACTCGCCCCTCGGGGCAAAATCAAATCTCTCTCTCTCTCTCTCTCTCTCTCTCTCTATATATATATATATATATATATATATATATATATATATATATATATATATATATATTAGTAGAGCAATGAGAAGAAATACGTTGTGGAACATCATGATTTATTCTAATTTTCGGCGACGTCACGCAGCCATCCTCAGGAAAGGGTTACCAACAGATCCTAAAAATGTTGCATAAATCTGTATATATTGCTAAAACAATATCACTAAAATGTAATGCATTGTTGAACACGTGGCAATTTACCTATCTAAAAAACAATTAAACAACATAATTTTGGCCAACTAGGCAAGGTTTGATATATATAAAAAAAAAATCTACGGCTAGACACCAACACATTCAAAAATAGCTAAATCTCAATGCAACAAAAGAAATTAAAAGCAAATCATAGTAATCCTAATCACATCGAACCGCAACATAAAGCAAAAAAGTACATTTGAATTACTTTACTCTAACAATCAAAAGATAAGTGTTGAAATTCACATAAAGGAAAATTGTCACAAACAAATCGGAACTCACCATGATACCACCAGTCTCCAATGAAAGACGATGAGGGACTGATTAACTGAACACATTTGTACTCTATAATTATGTAAACTCAATATATGGTGAAAATTAAACGAAATAAAATGAAAAACCAAACTACATGAACACCCAAAAAGCAACCAATTGTACCTAATAATGAACCTTCAACTATTATTGACAACATTTATTTCTGGTTTGTGCTTATTTATCAGCATTTTTTCGCCTATTAAAGCCTCATACGTGCTTCTAAACCTGCCGATGATTTCAAAATCCCTCTCCGAAAAAGGGTGATCTTCATTACGGGAGTGTTCCCTTACTGCAGAAAAAGACATACTCTTCAAAAATATTCCAGACCTGAAGCTTTTCCCCAAATGCTCATATATTCTCATTTTGAATAATCTACTCGAACATCCAATGTACCCAGCCTGACAACTGGGACAAGTGAATTTTTACACGATATTTGAGCATAAAGAGTCCGGCACCCGATCTTTGAAGTTGAAGAAGGTTCCTATCCTGAAATCATTGATGAAAACAATTATAAAATATATTGCAGGAAAACTTTCCCGGAGTACGTTACAAAGTAACTTGCGAAAATCATAGCTCACTCTCCCATAGAAAGGCATTTTGACATACTTAACAAGTTTAGGCACATCGTAAGTTACCGATCTGCTGTGTGACACTTTATTATACATAAATTGTTTTAGCACTCTGTTAAACAAATCCATCCTATAATTATTTTTCAAAAAATACTCTCTTAGTTTGCAAAATTCTTCATGAAGTGTGAAATGGTTAGAACATATCCCGTAGGCTCTCTCAAGAAGTGTTTTGATGGAACTAAGTTTATATATTTCAGGGCAATAACTAAACCAACTTAAACCCAAGCCAGTGAAAGTGGGCTTTCTATAAACTTCAGTGGTTAACCGATTACATGATTTAGTGATTAAAACATCCAAAAATGCTAAAGTATTATTATCCTCGTTTTCACAGGTAAATCTTATGTTTTTATGCTGCTTGTTCATGTAACTGAAAAATCTATCATTATCATCATTATTTTTTAATATTAAAAATGTATCATCTACATACCGCCTATATAAGAGAGGCTTACAATCTGGTGGACAACTCTCAAGCCACTGAACCTCCTTGTTACATAAAAATGCATCAGCGAACAAAGGCCCTAAACTCGATCCCATGCTAACGCCATCTACCTGGCTATAAAGGTTGTTATTAAAGAGAAAACAAGATTCAGAAGTGGCGAATTTGAATAACTTTCTAACCAGAGTCTTACCTAGTCCAAAAAAGATGCTTGGTTCAAATTTATCTAGAATTATATCTAACGTTTCATCCAGTGGTACATTTGTAAACAAAGACTCTACATCATAACTTGCTAAATAAAAATTATTAGGTAAATCTAAATTTGATATTTCGTCATTTAGACGATCTTCTCGGTGTTGGAAATTTTAATCGAATGAAAAATCAATGGAACAGTATTACTTCGTTGGTTCTAATGCGAGAAGATCTTGACTTGCTTAAGGAACTTGGTAAGAACAAGGATATAATAATAGTGAAACCCGATAAAGGTAAAGGAGTGGTAATTATGGACAGATCGGAGTATTCGGGAAAAATGGGAATAATTCTTCGTGACACAACAAAATTCAGAGAAGTAAATGGGGAAGACTTAGTCTTTGCGAACAATGTAAGATTAGAGGACAAACTAAATAGATTACTGAGACCCATTCGAGACAAAATTGGTAATGAAACTTATGATTTTTAATATGCATCTGGAACGAAACCTGGTATTCTGTTTGGGCAGCCTAAAGTTCACAAAATAGGAAACCCCCTTAGACCTATCATTTCATCCATTGGAACGGCAGCATACAATTTGGCTAAATTCTTACAACCCTTAATAACTCCTCTAACTCACAATGAATATACTGTAAAGAACTCTAAAAGTTTTGCTGACGAAATATCAAATTTAGATTTACCTAATAATTTGTATTTAGCAAGTTATGATGTAGAGTCTTTGTTTACAAATGTACCACTGGATGAAACGTTAGATATAATTCTAGATAAATTTGAACCAAGCACCTTTTTTGGACTAGGTAAGACTCTGGTTAGAAAGTTATTCAAATTCGCCACTTCTGAATCTTGTTTTCTCTTTAATAACAACCTTTATAGCCAGGTAGATGGCGTTAGCATGGGATCGAGTTTAGGGCCTTTGTTCGCTGATGCATTTTTATGTAACAAGGAGGTTCAGTGGCTTGAGAGTTGTCCACCAGATTGTAAGCCTCTCTTATATAGGCGGTATGTAGATGATACATTTTTAATATTAAAAAATAATGATGATAATGATAGATTTTTCAGTTACATGAACAAGCAGCATAAAAACATGAGATTTACCTGTGAAAACGAGGATAATAATACTTTAGCATTTTTGGATGTTTTAATCACTAAATCATGTAATCGGTTAACCGCTGGAGTTTATAGAAAGCCCACTTTCACTGGCTTGGGTTTAAGTTGGTTTAGTTATTGCCCTGAAATATATAAACTTATTCCATCAAAACACTTCTTGAGAAAGCCTACGGGATTTGTTCTAACTATTTCACACTTCATGAAGAATTTTGCAAACTAAGAGAGTATTTTTTGAAAAATAATTATAGGATGGATTTGTTTAACAGAGTGCTAAAACAATTTATGTATAATAAAGTGTCACACATCAGATCAGTAACTTACGATGTGCCTAAGCTTGTTAAGTATGTCAAAATGCCTTTCTATGGGAGAGTGAGCTATGATTTTCGCAAGTTACTTTGTAACGTACTCCGGGAAAGTTTTCCTGCAATATATTTTAGAATTGTTTTCACCAATGATTTCAGGATAGGAACCTTCTTCAACTTCAAAGATCGGGTGCCGGACTCTTTATGCTCAAATATCGTGTAAAAATTCACTTGTCCCAGTTGTCAGGCTGGGTACATTGGATGTTCGAGTAGAAAGGTGCCTCTTCAGATCCATCAAACTACAGACCAATAGCTATAACTTCCACTCTTGGTAAAGTCTTTGAAATTATATTAAATAATCACATAATTAAGCATCTTGAGAATAATAAATTAATCAGTGATAGGCAATATGGTTTTAGACGATGTCGATCAACTGCAGACATGCTTTGCCTTCTTATGCATCAAATCAACCAAGCTACAGACCAACATGGTGAAACACATACAATAGCACTGGATATATCAAAGGCATTTGATAGAGTCTGGCATCAATCCTTATTGTCGAAGATGTCACACTACGGCCTTGCATCATTAGTTCCACTAATTTCTTCTTATCTTCATAACAGAAAAATATGTGTAATGGTAGATGGCCTTTATTCTCAATTTCACTCAATAAATGCTGGTGTTCCCCAGGGATCAGTTTTGGCCCCAATTATGTTCCTCATTCATATCAATGATCTCATATCTACCACTCATAATCCAATACATTCCTACGCAGATGACTCAACACTCCACAGTTCCTTCACATTTACCAATTCTTTCACCCAACCCGATCTTATAAATTCAAAAATAAACACTGCAATTTCTCTGAACCAGGACCTTTCTAGAATTAATGGATGGGGACAAAAGGATCTAGTTTCCTTTAATGCACAGAAAACCAAATACATTCAATTTTCTAACAGACAGAATCTCACTGACTCCCATATATTTTTTAATGATGTAAATATTCCCACTTCCCCTAGTATTGACATTCTCGGTGTAACATTAACTACTAACTTGAGCTGGACACATTATGTTAGAAGCATTGCTAAGAATGCCTCTAAAAAACTGGGACTCCTGTACAGAGTTCGAGAATTCTTCACTGACGAGCAGTTGGCCGTGATATATAAAAGTCATGTGCGTTCTCAGATGGATTACTGTTCACCTCTGTGGGGTGGAAGTGGGGTGGTTGCATTGAGGCAGTTGGACAAAATTCAAAATAAAGCTATTAGATTAATCAATAACCCTGCAATCACACAGGACCTTCCTACATTATCCATACGAAGAAACGTTGCATCCCTTGCATTATTCTACAGATATTTTCACAGCAATTGTTCCGAGGAACTTGCTTCAATTGTGCCGCCTCTCCACATCTTTCCCCGTAGAACTAGGGCAGCTGAGAGCGCCCATGAATTTACACTTTCTCCTCCACAATGCAGAACTTCTGCTTATCAGAATTCATTTATCCCCAGAGCTACTACTCTTTGGAATTCACTTCCCTCGAATTGCTTTCCACAAACTTACAATCCACAAATGTTTAAATACAGTTGTTACAAACATTTTATGAATGGAGGATGCCTTTAGGCACATGGACCTTTTTGTTTTATCTGTGTTTTTCCTTCCTCCGTTCATTGTCTCGTAAAAAAAAAAAAAAAAAAAAAAAGAAGATCATTCAAAATGAGAATATATGAGCATTTGGGGAAAAGCTTCAGGTCTGGAATATTTTTGAAGAGTATGTCTTTTTCTGCAGTAAGGGAACACTCCCGTAATGAAGATCGCCCTTTTTCGGAGAGGGATTTTGAAATCATCGGCAGGTTTAGAAGCACGTATGAGGCTTTAATAGGCGAAAAAATGCTGATAAATAAGCACAAACCAGAAATAAATGTTGTCAATAATAGTTGAAGGTTCATTATTAGGTACAATTGGTTGCTTTTTGGGTGTTCATGTAGTTTGGTTTTTCATTTTATTTCGTTTAATTTTCACCATATATTGAGTTTACATAATTATAGAGTACAAATGTGTTCAGTTAATCAGTCCCTCATCGTCTTTCATTGGAGACTGGTGGTATCATGGTGAGTTCCGATTTGTTTGTGACAATTTTCCTTTATGTGAATTTCAACACTTATCTTTTGATTGTTAGAGTAAAGTAATTCAAATGTACTTTTTTGATTTATGTTGCGGTTCGATGTGATTAGGATTACTATGATTTGCTTTTAATTTGTATTACTAGATAATTTGAAATGTTTTGTAAAGTCCTTCATTTTAATATTCTCGTTTATTATGATTGCTTTTGCTAAGTCTTGTCCTCACATGGTTGGATATTAGCATAATACTTTGGACGCTGTTTAGCGGTAGGTTAAATTTTGTTTAATAGATTTTAGCATTTACAGTTCAGAATGATATTTGAATTTAAAAAGAAATGATAACATAAATTTGATATCTTATGCGTTTTGATTTATTTTGTTGCATTGAGATTTAGCTATTTTGAATTTGATGGTGTCTAGCCGTAGATTCTTTTGTATATTCAAACCTTGCCTAGTTGGCCAAAATTATGTTGTTTAATTGTTTTTTAGATAGGCAAATTGAGAGGGGGGGGGGGGGGTGTATATTTACTAGCTTTGTGTTACTGTGTGTCTATTTAATAACTTGGACTTTTTCTTTGTGGCTATTGAAATTAAAAGGTACAGTATGTATTTGTTCTCTTCCAGGTATGATTAAGCAGTCAAACATGCCGGGTATGACTCCACTTGCTCCATGGAATATAGGTTAGAGCAGTGTAGGAAGGATGTTTGTATGTAGTATAGTGTGTAGGTGTATGTGGGGGGTGGGTGGGTGTTTGTTTATGTTTGTGTGTGTGGATGGGAAGTCAGCTCAGTTAAGGACTGCACGCTCATACAGATAAGTTTATATGGGCTTGGGGTCTTCTGTGTTTGATCGGTATCTTCCTAATATTCACATACGCAATAGGAAATATTCCGAAGTTACTACAAACACACATTGAAGCATATGCACACCCAGCCACTCATAGACTTGTGCATACACATACTAAGAAAAACAAAAAACACACACACACACATACACATCTCATACGTTAACCCAGCCACTAAGACATGCACAAGCGATAGAAAAACATACACTCCACTGTTTTTCATTTTTTTTTTTTTTAGTGAGGGAGGCAAAAGGCAGAACTGCCTGTAGCGAGTGCCTCCCCCAGAGTTGAAGGTGCCAGGGCCAAAATCAAGGGACGTTCGAGCCAAAGTGCCTGGACACACGGAGTTTGAAGCAATTTAAGTCATAGGAAGAGGGAAAGACTGATTCTGGGAGAGTTCCAGAGCTCACCTGTTGAATAAAAGAAAGATTGGGGTTGCACAAAGTAGGGGTGGGAGTGTGTTGCAAGACGGGTACCACGTGCCCTACGTAGAGGAGACACAAGATGTCAAGAATGTGTACGCATTAAGATTTATGCAATATTTAGAAGTTGTAGCACAGTAAATGTGTTTAACTATTATATTCACCCACAAAATTGCAGTGTAGACGAAAACTAAAAGTTCCAAGAAAGTTTAACAACACCGCAACGAAGTCGGTAAGAACGGAAATAGAATACTTGGGATTAAAGCCGAAAGTTAGATTATCAAGTTTAGTACCCCAACGCACACGTACAGGCGTGTACATATACGCACACACATGTAAAACACACGCGCACGCACACACGCACAGAGAGATAGAGAGAGAGAGAGAGAGAAAGAGAGAGAGCGAGAGAGAGCGAGAGAGAGCGAGAGAGAGCGAGAGAAGAAAGCACGAAACGAAGCGCGGTAAAGATGGAAATCACAACGATAAAATAGAATTGCCTCCCCCCAATTCCAGACTCTAGGTATTGCTGAAGTGAGAAGTGGAAGCCCAGACCCATTTTCTGTTGGAGAGAGAGAGAGAGAGAGCGAGAGAGAGCGAGAGCGAGAGCGAGAGCGAAAATAGGGAAAAGGGTAAACTAGAATAGCCTTCCCCTCAATAAGCTTGCTCTTGGGATTTCTGAATAGAGAATTGGAAGTCAGGCCCCATGTTCTGTTTGAGTGTGAGAGGGATAGAAAGAGAGGGAGGGGGAGAGAGAGGGGGGGGGGAGGGGGAGGGGACATAAGAGAGAAGAGAGATGGAGGCGAGGACAAAAAATAAGATAACTAGAATTGTCTCCCCCTCACCATTATCCAGGATCTAGAGAGAATGGAAACCTGTACCCATTTTCTATTGTGGTTAGAAAGAAAGAGTGAGAGGTAGATGGTGGTGGAAAGGAAGATAGGAAAATATGATAACATGTGGAGAGGAGAGAGAGAGAGCAAGAAAGATGATGGAAAGTATGAAAAGAAAATAAGAAAAAATAAGGAGGAGGGGGGATGGGAAAGAGTAGGTGGAAGGGAGAGGGGGGTGAGAACAAAGAACAGAGAGTAAGGAGAGTGGTGAAGAACGGGAGGAGTGAAAGGAGGAAAGATTGGGGGAGAGAGGGGGGGGGGAGAGAAAAGAAGGGAGAGGAGAAGGAATGAAGTAGAAAGAGAAATGATGAAAAGAGAAAGTGGGAGAGTGGAGGGAGGGGGTGGAAAAGTGAGAAGATTATTAAACTCTGAAATTATCCTGTACGAGTTTCAACAATAATAATAAAATAACATTCTTACTATACTTGAAGAAACCGTAAAACATCTATTATTATATTATGTTATTTACTATATATTATTTTGTTATATTATTTAACTCTGGAAACTTAACCCATTGAGTACCAGTGACGTCCTTTTATCTATATTTTGGCTACTATGAGACGATGTTATTCAGTTTAAAAAGGGCTTCCAGTAAGTAACAGGCTTCGAACTATCTTACTTAACCCCGGGCGTTTCTGCACCCTCCTCAGCCACGGCCTCCTATATACAAGGCCTGTGCGCTGGCCCGTGACGTCACTAGCCCAGGCCACTCGCGCGCTGGGTGGCGGGCTCACACTCCCAGATATTCCCACTTACACTCTTCATATTTATGCTTACTCCTCGATATATCATTAAACTCACTATGTAACATTGTTACACTCTTCATATTTATGCTTACTCCTCGATATATCATTAAACTGACTATGTTACATTGTTACACTCTTCATATCTATGCTTACTCCTCGATATATCACTAAACTGACTATGTTACATTGTCGTTGTATTAAGTAATTAATGTTACTGTTTGATCATTTGGTGATAACAATTAAAATTGTTCTTAATGTAGGAGAGAAAGTTACTATTATGCTGTTCAGCTGCTGGGCTTATATTTTGGGATAATGTTAGTCTTCTAATTGTTGAGTAGCAAGGCAAGATTAAATATCCTATATTCCTTAATAGTCTATATCCTTGGGGAGAGCAGTTGTACATGAGGGATGAAAATACCATGAACTCTGGTGAATATTCAATCTTTTTTTAGGGTCATTAAGTGGATCTGTTCGCATATTACTCTCAGAGTATTTTTGTGCTTAGATGACTCCTCTTGCAAAAGTGTCAAGACAGAAATAGCAAGCTGCAAGAGAAAAATAAACCTGCCAGGACTAGAAGTACGTTCCTCGGTATCGCACTTTTTAAGGTTGCCTCGAGAGAATCCATATCCTTGATACAAGAAGGAATGGGGTAGTTCCCTAGCTTGTGCATCTCAACATCATCGACAAATACTTTCACTGCACAGGTATTATCAATAGCTAGAGACAAATTAATTTTAGGGAGTGGTTTGTGAATAATGTGACAAATCAAAACTGAAACCTCTTGCTCAATTACTTTCCAGAATGTATCCAGAGAATCCAGTTTCTCTCTCAGCTCATTCAGTGTTGCAAATTTTTTGTTTTGTTTGTGTTGTAAATCCTCAACAACACTTTGTGCAATAGCAGTCTGGATTGCAACCTCTTCCTTTCTACATCTCCTTCCTGCTGGTGATTCTCTCGACGAAGGTGTTCTTGATAGATAGGAGGGACAGTTGGGTAACTTTGATGGGACTGCTCCCTTACGAAGCCTTGAAATTTTTAATTTGGCTGTAAGTTTGATCCCAGTTCTCTCATCAAAGCATGACGTCTCTCTCTCTATATCCTCTGGACAGAAGTGTAGTTCACACACCTGTAAACAGGTGAGTGGAATGTGTTACTTATACTGACCGATTGTTTGTGAGCATGAACTATCATATTTTAAATAAAGAGTTGGTATTGTAATAGTAACTATTAATTACATTAGTAGGATTATTTGAATGTATAGCATAATATAAATATATATAAATACCCAAGATAAGAAACAAACCTAGTATGACTACTGTATAGATAATTGAAAATATTTATTAATTTTCTTCTCACTCAGTCGAGGTACTGTTGGTATTGTTAAAGTTTAGTGAAGGTACCGGTATGTATGTTTTGTATTTCTAATAATGTTTAAATCAAGACATCTATCAAAATAGTAAGTAACATGGTCCTTTTTAAACTGAATAAAATCGTAGCCAAAACAAATGGTTAAAAATGGTGCCATTGTGTTTGGATTAATTTGTAGAAGTAACTTCGGCCCTGTTGCATGAGGGCCGAAGTTACTGCAAACCGTTATCGTCATGTTACCAATGCTATGCACTTAAGTAATTATGAAAATTCGTATTATATTTAGTATGTCTCCATATATTAACTTATATGCTTATATAGACCTACATGTTAAAAGTTATGTTAATATATGCTTACATACAGTATGTGTGGCCTTAACGAATATATAACTACAATAAATATAAGTGCTCGTGAATGGAACCAGAAATATTGGCTTTATTAGCCAATTATATAACATGAATGAAATATATAGTAGCCTACTGCTGCAGCATATTAAAAACCCATCTCAAGTGAAAGAAACTGTCAAAATAAATGGAATACTGCAAAAAGTTTCGACTAGTACGGTATACTCTCTCTCTCTCTCTCTCTCTCTATATATATATATATATATATATATATATATATATATATATAGTATTATACTGTATATATAACTGTCTTGATAGCGTAAAGCATAAGTGCGCGGCATTTCGATGTGAGTGTCACATGTATTTGTTGATTTCATTAATTGAGTTTAGATGTGAAGTTGGTTGGTGTAAATATAGCTATATATATATATATATATATATATATATATATATATATATGCAGATACAATCTACTGTATATGGAGAATGAGGTATCCAATGAACTATTTGATAGAGTATAAGGGAAAACGCATCAAGTAAGGGGTAACTATTTTATTTCATATATTGTTAATTATTGCCAATTATCTAATTCAGTTTGAGTTAATTACGTATATCACAATATGTAACAAAAAATAGGAAAAAAATAGCTTTAAGGAAACTTTTGGATAGTTCTAGATGATAGACAGTAATATTATGAATTATAGTGTTCTCGGCGTGTAAAATTAGCTTGACAGAGATCTAACCTTGACTTCTCTGACCCGCCATATTTGAGCTAGGGCTCGCTACAGTTTACTTAATTTCTCGTTTATATGGTATTACATTACGCTATAAAATACTTGCACTGTAATCGAACGACAACACTAACAATGGCGATAATAATAAAGTAGGTCTACTTACTTTGCTGTTGTGATTGGGAGTAAAATTGTCTCTCTTTATAGCTCTAAGCCACTCGTTCGACAATATTTAATTTGTTGGGAACGAAAAAACACACACTTTTGGGCCACTGGCATAATTGCCTTTGCACAATGGCACACAACACTTATTTGGCATCGTGATATGAACCACTGAATCGAGTTACTCATGAATATATCCGTAAATTCTTTGATTAAAACAAACACAGACATGCTGCCTTCTCACGGGCAGAGTGTTCAGGACTGGCTAGCTAGGTACTGCCGTGGTGAGGGAAGGGGTGATGGTCAGTCACAGACCGATGGACCAAGTGTGGTGACGTAGTGCTGACGTCACGAGACCATCGCACAGGCCTTGTATATAGGAGGCCGTGCCTCAGCTCCCCGCCATGGAGTGGCTTCGGTCACCCAGGCTTTATTGTGGTCGGCAGGGAGGGTTCTGTGGGGGCGCTCGGTTATAGCCTTGGCCTTGCTCGGGGCCTTGGGGCTGTTCGGCCAGGCAGCTTGGGGAACAACAACAACAACAACAACAACCCTTTTTACTACCACAGATCCTTCTTAAGCTGCACTTAATCATCTAAATATAGCTAGAATAAAATTTAAAAGACGTCGCCGGTACAGGAGTTTAACTATAATACATTTGTATTGAGGTTAAAAAAACCTTCTTGACTTGACTTTGACTTTTTGACTAGATAGTGAAAGGGTGGAAGGTTTATGATGATAATGATATACAAACTGATAGCTATCGCTCGCCTGGAAAGATTTGATATGTGAATAGCACAAAAGGTCTTAATATTGGCAAAGCAGTGAGGCGAAAGGTCTTAAAATCGCCAGACTAATGGGCTGAACGTCTTAGAATCTCAAACCTACTGGGGCTGGACATGAGAGAGAAGAGGGACCAGAGAAACGCATAATCCTCCCCTTAATTGAGAATGTGTTTATCCTTTTCCCTCCAGCAGGTCTTATGTTGTTTTGACTTTATATTGTCTTTGTCCCAGTTTTGGTTTGACTTTGTTTGCAAGTTTTACATTTTAATTAAGTTGCCTAAAGTCGTCTCATGGTAGCCAGATCACACGAAAGGAAAGTGATATTGTATACTGAAAGGGGTAAATAATATGGGTAGCAAAATGGCGGTTGCGGTCAGATAGCAAAATGACTGCTGTTGTGCGAGAGTTGGCCCGGATTTGCCTATATTCACCACGGAACTATTACACCATCAAGACAGTTATATAAAACAGAAGTGCAATAATAATATAGATTTCTTATGGATAGAAAGTATGATGAATTTGGTGTCATGTACAGTATTATATTAATGCAGTACGACCGTATTTTGTGTCATGTACAGTATTATATTAATGCAGTACGACCGTATTTTGTGTCATGTACAGTATTATATTAATGCAGTACGACCGTATTTGGTGTCATGTACAGTATTATATTAATGCAGTACGACCGTATTTGGTTCATGTACAGTATTATATTAATGCAGTACGACCGTATTTGGTGTCATGTACAGTATTATATTAATGCAGTACGACCGTATTTGGTGTCATGTACAGTATTATATTAATGCAGTACGACCGTATTTTGGCTGGTAATTCTGCTAAATATCGATGCCTGTCCCTCTAACTTCCTCATAACCTGAAACTCGCAAGTGGTCTTTTGGAACTCACGAAATCTTATCAACCATCAACTTATCTACATATTATCCATCCCTACCCACCATCTGCCCGCCCCCCTCCCTTCTCCAATTGATGGATCAAGCGTCTGATTGCCTCCCCCCCCTCCAACTAAATGAAACCTCCGCTCTTTTCAATCAATCTTGTGCCGGGGTTTGTTTGTCCATCTATCTGTCAATCTATATGTCTGTCTGTCTGTCTGTAACTCTGTCTATCTATCTGTCTAATTATCTATATATCTATCTATCTATATATCTATCTATAAATCTAAGTCTACCTTCATCCATCCAGTCACCACCATTCCCCCCCCCCCCCCGCTCACACCCCCACACACCCTCCCCAATTGATGGATCGAGCGTCTAATTGTCTATCACCAACTAATTGAAACCTCCGCTTCTTTCCATCCATCTTGGGCCGGGGCTTGTCTGTCTTATCTGTCTGTCTGTCTATCTATCTATATCTCTCTATCTATCTTTATCTATCTATCTATCAATCTTTATCTATCTATCTATCTATCTTTATATATATATATATATATAATTATATATATATATATATATCTGTGTTCTGTATCTATCTGTCTACCTATCTATATCTATCTATCAATCTATCTATATCTATATATTTATCCTTATCTATATATATCTATCTATATCTATTTATCTTTATTTATCTATCTATCTATCTATCAATTCATCTTTGGAGTCTGGTTCTAAAAGGCAGAACTCTTCAAGGCTGAATAAGACATTGAGTAATTTGTTTTCAGTGGTCTATACTCTCTCCCTCGCTCTCTCTCTCTCTCTCACACACACAGTCACACACAAACACACACACTCACAAACACATACACTCACAAACACACAAACACACACACACACACACACACACACACACACACACACATACACACACACACACACACACACACACACACACACACACACACACACACACACACACACACACACACACACACACACACACACACACACACAACACACACACACACACACAAACACACACACACACACACACACACACACACACACACACATACACACACACATTCCAGCCAAGGTTTCCAGTATTATGTTTATTCCAGCGAAGTGGGGTGTGTCCTTTGTTCATTTAGACCCCCCTTTTCTTTTTTTTTCTTTTTTTTTGTGTGTGCTGGTGGACCTGTCGTTTGTCACTTGCTTGTCAGGCTTACTGGCATGTGGCTGTAGTTTTTTGTTAGAGTATAAGTACAGTATATATATACAGTATATATATACAGTATATATATATAATTATACTGTATATATATATATATATATATAATTATACTGTATATATATATATATATATATATATATATATATATATGTATATATATATATATATATATATATATATATTTATATATATATATATATACCTGTGTGTGTGTGTGTGTGTGGGAAGGGGAAAAGGGAGATAATTACATGTTAATTATATTATGTTATGTTTGGTGGGCAATGCTGAAGCTTTCTTTCTAATGCAGTCCATCGTGTATTTGTATTTTTTTTTTTTCTATGTGAATGAGGGAGACAAAAGGCATAACCGCCTGCAGCGAGTGCCTCCCCCAGATTTCAGAGAGTGACAGGGCCGAAATCAAGTGACGTTCGAGCTAAAATGCCTGGACACACGGAGTTTGAAGCAATTTAAGTCATAGGAAGAGGGAAAGACTGATTCTGGGAGAGAGTTCCAGAGCTCAGCAGTTGAATATGCCACTCTTCCACTTCTATTAGGCCTTTATTTTATAAAATCATAGTCACGCTTTTTTGTATTATTTTATTAGACCTGTGAATGTGTGTATGTCTTCTCAATAGTTCGTGTTAATGTGTAGTATGTTTTTTGTCAGTATATATATATATATATATATATACTGTATATACAGTATATACTGTATATATATAGTTTTTCAATCGTCTCCTGTCTTACAATATGTGTTCTTCTTTGTGTTACTTCGAATACGCTGTACATGCTTTTGTCTTATTATAACATGTTTACTCCTTTTATTATATATATACAATATATATATATATATATATATATATATATATATATATATATATATATATATATATATATATAATAACCACTCATGTGCATGAGAGAGAGGCGGGGAGAGCAAGAGCGAGCGTTAGTCAATTGATAGATATTTTCCAGATTAACTTAAACAATTGATTGACAGAGCGAAAGAAAATAAATGTATATATTGACAGATATATAGATAGATAGACAGCGGGAGATAGAAATATATAACAGAGAGAGAGACCGGCGGAGTGAGCACGCTAAACACAGAGATTGAGACCTGAAAACAAAGTCAAAACAAATTAGTGAGACGAAAGGGGGACTTTAAAAAAAAAAGAGGGATTACAAAAATAGAGAAAAAATAAATAAAATAAAAAAGAGAGCGGATATAGAAGAATAGGGATGAGAGAGAGGCAAGGGAAAACATTAGTCTGAGAAAAAGTTGGCAGAAAAATGACAGGGCGAGGAGAGAGAGAGAGAGAGAGAGAGAGAGAGAGAGAGAAGTGAGTGAGTGTAAAATTGTGAGAGGAAAAACTGTAAACATGTAAAGTTTTGTGAGAGTGACTATAAAATGAGAGATTTTGAGAGTTATTCAAATTGTGAGTGTGATGGTGGTGGTGATGTAGTGTGTGAGTGTATGCGAGTGTGTGTGTATATTAGTGATTGGAGGTTGTGTGTGTGCTGTATTGTATGCGTGTTTTGTATTGAATGTGTGTGAGCGCGCGTGTGTGTATGAGAGAGAGAGTGTGTGTGTGGGAGAGAGAGAGAGAGGTAAGGGGGGGGGGGATAAGCAGCCAGAAACAGTGAATGGAAGTTAAAAGAGAGAGAGCGAGAGAGAGACAGAGAGAGAGAGAGGTAAGGGGGGGGGGGGGATAAGCAGCCAGAAATAGAGTGAATGGAAGTTAAAAGAGAGAGAGAGAGAGAGAGAGAGAGAATAAGAAGCCAGAAACAGAGAGAGTAAAGAAAGAGAGAAGAAAAAGTAACAGTGAGAGTCAAGATCGGAGTGTCTCTAAGGGTTTTTTTCTGCACCAGAGTTCGGCATTATCAAGAAACTCCCTGATTATGTAGAGAGAGAGAGTGAGTGTGAGTGAGTGAGAGAGAGAGACTGTGAGTGAGTGTGTGTGTGTGTGTATATGTGTGTGTGTGTGTGTGTGTGAAAATACAAGAACATGGAGGAACGACGAGGATTATGAGAGAGAGAAGAGGGAGTAGATAGGACGTTAGGGGAAATGAAGATAATTTCCTAAATTCACTTTTGAGCATATCTTGAGAGAGAGAGAGTACAGAAGAGTACAGAGGAAAGCAAGCAACAACATACCTAGTGACCCCTCTAGGCTGCTTGTCCTCCAAAACACTGAGGATCAAGTATCCAAACAGTGGTTTAGAGTGGGTAAGGGGAAATTGGAAAGGGAACTACTGCCCTGGAACTAATATCCGTGGCAGGATTAGCAAGTTAGTAGGGGACAGACGGGTTAGTAACTTAACATAGTTATAAGTGATCTTTCGTATATCTGGGAAAAAGAGAGTAACGTCTTAGTAATATATATACGCAATAATCCTTGATGAATCTGTGGGAGGAATAAAATAAAGTTATTAATTTACAAACGCAGTCAGTAGTGGGTTTGATGCAAGATATTTGTCTAGGCGAAGTTTAAAAGAATCAACAGTGCTGCAGTCTAATACATCTCTCGGAAGCCCATTCCACAAGTTGACAACTCGATTGAAGAAGACATTCTTAGATTCGTGAGAGTTAAAAGGTTTACCAATAATTTTGCAACCGTTTCCCCGCGTGTAATTAGATTGGTCGTAGTGAAGTATTTACTACAGTTCATATTGTCGATGCCTTTGATGATTTTGAAAATTTGAATTAAGTCACCTCTTAATCTGCGTTGGGTTAAAGGAAATAGATTAAATTCTCTAAAACGCTCCTCGTATGGTTTGTTCTTTAGGCTAGGTATCATTATGGTAACTCTACGTTGAACTCGTTCTAGCTTGTCTATATCTTTTTGGTAATAAGGACACCAGGATTGAATGCAGTATTCCAGAAGAGGGCAGACTAAGGAATTGTAAAGAGTTAGGATAACTTCTTTGGATTTATGCTCAAATGACCTGCCTATAAAGCTAATTATTTTGTTTGCCTTCTTAACAACTTCTGAACATTGGTGACTCGGTTTTAGGTTACTCGATATTGATACTCCCAGATCGGTTTCTCTGTCTACACTCTTAAGATGAGTGCCATTCATCGAATAGTTTACTTTCTCATTTTGGTAGCCGATATGTAGTACTTTACATTTATCCGCATTGAAACTCATTTGCTAAATTTGGGCCCAACGTGACAACTTATCTAGATTGTGTTGCATATCGTCAACTTGTTCTTTTGAGAGTACGCTATTTGCAATTTTTGTATCGTCAGCAAACTTTGAGATTGTACAGGTGAGACCCTCATCTATGTCGTTGATGTAAATTAGAAAGATAATTGGTTCTAATACCGATCCCTGGGGTACCCCGCTACTTACATTGGTCCATTTAGATGCCTTACCATTTATTACTACACTTTGCTTTCTGTCGCTGAGCCAATTTTCTATCTATTTCAACACACCGTCTTGTATTCCATGCGCTTTTAGTTTTATCAGTAAACGTTTGGGGGGGGAACTTTGTCAAAGGCCTTTTGAAAATCAAGGTATATAATATCTACAGCTTTACTCTCATCGTAGAGGTTGAGGATATCGTGGAAGAAGTCTAAGATATTTGCTAAGCAGGAGCGTTTGTAACGAAAGCCGTGTTGAGTATCTTTTAGTATGCTATTTTCCTCTAAGTTATGTACGAGTCTGTCTCTTATGACTGTTTCTAGCATTTTACATACAACTGAGGTTAAGCTAATTGGACGATAGTTACTGGGTAGGGATTTGCTGCCTTTTTTTAATATCGGTGTTACATTGGTTAGCTTCCACTGATCAGGCATAGTTCCAGACTGCAAGAATGTATTGAATTGCAATGTCAGTGGTTTGGAGAGCTCATCCTTAGCTTCCTTTAGAACTCTAGGTGAGATTGTATCAGGTCCTGGCGTTTTATTAACCTTGAGTTTATCTAAATAATTCAATACTTCTCTCTCTGTAATGGTGATATTGGTTAGAACATCTGAATTATCAAGCTGAATCGGCGATGGTGTAAGGATATCACTGAGATCTTCTTTTGTAAAAACTGATGCCAAGAAGGTATTGAGGGCATTACTCATATGTACTTCGTCTTTGGTGGATTCTCCATTTTCATCGACTAACGGTCCAACAGTTGAAGTAACTACTTTTTTCTTGCTGATATAACTATAGAATTCTTTTGGGTTTATTTTACTTTGATTCGCAACATGTAACTCCAGGGTCTTTTTACTTTCCTTAATTCACTTTTTGGCTTTGCGTCGTAGTTCTACAAATTTCACCCGTTCTGAGTCGTTTTGTGAGGATTTTAATCTATCATTAGCAAACTTTTTAGCAAGCAGACAATCTGAAATATCTTTATTGCACCATTTGGGCTTATCATTATGGCCTGTACGCCGTATTTTCGATGGTATGCAGTCTTGCACTGCTTTTAGGTAAGTGGTTGCAAATAATTCCCAAGATGTATTTATGTCGTTATCGTTAATTAAAAAGCTCCAGTCAGTTTCTTTAAACTGTTACGACTGGGACTCGTATAAAACAAGGGCTCTTAATCATTGGACTAGAAAGGCACACAGCCACAACAGTAACACTAGATCCAACCCTCGAACTTATAATGCCGGCGCACAAAAACATGTATACCCTCCTGAGTTAAATCTGCGATAGCGGGGTATCCTATAACTCGGTATAAATGCACTACTACTACAGGCTGATGATCTCTGATACAGCCTGATCACAACAACATACAATTACGTTAATAATGTATACAAGGAAAAAGATAGAGAGCTTAATTAAATCACTGGAATAGTTTAATGCAAACAAGAAGAAGGTATAATTAAAGTTACTCTAAACAATAATAAACTGTCACTCCTATATTAAAGAAAGTGAATGAAAGTCCTAAAGCATCGAACAGGAATCTTCTGAAGAAAGTCTGATGCTGCTTAAGATGATCAAATCGGATTTTGAACTGTTATATAAAGCAGGAACGAGATATGACAAGTGTATGGACATACAGTGTTAACTGGCACGGGAATAACGATAAATGTGCAATAGTATTATCTCCAACAACAAAAGAAGTACTTCCTCAGGCAACGCAAAAGCCTGTTCGGGTTGTGCAACTCAACAACAACCAAGGCTTACAATCAACGTGAATAAAAATGCTGCATACATAACATAAGAGTTTATAATCCTAATCGGGTGTCTGCTAGGCGAATAAAGTCTAGCTGGGATGTCGTAGGCTAGGAAACAATGGCTGAGCAAGCGGCTCGTAGCCTAGCGAGGTCCTTAAGACTGTACGGCCAAATTACGTTAAATGACGGGGTGCTCTCTTGAGAGATCCAGATCGCTAGTATCTGGTTCTCTCCTGGCGACCCTCTCAAAGTCAAAGCAAAACGAGTTAGCACAGTGTTGGGTGGCAGAGGCAAAAGCCCTCACTCGCAACACAGTGCTAAACTCACAAGGTACACAGTCAGAAAGACAACCTTGGCTTCCCACGTATCCGTTGCGATTGTACAAGTTCAACAAAACCTGGTACACATCGGAAATCACAACATCAATAGCCTCACCCCAGTCTAGCATTAAATAGCCCAGCAGACACCCAAGCAAAGGGTAGGGAGACACCGCGAGTGTGTCGAACCTCTACAGACAAAATGTTAACCCCTCCAAAATGTCTAACTAAACATGGAATAACTGAGAGCTTCATAATATAATACGATGGCCGATGTATGAAATCGTGCAGAACCAAAGGGGAGTTATGATGTTAAATAGATTGGAAGAATGAGAGGTAAGAAGTTGAGAGAGAGAGAAAGTGTTCTATAGGTAGAAGTCGGGGACAGGTAGCAAGGGAGGTGTGAAGGGTATGCTGGTCAGGCAAGCTCTGAGCAAGGAAGACACAAAGGCAGCAGGGAGTGCGGGGGGACCCCTTCCTGATGCGGCAGGAGGGTGGTAAGGCGGCCAGCCACTCAGAGGGCCCGGCCGTGGCATGACGTCACCGAGACAACGTGTAACACTACGCGTTCTACCCTCTGCCTCCTGCACTTACTCACTCACACTCTCTAGCTGTATCATTCAGTCTTATACATTAAACTTATAACTGATGATATAAAATATAATGCATTGTCACAGGCGAAAATAAAGACCACTTCTGTACTACCTGTGACATGATGATTCACAAGAAAGAAAGTACAACATTGTAGATAGACTGTAGCCAAATTCATTGCCCTGGCGAGTGTTAGCGAGTGGCCTAGCGAGCGGCTGAGCCCACGTGGCGTTCTGCTAAGCTGCAAGCGTCACACCCCACCCAAGATATTAGACGCTCAACCATGAGCTCCATATCTGACAAGCAGAACCCAGATAAGACTCGCCACCCCTAACCACTTCGCAACAAAGAAGGCAAAGCTCAGTTCTCATCAACAACAACAAATTACAACCCCTCCCAACACAATAGCTTAATTCATACTGCTATGCACCTAGAGCGAGCTTCTACTAGCCCAGCCTTCTGAGAGAAGTACAGGTTCGACTCAGAACTTCAGCTATAACATACTTAAACAAATTTAACTATTAAAGAAAGATTTATTTATAGAATTTTCATTTTTAATATGTTTATGGCAGCTGCAATAACAGGGGCAAGCCTGATTTTTCTCCACTCTCAACACACACTGACTGAACGGCGAGGGTTCTCCTGCAAACAAACCCTCCCGTGACAAACAATCAGCCAAAACATTATCAGTGTCCTTAGCATGCCACACATCCAACTTGTGTTCCGGCAGCACAACAACACCTGACACTGATAAACTGCCCAGTTCATCACAAGACTGGCACTTCTCTTCGCTCTTTCCGGCAACGGGGCCTGCCAATAACCTTTCACTAGTTCTACCTTCGTGATTAGTGATGCAGCCCCGATGCGGTCTATGGTATCGTCAACTCTAGGTAATGGATGGGCGTCTGTCACGGATAATGCTTCCACACTCTTGCAATCACCATACACACGGATCTTGCCACTCAACTCAGGTTGCAAACTCACTGGCAACGACCACTCACGATATCCTTTATCCCTCAGACCCTTTTTCCACATGTCGTCTAGCTCTGTTTTCACGACAGGCTTTCTAGCAGGATTTATACGGTAGGGAATAAAACTGAGCCTTGCACTGTCTCCAGCCTCCATTTCGGATTCTACCCCGGACATCAGGACTGGAGAAGCAACAAACATGCGGATGCACTGCCACAGCCTAGTTAACAACTTATCTCGCAGAACAACATGCCTAGTGCCCTCCCACAACCCAGCCGAGACCGCAGCTTCTAACCTGTAGTCTCCCTCCTTCTCCACTTTCGTCCCTAGAACAGCCAGGTCATGAGAGGGACAATTAGTACCACCTGTGCAGTCACTCCCATAGTTCATTATTGCAAAGGCTTCCCCGCCGATACCGTACATGCACACCCCCACATTCCTTACGATTACATCTGCCTGCGCAGCATCACCGCTTTTAGCGACATGGCCAGATACAGTCGGTCTATGGTAGGGCTGTTGCATTCGACTAGAGCAGCATTGGGAGGCTATGCGACGACCGGGCACATCCACTCCACAGCCAACCTCACCAATCTGCTCAATGTCCTCCTTCTGACCACCACCCTTGGCAGCCATGGGTCGACCCTGACTTGACAACCATGTCCAAGCCTCATCGCCCACCTTGAACCACCGAAACAACGAGGCTAACGGTCGACCAACATTCAAGTGACCTGCCCGCGGAACATCTTGCACCGCCTGAGTTGTGAGGCTCGGGTGCTCGGCACGACCAGTGGGGTATGAACCGAGCTGGTGCTGGAGCGCTGCACACTGCTGCTCAGGCAGGTGCTCTAGCGCTTCCATAGCCACAAGACTCGTGTCCCCCGCCCACTGCTCCGCCGAGACATGACAATCCCTACTCTCCTCCACCTGTGCCCTACTGCCCCCCTCTCCTTCTCCACCTTGGCCACTGCAGACCAACGCAGGGACAGTAGGTTGCTCAGGTGGTTGCCTCACAAACTCCTCCAACAGGTTCACATGACATGTTTCCCCATCCTCGTGTTTGATCTCGACAGCACCATTACCACACTTCTGAGCTTCCGGATCCTCCAACTGCAGTTTACAAATATCTGAGGGAACCAACCTGTCTAAATGCTTCCGAAGCAACCCAAGTCCTCCCCCAATATCAAACTGAGCAACCCTTTTTTCTCTCCGTGTGTAACGTTGCTGCCTCGGAGTCTCTTCCTGCCCTACCTCCTCACTAGCTGTGACAGGTCCTGGGGCTTCTCCAGACTCCAACAATGGTGCCAATACTGAGTCGCCAAGAAGAGCTGCTGGTACTAAACTCTCCAAACTTTTACCAACATTAGCCGTCTTCTTCCAACCGTTCCTCCGTTGATCAGAAGACTGAGGAATAGGCTGTGACACTTTGGATGCAAGAGATCTTGTAACAACGCAGGCCATAGGTTGTACTTGACACTTCTCTACCCCCTCCTGTTCCTCCCTACTCACGTCGGCCGGCTTCTCGGCAACGACTAAGGGTGAAACCTCAGAAGTAGGCACCGCAAAGTCGTTGCCGAGAAGGAGGTCGACGCCCCAAACAGGCAAGTTCTCCACAATTCCAACATCCAACTCTCGTGTCACCCCATCTACCTCCAGTTCCATCCTGACCAACGGGTATGACCTGATAGCATTGATACCTTGCACCACAACCACCCGTGCCGCGTTTATTGGTCTACCAGTAAAGTTCTTCATCAAAGTCTGAGAGGCACTCGTGTCTCGCAACAGCTCAACTCCATGCTTCTTACCAGCCCACTTCACGCAGCCACGCCCTCGATGGTCGCAAAAGACATCGCGAACAGGGTTCGAGCCTTCCGGATTCTTCTCCACTGGCTGTGTCCCAGCCTCTGACGTTATTCCCCGGGCAAACTCAGACGACTTCGGGGACACCCCAATGTTGCAAGCCAAAGACACAACTGCATTAGGTAGCTTGCTTGGACAGGCTCTTGCAAAATGCTCCTTCTCATGACCATGAAAACACTCAAACCCCCCATTGGGCTTCCCTTGAGGTGAGGAAGGGCCCTGACCCTTCTTAAATGGGACGGTATTAGGTTTATGGTCAGAATTAATATCATTGCTCTTGTAGTTATGGTTATATGGTGTATCACTGACTCGAGGGGGTGGAGTGTTGCGCCCCTTGTTACCTGCATCGTTCCGTTGTGCAGACCCGCACCCACGCATCAGCGATAGCCTACGGTCAGCCATGTCAGCTGCCTCCTGAAGAGTTTTCGTGTTCTTTTCTTTAAGATTCAACGTCAGATCGCTGCCCGTACACTTAACCCGTACAGCCCCAGCGACGCGTCTGACGCGTCGGCGATGTATGTAACGCACAGCTCAAGAGACGCGTCTGGCGTGTCACCCTAATTGCGCCGACCGTAACCTCAGGTGTAGCCACTCAAGAGGGCTCAGATTTGTATGGGAACTGTGTACGTATCCCACGCAACCGTGCCGATGGTTGAAAACTCTCAAAGTCCACGTGCGTGCGCATTAGCGCGCAATAACCTTGTTTTTTATGGTAATTGCCTTAAATTTTTTACTCTTGTAAAATACGTTTTCGGGGGCTCTGTAGGACCATTCTTTAAGCTTTTTGAGCGGTTTTTCGTGGTTTTTCCTTCATTCCTAACCCATTCGCTATTGTTTCTGGAATAAAACCATTTTTTGAAAACTGGCCGGGTTCTGGTGAACAAACATTACAAAACTAGCCGGGACTCCACGGGTTAAAGAACTGCTCGAGAAGCATCAACTGTTTTATCTCATCAAACGTCGTTGCCTTCTCCGATCTCAGCCAATTCCCAAATGCATCGGACAGATCCCGGGCATGCTCAAGAAAGGTGCACTCACGACCCTTCGTTACACCCCGGAACTTCAATCTGTACGTCTCTGGTTGTAACTCATATGCCCGCAGGACAGCCTCCTTCAATACCTCATAATCGACGCAAGACTACAAGGGCAACGCATCATATACCTTGAGTCCTTTGCCAACCAACCTAGAGGAAACAAGGGCTGCCCACTTAACCTCGGGCCATTGGTGCTCCCGGCACTTCTTCTCAAAACGCATGAAAAATTCGGTTACACCCAACTCATCAAATACAGGGACCAACTTGAGCAGGTGCGATAAAGACTGATCAAGACCTCGATTCCTAGAACCGAGACGCTGCCCTGTCGACTCCACCCTAGACTGATCAAGATCTATGTCTGCACAATACTTCGTAGACTCAGCCTGAAGCTCAGCTTCATGTCTGGCCTTTCTCTCCTCAGCCTGAATCCTGAGCTCAACTTCATGTCTGGCCTTTCTCTCCTCAGCCTGGATCCTAGCCATCTCAATCTGCTTCTCAGATTCATGCTTTCGTTGCTCAGCCTGCATTTTTGTCATCTCAAGCTGGAAGAGCATAATTATCTGCAGTTAAACCTTGAGGGAGGAGATGCAACAATTGGAGACTCACGCAAGTGCAAACCACGCTGCCAGTGACTATCGGCCTGCGGGAACGTACCCGGCTCCGGAGCCCGAGGGGGCGCCATGGTAGGAGTCGAGTGGAATGGGGGCTGGGCCGAAGATGCCCCAGCTCCCGCTCCACCCGAAGCCCCATGCACCCCGCCGAGCACCCAGGCCACCAGGTCACCTCTCGTCATGCTGCTAGTGCCCACATGACCCATGACCGTGGCCAAATACTGAAGACCATACCGATCAATCCCCGACACCCGGTCAACAGTAATAGGCATCTCCAGAAACTTCTTTGCATCTTCCTCACTAGTTATAACTCTAATGCCTTCTAACAAACCCCGCTGCTGCACCTCAGAGCCTGCTTCCCGTATTGTGTCCTCACTGTACACTGATCCGTCGTCCGACAGTGTCCACCGAAAATTCTCAACGTTTATAAAAAAAAAGGAGTACCTAAACTCTCATGCAGCACTATTCACTCAAAAATGCTTGAAGACTCTTAACTGCTATACTACTTGCCAAAACAAATTCCACATGTCCACTATATTCCTTTAAACAAAAAACAAATGACCACAACACTCCTGCAATATTTCTCTAAGTTCACAAAATCCTAGGCAAGGTCGCCATTTGTTACGACCGGGACTCGTATAAAACAAGGGCTCTTAATCATTGGACTAGAAAGGCACACAGCCACAACGGTAACACTAGATCCAACCCTCGAACTTATAATGCCGGCGCACAAAAACACCTATACCCTCCAGAGTTAAATCTGCGATAGCGGGGTATCCTATAACTCGGTATAAATGCACTACTACTACAGGCTGATGAGCTCTGATACAGCCTGATCACAACAACATACAATTACGTTAATAATGTATACAAGGAAAAAGATAGAGAGCTTAATTAAATCACTGGAATGATTTAATGCAAACAAGAAGAAGGTATAATTAAAGTTACTCTAAACAATAATAAACTGTCACTCCTATATTAAAGAAAGTGAATGAAAGTCCTAAAGCATCGAACAGGAATCTTCTGAAGAAAGTCTGATGCTGCTTAAGATGATCGAATCGGATTTTGAACTGTTATATAAAGCAGGAACAAGATATGACAAGTGTATGGACATACAGTGTTAACTGGCACGGGAATAACGATAAATGCGCAATAGTATTATCTCCCACAACAAAAGAAGTACTTCCTCAGGCAACGCAAAAGCCTGCTCGGGTTGTGCAACTCATCAACAACCAAGGCTTACAATCAACGTGAATAAAAATGCTGCATACATAACATAAGAGTTTATAATCCTAATCGGGTGTCTGCTAGGCGAATAAAGTCTAGCTGGGATGTCGTAGGCTAGGAAACAATGGCTGAGCAAGCGGCTCGTAGCCTAGCGAGGTCCTTAAGACTGTACGGCCAAATTACGTTAAATGACGGGGTGCTCTCTTGAGAGATCCAGATCGCTAGTATCTGGTTCTCTCCTGGCGACTATCTCAAAGTCAAAGCAAAACGAGTTAGCACTGTGTTGGGTGGCAGAGGCAAAAGCCCTCACTCGCAACACAGTGCTAAACTCACAAGGTACAGTCAGAAAGACAACCTAGGCTTCCCACGTATCCGTTGCGATTGTACAAGTTCAACAAAACCTGGTACACATCGGAAATCACAACATCAATAGCCTCACCCCAGTCTAGCATTATATAGCCCAGCAGACAACCAAGCAAAAGGTAGGGAGACACCGCGAGTGTGTCGAACCTCTACAGACAAAATGTTAACCCCTCCAAAATGTCTAACTAAACATGGAATATCTGAGAGCTTCAGCATATAATACGATGGCCGATGTATGAAATCGTGCAGAACCAAAGGGGAGTTATGATGTTAAATAGATTGGAAGAATGAGAGGTAAGAAGTTGAGAGAGAGAGAAAGTGTTCTATAGGTAGAAGTCGGGGACAGGTAGCAAGGGAGGTGTGAAGGGTATGCTGGTCAGGCAAGCTCTGAGCAAGGAAGACACAAAGGCAGCAGGGAGTGCGGGGGGACCACTTCCTGACGCGGCAGGAGGGTGGTAAGGCGGCCAGCCACTCAGAGGGCCCGGCTGTGGCATGACGTCACCGAGACAACGTGTAACACTAGGCATTCTACCCTCTACCTCCTGCACTTACTCACTCACACTCTCCACACTCTCTAGCTGTATCATTCAGTCTTATACATTAAACTTATAACTGATGATATAAAATATAATGCATTGTCACAGGCGAAAATAAAGACCACTTCTGTACTGCCTGTGACATGATGATTCACAAGAAAGAAAGTACAACATTGTAGATAGACTGTAGCCAAATTCATTGCCCTGGCGAGTGTTAGCGAGTGGCCTAGCGAGCGGCTGAGCCCATGTGGCGTTCTACTAAGCTGCAAGTGTCACAAAACATACCTCTAAGTTTACGAAAGTTTGCTTTCTTGAAATTAAGGACTTTTTCGATGGTACTATTTGGTTCGTTACTAGTAAACTTTAAAGAGAAAGTTATTGTACGATGGTCGATGGTCGCTGTTACTGAATTAATCACCAACATTCAAATTCTCTATTAATTCTTCTTTTGTTGCAAGTACAA
>CM064577.1:20627716-20860216 GCA_032716605.1 Paralithodes platypus | reverse complement strand
TAGTGTAGCTGGTAATTCGGCTATATTCGAGACTTACAGCTCCAACTTCCTTATAACCTGAAATTTGCAAGTGTCTAATCCAAAAGAGTGACAGATAGCCAAATCCAAGGTACTTTATGCCTGGACTCACAAAGATTAAAGAATATATATATATATATATATATATATATATATATATATATCTATATATATATATATAGTATATAATTATATACACTACAGTATATATACACCAGTTTTGTTACATTCCATTGCGTTCTGTACGCAAACTATTTACAGCGTATTGTGCTATACCCTATTCCAAATAGGTAGGCCAACATTCTTGAATATTAACCTCTATAACTCACAAATGACTAGAATAATCGAGCTAATATTTCTTCCATATGGAAAGGGTCAGCCAGGGAAAAGGTGTAGAAATTTACAGCCCATTTGCTCTAGCCCATCTTTCAGCCAGGGAATTGGTGTAGAAATTTACAGCCTATTTGCTCTAGCCCTTATTTGAGTTACAGAGGTTAGGGTTCACGCTTTCTGGCCTACCTATTTGGGACAGAGTATAGGATTTGTTCTCTACACAGTGTAAAATAAGGCAGTGTCACACGATCGCTTTTTCCAGCAATTTTCAATGAGCAAGTTTTGTCTCGTAATATTTTGAGGGTCTTTCACTTTGTATTCTGAAACTAGACTTAATGTAGATTATACAAAGGAGTACAAAGGAAATCAAGCATTAACAGGTCTAGTGACCCTTCTAGGCTGCTTGTCAGTCGCGGGTTTGATGCGAGATATTTGTCTAGGCGAACTTTAAATGAATCAACTGTGCTGCAGTCTATGGCATCTCCGGGAAGCTCATTCCATAAGTTGACAACTCGATTGAAGAAGAAATTCTTAGCTTCGTGTGAGTTAAAAGATTTACCAATAATTTTGCAACCGTTTCCCCGCGTGTAATTAGAATGGTCGATAGTGAAGTACTTACTACAGTTCATATTGTCGATGCCTTTGATGATTTTGAACACTTGAATTAAGTTGCCTCTTAATCTGCGCTGGGTTAAAGGAAATAGATTTAATTCTCTAAGACGCTCCTCGTATGGTTTGTTCTTTAGGCTAGGTATCATTTTGGTAACTCTACGTTGAACCCGTTCTAGCTTGTCTATATCTTTTTGGTAATAAGGGCACCAGGATTGAACGCAGTATTCAAGAAGAGGGTGGACTAAGGGATTGTAAAGGGTTAGGAAAACGTCTTTGGATTTATGCTCAAATGACCTGCCTAAAAGCCAATTATTTTGTTTGCCTTCTTAACAACTTCTGAACATTGTTGACTCGGTTTTAGGTTACTCGATATTGTTACTCCCAGATCGGTTTCTCTGTTTACATTCTTAAGCTGAGTGCCATTCATCAAATAGTTTGCTCTCTCATTGTGGTATCCGATATGTAGTACTTTACATTTATCCGCATTGAAACTCATTTGCCAAATTTGGGCCCAACATGACAACTTATCTAGATTGTGTTGCATATCGTCAACTTGTTCTTTTGAGAGTACGCTATTTGCAATTTTTGTATCGTCAGCAAATGTTGAGATTGTACAGGTGAGTCCCTCATCTATGTCGCTGATGTAAATTAGAAAGATAATTGGTCCTAGTACCAATCCCTGGGGTACCCCGCTACTTACATTGGTCCATTTAGATGCCTTACCGTTTATGACTACTCTTTGCTTTCTGGCGCTAGCCAATTTTCTATCCATTTCAACACACCATCTTGTATTCCATGCGCTTTTTGTTTTAGCAGTAAACGTTTGTGGGGAACTTTGTCAAATGCCTTTTGAAAATCAAGGTATATAATATCTACAGCTTTACTCTCATCGTAGAGGTCGAGGATATCGTGGAAGAAGTCTAAGAGGTTTGTTAAACAGGAACGTTTTTTACGAAAGCCGTGTTGAGTATCTTTAAGTATGTTATTTTCCTCTAAGTGATTTACGAGTCTGCCTCTTATGAGTGTTTCTAACATTTTACATACAACTGAGGTTAAGCTAATTGGACGATAGTTACTGGGTAGGGATTTGCTGCCTTTTTTTAATATCGGTGTTACGTTGGCTAGCTTCCACTGATCAGGCATATTTCCAGACTGCAAGGATTTATTAAATAGCAATGTCAATGATTTGGAGAGCTCATCCTTAGCTTCGTTTAGAACTCTAGGTGAGATTTTATCAGGTCCGGGCGTTTTATTTACCTCGAGTTTATCTAAACAATTCAATACTTCTCTCTCTGTAACGGTGATATTGCTTAGAACATCTGAATTATCAATCTGAATCGGCGATGGTGTAGGGATATCACTGAGGTCTTCCGTTGTAAAAACTGATGCAAAGAAAGTATTGAGGGCATTACTCATTTGTACTTCGTCTTTGGTGTATTCTCCATTTTCATCGACTAACGGTCCAACAGTTGAAGTAACTACTTTTTTCTTTCTGATAAAACTATAGAATTCTTTCGGGTTTGTTTTACTTTGATTCGCAACATGTAACTCCAGGGTCTTTTTACTTTGCTTAATTCACTTTTTGGCTTTGCGTCGTAGCTCTATAAATTTCACCCGTTCTTAGTCATTTTGTAAGGATTTTAATCTATCATTAGCAAACTTTTTAGCAAGCAGCCAGTTTGAAATATCTTTATTCCACCATTTGGGCTTATTATTAAGGCCTGGACGCCGTATTTTCGATGGTATGCAGTCCTGCACTGCTTTTAGGTAAGTGGTTTCGAATAATTCCCAAGATGTATTTATGACGTTATTTTTAATTAAAAAGCTCCACTCAGTTTCTTTAAACATAGCTCTAAGTTTATGAAAGTTTGCTTTCTTGAAATTAGGGACTTTTTCGAGGATGCTATTTGGTTCGTTACTAGTAAACTTTAAAGTGAAAGTTATTGTACGATGGTCGCTGTTACTGAATTCATCACCAACATTCAAATTCTCTATTAATTCTTTTGTTGCAAGTACAAGGTCAAGAACATTATTACCACAGGTCGGCGATCGAACAAATTGATAAAGTGAACTCTCTTGCAAGTTTGCATACAAGTCATGTCCGGAGTGTGAAGTAAGAGTATCGCCCCACTTGGTCACAGGTAATTTAAAGTCGCCAAAAAATACGGTATCTTGTGAGTTACTTACATCTGCAATTTGTTCATAAATTTCTCGGTCAGTTTGCACTGATTGAGCTGGAGGTCTGTATATTAATGCAAGTATTATTGTTGTACCTTTATTATTCTTTATTAGCACAAAAGATGTGTCGACGTTCGCAATTTGAGGTTTTGACAAGAGGGTCGGGTTAAGACTTTCTTTGATATAAAGTAAAACGCCAACTCCATTTCTTTTTATTCGGCTTTTCTCAAATATTACATAACCGGGAAGTGAATACTCTGCTAAAAAAGTATCTGTCTTCTGTATTGAGCCAAGATTCTGTTATGCCAATCACATCATAAATTTCTGTAAACACTAGTTCCTCTAAATCTAAAAATGTATTGCGTATGCTACGAGCGTTTGCATAGAAAATCTTTAAAGTTGCGGTTTTAGAACTCACAGAACGCTATTTAATCAAATGTTTGGTTCTGGTCAGATCTACATTTACATTCATGGCTGTTCTCGGTCCTCGGTCGTTATCCCTGGCAGTTATGAATTTAGGTCGTGTTTATGAAGCTTTCTCCAAATTCGTAGTTCTTGACGGATTAGCATTTAATTCCCTCGCAGGTCGCCGTCCTCGCTGACTTCAGTCCTCTTTCCTGGTTGTCCTATGCTGAGTCGATTTCTTCTCCGAAAAACCTTCATCGCATCGTTGAGAAGACGCCCAAAACCCACCTGGTTCAGATGAACTCCATCGTCCGAAAACAAATAGTTATCGTAGTAAAAATTGTCCCAGGTGTCGACGAATCCCACGTTCTCCTTCCTGCAGAGGTTTGCTAGACAACGATGTGTGCTGGTGGCTATGTTGTAAAATCGGCTCTCTACACCGAGCCGGGGGACGATTCCTGAGATGATGATACTTGATGACTTCTCCTTAAACGAGAGAGAGAGAGAGAGAGAGAGAGTAGGACGTTAGGGGAAATGAAGATAATTTCCTAAATTCACTTTTGAGCATATCTTGAGAGAGAGAGAGAGAGAGAGAGAGAGAGAGAGAGAAAGAAGGGGGGTGGGGGGGGGGGGGAGAGAACCCCCTTATGTACCGGCAACGTCTTTTTAATTTTGTTCTAGCTATATTTAGACGATTTTGTGCAGTATAAGAAGAATTTGTTGTAGTAAATAAGGGTAACTGAGATAGTTTGAAGGCTGTTTAACTTGTTGAGGCCCTTTTTAAACTGAATACAATCGTTTAATACTAACCAGAGTAATGTTAAAAGGACGGCACTGGGCGTATTTATTTCGTCATTTATATATTTTCTTTATTATTTTTTTAGTGTCCTCCCTAGATCTCCCTCAAGCTTAAACAAGCACCCGCCAAGACCTCCTTCTAGATAAATTTGGAAATTTTTCGAGAGAAAAATGGCCTGGCCGAAGGTCCCGGAAGGCCGGTTCCTCTTAAATTACAGGCTCGCTATCGCTGGCCAGAACAAATCGACACCTAAGTGACATGAAAAGTTTTAATATTGACAAAGAAGTGGGGTAAAGGTCTTAAAATCGCCAAACTAATGAGTCAAACGTCATAAAATCTGAAAACTAATGGGGCTAAACACGAGGGAGAAGGGGGACCATAAAACCGACCCATCTCCCCTTAAAGAGGTGAGATTGGTGGTGTGTCCCATTTGTGAATGTATAATGAATGTGGCTGTTCATTAGGTGAGGTTCTTCCCTTTATTATAAATTATACATTCTCTCTCTCTCTCTCTCTCTCTCTCTCTCTCTCTCTCTCTCTCTCTCTCTCTCTCTCTCTCTCTCTCTCTCTCTCTCTCTCTCTCTCTCTGTTTGTTTCTGTGTGTATTGGTGTGTATTATGTAGCTATGTATGCGCGTGTGTGTGTACGAAATTGGAGCCTAGCTATGCATTACCCTCCCCATTTAACAAAAAAAGAAACGTGATATTTGATAAAGTTGACCTTAGTCTTGGCTTTGACCTTTGGAGTATTGAACTCGGCATTAAACTTGATCTTCTCTGCCTAATTTGATGTGATTTCAGCTATGTGTGTGTAGGTGGGGTGATGTGTGTGTGTGTGTGCGTTGGTGGGGTGATGTGGTAATAATAATAATAATTATAATAAACGGTTTATTAAAGAATGGCAGCCTCATGAGCTGAAAATACACATCTTACAAATAGTGGATGAACATGAGATGTACAGATATGAAAATGGTAAGCTCAGTTTACAAAGGGTGAGTATAATATACTTTACATTAAAACAAGAAATTAATACAATAATTATTATGCTAGTGTAAAATATAAATTATCATAAATTAACCATGAGAGTAAGTGATTTACAGTGCATATACAGTACACATTTATTTTGCTCATATATATACAGAACATACATATATACGCATACATACACACATACATACGCATATATATACATACATATACTGTATAAGAACATAAGAACATGCAGTAAGTGTGCACATGCCCGCATACATAAACGCTCACGTATGCAAACAAACATACATACATACAAAAACTGTTTTGGTAGGGTCAGGTGAGGCTAATAATGGGAGTTAAATCCTTGGGAGAGATTAAATGAGGGAATTAGAAAAGGGTTAATGGGGCAACAGACTGTAGGTCAGGTAAAGCCAATTAGAATGGAATGTCAAACGTCGGAAGAGATCAAATGAGGAGTTTGAAAAGGGTAAAGGCAAAACGGCCTACGGGTCCGTACAGGTAGGGTCAGGTAAAGCCTACTACAATGGGAGGTAATCCTCGGTAGAGAACAAAAGAAGAATATAAAATAAGGAGAGACAGCTGGGGGGAATTATAGTATATGGGACATTCTTCAGTGTAGGTGTGTGTGTGTTTGTTTGTTTGTATGTGTGTGTGTGTGTGTGTGTGTGTGTGTGTGTGTGATAGAATACTCTCAGCCGGGCTCGAGCCTCGAACCACAAACAGTATACACTATAGACACATACATATATAGATAATTAATGCATACATACATACACATATACGCACACATACATACACATATACTGTACATACATAAATGCACATATACATATACACACATATACATAAACAAACTCAAGCAAATACATACATATATTCTAATACACACACGCACACACACTTATGCATACATTATTAAAGGAGGGCGTGTATATATGGTGTGACAGGCCGTCATTACACATTATTAAAAATATTTACAATGGTTGGGATAGGACTATTTTTGTATCTGTTAGTTCTTGCCCTTATTGGTTGGAGTGTGTTGAAGTGACGAGCTGCACGTGTTGGTCTAGGGGCGTCTGGTGGAAGTAAGTTTCTGTGTCGTGGGTGAACAAGTAGCTTAGATGCAAACTGCTTGAGTGTGTTGTAGTGGTGGGTTGAAAGTGCAGGTATGCTAAGGGTGGTGAGAGCTTCCTCGTACCCTAGGTATGTGCCACCCAGGATGATCCTGCATGCCCTCTTCTGCACTTTCTCCAATTGACGTTGTTGTGTCAGGGTTAGAGAGGAGGACCAGGCGGGAGAGGCGTAGGGGAGCTTAGGGAGTCTGAAGATGTTATATATACTCTTCAGCTCATTCTCCGGCGCCCTCAGGGATCTCAGCCGCCTTAGCATAAACAACTTGTATGTGGCGGTCCTGACTGTGGTAGACACATGTTTCTTTCAGTTCAGCTTGTTGTCCACAGTGATTCCGAGGAGTTTGGTGAACTCAACAAGCTGAAGGGAATGAGGACCAATTGTGACAGTGGGTGGAGGAAGGTGTGTGCATGTGTGTGTGTGTGTGTGTGTGTGTGTATTATTGGGTTGAGGTGGTTAATATGCTGTATTGTATGAGTGTTTTGTATTGCATGTGTTTGTGTGTGTGTGTGTGTCTTTGTGTGTGTGTTGTAGTGTATGTGTATTTTACTGAATGTATTGTGCGTTTACTATTGTATTTGTGTGTGTGTGTGTGTGTGTGTGTGTGAGAGAGAGAGAGGGGGGGGGTGGTAGGTGATATTCAGCCAGAAACAGAGATAGTGAATGAAAGTAAAGAGAGAGAGAGAGAGAGGGGGGGGGGGAGGTGATACTCAGCCAGAAACAGAGAGTGAATGAAAGTAAAGAGAGAGAGAGAGAGAGAGAGAGAGAATTTTAGAACTAATTGACAGGACCATGAATATTATACCCGGCCCAAAAGAAACCATTTATTTGGCTTATGTTTTTTTCGCCAAAAAGGTTATTCTCAAACGAGTCATTTCGCTAACACGTCAATTTGGCACTAGTTCCTTCACCTATATTCAGAGTCGATTCATTCACGTTCATACTATGTTAATCTAAACTAATCTATATGCTAATTTAACCTATTTGCTAATTTAACTAACCTATATGATACTTTAACTAAACTCTATGGTCTCTCTCTCTCTCTCTCTCTCTCTCTCTCTCTCTCTCTCTCTCTCTCTCTCTCTCTCTCTCTCTCTCTCTCTCTCTCACAATAAATACTTCAGTGAAAGCCTTGCTGATTAGTTATTTAAGATCGTGGTAGAATGACATTAACTTGGCATTCTAAGACCAAAATAATACTAATCAGGAGTTAAAAGGCAGATTCACACGAGCGCTTTTTCCGTCAATTTATTTCGGGCACTTGACCACTTGCGAGTTTTGGGCTATAAGGAAGTTGGAGCCGTAGAACTTGGTATTTAGCAGAAATTACCAAACTTGAAGAACTCTTTTGATGGATAGAAGGTTTGTTGAATTGTATGTATGTTTTTATGTATGCACTAAATCCGTAGTGTAGCTGGTAATTCGGCTATATTCGAGACTTAGAGCTCCAACTTCCTTATAGCCTGAAATTTGCAAGTGTCTACTCCAAAAGAGTGACAGATAGCCAAATCCAAGGAACTTTAGGGGTGAAAATGCCTGGACTCACAAAGTTTAAAGCATATATATATATATATATATATATATATATATATATATATATATATAGTATATAATTATATACACTACAGTATATATACACCAGTTTTGTTACATTCCATTGCGTTCTGCACGCAAACTATTTACAGCGTATTGTGCTATACCCTATTCCAAATAGGTAGGCCAACATTCTTGAATATTAACCTCTATAACTCACAAATGACTAGAATAATCGAGCTAATATTTCTTCCATATGGAAAGGGTCAGCCAGGGAAAAGGTGTAGAAATTTACAGCCCATTTGCTCTAGCCCATCTTTCAGCCAGGGAATTGGTGTAGAAATGTACAGCCTATTTGCTCTAGCCCTTATTTGAGTTACAGAGGTTAGGGTTCACGCTTTCTGGCCTACCTATTTGGGACAGAGTATAGGATTTGTTCTCTACACAGTGTAAAATAAGGCAGTGTCACACGATCGCTTTTTCCAGCAATTTTCAATGAGCAAGTTTTGTCTCGTAAAATTTTGAGGGTCTTTCACTTTGTATTCTGAAACTAGACTTAATGTAGATTATACAAAAGAGTACAAAGGAAATCAAGCATTAACAGGTCTAGTGACCCTTCTAGGCTGCTTGTCAGTCGCGGGTTTGATGCGAGATATTTGTCTAGGCGAAGTTTAAATGAATCAACTGTGCTGCAGTCTATGGCATCTCCGGGAAGCCCATTCCATAAGTTGACAACTCGATTGAAGAAGAAATTCTTAGCTTCGTGTGAGTTAAAAGATTTACCAATAATTTTGCAACCGTTTCCCCGCGTGTAATTAGAATGGTCGATAGTGAAGTACTTACTACAGTTCATATTGTCGATGCCTTTGATGATTTTGAACACTTGAATTAAGTTGCCTCTTAATCTGCGCTGGGTTAAAGGAAATAGATTTAATTCTCTAAGACACTCCTCGTATGGTTTGTTCTTTAGACTAGGTATCATTTTGGTAACTCTACGTTGAACCCGTTCTAGCTTGTCTATATCTTTTTGGTAATAAGGGCACCAGGATTGAACGCAGTATTCAAGAAGAGGGCGGACTAAGGAATTGTAAAGGGTTAGGATAACGTCTGGATTTATGCTCAAATGACCTGCCTAAAAGCCAATTATTTTGTTTGCCTTCTTAACAACTTCTGAACATTGTTGACTCGGTTTTAGGTTACTCGATATTGTTACTCCCAGATCGGTTTCTCTGTTTACATTCTTGAGCTGAGTGCCATTCATCAAATAGTTTGCTCTCTCATTTTGGTATCCGATATGTAGTACTTTACATTTATCCGCATTGAAACTCATTTGCCAAATTTGGGCCCAACATGACAACTTATCTAGATTGTGTTGCATATCGTCAACTTGTTCTTTTGAGAGTACGCTATTTGCAATTTTTGTATCGTCAGCAAATTTTGAGATTGTACAGGTGAGACCCTCATCTATGTCGTTGATGTAAATTAGAAAGAGAATTGGTCCTAGTACCGATCCCTGGGGTACCCCGCTACTTACATTGGTCCATTTAGATGCCTTACCGTTTATGACTACTCTTTGCTTTCTGTCGCGGAGCCAATTTTCTATTCATTTCAACACACCATCTTGTATTCCATGCGCTTTTAGTTTTAGCAGTAAACGTTTGTGGGGAACTTTGTCAAATGCCTTTTGAAAATCAAGGTATATAATATCTACAGCTTTACTCTCATCGTAGAGGTCGAGGATATCGTGGAAGAAGTCTAAGAGGTTTGTTAAACAGGAACGATTTTTACGAAAGCCGTGTTGAGTATCTTTAAGTATGTTATTTTCCTCTAAGTGATTTACGAGTCTGCCTCTTATGAGTGTTTCTAACATTTTACATACAACTGAGGTTAAGCTAATTGGACGATAGTTACTGGGTAGGGATTTGCTGCCTTTTTTTAATATCGGTGTTACGTTGGCTAGCTTCCACTGATCAGGCATATTTCCAGACTGCAAGGATTTATTAAATAGCAATGTCAATGATTTGGAGAGCTCATCCTTAGCTTCCTTTAGAACTCTAGGTGAGATTTTATCAGGTCCGGGCGTTTTATTTACCTCAAGTTTATCTAAACAATTCAATACTTCTCTCTCTGTAACGGTGATATTGCTTAGAACATCTGAATTATCAATCTGAATCGGCGATGGTGTAGGGATATCACTGAGGTCTTCCGTTGTAAAAACTGATGCAAAGAAAGTATTGAGGGCATTACTCATTTGTACTTCGTCTTTGGTGTATTCTCCATTTTTATCGACTAACGGTCCAACAGTTGAAGTAACTACTTTTTTCTTTCTGATATAACTATAGAATTCTTTCGGGTTTGTTTTACTTTGATTCGCAACATGTAACTCCAGGGTCTTTTTACTTTGCTTAATTCACTTTTTGGCTTTGCGTCGTAGCTCTACAAATTTCACCCGTTCTTCATCATTTTGTAAGGATTTTAATCTATCATTAGCAAACTTTTTAGCAAGCAGCCAGTTTGAAATATCTTTATTCCACCATTTGGGCTTATTATTAAGGCCTGGACGCCGTATTTTCGATGGTATGCAGTCCTGCACTGCTTTTAGGTAAGTGGTTTCGAATAATTCCCAAGATGTATTTATGACGTTATTGTTAATTAAAAAGCTCCACTCAGTTTCTTTAAACATAGCTCTAAGTTTATGAAAGTTTGCTTTCTTGAAATTAGGGACTTTTTCGAGGATGCTATTTGGTTCGTTACTAGTAAACTTTAAAGTGAAAGTTATTGTACGATGGTCGATGGTCGCTGTTACTGAATTCATCACCAACATTCAAATTCTCTATTAATTCTTTTGTTGCAAGTACAAGGTCAAGAACGTTATTACCACGGGTCGGCGATCGAACAAATTGATAAAGTGAACTCTCTTGCAAGTTTGCATACAAGTCATGTCCGGAGTGTGAAGTAAGAGTATCGCTCCACTTGGTCACAGGTAAATTAAAGTCGCCAAAAAATACGGTATCTTGTGAGTTACTTACATCTGCAATTTGTTCATAGATTTCTCGGTCAGTTTGCACTGATTGAGCTGGAGGTCTGTATATTAATGCAAGTATTATTTTTGTACCTTTATTATTCTTTATTAGCACAAAAGATGTGTCGACGTTCACAATTTGAGGTTTTGACAAGAGGGTCGGGTTAAGACTTTCTTTGATATAAAATAAAACGCCACCTCCATTTTTATTTATTCGGCTTTTCTCAAACATTACATAACCGGGAAGTGAATACTCTGCTATCTTCTGTATTGAGCCAAGATTCTGTTATACCAATCACACCATCATTTTCTGTAAACACTAGTTCCTCTAAATCTGAAAATTTATTGCGTATTCTACGAGCGTTTGCATAGAAAACCTTTAAAGTTGCGGTTTTAGAACTCACAGAACGTTCTTTAATCAAATGTTTGGTTCTGGTCGGATCTACATTTACATTCATGGCTGTCCTCGGTCCTCGGTCGTTATCCCTGGTGATTTCGAATTTGAGTCGTGTTGGTGGAGCTTTATCGAAATTCGCGGTTCGTGACGGATTAGCATTTAATTCCTTCGCAGGTTGCCGTCCTCGCTGTCTTCGGTCCTCCTTCCTGGATGTCCTGTGCTGAGCCGATTTCTTCTCCAAAAATCCTTCACCGCATTGTTGAGAAGACGCCCAAAACGTGCTGCTCCCACCTGGTTCAGATGAACTTCATCGTCTGAAAACAAATAGTCATCGTAGTAGAAATTGTCCCAGGTGTCGACGAATCCCACGTTTTCCTTCCTGCAGAGGTTTGCTAGACAACGATTTGTGCTGGTGGCTATGTTGTAAAATCGGCTCTCTACACCAAGCCGGGGGACGATTCCTGAGACGATGATCCTTGATGACTTCTCCTTAAACGACTTGATCAGCTGCTGGTACTTTAAAAGCAAATCTTCCGACCGGGTTCGCTGTACATCGTTGGATCCAACGTGGATGACGTACATTGTATTAGCAGGGGCCAGCTTAGATACTTCGTCAACTGCAGCAACTACGTCGTCCACACCACCACCAGGGATACAAAAACGCTTCCTGGTCTTAGGTGGCCTGGCACAAAACTCTGTGAGCTGACCACGTATCATTGAGTCTCCCACGAGCCGGACTTCTTCTATTTCTTCTTCGTCATCTGAGTCTGTGAGTATCTGGAAACGGTTTTGACACTCAGAAAACGGTATGGGTTTCCTGGTCTTGGGGCAAACGTTGTTCCTCACGACACGGAAGTTGTCTTGAGGGGGAAGAAAGTCACTATTTGTTTCTTGATTATCGGAACCATCAGCTGAAATGGCTACTGCAGGCGTTGAATTGTTGGCAGTTGATGTTGGGGCGTTGGTGGCTGCTGGAGTTGCGGTGACAATTGAAGTTTGTGGTACTCCAACGTTGAGTGTTACAAACTCTTGGAGTGATTCCAGCTTCATGGTGAGGACGTTGATCTTGTTGTAGGCTTCATCTAATTTCACTGTCAAATTCTCTCGTTGCTGGCAGAGACGGCAGACTTGAAGATCGACAGTAGCAAACATGGACTCACCAAACCTACCGACGCAGTTCGTACAAGTGCGAGGCATGGTGACAGTCAGTTTCTTCAGATCACTTCACTCACTTAAAAAAACACTTCACTCACTTTAAATCACTTCACTCACTTTAAAACACTTAACTCACTTTAAAACACTTCACTCACTTTAGAAACACTTCAATCACCTCAACCGAAAACAAATATGTTGAAATACGCAGAAATAGGTTATCAAAGGTGATAGCCTAACCGAAAACAAAACATTTGAGATACGCAGAATTAGGCTTCCTGGGGCGATAGCCTAACCAAAAGTTTTTTTTGTTAAATTGAAATACGCACCAATAGGCTACCAGCGTTGAATAGCCTAACCGAAAATAATAAATTTGAAATACGCAGAAATAGGCTACCAGGTGTGATAACCTAACCTTAAACAAATATATATATATACATATATATATATATATATATATATATATATATATATATATATATATATAACAGAATATGTAACTAAATATACAATTCACCAAATAGAGATTATATAAAAATAAAGTGTGACTGCACACAAGGGGAGGTGTGGAGGAGTGGTCTTGCCACTGGCCTGGTAATCCAAAGGTCCCGGGTTCAAATCCCGATGTATCAATGGGAAGATATTATTGGGATGGAATTTGTGCTGTACCTGGTATCAGTGCATTACCACAAGCCCACCGAAACGTCAATAAAATACCCTCATTGTTCCCTGATTAAATAGCACTGTATGAATATTCCCATATTCAAAATATGCTATAGGGGTGCTATGCCTGGTGAGTTATCTGCTCAACAGGTGGCGTTGTGTGTGTGTAAGTGTGAGAGTCCGAGTGTAGGGGTGAGACAGTGAAGCACGGGAACGAGGTGGCTTCAGAGATGAGGTCGTTTCGGGCCATGAGTGAGCACCGTGCCTCATGTGAAGGCAAGATGGCAGGTGCTCGTTGTACTCTACGTGCTTCACATGTCTCACTCCCTAGACTGGAACAAGACCTCACGGGCTTCACTGTTCATTGTAAAGTGGTGAATGTTAAGGCTCTCAGCCTATGCCCGAGAGGAAGTAAGTTGGAATATAGAAAAAAAAAAAAAAAAAAAAAAAAAAAAATGTATCAACAGATGGCCCTGGTGTCACTGTAGCCTAGTAAAGCAGTAGCCTACACTTTTTAGATAAAACAAAAAAAGTATCAGTCAAAGGTTACTACAAGATCGTGCAAGCAACAACTAAAATTACAGATATATATAGCTACAGTAGGATACTAAATACAATATCTACTAGAGTTAATAAGAAAAACAGATTGGCTGGCTAGGCTAGGTTTGGATTAGGTTAAAAGCTTGGCAGGTTGGGTTAGGCTAGGTTAGTTTGTACAAATACCACCCTTAGCTTAAAGTAAAATCAGTCTGAGGAGAAAAAGTCAAGAATATAATATTATCTAGGGGGAAAAGATAAATTAATGCACTTAAATTTGCTACAAAATTGGCTGGAATTTAATATGTAAAATCCCCAAACAAAGTTTGTTTACAAAATGGTGTCGGCGTTCGTTCCTGTAAGTTAAGGTTAGTTAGTAAACAATATTGTTTATTAGCAGATTAATATGCAAAGCTTTACTTACATACAAGGCGGCATACTAGGTGGCTGATCTCTCATAGTGTAATGGTTAGAGTGTTTAAGATCTGTATGTGGTAACCCAGGTTCGAATCGCAGGAAGATCACATGCTTTCATTAATTTAATTGGGAGGTGTTTGGTGTTGGGAGTGAAATCAATAAATTATATTATGACTTAGATTTTGAAGATGCTAGACTAAAATTCCCCGTAAAAATTGACGGAGAAAGAGCTCCTGTGACACCAGCTTAATTAAGTGGAGTAGTGGGGCAGATAACTGGAATAATCGTTCATTTCTGGAAACAAGCACCAAAATTGGCACACATACTCCTTGGGGATTGCTCTTTTGATAAAACCCGTTAGCCACCTAAAAATTCAAGATGGCGGCCATTTTTCAAGATGGCCGCCATTGAATATAAAGAAACATTGCATTTCGCAATAAAATCGCAAAGACTTGTCCTATTTGAATGATCTTGGTGTCAAATCATACATTTTTCACTATGTAGAATCCGAATTTGGAACCATGGACTTACTCACTAGCTTCCTTGTACCATAATATCAGTCCCGGAATCATAATTAGGGTAAAAAGTGCCCATATCATAGGCACCATCAGTCCGATATATTATTGGATGTACATGTAGGCAGTAGGCCTATACTTGTTTGTCACTTATTGTCTTGCTGCCTGGATGAGTATAATACAACGCTTCTAAACCTCGCATCTGCAGCTGCACAGTGCCATGCAGGTCAGACCAAAGCAGTAGCATTTGCATCGACCGCAGCATTCCGACTTGCATCCACACTTGGTCAGCTGCTGGCAACTCTCTGCAATGGGTGGGAGCTCTGTCCAAACGATCTGCCACAGATCTCCTTTCTTGGTCCAGCCCCAGTTGGCAGGAGTCTGTGTTTCTGGTTGACATACTGTTGACTGACTCCAGATGCAGCCCGCCTGGTAGGCAGCATGCTTCACATGCTGCTTCAGTGCTGCTCGGGTTGGAGGAATGGCTTCGTACGGCCTCTGCTTCCGAGCAAACATGTCCAACCTCGCATCATCGACACCTTCAGCTGTGCTGGATCTGTCGCACATCATGACCACGAACTTCTCCAAGGTCTCCAGGTCTTCATCATCAACTACCGGTGGGTACTGGCTGAGTTTGCTGAAGACACCGGAAGCCTCATCACAAACATCCCAGGTTTGCCAAGCAGACTTCTTCCCTTTGCCACGGAATGCTGAAACGACATCGCAGCCAGTGAAGGCATGGAAGAAGAGCATCCCTTCGCTCTTTTCTGCAAGAGTGCAACACAAGTCATGTATAGGAACCCACCTCAGGTTCTGTCCTTGGCCAAAGGCAACCCACAACTGCTGCAGACCTAGCTCCTGAAGTGCCTGCAGAACACTGACTGCGATGACGACAACATCTGTGTCGCTGGCTTTGACCATGATGACTTTGCTGCCTGCTTCTGTTGCATGCCTGGCATGCACAAAGATCCGCGTGTCAGCTTCTTCATGACTGCACGGTGCCACCCCAGCCAGATTGATAGTGCGGTTGCTGACAGCATCTTCTTCCTTGGTCACAATGACCACATTTGGTGTGGCCACACGTGCAATCTTATCAGCCAGAAAGTTGAACAGCTCGGCTTTGTTGTCATTTTCTCTCAGGAAGTTTCGCCAGTTTGAGGGAATTTTGCCCTTCCCTGTCACCCTGCGTCTCATCCCGCGTCCTCGCTTTGATCTAGTTTCAGGTTTCAGACTAGATGGCCGGTAGACATCAAACACAATGTCTGTTCTCTTGTACTTGGTAGAGTATGCTTGTATTCTAGGAAGGACATCGAGCATTGCGTACTCTTCGAACGTCTTTGAACTCCGTGGGGGCAGACTGTTCACCAATGATGATGGTGTCGGCATCTGGCTCTGCCTCAGGGGTTGTAACTTGGCTCTGAAGAATGGTAGTGAGGTGGGATTTCTGACAGGTGTGGAGCTGTCCACCATCACTGAGGGCAGCAGGATGTGACTGGTTCTCATGACGGAAGAACTCCTTCAAGTCACACTCTCTGCTCTGGCATGATATGAACAGCTTGGAGAACAGTTGACAGTCTTCCTTCAGCACTTTTTGCTTTGAAGAGTCAACAGAGGCTGGTACCTGTCGGAAAAAGTCAACCCTGTTCTTCTTGATTGGTTCATAGAAGGTGGATTCTTCTTCCCCTTCCAGTCCCTTCATAAACTCCTGGAAACGGACCTTGCCTTTCTCAAGGTGTGTGCCAATCAGCTCGGCGGCAGTGTGGTGAGGAATATCCTTTGTATCAAGCGAAAGCAGGTCCCGACTCTCCTCCTGGAAAGGATGCACATATCTGTCATGGCTTGTAAGAGCTTTTCTACTTTCTCAAGTAACACTCTTTGTGCTCGTTCTGTCTCCTCATGGTGGCTGGTGTGTTCAGTACCCTCTTTGGTCCCACATGCTGCCTCATACTGTGCAACCAAGTGGCTGACTTGAGGACCAGCTATCATCCATCTTCTCAGTGCTGATGGGTCTTCAGTCACGCCGATCACACCCCCTTGATGATAGCGTTGGCCTGCTCGTGAGCTTGGTCAATAGCCATTGCTGAGAACTGTCGGCTCGATTTGTGTACAACAAAGTTTCCACTCTGGAACTCCTGAGCCAGCTGAGGATGCTTCTGTTCCAGGGTCACCATGTCTCTGTAGTGGATCGGAAGCCACCGTGCATAGTTTACATTGTTGTTGGCAAAGAAGTACGGTATCAGCTCAGCCAGTGACTGACAGTACACTAAACTAATTATTCAGCTGATACTGAACCCCATGGTGAGGGTGCCACCAGTGTGCCCTGGCTGTGCGTTGACATCCGCTCTGTTGAGCTACTACTCTACACCTTCCGCTGCAAGTCTCTCAACGTCCCCCCCCCTCCCACCGCATCGTGTCATGTCCAGTTTGGAAGCCTTGTACAGGAAGATGCTACACATACTAAACCTCTAACACTACTACGATATACACTACCATGCATTTTAGCCGAGTCAGACGTAACATTACCCTCTAATTTAGCAGAATATTAGGATTCCGGGACTGATATTATGGTACAAGGAAGCTAGTGAGTAAGTCCATGGTTCCAAATTCGGATTCTACATAGTGAAAAATGTATGATTTGACACCAAGATCATTCAAATAGGACAAGTCTTTGCGATGTTATTGCGAAATGCAATATTTCTGTATATTCAATGGCGGCCATCTTGAAAAATGGCCGCCATCTTGAATTTTTAGGTGGCTAACGGGTTTTATCAAAAGAGCAATCCCCAAGGAGTATGTATGCCAAATTTGGTGCTTGTTTCCGGAAATGAACGATTCTCCTGAAATTTGCAGTTATCTGCTCCACTAGAGGTATTTGTTTTCTATATGCCCCGTTCTCCCTCCAGTTTAGTCCCATTAGCTTTGAGATTTTAAGACTTTCGTTCTATTAGTTTGGCGATTTGAATACCTTTCGCCCCATTTCTTGTCAATATAAAGACCTTTCGTACCATTGTTAGGTGTCGATTTTGTTAATGGCGATCGATAGCGAGCCTGTAATTTTACGAGGAATTGGTCCTTCGGGACAACGTACAAATACATCTCGAAGGTGGATCTGGGGGAGGGGGGTATCTAGATGGAGATCTAGCGAGGAAACTAAAACAAAAACTAAATATGTAAGTAAATAAATAGGCCAGCAAAATAAACCCTACCCCCTTAATATGTGTACAATAAAGAGAACCCCAACTCTTTATTTGTGTGTGAGTGATGTTTGGAGATGGAAACACTGAGAGGGAAAATGCAAACGAGAGATGTAAGAGAGTGGAATAATGAAGATATATAGTCATTATGAGATAGAGTGTGTGTGTGAGAGTGAGAATGAGAGTGAGAGAGTGTGAGTGTGTTTGCGAATAAGTGAGAGACAGACAGACAGACAGACATTGAGACTGTGTGTTAGGGAGAGAGAGAGAGAGAGCTACATAGATACACAGACCACACAGACCTCAAGGTCCTTACTAGGCAGTCTGGCCTTACAAACTATATATGTATATATGCATATATAATTATATATATATATATATATATATATATATATATATATATATATATACACCGGTACATACATATACACACATACACACACACACACACATACACACATACATACATATATATACAGTATATATATATACATACTGTACAGTGCACACACATACACATACATACATTTTTTTTTTTTTTTTTTTTTTTTCATATCACCCCAGCCCTCTGCAGATAGAGGTCAAGCCTTCCCTTGAAAGCGTTTATTGTGTCGCTCTCCACCACTCTCGCTGGTAGTTTATTCCACTCTGTCGCCACACTGTAGGTGAAGAAACTCTTTGTGACATCTAGGTTTGCCTTTTTGGTTTTTAATTTCATTCCATTTCTGCGAGTTTGATTAGTATTGTTTAATGTGAATAGTGCATTTACATCGACTTTGTCGAAACCTTTTTGTATCTTAAAGCACTCAATAAGCTGACCCCTCAACCTCCTCTTTTTTAATGAGAACAGGTTCAATCGTTTAAGTCTCTCTTCATATGGTTTATTTCTTAATGAGGGTATCATCTTCGTCGCTCTACGCTGTACTGACTCCAGTCTTACAGAGAGAGAGAGAGAGAGAGAGAGAGAGAGAGAGAGATAGAGAGAGAACAAGAACAAGACAGAAGGATAAACAAAAAGAGAGCAACAACAACAACAACAACCACCACAGGGCGGGTTCCCAACCCCGAAAGGGGTTGAAATAGGGGAGCTATCCCCCCGCCAAAGGCGGCTTTCTAGGGCCTTTCCTAGCTGATGCAGAGAGGATTGAGTTCTAGTCATGTGGTGATGGGCTGGTCTATCAGAGTGAAAACTGAGCGATCTCTGCCATACCCATAGCTTACTCTGACTGTTCCTTTTACTTATATATTTTCTAGATCTCAAGTGACGGCGTCTCTTCCGTGGATTGACTTTCCAGTCTACCAAGATTGGAAGCCAAAGCGTCACATTTTTCCTTTGCCCCTCAACTTTCTCTTCATAATTGCTTTGGTTTTCCGGGCGTTTCCGCACCCTCCTCAGCTCCCCACCAAGGAGGGGCTTCGGTCACTAGGCTTTATTGTGGTAGGCAGGGATGGTTCTGTGGGGGCACTCGGTTATGGCCTTGGCCTTGCTCGGGGCCTTGGGGCTGTTCGGCCAGTCAGTCTGGGGAACAACAACAACAACAACAACAACAACCATAACCAACCATAACTTTTGTGGTGGTCAGTGTATGTGTGTGTGTGTGTGTACAGTTGGTCAAGGATGAAAGTATACAGTTTTTCGTCTGCTATAGCCACACATGGTTTGTCATGTTGGCAGCCATGACAGCCTTTCCACTAGCCCAAACCATCCCAACACACATGGGGTTTATTATATTGATACATTAATTAATATACGGAGTGCTTCGAAAAAGCGTTTCCATAAATATCAAAAGTTAGAGAATTATTCATAAACCTTCAGGGTGACTAAATACTGTTATGGAGATAGCAAAACAAAGCTGGGGGCATACGCTGGAACAGCGCGTAGCCGCGGCGCTCGCCTCCGTTTCATTGCCCTTTGGATCACATATAATCCAGTCTTGGGGATGAAAGTGAAATATCAATATTTACCTACTTATTAATTAACAAGTATTATTAGATTACTCTTTCTACTCATTATTTATTATGAATGTTATAATGTTAACTGTATATCGTAATATCTTTTATAGCCACTCCATATTCGTCTACTTTAGATACACAAAAATCTAATTCCTAAACGTGGACGTAAGGAAGCCTGTGTGTTCAATAGGGTAATGACCCAGCAATTTTACTCATCTTGCGAGCGCCATTGCTTTATGAGTCAGTCCTCGAAGCATAATGAGGCTTTACTTGTGATTTTTATTTATTTATTTATTTATTATTATTATTTTTATTTTTATCAGCAGAACACCTGCAAACCAACTGCAACATTGATATCACCATACCCTACATTATTAGCCACATATTACCACGTGTGAAAATGGACCTGTGTTCCACTGAAATATCGTATATAGGTAGACGTTTTGATTTTCGTTTTCACTCTCGCATTTCTTGCATATCTATCAATAACATTAAGTGTTTAATATCTCCGAAGTGATATTCACGTCAAAGATTATAGAGCAATATATTCATATTTCCGTCTGACAACAAAGTCCAGAAACACGTTTTTAAACACCCTGTATAAGGTGGGCGGGCTCTGAGATATGGCTACCAGGGCTGCCAACATGACAAACTATGTGTGACTAGCAGACGAAAAACTGTATACTTTCATCCTTGACCAACTGTACCAGCAACCCACCAGCACCACCATCGTATACTGTCCATTGCAAGACGTGTATGTGTGTATAATTATGTATGTAAGTATTATATGTGTATGTATTACTGTGTACGTATCAGCAACCTCCCACCAACATCGTCTGTCTTCATTTGTAAATACATGTGTGTGCTTGTATGTTTTATTGTATTTTGTGTATGTATGTAAGTATATGCGTATGTATAGTGTATATATATATTATATAAATATATATATATATATATATATATATTTTTTTTTTTTTTTTTTTTTTTATATATATATGTTTCTAATCTCTCAGTGGGGTTCGAACCGCCGACCGTCAGGATGATAGCCGACGCTTTAATCAACTACACCACGGCAGCCTAAAAGACACTCAACCCTCTATCCTATTTATGTTAAGGAGAAGGGAAACCCACTAGGCAAATATATTTCAATTCATACCTAGTCGTAGGGTCCATATTCCAGAATACCATACAAGGATTTCTGAGTGTCCCGACGCAACTCGGGCCGAAATTGATTTAATTTAATTCTAACCCACCAAGCATGAGAGTTACAAATATTGAGTATATATCACAAATACACGTGAGCCACTAAATGTTTCTAATCTCTCAGTGGGGTTCGAACCGCCGACCGTCAGGACGATAGCCGACGCTTTAATCAATTACACCACACCACGGTGTGTGTGTATGCGTGTGTGTGTGTCTGTCTGTATGTCTGTCTGTCTTCCTTTCTTTCTTTCTTTCTTTCTTTCTTTCTTTATATATTTATTTATTTATTTATTTATTGGAGTGAGGAACTACATGAACGAAGGCGGTGCTGGTTGGGGGAAGGGGCGTCGACTGACTGGGGACAGAGGTGCATGGGGGCTGTTCGTTCGTGTCCACCCCTTCGGGGATCACGGCATCAGGCAATAGATAGATAGATAGATCAATCTATCAATATACATCTGTTTATGTGCCCATATGTGAGAGTATCTATATCTAACCCACGCTAACCACCTATATATCTATCCGACATCTACCTTCCCGTCCCCCTCTCATTGTTTACTTCATTTGACAACTTGTGTGAGTGTGTGTGTGTGTGTGTTAGAGAGAGAGATTATGTGTGTGCGTGTGTGTGTGTGAGAGAGAGAGAGAGAGAGAGAGACAGACAGAGAGAGAGAGAAAGAGAGATATTGTGTGTGTGTGTGTGTGTGTTATTCGGCTTGAGAGTTTAGTTTCGTTGGAAGCGCATTTTCTGAGAGTAACTCAATTAAGTCTATCCAATCCAGCATGGGTTTGACACTGTGGAATATAACAATCCAGCATGGGTTTGACAATGTGGAATATAACAATCCAGCATGGGTTTGACAATGTGGAATATAACAATCCAGCATGGGTTTGACAATGTGGAATATAACAATCCAGCATGGGTTTGACAATGTGGAATATAACAATCCAGCATGGGTTTGACAATGTGGAATATAACAATCCAGCATGGGTTTGACAATGTGGAATATAACAATCCAGCATGGGTTTGACAATGTGGAATATAACAATATGTTTTGCCTCCATTTGAATACAGCTCGCAAATATGTGGATTTTTATTTCACATACAATATTGGATCTTTTTTACTTGAATGGTAGAGCATTTTATGAAGAGTTTTTGTTTTATGTGTATGAAGTAGATAAAAGGCAAAGCTGCCTGTGACAAGTGCCTCCCCAAAAGTTGAAAGAGTGACAGAAAAAAAATTATGTATTGGAAAGAAGTGTGGTGTGCTTGTTTAGTGTAGTGAAATTAATAGAAGATGGTGGTGTTTGTGAGAGCTAGCTGGATAGATAGATTGTTTTGTACTTTCTTTGTATTACGCTATACATTTATTATTATATGTACGTACCCAGATAGACTCCCTCCCCCCCCCCCCTCATCTTCTCTCTCTCTCTCTCTCTCTCTCTCTCTCTCTCTCCACAAGAACTTAATCCCATTACCACTAGGAAGCGACAGACGAGCCCCCACTCTTACTTCGTAACTATTGTGACGTCTACCAGCGTTGGCAGAATCGCCTCTCGTTGGCCACAAGCGCTCGCCAGGGACATCGAAATGGGCTACAGTTATCAGAGAATGTTGTTCTTTCTTTCCTAGTAATCGCATGGTCACAGACAGTCCAGTGGTGGTCTTTGTTTTCGTCCGTGACAACGGGTTATATTTTATATCAACAGTAGTGATAATAGTACCAGCGTGTGAATGAGAAAGACTTTCAGAGCGAGGAGGTAGTAAGTGTATGCATGTACGGGTGCATTCCTGCCTCTCGCTCGCCATTGGACGGCGTGTCTGGCTGTGTCCTATGACGCCTGCTGTCTTGTGACGTCTCGGCCCGTGATTGGCCGACCATCGCGCCTTTGCGGTCTCCTGTGTAACTTACCTCCTCCATGAGGGTCCCCAGGAGCTGTCCTCGTCAGGACAGGCTTGGTGCGCGTGCTTCTAACATCCCTTTGCATACTCTTTCCCGATCACCACCTTTATCACTGTTTCTCTCACTCGATTCTCTCTTTCCATAATCTAACCTTTATTAACTGCACAACACTCCCCTTGGGTTCTGCATACGGTTTTCATAGCCGGCCCATTGTATTGCATGCGCCGTCCTCAGAGATATTTACATGTACTTAGAATAGGTTTGAGGGTTCTTAGTTAGTATAGGTTAAGAACTTTGTGTGTCTCCATTATTGATTTAGTGTTTCTGCTCTTTTATTTAATGCTAGACTGGGATAATGTAACTGTAATCGTTGTCTCCGATGTGTGTACGGTTTGCTTATACCTACACGACTTCGACCGGTCCTGTGGTAGCCGGGGTTGTCTTTTCGGTTGCGTCCTTTGCGAGTGCAGCATTGTGTTGACTGAAGGTTTTGGCCTGTACCAGTTCCAGACTTTGCTGCCTCTTTGCTTGTCTTTAGAGGGTCGCCAGGATAGAACCAGATACTTGTGATCTGGATCTATCGAGAGAGCCCCCTAGTCAATTAACGTAATGTAAAGGATGCAATCTTAAGGACATCGCTAGGCTACGAGCCTGTCTTGCTCAACCCCAGTTCCTTACCTAGAGTATCCCAGCTAGACATTATTAATCGAGTATACACTTGTTAGTATTTAATATAAGCTCTTTGATATGTGCGGCTGTGCGCATTATTATTCACAGCCTTTATTAGTCTAGGTTGTTGCTGAGCTGCACAACCATAGCAGACTGTTTCGTTGATGACGAAGTACTTCTTTTAGTGTCGAGCATTGCTACCGTTGCGCATTTACAGTATTCTCGTGTCAGTTAACATTATATATCCTATCTTTTAGTGTATTCGATTTACACGTGTGGTGTTCTGCCTCCTGCCTTTATATAGTTATAAATCAGTACGAGCATCTTATGAGCATCAGACTTTCTTCAGGAGTTTCCAGGTCTTTGCTGTAGGACTATACTTCACTTTCTTTCAGATAGGAGTGAAGAGTTTATTGTTGTTTAGAGTAACTGTATTGAAGCATCTTTTTATTGTATTAAATCTTGCAGTGATTTAATTGATCTTTCCATAGATTCCATTTTATGCATTTTAACGTAACTTGCATCTTGTTTGTTATCAGGCTATACCAGTGCAGGTTAGCCTGAAGTACTGTACATTTATGCCCAGTTAAAGATACCCCGCTATCGCAGATTAACCCTGGAGGGTATAGGTGTTTTGTTCGCCGGCATATAAGTTCGAGGGTTTGGATCTAGCGTACCGTTCTTGCATAGTGCCCTATTACTAGTCCAATCATTGAGTGCCCTTGTTTTATTCGTAGTCCCGGTCGTAACAAATGGCGACCTTGCCTAGTATCTTATCTTAGTCGTCATAACAAATGGCGACCTTAGTCTAGGATTTAGTGAACTAAGAAATAATTGCAGGATTTTTTTTGTTGAGAATTTTTTTTTGTTAATCACCGTTTGGAGGTCGATTGTTATTTCTCACAGTTTGGCAGTCGACATTTGTTTTTTAGGAATATTTTGGACACGTTGGATTTTTTTTTTGGCAACGTAGTATAGCACTTGAGTTGTCTTCAAGCATTTTTTGAGTGAATAGTGCTACATGAGAGTTTAGGTACTTTTTTTTTTTATAAACGTTAAGGATTTCCAGTGGACACTATGTCGAACGACGGATCAGTGCACAGTAAGGACACAGTACGGGAAGCAGGCGAGGAGGTGGAGAGGGTGGAGTTGTCTAACGGCGTTCGGGTGGTCAACAATGAGGAGGATGCTCGGATTTTTTTGGAGGAGCCTGTGTCGGCGGATCGGGTGTCGGGGCTAGACCGGTACGGACTGCAGTGTGTAGCCACAGTCTTAGGGTTGTCCGGTACTAGCGGTTTGTCGAGAGGTGAGCTGGTTGCCTGGGTGCTCGGTGGGGTGCATGGGGCTTCGGGTGGAGCGGGAGCTGGGGCACCTTCTGCCCAGCCCCTATTCCACTCGACTCCTATCATGGCGCTCCCTCGGGCTCCGGAACCGGGTACACTCCCACAGGCCGGTGCCCGCTGGTGGTTGGGTATGCCTCTAGGTGATTCACGGGGTGGGTCCCCAATAGTAGCACCCCCTCCTCAGGGTTTGTCTTCCGAGAAGGTGTTTCAGCTCGAACTCGCCAAACTCGAGCAGCGAAAGCATAAGGCTGAGGTCGAGCAACGAAAGTATGAGGCTGAGCTCGAGCAGCGAAAGCATGAGGCTGAGCTCAGGCAGTAGCAGCAGCAGCGGGAATCTGAGCTTAGGATTCAGGCTGAGGAGAGAAAGGCCATACGTGAGGCTGAGCTTCAGGTTGAGGCTACGAAGTACTGTGCAGACATAGAGCTTGAGAAGTCTCGGGTGGAGTCGACAGGGCAGCGTCTCGGTTCTGGGAATCGAGGTCTTGATCAGTCTTTATCGCACCTTCTTAAGTTAGTCCCTGCATTTGACGAGTCGGGTGTCACCGAGTTTTTCATGCGTTTTGAGAAGAAGTGCCGGGAGCACCAATGGCCCGAGGTTAAGTGGGCAGCCCTTGTTTCCTCTAGGTTGGTTGGCAAAGGACTCCAGGCATATGATGCGTTGCCCTTGGAGTCTTGCATCGATTATGAGGTATTGAAGGAAGTGTTACGAAGGGTCGTGAGTGCACTTTTCTAGAACATGCCCGGGAACTGTCTGATGCTTTGAGAAATTGGATGAGGTCAGAGAAGGTGACGACGTTCGAAGAGCTTGAGCAGTTATTCCTTCTAGAGCAATTTTTTAAATGCACAGGCAGCGACCTGACTTTGAACTTCAAAGAGAAACATCCTAAAACTCTACAAGAGGCAGCTGAGTTGGCTGACCTGAGATTATCGCTGATTCGTGGGTGCGGGTCTGCACAACGGACCGATGCAGTTAACAAGGGGCGCAACACTCCACCCCCCCGAGTCAGTGATGCAACATTTAATAACAAAAGTAAGAGCAATGCTACTAATTTTGATCACAAACCAAAAACCGTCCCGTTTAAGAAAGGTCAGGGCCCTTCCCCACCTCAGGGGTAGTCCAAGGGTGAAGTAGAGTGTTTTAAGTGTCATAAAAAGGGGCATTTTGCACGTTCCTGCCCTAGTAACCAACCTGCAGCAGTCGTGTCTTTGGCTAGCAACATTGGGGTGTCTCTGAGGTCTTCTGCGTTTTCCCCGGGTGATATGTCAGATGCGGGGGCACAGCCAGTGAAGGAGTGTCCGGAAGGCTCGAAACCTGTCCGCGATGCTTTTTGCGAACATAGAGGGCGTGGCTGCGTGAGTTGGGCTGGTTGCAAGCAGGGGTTGGAGTTGTTGCGTGATACAGGTGCATCCCAGACTCTGATGAAAAACTTTACAGGCCAACCTATAAACGCGGCACGGGTAGTTGTGGTGAAGGGTATTAATGCTACATGGTCATACCCGTTGGTTCGAGTGGAGCTGGAGGTTGATGGTGTGACACGAGAGATAGATGTTGGAATCGTAGAGAAACTGCCAGTAGAGGGCGTCGACCTTCTTCTCGGCAACGACTTTGCGGTGCCTACTTCTGAGGTTCCACCCTTAGTCGTTGCCGAGAGGGCAGCCGACGTGAGTAGGGAGGGGCAGAAGTTGGTCGAGAGGTGTCAATTACAGCAGATGGCGTGTGTTGTCACCCTATATCGTGCATCTAAGGTGTCACAGCCTATTCCTCAGTCTTTAGACCAGCGGAGGAACGGTCGGAAGGAGAAAGCTAAAGTTGGGAGAAGTTTTGTAAGTTTTGATCCAGCGGCTCTTCTTGGCGACTCAGTATTAGCACCAATGTTTAGGTCCGGAGTGGCCCCAGAACCTGTCACACTTGGTGAGGAGGTAGGGCGTGAGAAAACTCCGAGACAGCAACGTTACACACTTAAGCAAGATAGGATCGAACAGTCCAGTATCGGGGGAGGCCATAAGTTGCTCCGGGAGCACTTAGATAGATTGGCTCCTTCGGATATCTGTCGGCTGCAGATAGATGATCCTGAGCTTCAGAAGTGTAGTAACGGTGCGATTGAACTTGATGAGGACGGGGATGCAAAGCCGGGGGACTTCTTTCGTGTGGAGGGCATATTGTACAGGCGTTTTCTAGATCCCAGACGGAGTTGGGAGGGTGGGTCGAGAGTGGTTGACCAGTTGGTAGTGCCTAGTGTGTGCCGTGATGGCCTACTGAGGTTGGCGCATGATGTACCGTTGGCAGGGCATTTGGGTGTACGTAAGACGGTAGCAGCATTGGCGAAACTGTTTTGGTGGCCAGATATGAAGGCATATGTGGCGTCATGGGTGGCAATGTGCAGTACCTGCCAGACAGTAGGTTGTTGTTGTTGTTGTTGTTCCCTAAGCTGCCTGGCCGAACAGCCCCGAGTCCCTGAGAAAGGCCATGGCCACGATCGGGCTTTCCCACAGAGCTCTCATTGAGTGTAGATTGTGTTGTTGGCGTAAGTGGTTGTGTGAAATGCAGTCTTCTATGATGTGTTTAATGGTATGGGGTGCTGTGTTACATCCCGGGCAGGTGTCGACAACGGAGTCATCCAGTCTCTTCTGATAGCTCAGGAGAGCTGGATGGTGTCCGCATCTCAGCCTGGCCAGGTGGACTCTGTCCTCGCGAGGAAGGGAGGATTCGGAAGGATGGATTTCGGGAGGTCGTGCATGCAGCTGCGTGTTGTCTGTGAGTGAGTGGATGGATCGGTGAGAGATATGAGTATGGATGTGCTTCTGGAAGTTGGTTCGGGGGGGGGCAGGGAGGGAGAGAGGACAATAATTGTGTGTGATACCGTGTGCTGGGTGTTGTTTTGATATTTCTTGGTGTCTGTGGGTGTGTTGCCATGTAGTTTAGTGGGTGGTCTTGGTTCGTGGAGGCTGCTGCCAGGAATTGAGTGCCTTTCATGTCCAGATGGTCTTTGACTTTGAGGATTTTGGTTTCTTGATGTAGGTGATCTGTGGGTGCAGTAGCTGTGCAGCCTGTAATGATCTTCAGGGCTTTGTTTTGAATAGTCTGTAAGGTCTTATGATGTGTTTCAACTAGGTTAGAAGCCCAGGCTGGGCTTGCGTATTCCATCACTGATCTTATGTATTGTTTATATACTGGGGTGGTAGTTTCTTTGTTGTGTCCAAATTTTGTGTGAGCAAGTGACCTGAGGGCGTTAAGTCTGGGTGTCAGTTTCTTTTAATGTTTGTGGTGTGCTGTTTGAATGTCATATGAGTATCATATGTTACTCCTAGGATTTTGGGTGTGTGTGTATGTGTTAGGGGTGTGTTGTTTATGGTGAGTTGAGGGATGTATTCGTGTTCTCCTGTCCAACTTGTGAGCAGGGTTGCGGTGGATTTGGCTGGGGCTAGATTAAGTCTGTTTGTAGTGCACCAGCCATGTAGTGTGTTGAGATAGGGTTGAAGGAGATCTGTTGCTCTTTTTGGGTCATGGTGTGTGCATGTGAGTGTTATGTCATCTGCATAGGAGGCTAAGTTTATTTGGGGAGTATTGGGTGTAGTTATATCGTGCATGTACAGATTGAAGAGTGCGGGCGATAGGACGATCCGTCCTATCGCCCGCACTCTTGTGGGACTCCGTTTGGAAAGTTTCTGATTTTAGATGACTGACCGGCAAAAGATACGTGTGCACATCTGCCTGCTAGGAAGTTGGCCAGCCACCGTTTTGTGTTGTTGTGCATGTTTGTGTTGTAGATTTTGTTTGTTAGGTTGTGGCGGGGGATGGCATCGAAGGCTTTACTAATGTCGAGTGTGGCTAATAGTGATCTGTGTGGTGGTCTAGCTGATTTGATGCCGTCGAAAGCTCTTTGTGTAAGGTCTGTGAGAAGAGTGTTTGTGGAGTGCAGTGGCCTAAAGCCATGTTGTGTTGGAGCTAGGGGTAGGTTAGGTGTAATTAGTTGTAATACTAGGCGTTCCATGACTTTGGAGGGGGAGCAAAGGAGTGTGATGGGGCGGTGCGAGGAGGGTAGCGTGGGGTCTTTGTTGGGTTTGGGGAATGTGATGATGATACCATGCTTCCAAATGTCTGGTATTGTGTTGTGTGAATAGCTGTAGTTTGATATGTTAGTGAGTGCTTGTATGCCTTGTGGTCCCAGGTGTCTGAGGTGTATGTTGCTTATGTTGTCTAGGCCACAGGCGGGTGAGTGCTTGAGATTGTTGATGATATGCTTTGTCTGGTGATTGGTGAAGGGTGTATAGTCAGGGTCTGTGGGGAATTGTCTCTTACGTCGGATGACACGTCGGTCGTCTTTGTGAGGTTTTAGGTGGCTGACATGTGAAAAGTGATTGATGAGAGTGTTTGCTTGTTGTTTACATGAAGGAGTAGAGTCTGTTGTTGTGATTGCAGCATGTGATTGTGTTGTGTTGCTGTTGGAAAGTGTGATGCTGTTTAGTGTTTTGTATAGTTTTTTGGGGTTTGTTTTGTGATCAAGTGTTTGTAGGAAGTTATTCCAATTTAGTTTTTGTTGTTCTTGTATTTTGTTGTTAGTTTGGGTGTTGAGTGCTTGAATTTGTTGTGTGATGTCTTGTGTGTGGGGTGCTGGGGAGTGTTTCAGTATGTCGCGTTGTCTGATGAGGTTTTGAATTTCTGGTGTGAAGTTGGGGTTGTGTCTTTTTCTGTTACCTCTTGGAATGTGTTTCTTGTCAGCGTTTTGGATAGTTTTATTGAGTATGTGTACAGCATTGTTGATGTTAGTGATGGGTGTACTGTTTAGAGTTGTGAAGTGTTGTTCTGTCTCATTTGTGAATGCTTCCCAGTTAGCTCTTTTATAATTGGTGTATGTGTTTGTGGCTATCTGGGGTGAGTCTGGTTTTGGTGGTGATAATGATCGGGAGGTGGTCAGAGCCTAAGGTTCTGACCACCCTCCAGGATGTTGTGGGGGCGAGTTCTGGGGAGCAAAAGGTGATGTCTGGAGATGATGGGTTATAGAGGGCTTGGTGAGGAATATGGGTATGTTGATGGATGTCGTTAAGGATGATGAGGTTATCGGTTACGTTTTGTAGTACCAGCCCTCTGTCTGTGTCGGGGTTGTCGACAAACCAGGCCGACGTCTTGGCGTTGAAGTCACCACCCAGGATGATGTGTGGGGTGTGTGGGGTGTTTGTGATGTGTTGTAAGTGTGGTCTGTATTCATTTGGTACTGTAGGGGATGTTTGGGGAGGGATGTATGTGTTTATGATGGTTATGTTGGAGTTGTTGCCAGTGCGTATTTTAATTGACTGTATTTCTGTTGTGTTATCATTTGGGGGGAGGAGTGATTTGGTTTGTACACTGGTTACTATGTATGATATTTCTTTGTGTACCAGGGTGATGAGTCCACCGCCCCCGCCGACAGCCCGGTCTTGTCTGATGGTGGTGAAATTATGAAATGTGGGTGTTTTTTGTGTTGTGCGGAGTTTTGTTTCTTGTAAGATGGCAATGTGTATGTTGTGTTGTTTGATGAAGTGTGAGAGTTCGTGTTTCTTTGTGTTGATGCCATCTATGTTCAGTTGAAGAATGTTAATGTTATGTGCACGATGTATGTTGGGTGCTGCTGCACGAGGATGGGGTGGGGGTGATGGGGGGGGTGGGGGTGGGGGTGAGGGGGGGGCGGGGGGTTGGGATGGGTGAGGTGGGGATGGGGATTGGGGAGCAGGAGATAGGGGTTGGAATGGATTAGGATGGGGTGTGGTGTGTTGAGTTGAGGATGTGGATGGAATGGGAGGGTTAGGTGGGTTAGGGAGGAGAGGTGGACGGGTTTTAGGGGGGGGAGTGGATGATATGGGAATGTTAGGTGGGTTGGGGAGGAGAGGTGGACGGGTTTTAGGTGAGGGATTTGACTGGGAGAGGGAGGGGCATGAGGAACAGGTCCATGTGTTTGTGTAGTGTTTCTTGGAGGCAAGTGTTGTGCAGGTGAAGTGGGTCCAGTTCCCGCATGAATTGCAGAGAACTGAACCCTTAGTATGGCGACTCGAAGTGATGGGTTTTGAGCAAGTTGGACATATGTATGTGAACGTGGGTCCTGGGTTGCTCTCAATGTCTCCGGCTAGAAGAAGTCTTCGAGAAATGACAGCCGGAGAGTCATTTCTCGGTGTAGGAAAAACTGTGTGATGTGTGTGTGGTGTGAGAGGTGTGGAAATTCCCGGCGCGACCGAAGCCGCTCCAAGGACCCGTGCCCCCAGGGAGGGGGCAGGGGATGGTTGTGACGGTTTGGCTCCCGAAACTGCTCCCCGCGGCCGGCATCCGGTTTTCCTCCACTGGTCGTTGATTTTGTCTTCGGCTGTGGAGGGTCGGCAGCCATCCGCGGTTGGCAGCCTCGGGAGGTGGCCCCACAGCGTAGACGCCGCCACATCAGGACCTACATCAGACAGTAGGTAAACCAAACCAGTGTATTCCCAAGGCTCCGTTAAACCCTATTCCTGTAATCGGGCCACCATTCAGTAAGGTTATAATCGACATGGTTGGCCCTCTACCCCCTACTAGTGCAGGCAACAAGTTCCTCCTCACAATCATGGATGTTGCCACTCGTTATCCGGATGCATACCCCATGCGAAATGGTACTGCTAAGACTGTTGTTCGTAACTTGCTATTGTACTGTTCTAGGTACGGGTACCCGCAAGAATTGCAGTCAGACCAAGGGTCCAACTTTACTTCTAACCTTTTCAAATAAGACCATGCAGCAGCACGGTATCAGTACAGTTGTCTCTTCAGCCTATCACCCAGAGAGTCAAGGGGTGTTGGAGAGGTGGCACTCGACTCTGAAAAGCATGCTGCGTTGTTACTGTGTTGAGAATTGCAAGGATTGGGATCTTGGGTTGCCCTATGTATTATTCGCTGCTCGGGAGGTACCTGGTGAAAGCCTAGGGTTCAGTCCCAATGAGTTAGTTTTCGGACATCAGGTCAGAGGCCCCTTCAACATGATTAGAGAAATCTGGGAGGGCACAGCAAAACCATGTTCCATGTTAAAGTATGTCCTCGAGAGTAGAGAGAGAATGCTGAGAAGCCTAGATTTGGCAGGTAGGAATTTGGTAGGGTCGCAAGCACTTATGAAGGACAGGTACGATGAGAAGACAAAACTCCGGGAGTTTAAGGTGGGGTGTTGATTCTGTTACCTCTGCCAGGTCATCCGTTGTCTGCCAAGTACGCTGGTCCTTATAAGGTGGTATAAAAGATCTCTGACCTAGACTATCTTGTGGCTACTCCAGATAGGCGTAAAAAGAATCAGCTGTGCCATGTGAATCTGGTGAAAGAGTTTGTGAGGCGCCACCCTGAGCCTCTCGCTGTACTTGTGTTGACCTGCAGCGGTCATGGAGGAGAAGGAGTGAGGGACAGTGAAGCCCAGGTGGAGGATAACTGGGAGTGTCATGTCTCTGCTGACCAGTGGGCGGGGAACTCCAGACAGGTGGCTGACGATGCTCTAGTGCACCTGCCTGAGCAACAGCGTGCAGCCGTGCAGCGGCTGTTTGCTTCATACCCCACTGTGTTTGCAGAGCATCCAGGCCTCACAACTCGAGTGGTGCATGACGTGGACGTGGGAGATCACCCCCCCTTTAACCCTGGACAGGATTCGTGGGGTCATTTAAGGAACGCGAAAATCCGCCTTTGTCTATGCTTGCATGTCACGTGACCGGGGGAGCCAATAGGAGGCTGAATTTCCTGGTGAGGCAAGCCATCTATCAGTAGGAGCTGGGACCCCACCAAAGACAGACCTGCGCTGCTCGCTCCTCCCACCACAACCCTTTCACCCCTTTTCCGGTGCCACATATGACCCAGTAAACACAGTAAGTTTTTGTACCATATTTGTTGAAAGTTACAGTAATCATATGTTTCATGCCTTTGTATTAGACTTAGGACTTTCAGTCTTCTACACATGATGGCTAGATTGTGTGACGTCGTGTCCTGACTGTTGCCAGATATCTGAGTTGCCATATGCCGCCACAATTTTTTTTTTTCTTGTTTTTTTTTTCTTGTTTTTTTTTCTGATTTCGTTATTGGTGTATTTCCTCATTGAATTTGACAAAGTACTTACCTGTTATGCCCCCAGTGACTACCTACCCATTTCCTTATAATTTTACCTGGTTTCTGCTGATTGATTGGTACCAATTAGTTACCTGTCATGCCCCCAGTTGCCCAGGGACAAGCTACCCATTTTATTACCATTTTACCTGTTCCTGGTGATTGAATTTGACAAAGTACTTACCTGTTGTGCCCCCAGTGACTACCTACCCATTTCCTTATAATTTTACCTGGTTTCTGCTGATTGATTGGTACCAATTAGTTACCTGTCATGCCCCAGTTGCCCAGGGACAAGCTACCCATTTTATTACCATTTTACCTGTTCCTGGTGATTGAATTTGACAAAGTACTTACCTGTTGTGCCCCCAGTGACTACCTACCTATTTCCTTATAATTTGACCTGGTTTCTGCTGATTGATTGGTACCAATTAGTTACCTGTCATGCCCCCAGTTGCCCAGGGACAAGCTACCCATTTTATTACCATTTTATCTGTTCCTGGTGATTGAATTTGACAAAGTACTTACCTGTTGTGCCCCAATGACTACCTACCCATTTCCTTATAATTTTACCTGGTTTCTGCTGATTGATTGGTACCAATGACTTACCTTTCATGCCCCCAGTTGCCCAGGGACAAGCTACCCATTTTTACCATTTTAACTGTTCCTGCTGATTGAAATTTACCAAGTACTTACCTGTTATGCCCCCACATTTTTTTTTTTTATATTTTTTAATATTTTAGGGGTGTAGTATGTATTATTCAAGCAGTATTCATCATTCACATGAGTTGTGATCGAAATCCATGCATTTATAATCATCCTATACATTGTGGAAAGTGTTGTCTACTTTCAGAGGGTTGCGGCCGGAGCGGTGCTGGGAGATAAGGTTAACCCTCTCAGTACTGTGTGTGTATAACTACTCCAAACCCCATTATTCATACTGATATTGTTCTTAGGTTGTTTAGGAATGTCCATGGTGATTTATAGGCAGATTCATAAACAATTTGTTCAGTTATGAATTTTTTTCTCTCAAATTTTTGCCGAAAACTGTCTGACGTCTCGGAGTTAAGTGTACACAATGCTATGTCATTGCTATTTACTAGTTCTGATCTCAATATTTAGGGTTTTCCTGTGTTCCAGTGTTGGTTGGCACTATTCTGACAAAGTTTCAACCAAATCCACCAATATTTAGGCACCCTAATGATTTTCTGTAAACCATTGATCATTTTTTTTGAGTTTTCGAAATTAACCCTTTTTATTCTTTGCACAGATCGCGCCCTATGGGACCCAGGTCGACAAGACTGCAGCTGATGAGGTCCACACCATCCCCCTACTAGTCACCAGAGTTTCACTATCCTCAGGAAACTTTAAGTATTTATTTTTATTTTTTAGTAAACTTAGTCATTTTCTTAAGTTATTTTTCTAGAATAATCATTAAAAATATAAAAATCACTCTGATTTTCAATTCCACTTCACATTAGATTAAGCATTCCTTATATTACATGTTCAAATGTAGACAAAAAATCTATCTCAATTACCTGATTTTTGGCGAATATTTTAGTGCGGCGTGCCACTTTCGACCCTCGTTTCCTTTACCGTACGCGTTAGAACGCGAAACCTGTCCAGGGTTAAATCAGTACTCTACAGAATTCCACCCATTAACACCTTAAGAGCAGCCTATGCGGTTTATTTATATGTACCGCCCAGCGGGGTGTTTTTAGCCAAAATAGGGCTGTTTACGTGATTATTTTCATGCCTAAATAAGACCCAGAACGTAAAACAAGTATCTATCCCTGAAAGGGCATAAACAGAGCTTTCGAATGACACCATAACGATCCTTTTATGATGGCTAGTTTTCTTGCAATAACCGTGCAACGCGAGTGCAAAAAGCATGTAATTAGGCACTTTCCCCATACAATTCCGTATATAGCGAGTGAGAGAGGGAGGAGGGAGGTGGGATTCGTGTCAGTAGGTTCGCCGCGGTGGTCTGGAGCAGTCATACGCTCGCTACTCTCCTGCCACCACTTGTCTCTCTCTCTCAGCAACATTACGTGCTGAAATTGCCACTCGACCTATGTCGAGCGCCGCCACATAGTCCAGCTTTATTTAACTCGACTTATGTTGCTAGCCGACAGTTAGGGGTTAAACTCCCAGCCCTCAGAGCGGAGTTAGAGTATATGTTGGAACGGGGGCTGATTGAGAAGGGGGCAGTTAGGTGGACATCTCCTGTCACTCTGCAGCCCAAGCCTGACGGGAAGGTTCGCTTCTGCATTGACTTTCGGAGATTGAATGGGTTGACTCCCACCAATGCTTATCCCCTTCCCCGTGTTGACGATAGTGTAGACAAGATTGGTAAGGCACAGTTTCTAACTAAGGTAGACCTAGTGAAAGGCTACTGGCAGGTGCCCTTGTCTGAGCAGGCGAAGGGGGTATGCGGGTTTGTGGTTGATGGGAACACCTACCGTTGCAATGTGATGCCGTATGGCCTTAAAAATGCCCCAGCAACCTTCCAGAGTCTTATGAATGAGTTAGTAGCTGACATCCCTAACTGCACTGTCTACCTAGATGACGTTATAATCTACGATGACAACTTTGAGAGTCACTGTGAGCACATAGAAGCCTTGTTTCGGAAGCTCAGTGAGGCCAGCTTGGTGGTCAATCTGGGCAAGTGCGACTTTGTCCGGGCAACTGTGCAGTATTTTGGGTTTGTGGTCGAGTTAGGCCAGGTGTGCCCCCCCCAAAACAAGATACAGGCTATTAACCAGTTCCCCAGGCCGTCCACCAAGCGGCAGATCATGAGATTTTTGGGAATGATCGGTTACTATCGCCACTTCATTCGGGGTTATTCTACTGTGTTAGCTCCCCTGACAGATTTGCTAGCAAAAGAGAAAAAGTTCAAGTGGGCACCTGAGTGTGAAAGGTCTTTTTCGCTGGTCAAGCGCCTACTATGCACTCACCCAATCCTCAGGGCCCCTGACTTTGAAAGACCATTCCAGCTGGCAACAGATGCCAGTGGTGTAGGGGCTGGTGCCATCTTAATGCAAACAGACGAGGAAGGTTTGGAGCATCCAGTCAGTTTCTTTTTCAAGAAGTTTAATTCTGCTCAGAAAAACTACTCTGTGGTGGAGAAAGAACTGCTGGCAATAGTGTTGGCGCTCAGGCACTTTGAAGTATATTCTCCTGCCTACGGGCCAGTCGTGATGATTTACACCGTCCACCACCCTCTTAAATTTCTGAACCAATTCCACAACCGGAATTTGAGGCTGACACGTTGGTCACTCATGTTGCAAGAATACAATCTAGACATTCGCCATATTGCCAGTTGTAAGAATGTGATTGCAGACTGTTTGTCGAGGGTGGAGGATCCGGCGTAGATCACCACAGGTGTGTGGGTTTGAGTGGAGAAAAACCAGGCTTGCCCCTGTAGAGCAGCCGTCAAAAACAACATTAAAATTAAATCAAAAATCACATAAAAACTCTTTCTTTTTTATAGTTAATTGTAAGTTGCCAATGTTATAGCTAAAGTCCTAAGTTGAACCTGTCTTTCACTTAGTAGGCTGGGCTCTGTGAAGCTCGCTCAGGGAGCATAGCAGGCTAAATTATACTATTGTGTTTGGGAGGGGTTGTAAGATTTTCTTTATGCTAATATGTTGTTTTATTTAAGATTGAGCTTTGCATTTCATTTCTGGTGGAGTGGCTAGGTGTGGCGGGTCTTGTCGGCATTCTGCCTTGTCAGATATGGTGCTCGCCTAATGTTGAGCGTCCCATATCTTGGGCGGGGTGTGACGTCTACCAGCGTTGGCAGAATCGCCTCTCGTTGGCCACTAGTGCTCGCCAGGGACATCGAAATGGGCTACAGTTATCAGAGAATGTTGTTCTTTCTTTCCTAGTAATCACATTGTCACAGACAGTCCAGTGGTGGTCTTTGTTTTCGTCTGTGACAACGGGTTATATTTTATATCAACAGTAGTGATAATAGTACCAGCGTGTGAATGAGAAAGACTTTCAGAGCGAGGAGGTAGTAAGTGTCTGTATGTACGGGTGCATTCCTGCCTCTCGCTCGCCATTGGACGGCGTGTCTGGCTGTGTCGTATGACGCCTGCTGTCTTGTGACGTCTCGGCCCGTGATTGGCCGACCATCGCGCCTTTGCGGTCTCCTGTGTAACTTACCTCCTCCATGAGGGTCCCCAGGAGCTGTCCTCGTCAGGACAGGCTTGGCGCGCGTGCTTCTAACATCCCTTTGCATACTCTCTCCCGATCACCACCTTTATCACTGTTTCTCTCACTCGATTCTCTCTTTCCATACTCTAACCTTTATTAACTGCACAACACTCCCCTTGGGTTCTGCATACGGTTTTCATAGCCGGCCCATTGTATTGCATGCGCCGTCCTCAGAGATATTTACATGTACTTAGAATAGGTTTGAGGGTTCTTAGTTAGTATAGGTTAAGAACTTTGTGTGTCTCCATTATTGATTTAGTGTTTCTGCTCTTTTATTTAATGCTAGACTGGGATAAGGTAACTGTAGTCGTTGTCTCCGATGTGTGTACGGTTTGCTTATACCTACACGACTTCGACCGGTGCTGTGGTAGCCTGGGTTGTCTTTTCGGTTGCATCCTTTGCGAGTGCAGCATTGTGTTGACTGAGGGTTTTGGCCTGTACCAGTTCCACACTTTGCTGCCTCATTGCTTGTCTTTAGAGGGTCACCAGGATAGAACCAGATACTTGTGATCTGGATCTATCGAGAGAGCCCCCTAGTCAATTAACGTAACTTAAAGGATGCAGTCTTAAGGACATCGCTAGGCTACGAGCCTGTCTTGCTCAACCCCAGTTCCTTACCTAGAGTATCCCAGCTAGACATTATTAATCGAGTAGACACTTGTTAGTATTTAATATAAGCTCTTTGATATATGCGCATTATTATTCACAGCATTTATTAGTCTAGGTTGTTGCTGAGCCGCACAACCATAGCAGACTGTTTCGTTGATGAGAAAGTACTTTTTTAGTGTCGAGCATTGCTACCGTTGCGCATTTATAGTATTCTCGTGTCAGTTAACATTATATGTCCTATCTTTTAGTGTATTTGATTTACACGTGTGGTGTTCTGCCTCCTGCCTTTATATAGTTATAAATCAGTACGAGCATCTTATGAGCATCAGACTTTCTTCAGGAGTTTCCAGGTCTATGCTGTAGGACTATACTTCACTTTCTTTCAGATAGGAGTGAAGAGTTTATTGTTGTTTAGAGTAACTGTATTGAAGCATCTTTTTATTGTATTAAATCTTGCAGTGATTTAATTGATCTTTCCATAGATTCCTTTTTATGCATTTTAACGTAACTTGCATCTTGTTTGTTATCAGGCTATACCAGTGCAGGTTAGCCTGAAGTACTGTACATTTATGCCCAGTTAAGGATACCCCGCTATCGCAGATTAACCCTGGAGGGTATAGGTGTTTTGTTCGCCGGCATATAAGTTCGAGGGTTTGGATCTAGCGTACCGTTGTTGCATAGTGCCCTATTACTAGTCCAATCTTTGAGTGCCCTTGTTTTATTCGTAGTCCTGGTCGTAACACTATATACACAACCCTACATACGCACCTGTTCGCCTTTTATTAGACAGCAAACCACCCATGTACCCATCTGTTCACATTGGCCCATATACATTTTGTCTCCCCATTGGTCAGAATGGAAAGAATGGTGCTATGCTGGTATGGACATGCGCAACGAATGGAAGATGAAAGGCTTACATAGAGAATATATGAGTCAGAAACTAGGGGAAATAGAGGGACAGGAAAACTTTGGAAGAAATGGAGACATGGTGTGAATTAAGGTTTGCAAGATAGAAATTTGACTGAAGTATAGGCAAGATAAGTTGTGATGAATAGGAATGAATGAAAAATGCTTGTAAATAGATGAGTGATAACGCGATCGTAGGGAGTGGGGATCGAGCGCCAGTTGGACTAGATAATAGTCTGTTAGGTGCCCAGCCTGGGGAGCTGGTGTATATATGAAATAATGAAGGGTCATGCCTGAAAGTAATGTGGGCGGGCATTGTGGTACACTCCACTGTGTGTCTCCCTGCTGAAACCGGAACCTCTCCGGGAGGTCTAGGACCTGGGAGTCTTTTGCTGGGGACCCCAAATGGGCCTTGGTCTCAGGGTCTTCTGGACGACCTAAATGTGTGTGAATTTGAATTTAATGTAATTTTTTTGCTTATGTTCGAGCTCTGTCTCGAGTCGACCACCCCTAGCTATGGGGTGTATGCCTGAGTATATACAGTATATACTTACATACATATATGAATTTATTGTGACCAAACTTAGCCTAAATTGAACTAATCTTGCCCACCTCTCCATCTATCTATTGAGGGACGCTTTATTCCCCTTCATAAGGGTGGCCATACACATAACACCCCAAGCGAATTCGTCCCAAGTGAGAAGGACAACGCATGCCAGTTTATTTAAGGACATACAGGACTGACCACTCACTTGGGGTTTGTCCGGCTCCGAGACCCTTTGTGTATCCTTTGAGCTCTATTTTTCAACAGTGGTTGGTGGCTAGTCCATCCAAGACGAGTCCCAGCCACCCGGATTTGTATAAGGTTTTCTCCCCTAGATGGGTTGCTGACCAAGACTAACGAGTCCCATCCACTCCAACTTTGACTACTGTAACTAAAAATAATGAAATTAACTTATCTAAACTGAACCACTGGCATATAATCGCATAAATCGAAACAGAGAGAGAAAGAGTGTGTATGTGTGAGAGAGAGAGAGGATGAGAGATGTGCTCACCTGTATGGATATACACCTTGGTGACCCTGGTCTCTGGGTCTTCTCCTGGGTGACCTGGATGTGTGTGAGTTTGTGCTTTTTGTCTGTGTTTATTTGTTGTTTTGTGTTGTTTTGTGTTTTCCCTGTTCTTGCTCTGTCTTGAGTCGGCTACCCCCAAAATGGGGATTGGGCCTGAGCATATAGATAGATAGATAGAGAGTATGGATATATAATTTTCTTTAAGGCCGGTATATTTCCTCCCATGACTCCATTAGCGTTCAGAAGTTGGTGGTAAACACAGATCCTATAATCCTACACTACCATGAAACACACACACACACACACACACACCTACACACACAAAGGCAAAGTTTGATCATTGTAACTCAGGAAGCGGGACAATACGAGCCTAAAAAGCTCAACTCCTGTATACTACAATTAGGTAAATACACACACCTACACACACACACACACACCTTAGATGATTCCGGTGCTATTCCTCCCTCTTCACCCTCCTCTCTCCTACTTATGCCTAATATCCTAATCTTTTTTAAAGATGTATTTTCTACTCTCTCTGGGCTTAATACTAAGAAGGCGTACGGTCCGGACGGTGTTCTTCCTGTTGTACTCAAAAACTATGCTTCCGTGCTGAATCCCTGCCTAGGCAGGGATGTCTTCGCTTCATGCTGGAAGTTTGCCCTCTGTCCCAAAGAAGGGTGACCGCTCTCCACCTTCCAACTATCGTCCAATTGCTCTCATCTCTTGTATCTGTAAGTTTTTGAAACTATTCTTGCTTCCAAATTTCTTAAGCATTTCTCTTCTCATAATCTGCTCTCAGATCGCCAGAATGGCTTCCTTAAGGGTCGCTCTACTGGTGATCTTCTTTCATATCTTGCTAACTTTTGGTCATTCTCCTTTCGGGACTTTGGTGAGACTTTTTCTATTGCACTAGATGCACTAGACATATCGAAGGCCTTCGATAGAGTCTGGCACAAATCTTTAATTTCTAAACTTCCGGCCGTTCCATAGCTGCGGTTGTGGACGGCCATCGTTCACTTCCTCACCCTATCAACTCCGGTGATTCTCAGGGCTCTGTCCTATCTCCTATTCTCTTTCTAATTTTCATAAATGATCTTCTCAACTGTACCTCAATTCCCATCCATTCATATGCAGAAGACTCAACCTTACACTACTCAATTAGTTTTCCAGAACGCCCCATCCACTAATCCCTCAAAGACAAACGTAATGAAGCCATAGAACACTTATCTTCTGATTTAACTACTATTTCTAATTGGGACAGAGAAAACCTTGTTACCTTTAATGCTTCCAAAACCCAATTTCTCCATCTATCTACCCATCCGGAACTCCCAGCGGACTATCCCTTATTCTTCAACAATACAAAAATCAATCCTTCATCTTCTCTCAATATTCTTGGTTTCTCTTTTTCTTCTGCTCTCACTTGGAAGGACCATATTACCAGTCTTGCTAAGGCAGCCTCCCAGAAGCTGGGTGTGCTCAACCCCCTCAAGGGGTTCTTTACCCGTGCACAGCTTCTTGCTCTGTACAGGGGCACGGTGCGTCCTTGTATTGAGTATTGTTCACATGTGTGGGGAAGATCCTCTCACACCGCACTCCTAGACAAAGTAGAAAGGAAAGCCTTTCGTATCATTAACTCCCGTCCATTCCCCAACTCTCTGCAAACTCTCACTCTCCGCTGCAATGTTGCATCTCTCTCGCTATTCTATCGCTACTATAATAATCAGTGTTCCTCAGAGCTTTCCCAGTGTATACCACCTCCTCTACGTAGGGAACGTGGTACCCGTCTTGCAACACAATCCCACCCCTACTCTGTGCAACTCTCCAACCCAAGAGTTAAATGGTATTCGCCGACTTTCTTCTATTCAACAGCTGAGCTCTGGAACTCTCTTCCAGAATCAGTCTTTCCCTCTTCCTATGACTTAAATTGCTTCAAACTCAGTGTGTCCAGGCATTTTGGCTCGAACGTCCCTTGATTTTGGCCCTGTCACTCTTTCAACTATGGGGGAGGCACTTGCTGCGGGAAGTTCTGCCTTTTGCCTCCCTCACTCACATAGAAAAAAAAGAAAAAGAAAAAGAAAATCACACACACACACACACACACACCTACCTACCTATTGACCTACCTACCTACCTACCTCCCTACATTCCTACTATCTACCTATCTGACCAGCCTATTGCATAATTATACAAAACAGCATACACCAACATTCCAACAAACTCCCTACCTATCTACCTACTTACATACCTACCTACTTATGTACCTTCCCGCCTACATACCTACCTACCTACCTATGTATACCTTCCTGCCTACCTATCTACCGTACCTAAATACCTACCTACCTACCAAGCTACTGCACTCCCTCCCAACCTACCTACCTATCTATCTTCCTGCCTACCTACTTACCTACCTACCTACCTACCTATGTACACTCGACCTGTTACGATCGGGTCTCGTATAAATCAGTGGCTCTTATACATTGGACAAGACTGGCATAATTGCAACAACGGAAACGCTAGATCCAACCTCTGATATATAATTCCGTCGAACAAAGAACACATATACCCTCCAGAGTTATATCTGCAATAGCGGGGTATCTTAACTCTCAGTATCTATGTGCTTCTACTATAGGCTGATGTTCTCTGAAACAGCCTATTACCTATAACATATGGTTGCTTAGTTATGGTACACAAGGAAAAGATAGTTAACTTAATTAAATCACAAGAGTGATCTAATGCAAACAAGAAGAAGGTTTACTTAACGTTACTTTAATCAATAATATCAGTCACTCCTTTATGAAAGAAAGTGTTGTAAAGTCCTCAAGCACCGAACAAGGAATCTTCTGAATAATGTCGGATGCTACTAAGAAGAACGTATCGGAAATGGAACCACAAAATAGCAGGAGGCAGGACAATGCACGTGTAGGCTAAATACACAAAAAGGCTGGACCTATAATGTTATTGGGCACAAGAATATGATAAGCGGTGCAACAGTAATAATGCTCGCCACGAAAAAGTAGTACTCCTATTAACAAAACCGGTCTATGCTGGTTGTGTCTCTCTACAGCAGCCTAGACCTCAAAATGCTTGTGTAGAAATAATGGGTATGCATAAAAGAGTATATGATCTAATCCAGCTAATGTCCACCCGGGTTAATAAAGTCTAGCTGGGATGCGCAAAGGTACAGAATTCTGGTGGAGCCAGGCAGCTCCTAGCCTAGTGTGGACCTTGGGTTTGTGCGGCCTGATTACGTTAATATGAAGGGGTGCTCTCTTGAGGATTCTCGATCACATGTTTCGAGTATCCTCCTGGCGACCCTCAATAGTAAAAGCAAATAGAGTTAGAACAGTGTTGGGTGGATTAGGCAAGCAGCCCTCACGCACTACACAGTCTAAACTCCAAGGTACACAGACAAAAGATCCACCCAGGTAACCCACAGAATCCGTAGTGTCGTGCAGCTCAAAAGTAGCCTACACACAGTGAAAACACCAACAGCAAGGTACCTGATCCCTAGTCTAGCATTATTTAACCCTGTAGAAACATTAGTGATTGATGGAGACAGTCCGAGCAATACAATCTCCCAAAAAGACAACGACTCTCTTCAACCTTAGCCTAGTACATAAGAAATGTGAGATCCAGCATATAATACAGTCTGGCCACCAATTCAAGGTGTGGATGCAGGGAACCAGAGGGGGATTGATATTAATAAAAGGTGAGGAAGTAGTGGAAATGATAGAGGCAGTAGGAGAGAAAGATTCTAAGACAAGAGTGTGGAACAGTTCATGGGAGATGCTTAGAGTATGCTGTCTGGGAAGGATCTGACAAGGATATTCCCAGGGACCGCCTTGCTGGAGTCCCAGTTCGCAGGAATGGCACGAGGGCGCGCGACAGTCGCCCAGTAAGCAGCCGCCTAGTAGGCAGTGTTAGGCAGGAGGCAACGAATCCCGCGAGGCCTATGTAAGGGGGCGGCCTGCCACGCGCCACACTCACCACCAAGTCACACCACCTGGTCTCTCTCTCTCTCTCTCCCGCTCGCCTTCCCATCATTCAACTACTTAACACAATACTTTCAATTGACTAAATAAATAGAAAGGATTGTTACAGCAGACGAAAATAAAGAACAGTTCTGAACTGTCTGCAACACAAGCTTTCTCGAGAAGGAAAGTACACAATGATAGGTAGACTGTAGCTACATTCTCTGCCCTGGCGAGTCCTAGCGAGTAAGCCATGCGGTTCTGGGGGAAGCGGTGAGCGTCACACCCCACCCAAGATTTTTAAGAGGCTCCAACTATGAGCTCTAAATCTGACACGCAGAACCCATACAAAATTCGCCACTCCTAGCCACCCAGCGACAATGAAATGTAAAGCACAGTTCTCTTCAAAATAACACATTATAAAAATGAACAACCCTTCCCAACACAATAGATTAAATTACATAGTTATGCTCATAAGAGGGAGCTTCACTAGCCCATCCTTCTGAGAGGAGTACAACTCAGAATTTCTGCTATAACATACTTAAAAAAAAATTAACTGTCAAAGAAAGAGTTTTTATAGGATTTTATATTTTTAATATGTTTATGGCGGCTGCACTACAGGGGCAAGCCTAGTTTTTTCTTCTATACCAACACAGCAACTCCTACTTTACGACCCAATACGCTGGGCTACACACGCGAGCCAACAAGCACCAGACGTAAACATACTAATCAAACCAAAGTAGGAGGCTACCCTTGTGATGATCTACCCCGGGTCTTCCACCCTCGATAAGCAATCTGCAATCACATTCTCAGAACCGGCAATATGGCGTATGTCTAGGTTGTATTCCTGCAACATTAATGACCACCTGGTCAGCCTCATATTCCGGTTATGGAATTGATTCAGGAACTTGAGGGGGTGATGGTGGTCGGTGTAGATCACCACAACTGGTCCATAGGCTGGAACATACACCACAAAGTGCCTGAGCGCTAGCACAATCGCCAGCAGTTCCTTCTCAACTACTGAATAGTTCTTCTGCGCCGAGTTGAACTTTTTTGAGAAGAAACTGACTGGGTGCTCCAGCCCATGTTCGTCTGATTGCATCAGAACGGCACCAGCCGGCATCAGTTGCCAGCTGGAATGGTCGGCTAAAGTCCGGGGCCCTGAGGATTGGGTGAGTACAAAACAGGTGTTTTACTAGCAAAAAAGCCCTCTCACACTCAGGCGCCCACTTAAACTTTCTATCTTTGGCCAATAGGTCCGTCAGAGGAGCCAGCACAGTAGAATAGCCCTTTATAAAGCAGCGGTAGTAACCAATCATGCCCAAAAACCTCATGATCTGCTTCTTGGTGGACGGCCTGGGGAAGTGGTTAATAGCCAATATCTTGTTCTGTGGGGGGCACACCTGGCCCAAACCCACCATGAACCCCAGATACTGCACGGTAGCCCGCACAAAATCACACTTTCCCAGGTTGACCACCAAGTTTGCCTCGCTTAATTTCTTAAATAGGGATTCTACATGTTCACAGTGGCTCTTGAAATCGTCATCGTCCAGGTACACGGTACAGTTCGGAATGTCAGCCACTAACTCATTCATCAAGCTTTGGAAGGTCGCTGGTGCGTTCTTTAGACCGTACGGCATGACATTACAACGATATGTAGCACCATCCACCACAAAACCACACACCTCTTTCGCCCGTTCAGACAAAGGCACCTGCCAGAAACCTTTTACCAGGTCCACCTTGGTCAAGAACTTGGCCCTGCCAATCTTGTCTACACAGTCATCGACCCGGGGAAGAGGATATGGGTTGGTGGGAGTCAAGCCGTTTAGCCTGCGGTAATCAACACAGAAGCGCACCTTGCCATCCGGCATAGGTTGCAGCGTTACGGGAGATGTCCACTCGCCCCTTCTCGATCAGTCCCTGTTGCAACATATACTCCAACTCCGCCCGGAGGGCCGGAAGTTTAACAGGGGGCACCCTATAGGGCACTGATTTGAAGGGTGGGTGGTCTCCGACGTCAACGTCGTGCACCTCATGAGTAGTGAGGCCTGGGTGTTCCGCAAATACAGTAGGGTGTAAACAGAATAGGCGCTCGACAGCCACACGCTGTTGCTCAGGTAGGTGTTGCAAAGCCTCATGAGCCGCCTGTCTCGTGTTTCCCGCCCACTGATCTGCAGAAACATGATAATCCCAGTTGTCATCCACCTGCGCATGACTGTCCCATTCTCCTTCTCCACCTTGACTGCTGAAAGTCATCACGGGGACAGTGGGAGGCTCAGGTGGGTGCCTCACATACTCCTTCAGCAGGTTGACATGACATAACTGATTCCTCTTACGCCTGTCTGGAGTGGCCACCAGGTAATCTAAGTCCGAGAGCTTCTCTGCTACCCTATAAGGACCAGCGTACTTTGCGGATAAGGGGTGACCTACAAGAGGGAGTAGTATCAACACCTCCTGACCCACGTGAAACTCCCTGAGTTTCACCTTGTGGTCGTACCTGTCCTTCATGAGGGCCTGAGAGCCTACCAGATTGCGGCCAGCCAACTCCAGACTACGCAACATTCGTTCTCTACTCTCAAGTTCGACAGCACCGTCACTACACTTTAGAACCTCCGGGTCTTCTAGCTGCAATTTGCGAATATCTGAGGGAGCTAGCCTGTCTAAGTGTTTGCGAAACAACTCATGCCCTCCCCCAACATCGAACTTTGCATCCCGTTGCTCTCTCCGTGTATACCGTTGCTGCCTCTGAGTCTCTTTAAGCCCTGCCTCTACACTCTCAGTGACAGGTGGTGGTGCTTCTCCAGACTCTAATAACGGTGCTAATACTGAGTCCCCGAGAAGCGCTGCTGGTACTAGACTCTCCACCGTATCAGCTTTCAGCACCTTCTCGTGACCGTTCCTCCGCTTATTTGAAGACTGTTGGTTAGGCTGTGACTCCCTGGATGCGAGAGATCTGGTTACAACACACGCCATTGGTTGCACCTGACACTTCTCAACCCCTCCTGTTCCTCCCTACTCACGTCGGCCGGCTCCTCGGCAACGACTAAGGGTGAAACCTTAGAAGCAGGCACCGTAAAGTCATTGCCGATAAGGAGGTCGACGCCCCCAACAGGCAATTTCTCCACGATTCCCACATCCAGTTCGCGAGTCACACCGTCAACTTCAAGCTCCATTCTAACAAGCGGGTATGACCTAGTTGCATTAACTCCCTGCACCACAACTACCCGCGCCGCGTTTATGGGTCTACCAGTGAAATTCTTCAAGAGTGTCTGAGAGGCACCTGTGTCACGCAAAAGCTGTACCCCGTGCTTCTTGCCCCCCCACTTTACGCAGCCATGCCCTCTATGGTCGCAAAAGGCATCGCGGACAGGGTTCGAGCCTTCCGGATCCTTCTTCACTGGCGGTGCTCCATCCTCTGATCTTATGCCTCCAGCAAACACAGAAGACTTCTGGAACACCCCAATGCTGCGAGCCAATGACACAGCCGCCGAGGGAGGTCTTCTCGGACAAGCTTTTGCCATGTGCCCCTCTTTGTGACAGTGATAACACTCAAATTTCCCCTTGGACTTATACTGAGGTGTAAGAGTCCCCTGACCCTTCTTAAACGGGGCGGTGCTAGGTTTGTGATCAGTCTTGGTGTCATTGCTTTTAAATTTATGTGTGTCCATATTCCGGGGAGGGGGAGGGTAACGCTCCTTAACGCCTACATCGTTTCTCTGTGCAGAGCCGCACCCCCGAATTAGTGACAACCGACGATCAGCCATCTCTGCTACTTCTACGAGAGTTCTTGGGTTCTTCTCTTTAAGGTTTAAAGTCAAGTCGCCGCCCGTACACTTATAAAACTGCTCTAGAAGCATCAACTGTTTCATCTCATCAAACGTAGTTGTCTTCTCTGATCTGAGCCAGTTTCCCATAGCGTCAGACAGGTCCCGGGCGTGCTCCAAGAAGGTACTGTCTCGCCCCTTAGTCACACCCCGGAACTTTAACCTATATGTCTCGGATTGTAGCTCGTATGCCCGCAGAACAGCCTCCTTGAGCTCCTCATAAACAACGCAGGACTCCAAAGGCAGTGCATCGTAAGCCTTGAGCCCCTTACCTACGAGTCTAGATGACACAAGGGCCGCCCACTTAACTTCAGGCCACTGATGCTCCCGGCACTTCTTCTCAAATCTATTGAAAAACTCTGTGACACCAGACTCGTCAAATACAGGGACCAGTTTGAGAAGGTGCGACAGAGACTGATCATGCGCACGGTTTCCAGTACCGAGTCGCTGTCCCGTCGTCTCAACACGAGACTTCTCTAAATCCATGTCGGCACAGTATCTTGTAGATTCTAGTTCAGTCCTAAGCTCAGTTTCCCTCGTCTGTTGCTGCATCCTAGCCAGCTCTTTTCTCTCTTCTATCTTAGCTAGCTCTTTTCTCTCTTCTATCTTAGCTAGCTCTTTTCTCTCTTCTATCTTAGCTAGCTCTGTCTGCTGTTGACTCTGATGTTTTGCCATCTCGAGCCGAAAGAGCATCTCCGGGGTCAAACCTTGAGGAGGAGGAGGAGATGCAATGATGTTAGAAATACCCGGTGATCCCCCCAGGGGCAAACCACCCTGCCAGTCACTACCCACCTGCGGAAGCGTGCTCAAGGTCGGTACTCCAATAGGAGGATTGGGAGTAGAGTGAAGGGGAGGCTCGGCCAAAGGGCTCTGAGCACTCACCCTACCTCGTATGCCAGTCACCCCACCCAGCACACACGTTATCAGGTCATCCTTGGTCATGCCACTAGTACACACATGACCGATAGCTGCGGCTAAGCACTGGAGACCGTACCGATTCATAACCACCAACCGGTCGGAAGTAACAGGCCATTGTAAAAAATTCCTTGCATCCTCCTCACTGTTCACCAAGTTAACAACCTGCCCATGCTGCTGCTCCTCAGCTTCTACATCACGTACTGTGTCTTCATCCTGCACTGATCCGCTATAAGACATGATGCTCACTGACGATTTTTCACTTTGATACACAAAAAAGAAGTACCCCAAACTCTTATACCACAATATTCACAATAAAAAATTCTCGGAGACAGCTTAAGTGCTATATTACTTTGCTAAAAAAAAAAATTCTTGCATGTCCTCAAAAAAATTCCACAAAATCAACAAATGTTTACTGCCTAAACTGTGAGAAGAATCTGCACAATAACCTGCAATTATATGTCAGTTCACCAAATCCTGAGCTAGGTCGCCATTTGTTACGATCGGGTCTCGTATAAATCAGTGGCTCTTATACATTGGACTAGACTGGCATAAATGCAACAACGGAAACGCTAGATCCAACCCCTGATATATAATCCCGTCGAACAAAGAACACATATACCCTCCAGAGTTATATCTGCGATAGCGGGGTATCTTAACTCTCAGTATCTATGTGCTTCTACTATAGGCTGATGTTCTCTGAAACAGCCTATTACCTATAACATATGGTTGCTTAGTTATGGTACACAAGGAAAAGATAGTTAACTTAATTAAATCACAAGAGTGATCTAATGCAAACAAGAAGAAGGTTTACTTAACGTTACTTTAATCAATAATATCTGTCACTCCTTTATGAAAGAAAGTGTTGTAAAGTCCTCAAGCACCGAACAAGGAATCTTCTGAATAATGTCGGATGCTACTAAGAAGAACGTATCGGAAATTGAACCACAAAATAGCAGGAGGCAGGACAATGCACGTGTAGGCTAAATACACAAAAAGGCTGGACCTATAATGTTATTGGACACAAGAATATTATAAGCGGTGCAACAGTAATAATGCTCGCCACGAAAAAGTAGTACTCCTATTAACAAAACCGGTCTATGCTGGTTGTGTCTCTCTACAGCAACCTAGACCTCAAAATGCTTGTGTAGAAATAATGGGTATGCATAAAAGAGTATATGATCTAATCCAGCTAATGTCCACCCGGGTTAATAAAGTCTAGCTGGGATGCGCAAAGGTACAGAATTCTGGTGGAGCCAGGCAGCTCCTAGCCTAGTGTGGACCTTGGGTCTGTGCGGCCTGATTACGTTAATATGAAGGGGTGCTCTCTTGAGGATTCTCGATCACAAGTATCGAGTATCCTCCTGGCAACCCTCAAAAGTAAAAGCAAATAGAGTTAGAACAGTGTTGGGTGGATTAGGCAAGCAGCCCTCACGCACTACACAGTCTAAACTCCAAGGTACACAGACAAAAGATCCACCCAGGTAACCCACAGAATCCGTAGTGTCGTGCAGCTCAAAAGTAGCCTACACACAGTGAAAACACCAACAGCAAGGTACCTGATCCCTAGTCTAGCATTATTTAACCCTGTAGAAACATTAGTGATTGATGGAGACAGTCCGAGCAATACAATCTCCCAAAAAGACAACGACTCTCTTCAACCTTAGCCTAGTACATACAAAATATGAGATCCAGCATATAATACAGTCTGGCCACCAATTCAAAGTGTGGATGCAGAGAACCAGAGGGGGATTGATATTAATAAAAGGTGAGGAAGTAGTGGAAATGACAGAGGCAGTAGGAGAGAAAGATTCTAAGACAAGAGTGTGGAACAGTTCATGGGAGATGCTTAGAGTATGCTGTCTGGGAAGGATCTGACAAGGATATTCCCAGGGACCGCCTCGCTGGAGTCCCAGTTCGCAGGAATGGCATGAGGGCGCGCGACAGTCGCCCAGTAAGCAGCCGCCTAGTAGGCAGTGTTAGGCAGGAGGCAACGAATCCCGTGAGGCCTATGTAAGGGGGCCAGCCACGTGCCACACTCACCACCAAGTCACACCACCTGGTCTCTCTCTCTCTCTCTCCCGCTCGCCTTCCCATCATTCAACTACTTAACACAATACTTTCAATTGACTAAATAAAATAGAAAGGATTGTGACAGACGAAAATAAAGAACAGTTATGAACTGTCTGCAACACAAGCTTTCTCGAGAAGGAAAGTACACAATGATAGGTAGACTGTAGCTACATTCTCTGCCCTGGCGAGTCCGGTTCTGGGGGAAGCGGTGAGCGTCACAACCAAAAAACAATCTTTACACTAACGCTCTAAACATTCTACAAGTGGGTCGAAATCTTATAATAATACCTCACAGACGTATGTTGCACCCGATTCATTCCGTTTACACTAGATTATTTTCAGCTCACCAATGCAAAGATGCTTTTTTGTCGAGTGTACCTTCCTACCTACCCCCCTACCTATCTCCCTGCCTACCTATCTCCCTGCCTACTTACCTACCTTCCTGCCTACCTACCTATCTGACCTACCTACCTACCTACCCCCCTCCCTACCTACCTACCTATTGTATAATACAATGCAGCATACCCCCAAGCATTCCAAAAATCATTACATGGTACTTACACTAATAACGTCCATGTGTGTGTGACCCTCCCCAAGTCGCTCATTAGGTGAACGTAATGATGCTGTTGGCTATAGCAATGTTTCAGAGGCTAGGTACACCACACGGTAATGAAGCGGGAGTATTGTATGGGGGCGATGTATTCTTTTGTATCGTATTGTATTGTATTGTATTGGAATTAGTGCACCAACTGAAGGCCTGAGTATTGTATGAGGTGCTTAATTGGCACTATTCAATAGTTATTAATATATATATTACTGAAACGGCATTTTTATAGAAAAAATAATTATCAGTAATTAACTGTATGTATGTATGTATGTACTGTATATACTCAGGTACATGCCCCATTGCTGGGGGTGGCCGACTCGAGACAGAGCCCAAACCGAAACTTGTAAAGTTCCAATTCTTAATGTCCGGGTCCACTTTTGCGTTCCCGCGCCCTTTTCTCTGTCTCGTTGATTAGGAGATTTTGTTTACAAGGGGAGGAGGATTCCTAGCCCCCTGCCCCAATTAATAAACTGATTATAATAATTGTCAGCCAGTCAGTCATTCAATCAGTAGCCAAGCCCGCATTCCCTGAGGATCAGCAAGAAATGGCTTGCTGATCCCTTAATGCGAGGAAAATACTTGTACTATTTTTATTATTATTATTATTATGAAAAGGGAGGGAAATGAGTGGAAGCTGCCTATACTGCTGTTTGCGGATGACACAGTTCTGATGAGCGATAATTAATGGGAGTTGCAGGGTCTGGTGAATGAGTTTGGAACAGTGTGCGAAAAACGGAATTTGAAGGTAAATGCGGGGAAAAGCAAGGTTATGGTCTTCGAAAGGGGTGACGTCACAGAGTGTGAGGCGAAGTTGAACGGTCAGGCTATGGAGATCGTCAGCTCTTTTAAGTATCTGGGCAGTGTTTGGATTATGTGGATGAAGAAGTGCGGGAGAGGGTGCAACAGGGGAATAGGGTTGTAGGAACAGGAACGTTGAAAGCAGTAACAAGAAATAGTGTGGTCAGTATGGCAGTGAAGAAGTCCTTGCATGACAGTGTGGTAATCCCGACACTGACTTACGGAAGCGAAGCATGGACGTTGAGAGACTCAGACCAAGAGTGAGAACGGTGGACTTGAGAAGTGCGTGCGGAGTTACATGGAGGGATAGACAGACGAATGAGGAAGTAAGAAGGAGGTGTGGTGTGGAGGTAGATGTGCTGGAAAGTGTGAAAAGGAACAACTTGAGATGGTTCTGCCATAATATGGAACGTATGGGAAGCGAGAGAATGACTAAGAGGGTGTACGAGAGCGAGGTGGAAGGACAGAGAGGGAGAGGTAGACCGAAGGAGAGGTGGAAGGATGGAGTGAGGAAGTATATGAATGAAGGCGGTGCTGGTTGGGAGGAGGGCCGTCGTCTGACTGGGGACAGAGGTGCATGGGGACGGTTCGTTCGTGGCCACCCCTTCGGGGATCATGGCGTCAGGCAATAGATAGATAGATAGATTATTATTATTATTATTATTATTATGAATTAGAAAATAATTATAATTATTATATACTTAAATATATTATTAGGGTCTCTCTCTCTCTCTCATACACACCAAACACTTGCTTATTTATATAGGTCATATAGCGCATCATTACCGTGTAAATAAATGACTGCCATTTGACTGACCTCCCTCGTTACGCTATTGTTAACCCCGTCATTACTGTGAGGCTTGTCTTTATATTGGTTTGGCTCTCATTACACGATTTTACACACATACACACATATAAATAGGCTACATACACACATATATAGGCTATATACACACATATAAGCTACATGCATAAGGGGAGGTGTGGCAGAGTGGTCTTGCCACTGGACTGGTAATCCAATGGACCCGGGTTCGAATCCCAATAAGTCAATGGGAAGATATTATTGGGATGGAATTTGTGCTGTAACTAGTTTCAGTGCATTACCACAGCACACCGAAATGCCAAAAAATACACTCATTGTTCCCTGATTAAATAGCATTGTATGAATATTCCCATATTCAAAATATGCTACAGGGGGGCAATGCCTACTGAGTAAATTGCTCAATAGGTGGCGTTCTGAGAGTGAGGGTCCGAGTGTGGGGGTTGAGACTGTGAAGCGCAGAGGCGGAGCAGCTTCAGAGATGGAGTTGCTTCGAGCTGGGGTGCTTCGCATGTCTCACTCCCTAGACTGGAACAAGACCTCACGGACCTCACCGTGATCAGCGATGTAGTGTAAAGGCTCTCACCCTATGCCCGAGAGGGAGTAGTTTGAATATAGAAAAAACAAAAAAACATACACACACACACACACACACACAGAGGTCGCGATGGCGCCTGCTCTGTAACCACGATGTTGAGGATTCAAATCCACCAGAATCCTAAAGGTTTTTTCGGCCATCCTGCTGGAGAGGATTGTATCATGATCGTTCCCTAGCCAGGCTGCTCAACTATCAGCTTGTGTTAGCCTACACGTACTCTCATTAGTGCATCTGCGTATGTACGTAATATGGTGGGAACCCAGGTACCTCACGGTCGCCAAAAGTCGCATGTGACCTCATAGTTAAGGTAGGATAAGCATTGTACTGTACTTGGTTAAAAAAAAATCTGTACCTGGTAGGTTGTTCAGCCTCAAGGCTGGAAGTGAACAATAAACTGACAATTATTATTATTATTATTATTATTATTATTATACATGCTGACACCCCCTTCAGTACCCCAAACATATCGTGCAGCAGTGTGTGTGTGTGTGAGAGAGAGAGAGGGAGAGAGAGAGAGAGAGCGAGACCGAGACCGAGTCCGAGGCCGAGGCCGAGACCGAGGCCGAGACCGAGACCGAGACCGAGACCGAGACCGAGGCCGAGACCGAGACCGAGACCGAGACCGAGACCGAGACCGAGACCGAGACCGAGTAGAGACCTGATTGAGTGGTATTGGTACTGGTGGTGGTGGTGAATGCTGCGCCCTCGATATGAAGGTCTATATTAAAAACAGAGAGAGGCCAAGATTTTAATTTGCCAAGAGTCCCAGTGAATGACTTAATTGAAAAGGGAGAGAGAGAGAGAGAGAGATAGTATTCCTTTCCAACTCGACTCTGATGCCGGATTTTGATTAAAAGACAGTCTGTCCCCCATCAGAGTCGAGTTGGGAAGGAATACTGATAGAAGTATCAAATTCCTTCTTTTAACTCTCATGGAGGTGTAGGTGACTGGACCTCCTGCCTGTACGGTTCGAATCCTAGCCCTGTCAGCTATATATATACTGTATATATATATATATATATATATATATATATATATATATATATATATATATATATATATATATATATATATATAGGTAGGGCGATTCAGAATTTCATGCATTAAATTGGAGGACGTCCTCCTTGGATTATTATAAACAACAATGTATCTATGGTAAAATGTTGAATTATACATACAGTATAGTTTGGCTGTTACAGTGCATTTACTATGTTGTATTAACCCTTTCCCTGCAGGTGACGTTCTGGAACGCATAGGCAATTTACAGCAATTTCCAGGCTTTAAAAGCCTTTAATAGCCGTAGAAGTCGAGTGTCAGTGGGCGGGAGCGTGAGGGACCTCCCTCTGACCCTCAGAGCAGCCAGCCGCTCACTGAGGGAGACTCTGTCTCGCACGGGTGTCTCACAACAGTGTTGTTGACCGAGCGAGAGCTAATAATTAGCGGTTTTCCCGAATGTCTATGGCAACGCTGCGGGTGAACACCGCCACCTACGAAGCTCGTTCTGGTCTCATTTTGAAGCTATTTTCACCTAGTTTTCGGCAGAATACAGTTCATTTAATGCAGATGCCTGATTAATCATTCAGGAGTGCCTGAATATGCCCTAAATAGCTCAAATAAGCCGACAGAGAATGGGTTAATGAGGGTGGAACGTGAAGGGAAGCCAGCGTGAACTTCACCAAAGTTAATATCCTTTGAGGCAATATTTACTGTGTTATAGAATTTAAGGTAAAAGTAATAATTACAACCTAATGGTGCTTTTTTTACTTTGTATATGAAATCAGATGTCACTTTACTTTTTGATGCGGTGTGTTCATTTGTACAAGCAAACGAAGTGTTTGAGTTGTTTTTATACCGTGATTTTGGATTTAATAACGGTTGAGGGCAAGTATTTTTTATTATTTTCCTGATATTGGCTAAAATTTACCCATGGTTAGCATTAATGTTTCCATTACCAAGGTTAGCATTTTAGGGTTAACAACATTGTTGGCTTTCAAACCGTTGTAATCTAGGCTAAAGGAGTGCCTTGGCTAGTATTATATGTTTCCTTCAGAGAGAGAGAATTACACAGAATTAATATGAATGGTTATTATTTCAGAGACCTTGCGGTCTATTCCGTGGAGATATATGAAGTGGAAAGAGAGAGACTGTTTAGTGCACTACACTCATTACAGAGTGTGCAAAATTATATTTACTCTCTTTTTTAACTACTCTACTGAACAACTTCTGAGGGAATTTTTTTCCAGGTAGAACAGATTTTATATGTGAATATGTTTCCATAAATACTAGTGCTGGATCATTTCAATTATAATTTCCGCCCATGATAGAGAGAGAGAGAGAGAGAGCGAAGGAAGGGATGGGATAGTATATATTAAGATCAAACAATAATTTTTTTACTGTCATATACAAATTGATAGAAACTTAAATAAAGGCCCATGTTAATCTAAAATGTATCTCTCTTCTTCTTTTTTCAGGTAAGAGATATAGGGAGAGGGGGTTTGGTGTTTGTTAAGGTAAGCACCTTAACACTTGTTTATTTGAAACTTTTAGTGGTTTAGTAAAGTTTGTGAAGTTATTTGAACAGCATTTTTTTTAATCTCGAAAAGAAACTAGTGTTTTTCTTTCTTTAATTGTATATATTTGTTTTATTCTGGATGGAGATCTAGGGAGGAAGCTAAGATAAACAATTAATTAATAAATACAAATAAAATAAAACTGGTTAATACAAATCCCCCCTTAATTCCAGTGTGAGGCTAGACATACTGTACGTTCGGAAAAATATGATATTGCCTCGAAAAATGTGGAATTCGAAAATGTTATCGAAAATATGCTATCGGCTGTCCCTTCCGAATATCTGAAAGAAGGGATTAGGAAAGCCTATATAAACCCCAGCCAGGACCCACGGATTTTTTTTCTCCAACCCACTTCTCATCATATAATATATATATATATATATATATATATATCTATCTATCTATTGCCTGACGTCGTGATCCCCAAAGGGGTGGCCACGAACGAACCGCCCCCATGCACCTCTGTCCCCAGTCAGTCGACGCTTCTCCTCCCAACCAGCACTGCCTTCATCCATATACTTCCTCACTCCATCCTTCCACCTCTCTTTCGGTGCGCCTCTCCCTCTCTGTCCTTCCACCTCGCTCTCGTACACCCTCTCAGTCATTCTCTCACTTTCCATACGTTCCATATGGCCGAACCATCTCAAGTTGTTCCTTTTCCCACTTTCCAGCACATCTACCTCCACACCACACCTCCTTCTTACTTCCTCATTCGTCTGTCTATCCCTCCATGTAACTCCGCACACATTTCTCAAGTAACTCATTTCCACCGCTCTCACTCTGGGTCGGAGTCTCTTCCCGAACGTCCATGCTTCGCTTCCGTAAGTTAGTGTCGGGATTACCACACTGTCATGCAAGGACTTCTTCACTTCCATACTAACCACCCTATTTCTTGTTGCTGCATTCAATGTTCCTACAACCCTTTTTCCCTGTTGCACCCTCTCCCGCACTTCTTCATCCATATACTGTATATATAAATATATACTGTATATACTGTATATAAATATATATATATATATATATATATATATATATATATATATATATATATATATATATATATATATATATGTATACTATATATATATATATATATATATATATATATATATATATCTAATATATATATATATATAATATATATATATATAATATCAATATATATATTATATTTTTTTAAAGTTTCCTCCCTATACTTCCATCAATCTCAAAGACCCCTTTCGAGATAATCTTTGTACATTTTTTGGTAGAAAAATGTCCCTGCCGTTCCTCGTAAATTATTTTTGTCGTGATGCGGAAAAATTATAACAAGGTTGATAATTACTGGGAGAGAGAGAGTGTGAGAGTGAGTGAGAGATAGACAAATAGATAGATAAATAGATAGATAGATTAATATATATATATATATATATATATATATATATATATATATAGAGAGAGAGAGAGAGAGACCATGTGTGTGTGTAAAATATTCATCCATACGAGCGTGCGTGCATGTGTGTGCGTGCGTGCATGTGTGTGTGTGTTTGTGTGTGTATTAATTAACATAGAAAGGAACATCAAAGGTATGCCAGAATTTTATACAGCGGGAACATTTCAAGGACACAGAAAAAAGAGCAAAATAAAGACAAAATACGAAAATAAAAACAACAAAATAGAGACAAAATACGAAAATAAAAACAGCAAAAATAGAAAAAATACGGACACAAAAATAGCAAAATAAAGACAAAATGCGGAAATAAGAGCCAGCAAAATAAAGACAAAATACGGAAATAAACACAGGAAAATAAAGACAAAATACGGAAATGAAAACAGCAAAATAAAGACTAAATACGAATAGCAAAATAAAAACAAATACGAAAATATAAACCTCAAAATAAAGACAAAATACGAAGATAAAAACGGCAAAATAAAGACAAAATACGGAAATAGAAAGAACAAAATAAAGACAAAGTAAAGACACAATACGGAAATAGAAAGAAAACAAATAGACAAAGTACAATAATAACAATAACAAAAATAGACAAAATGCAATAATAAAATGAGCAAGATAGAACAAAATACGAAAACAAGAGAAATTAATGACAAAATACGAAAATATAAAAACCTACATATAATACAAGACAACCTTAATTTTAGTATATTTATATTTCGTTCTGCCTACTATTAGCCGATTTTTATTAACCCCTTATGTACCGGGGATGTCTTTTTATTATTATCTTCTACCCATATTTAGAGGAATTTTTGCAGTTTAAGAAGGATCTGTGGTGGTAAAGCGTTAAGTGAGATAGTACAAAGCCTTTTAATTGCTGGAGGCCCTTTTGAAACTGAATAACAATCGTTTAATAGTAGCCAGAAAAAAAAGCTAAAAAGACGTCGCTGGTACAGAAGGGGTTTATCTTAGTAAGGGTCTCTGTGAGTTAGAGAGCTAATTGAGATAATTTGTTCCTCTTTGGAGAACAAAAGGGTTCAGACAACTGACAGAGTGATAATTTAGGGGCCCCAGAAAGTCAAAAATATGCTGTGGGATCCCTTCTGCCTTGCCTACCGGGATAGAAAACCAATGATTGTCCTCTTGCGGGAGCTGATGACTGCTCCTATTAGTTATAGTGATGGCAAACAGCTGGGCCTCCTGTCCCCATGCCGCTGACGGCCCCGACTCCCCCCCCCCCCCCCCCCCCCTTGGATATGAACGACTGATGTACCAGCATAGTCCCTGAAAGGTAATACATAATAATACTACAAATAATAATAGCAATAACAACAACAATAATGATAATAATAATAATATTAATGATACAAATTATTATCACGATAATTTCCTACTACCAATAGCCTAATGTTAATAGTGAAATTATTCATCATCATCATAATACCCAATAATAATAATAATAATAATAATAATAATAATAACAATAACAACAGTAATAATAGTAATAATAATAATAATAATAATAATAATATTAGTAATAAATATATAAAAAACATATATACACTTGATGATAACAGCAATACTAATAATATTAAACACTCCGATTACCCAGTTACACAAATAACCCCTGACACAGTGGCCAATTACTGGTAATAACCAAATGGCACCCTCCACTTACCAGACTTTATTGGTAGCGAGTGAGGCTTTCCTAGGTGTTCCTATATTTACATGCCCAGTTCATCATTTGGAAGACATAATTACAGTGGAGAGAGTGAAACGTAATGGAGATTGTGACATGGAGTATTATAGGTAATTAATTTTACATATTAGACAACGTATTATATATATATATATATATATAACATAACCTTTTCGTAATTGCCCAGTGTTACATTTACGTAGACTTATAAACAGGTACTGGATATATTAATTTTGCCATGTTTTGCATAAGATAGTATGATCAGATAATTTAATAATTAATTAAATGCATATTGTATTAACTATAAAATGTAACGATGAAAATATATAGATTCAAATAATAAAGAACTTAATAAATTGAACTCTGGAGAAAATGGAGCGTGAGAGAAAATGGAAAAAGTTAATGAAAATGGAGAGTGAAAGAAAATTAAAAAAGCGAAAGGAAATGGAGAGTGAAAGAAAATGGAAAGTGAGAGCAAATGGAAAAAGTGAAAGAAACTAGAAAGAGTGGGAGAATGGCAGGTATTAGTAGAGAGAGAGAGAAAGAGAGAGAGAGACGGAATAAATACAAGGCTTAGCTAAGTAAAAGAGGGTGCAGAGTAACGAGAGAGAGAGAGAGAGAGAGAGCTGCATAGCAAAAAAAAAAAAAAAAAAGTATGTGCGAGAAAGAGGGAGAGAGCGTTTGTGTTTGAGAGAGAGAGTTCGGGTGTATATTTGAACGCGAGCAAGAGTAATGAAAGCGATCGAGAGAAAGGGTGGGAGGGGGGGATAAGCAAGACCTACAAAGAGATAACGTAAGAAGATCGAGGGGAGGTTGAATGGTACACAAGCAGATTCATTAACCCATTCCGTACAAGGGATTGGAGTTCTCGAAAATAGGCTCCAAACCTGACTCTATTCTTGACTTACAGTGTGCTGGCTTAATAATCCAGAAGGGTTGATAGCCTCTGAAGTCCTATTTTAACTAACTTTCTGTACCAGTGCCGTCCTTTCAACTTTACACTGGCTACTCTTAGACGACATTATTCAGTTTAAAAAGGGCCTCCAGTAATTAACAGGCTTCGAACTAGCTCACTCCAACCTTATGACTACCACAGATTCTTCTTAAGCTGCACAAAGTCGTCTAAATATAGCCAGAATAAAATTAAAAAGGCATCGGCGGTACAGGAGGGGTTAAGGGAGGAGGGTTGCTTTTTCTGGCCTCCCTTCTCCCTCATGTTTAACCCCAGTAGTTTTGACATTTTAAGACGTTCCTTCCATTAGTTTGGCGATTTTAAGACCTTTCACCCTCTATATTTATCAATATTAGAACCTTTCGTGCCATTTAGATGTCGATTTTTTGTTGGCGAGCGATAGCAAGCCTGTAATTTTATGAGGAATCGGCCTTGGGCCGGGCCATTTTTCTACCGAAAAATTTACACATTTATCTCGAGGGTGTTTTTTTAATGCTTGATTAAGGTGTAGCGAGGAAGCTAAACAAAATATAAATAAATATATAAATAAATAGACCAAAAAACAAGACTGGAGGCTGAGGGGGAAAGCAGGAGAGAAGAAGTTACATAGAAGAAGGAATGAGTAAAGTGGAAGTAAAGAGAGGGGGAGAGATGGAAAATGAGGGGAGGGTGAAAACCACACAAGCAGATTCATTAGTGGGGTCTCCTGCATTTTTTCTCTCCATTTCTCTTTTTATCTTTCTTTGGCTTGTATCCATTCGGACCCACTCAGCCTACTGTTTAAGACGTTTATCCCCATCCAGTTGTTGATTTCTTTCTGGCGAGCGATAGCGAGCCAGCATTGTATGGAGAAATCCGGCTTCGCCGGAGACAAATTTAGCCTGCTGTCAAAAACATTTTTAAACATATGCCAGCTCGTTACCGCTCGCCAGGAAAAACCGACACTTGAATGGACATAAACGTCTTAAAACCGTAGGCTGAATAGGGCCAAATGGATACAACCCAGAGAGAGAGAGAGAGAGAGAGAGAGAGAGAGAGAGAGAGAGAGAACAAAAAAACGAGGTGGGCCCCCTTAACACTGCAGGTTGGGTGTAGCAATCAGAGGAGAGAGGAGAGAGTTTGTGCAAATGGCTACTTGCGAGTTTCGTTCTATAAGGAAGTTGGAGCAGTAGACATCGATATTTAGCAGAATAACCAGCTAAAATAAAGTTGTAGTTCATTTATAAATACATACATTCCAATTCAACATACTCTTTAGCCATCAGAATATTCATTGTTATTGCATTTCTGTTTACTATCGATGTTTATAGCTCCAACTTCCTTATAGCCTGAAACTCGCAAGTGGTCAATTATTGGGCTGATGAGTGATTGGTGCTTCTGAATGCTTGTGTGCTTGCTTTTTGTGGGCCAACTGTTATATGTGTTCTTCTCCTGTCATCTCTTTTTCCTTTCTTGTGTCTCTTGCTGATCCTCCTTACCCCTTGTGGGAGTATGGGATGGCTACTGACTGACTGAGTTTGTGCATGATGTGTATTTGTGTTTGAGTGTGATATCGGTAAGAGTAGAGTTCTTTTAGTTATTATAATTATGTGTAAGTGTGTATGTATGTATGTTTGGCTTGTAAGATAGGAGGGATATATAGTGTGCGTGTATGTGTGTGTAATAATAATAATAATAATAATAATAATAAACGGTTTATTAAAGAATGGCAGCCTCATGAGCTGAAAATACACATTTTACAATTTAGTGGATGAACATGAGATGTACAGATATGAGGATGGTAAGCTTAGTTTACAAACAAAATAAATAAATACAATAATGATGCATGTGCAGAATACAAATTATCATAAAATAACCATGAGAGTAAGTGATATACAGTACATATACACATTTATTTACTTACTCATATACAGAACATACGTATATACACATACGTGCGCACATACATATACATATATATATAGGAACATAAGAACATGCAGTAAGTGTGCACATGTCCGTATACACAAACGCTCACGTATGCACACAAACATACATACATACAGAAACTGTTTTGGTATGGTCAGGGTAAAGAGGGTGCAGGTACTACAATGGGAGGTTAATCCTCGGTAGTGTAATAATAATAATAATAATAATCGGTTTAATTCAAGCCGGCAGCCAATGGGGCTGAAAATACACAGACTTAACCTAGATCTTATCCTAATGGATCAACAGACTGATCCTGGCAGCTAACGAGAGTGCCTACATACTCCCAAGGGAGTAGGACGTGGGCAGGAGACTTTGTGGGTCCCCCGAGACGATCCGCCCAGATCTTGCCTTCACAGCCAGGGAAAGTTTTTGAGAGAACTTCCCCTGCCGGCGCGTGGGATCGAACCCCCGACACCAGAGCTAGCGCTCCCAATACAGAGTACTAAGCGCGCTCGGCCACCGTGACCGTGTAGGTGTGTGTGTGTGTGTGTGTGTGTGTGTGTGTGTGTGTGTGTGTGTGTGTGACAGAAGGCGAAATATGGAAGAGCTTGGCGTTCTATTGTTAAGGGTGGAAATACATGGATGAAGATACGCGAACACTTAATAATAGATAATGCTTATGCATAGATTTATAATCAGAAGTTGCGCTAGTGAGCAATATGTTCTCGCTCATATGTACGTATATTTACATACATATGTGCATATGACCATATAAATACACGTACAGTACATATATATATTATATACCTTATATTCTCAACCGGGCTCGAACCATTGACAGCACATACACACAGACATACATATACATAAATATATGCACATTACATGCATATATGCTCTTCTCTTATCCTACCTGATACTCTCAGCCGGGCTCGAACCACAAACAGTATACACTATACACACATATATATACATAAATAACGCATACATACATACACATATACGCACACATACATACACATATACTGCACATACATAGATACATATATACACATATACATAAACAAACTCAAGCAAATACATACATAATTATATTCTAATACACACACGCACACACACTTATGCATATATTATTAAAGGTGGGCGCATATATGGTGTGACAGGCCGTTATTACACATTATTAATAATATTAACAATGGTTGGGATAGGACTATTTTTATATCTGTCAGTTCTTGCTCTTATTGGTTGGAGTGTGTTGAAATGACGAGCTGCACGTGTAGGTCTAGGGGCGTCTGGTGGAAGTAAGTTTCTGTGTCGTGGGTGAACAAGCAGCTTAGATGCAAACTGTTTGAGTGTGTTGTAGTGGTGGGTTGAGAGTGCAGGTATGCTAAGGGTGGTGAGAGCTTCCTCGTATCCTGGATATGTGCCACCCAGGATGATCCTGCATGCCCTCCTCTGAACTCTCTCCAGTTGACGTTGTTGTGTTAGGGTTAGAGAGGAGGACCAGGCGGGAGAGGCGTGTGTGTGTGTGTGTGTGTGTGTGTGTGGTGTGTGTGTGTGTGTGTGTGCACCCCAACGGTTTCTAAGGGGCCTTCATTGAGTTATTCGCAGAGAGTGAGTTTGGGTGGCAGGATGAATAAGGTTATAATAATTAGATTGTCAATTATGGGAGGTCACATGGAAACACACACACACACACACACGGGTCGGGTTAGCCGAGTGGTCTAGGGCGCTGTGTGCTGACCGTGAGGTTGAGGGTTTGAATCCCCAAAAATCCTAAAAAAAAAATCAGCTATCCTAATGAAGAGGATTGTATCGTGGTCCCTTCCTAGCCAAGCTACTTAACTATCAGCCTGATGATCAACTGATGGCGGGTGCCCAACCCCGAAAGGGGTTGAAATAGGGGAGCTATCCCCCCGCCAAAGGTGGCTTTCTAGGGCCTTTCCTAGCTGATGCTGAGAGGATTGGGTTCTAGTCATGTGGTGATGGGCTGGTCTATCAGTGAGACCTGAGCGATCTCTGCCATACCCATAGCTTACTCTGACTGTTCCTTTTACTTATATATTTTCTAGATCTCAAGTGACGGCGTCTCTTCCGTGGATTGACCTCCCAATCTACCAAGATTGGAAGTCAAAGTGTCACATTTTTCCTTTGCCCCTCAACTTTCTCTTCATAATTGCTGAGGGGCACAGGGCCCTGGGTGGGGCTTTGGTTTCCCGGGCGTTTCCGCACCCTCCTCAGCTCCCCGCCATGGAGTGGCTTCGGTCACCCAGGCTTTCTTGTGGTAGGCAGGGAGGGTTCTGTGGGGGCGCTCGGTTGTGGCCTTGGCCTTGCTCGGGGCCTTGGGGCTGTTCGGCCAGGCAGTCTGGGGAGCAACAACAACAACAACAACAACTATCAGCCTATGTTAACCTACACATACTTCTCACCAGTACATCTGCATATGTAATTTGGTGGGAACTCGGCACCTCACTGTCGCTAATGGTCGCATGTGACCTCGTAGTTACGTTTGTACTATACCTAGGTTAAGAAAACTCTGTAGATTTTCAGCCTCACGGCTGCAAATAAACAAAAAACCGACAATAATAGATAAAGTAAAAAGGCCATCCACCAATCACCGCGCCCCCTTTTACCTGCTCGCCTCGCCAGCTAAGTTTGACAGTTCTGGCCAAGAACATCAACACGACACACCTCCCCGGCCGCCCAATCGGAGCGCACGGCTAAACATACCACCTCACCTTTAAATTTGCTCACGTTCTCTTCCCGGACATTTTCCTTTTGTTGCGATAGGTCTACTACCTCAGTGCCAGCCCTATACTCCCGTAAGCCACTAAAAAAAAATTGCAACCAGCTTCGAGGAACTTATTACGAAGAGAAAAGAGTGGAGGTGGGGAGAGCGAGTATTCAAACAGAGCGGGTGGCCGCGCGACCAGCTCAGCCAATCACAGCGCCGGAGAGCGGGAAGCGGAACTATAAAGGAAGGGTGGGGCAGGTTACAGGGGTCATTCACCCCTCGGAACTCGCTGGACGAGCTTCTTGCAACCCGCTTCCCCTCTCACGCTTGGGCACAAAAGGGAACTCGGAGCCAACTATTCCAGCTACCCTGCCCCCACTAAATGTTCCAGTAAAGACCACTCCTGGACTAGCCTCGCTTTCTCCCACTAGGCAGTCTTCGACTGGCAGCTGAGCTAGGCACACAGATTTTCAGCTCCTCCCCATTAACATTGAACAATGGACACCTCTGTGATTAAGCTGCTTTTGGAATCTCAAGAAAAGGCCTACAGGAATGCTACTGATGTTTTGGTCAGTCAATTTAACTCTAAAATTGACGGCTTGGAACTGAAAATAAGCGAGTTAACAAAAAGTCTGGAATATAGTCAAGCTGATGTGGATTGCTTAAAAATGAAGTGAAGCACCTTACGACCGAGAAGAGCGAGACCAGGAGAAGGATTGGCGAGCTTCAGAACAACTTTGATGCACTCAAGTTTCAAAATCACGAGCTGGAACAATGGGCTAATTACCAGGAGGACTATTCCCTGCGGAAAAACCTACGAATCATCGGTTTGGGTGAGCGTGAAGGTGGTGAGACGTGGGAACAAACTGCGGAACTGGTCAAGTCTTTTTTCCTAAGTAAACTCCAAGTGCCTTCAGTCACCATTGAGCGAGCCCACCACATAGGACAATCCTTTAACAACCTGCCACGTACTATTGTTGTAAGGTTCACTAGCTACAAGGATTGCGAAGCAGTACTGAGGAACACCAACAAACTGCGAGGTATAAAAATATATATTAATGAAGATCTCTGCCAAGCATCCCAGGCCCTTATCAAAAGTCAACTGCTATTGCTTAAACAAGCAAAAGATGAAGGGAAGGTAGCCTTTTTCCGTCACACCAAATTAATCATCAGGAACCAACGACCATACAGAACCCCCATCCATGACACCGGCAGTGCTGCGGCGGAGAGACCGGATTTGGTGTCAGGGGAAGCCGTGGAGGGGGCTCCAGGAGGTATGGGGCCCGGTGGTGGAGCTGCTGCCTCCGAGGATCAAGTCAACGCCCAAGTCAATGAGAGGTATGCTTTGCGGTATCGGGAGGATGGTTCCCGGGTCCCGACTCAGGTGCCACCAAGGACCACTTCTCCACCCGTGCACCGGCCCACTCCCGAGCTGGCTACCCCCGTGGATACCCAGGCCACCTCCGGGGTAGCACCCAGCCCTCACCCTGCTGAGGGATCCCCCGCAGCATCGCAGAATTCCAAATATAGAAAGAACCCACGAAAAACAAAAATAATACTAAGTATAATATCATGTATGTCTTTTAATTTCCTGTTTAGTGTATACCTCACTACCTTATTTAATTCATGACCTACGACCCTAGCATTTTTCCATTCCATAATCTCTGCAATAACGAATTAAACAATGTTATTAATAACACAATTCATAAATACTCATTAAATGCATTACGTAACCTAAAATTTAACCCATTTCTTTTAAATAATGATAATCTCCGTGACTGTGACAATAATGAATCAGAATTAATGCCTCAAAACCTAAATGAACCGAAGTGTGATTATATATTTTTAAATTATGAACGAAGTGAAACACTACCAAGAAGCCTCAATCTTTTATCATTTAATATTCGGAGTCTACCACTACATTTAGATGTTTTCACAGATCAGTGTCTTAATGAGTTAAACATTAGTATTAATATTATCGGTCTATGTGAAACTCGACTAAACGATAATATAATATGTGATCTCTATCATATTACTGGTTTTCATTCTTATTTCAATAACAAGACTACTGGTCAAGGTGGTGTAGCATTATATATATCCGAACAATTTCAGGGAAAAGTACGACCCGACCTTACGAAGCAGTATCCACACCTCAAAACTATTTTCGTAAAGGTTCATAATAACAATAAAAGGTTTGTTGTTGGTATGATCTACCGACCCCCCAATTCGCAAGTAAATCTATTTCATGATTCCCTCAGTGAGATATTAGAGATAATTACAAGCAATAATATTCCATGCTACATTATGGGCGATTTTAATATAAATTTGCTTAATTATCAAGACAAACAAGTCCATAATTTTATAACCCTAATTTACTCTCACATGTTCTTCCCAACCATAACTAAGCCTACACGAATAACTAGTAATAGTGCCACTTTACTGGATCATATATGGAGTAATAATATTCAAGACTATCATTCTAGTAGTATAGTATTTGCGGAAATTAGTGATCACTTACCAGTTCTTGCCACATTCTCATATCAACAGCCAAAAAACCTAAATAATAAAATCTTAAAAACTAAAAGAATGCTGACTCCTGACAACATAACATTTAAAGAAGCACTGAATGAATATGACTGGAATTCATCAATAAATCATGCTGATATAGATTCAGATTTTAATACATACATGCAAACATTTTTAACATTGTATAATGAACATTGCCCACTGCGAGAATATGCGGTTAAGGCAAAACACATTAATAAACCATATATTACCCCTGCTATTATTAATTCCATTAAATACAAACATAAATTACAGAAAAAATCGGCGAAATGGCCTATCACCTATGGTGAATATTTTAAGAATTATAGAAATACTTTGTCACAAACCATTAAAAGGGCGAAAAATACCTATTACAAAAATAAATTTAATGCATTTTCTGATAATGTGAGAAAAACATGGAACCTTGTTGATTCAATTCTGAATCGAACGAAACCGAATCAAAATCCGCAAAGTTTTATATTCAATGATACACCAACTACTAATCCAGAAAGTATAGCAAATGGTTTTAATGATTACTTTAGCTCAGTAGGGGAACAATTGCGCCGGGATATTTCTACAGAACCTACTGATTTCGAGACATATCTTCCTAACCCTGTGAATGTTTCGTTTCACCTTGCCCCTGTATCTGAATCTGAACTAGTTTCGGTAATAACGAAATTTAAAAATACTGCTTGTGGATATGATGATGTAAGTGTGTCGGTTGTTAAAGAATGTTCAAGTGTAATTATACCATGTCTTAAGCATATAATTAATAGGTCATTTAAAATCGGGTGTTTTCCAAATTATCTGCAGATAGCCAAAGTTATTCCGATTTTTAAAAAAGGAGATAAAAGTGTTCCCCAGAATTACAGGCCAATATCTTTACTTTCCATATTTAGTAAAATATTTGAAAAACTTGTGGGATCCAGGCTAATAAATTATCTCGAATCACAATCTATATTAACGAAGTGTCAGTTCGGGTTTCGGCCTCGATCTTCTACGGAATGTGCCGTTCATGAGCTAACTAGGGAAATTTATAAAGTTTTAGACACAAAACAATACCAGTTAACGGTTTCTGTGATCTTTCCAAAGCATTTGACACCCTACCTCATGATATTTTACTTAAAAAGTTACATAACTATGGAATACGTGGCCCTGCCCTTAAATGGTTCACTAGTTATCTTAGTCAAAGGAAGCAATTTGTTTTTTATAATAACGTAATTTCTAAATGTAAATCTATGACGTATGGTGTTCCACAGGGGTCTGTGCTTGGCCCTGTTTTGTTTATATTATTCATTAACGATATTGTATTCTCAAGTACCAAACTGAAATTTCTTTTATATGCAGATGATACAAACATTTATTTACAAGGCAATAATCTAATGGAACTGGTACACCAAATGAACGAAGAAATAGCTAAGGTTTCAACCTGGATTAAATCAAATGGTCTTACACTTAATTTAAATAAAACTCATTATCTTGTGACTCATTTTACTAGCTATCGATTACCAAATATTGAGATTAAAATAAATAACCATGTAATTAATAAAGTTAATGATGTAAATTTTCTTGGTATTACGATAGATGGTGGAATGACATGGAAACCTCATATTAATTAATGACATTACCGTAAAATTGTCGAAAATTACTGGCATTCTTTACAAAACTAGAGATTCCTTGAATATTGATAACTTAAAGCTACTTTACCTTTCTTTGGCTTACCCTCATATAATTTACTGGTCTGCTATCTGGGGAGGAGTAAACAAGACTTACCTGGACTCTTTATTCATGGCACAAAAGAAAATACTTCGTATAATGACTTACCAATCTTATAATGCTCATACAGGTCCAATATTTAAAGAACATGGTTTACTAAATTTAGGTGATATTTTGTTTGCTCAGGCAGTGAACTTTGTGTATAAATCTTTAAATGGTCTTGTGTGTTTGGAGGGCGATTTTCATATCATGGTCCATAACTTTAATACCAGAGGAGCCCAGGAGTTGCTACGACTCCCATATTGCAGAACATCACATGCACAACGTTGTCTTAGCTATAGGGGAGCTAAATTATGGAAAACCCTTAACGAACCATTCTGACTTGCTGTTTCTATATTTGTGTTCAAAAAGTCTATTAAGAAACACCTTTTAGATCAATACTAAATAGCGATGATTTTATGTAAACCAGTCTATTTAATTTCTCCATTAGTAGTGTTCATGTAACTACTGTCATACCTATTCTTAAAGACTACTGAAAATAATGAACTAAGTTGATTCTTGCTGATTCCATGATAAAGCAGATAATATACTGTAATGTTTTGTATATATTATATTTTTAATAACCGTGTAACCTAGCATTAAATATTTACTTACGTCTATAAGGCTAGCTACATAGAGCTTTTGCTTAGCTAGCTATATATGCCAATCATTCAAATATATGTATTATGATGTATTATTGTATATTATGTATGTACACAATTGGCAATAAAAATCAATCAATCAATCAATCAATACACCTTCAGTGTCCGGCCGCCTGTCGTCACATCGTTAGTTTACACACTCACAGCCAAGCGATTCAAGAGGGACGACAAATAGTGGACGGGAGCGAGAACTTCCAGAAGAGCTATTGGCCAGCTCTGTGGTGGTAAAACAGTTCCAGCACACACACTTAATAACAGACAATAGACATTTTTAAAGGACCCATATTGGGCCCGAACCAGACTTAAAGAAAGAGAGAGAGAAAGTGCTTGACTAACCTAGTGGTTCCTTAAATATTTGATGTGTCCTTATAGGACAGACTAAAGAGAAAAGATCCTAGACTTATATATAAATAAAATTATGATGTGTTGAGAGGGAAATAGTTATTCTTGTTAGCAGAGGCGTAATGCCGAGTAGTTATTAGCATAGGATCTGATAGGAAAGACTTAGGTATAAAGTAAAGGGGGAATAATTCTTGAAGATAGACACGCAACTATAAGGCTCAGGGGAATAAATAATAGTTGCCATTAGACCAGCTTTAGTTTGAGAAATAGGTCGGAAGGACACTAGTCCATATGATCAACAAAATCTTTGGTTATAAAGGAAACATTATCTGTTATCATAGTTAAAGGAATATTCGGTCTGTGTTAAGCGTTACGGGTGTTAAGTCCAGGTTAATATTGTAATCATAAGAATCTATGTAAAGGGATAAAAGCGGAAAACCTTGGCCGTGTATAGTTATTGAGGTGCTACTTACATTTGGTTAAGAATTATTATTGACCCGGTGATAGATGTGAAGATAAATTGTTTTGTAATAGGATTACGTGTCTATATATATAATCCATGAGTATTTAGAGGTAACTTGTAACAACCCCTGGTTAGTTAGAAGAAATGTATTGTATGAAGTAACAAGGACATTATATAATCAAAGAGAATTCAGAAGGGCAATTGAGGTAACATTGTAAATACGCCCTGGTCATATGAGTAAATGTAGTGTATATGTTTAAGAGGATATATTAATTGAAAGGTCATATGTAGTAACGCCTTGATCTCTGGAGTAGACATAGTAGGCCCGGTAGAAATATATCATTTCGAAGTTTAGTTTAGAAATATAACCCTTGTTTAGAGAAGTGAGTAATTCATTAATGCCCTGGTCTCTAGAGTAGACACAGCAGGGCTTGGTAAAAAACCTATTATTGTAGAAACCAATAACGTGCCTTTGGATCAAAGCCGACTTAAGTCAATACCTGAATAACGGGAATCCAAATAGCGAGTAACGGGAGTTCTCGGATTCCAAAGTACAACCTACGTTGGGTCGATGTAATATTCAATCCATGTCTTGAACTCATCTCGGCCCGAACAGAAAAACCGTTATTAGTATAGTAGCAAGTTTGTTAAATAAAGTATACAGCAGTCCGGATATCCCCAAGGAACTGAATGGAGTTCTGGAGAAGGAGTCGCCTAGTAAGAGAAAGAGCCTTCTGGGTGCCAACGTCCATTACCGACTCAGTCGTCCTGGCCAGAGAGGCCGCTAGCTGGCGGCTGAGCAGGTATTGGGACCCCAGTCTCCAGGCTTTTTGCCTCATCTTGAAATCTTTATCAATCTGGACCTGTGTGGGAGAACAAAAGGGTTCAGACAACTGACAGAGTGATAATTTAGGGGCCCCCAGAAAGTCAAAAATATTCTGTGGGATCCCTTCTGCCTTGCCTACCGGGATAGAAAACCAATGATTGTCCTCTTGCGGGAGCTGATGACTGCTTTTATTAGTTATAGTGCTGGCAAACAGCTGGGCCTCCTGTCCCCATGCCGCTCACGGCCCCAACTCCCCCCCTTGGATATGAACGACTGATGTACCACCATAGTCCCTGAAGGGTATTGAATTCAACTCTGGGGTCATCCCTTGTAAAAGTTTCATATCATTGAATCCATCTGATTCGTCCAATCTGAAAAGAGTTTCCCCGAGGATGCGGGAGGCAGGGCAGGGGAGGGCATGTAGACAAAATAGTCAGGATTATATATGGTGGGAATAGCCTTCACAACTACATCAAGTACCTCACCAGACTGGTTCTTGGCCCTAAGTTGCTTAACCTCACTCACCTCTATCACCCAATGATCAAGAACAGGGGACTCACCTGTAACTGTGGGCTGTGCGACCTCAGGGCGGTTAGGCTTAATGACAGACCAAGACGTATCAGGTCCGTATAACAGGGGCATAGGGCCCTTCTTAACGCTTTACGAGCGGGCCCGTCAGTAACTTCTACTACCCGGCAAGCGGGTGGTTTTACCCTAAATGAGCTTGTGTCCGTGCTCTTTTTCATGCATAAACAAGAGCCAGAGCGTAATACAATTATGTATCCCGGAAAGGGCATAAATTGAGCTTTCCAATGACACCAGAACCATCCTTCTACGACCACGTGTTTTCTTGCAATGATCGTGCACGACGAGTGCAAAATCCCTAACATACGGTAATTTCCTTACATAATTCCCTGTGTAGCGAGGCAGTGAGTGTGGGTGTGTGTGGAGTAAACATCAGTAGTCGCGCAGGACCCGTGCCGAGCGGTCATGAGCCGGCCTACGCTCCTCTACCCGCTCGTCTCTCTCTCAGAGCCATTATTGCTCCAAACTTGCACACGGACTTAAGTCGGGCCCCGCCACATAGTCCTTGGTTCTCTAGCCCGACTTAAGTCCACCCCCGCTAGACAAGGGTTAAAAGGAATTGATCGGTCAAGTGGGGGAGGAATTAAATCAGAGAACAACTTCAGAATAGATGGCAAAATTGCTATCTATCCCTTGCCAAACAAGGATAATCTGAATTTTAACATAGCTCTAGATATTTCCCGGCGGAAAAACCACGTGAAAAAACTAGAGGCAACTTATATAACGTACTGTAAGACAGTGGCCCATAAATCTTTGCAGTTGGATGACCAGTTATTAGAGGATTTCCTTAACTCTTTCCGACTCATATGACAGGGTGAACCAAAAACTTATATGACGCTACTGCGTCATATGGACTTATCTTCATAATTCTAGAATAAGTTATATGACGCCCTAGCGTCATATGGACCTCAGTAAGTCCTGTAAGTTAGATGAAGATCTGTCGGTTGGTGGCAACCCCAGGTTTCTCCGACAATTCTAACGGTCAGCAGTGTGGTTTTGACAGTTGTGTGGTGCAGTGGCAATGATACCGGGCTCCCGCCTCCGTAGACTTACTGGAACATAATATGTCGGAAGGAGTTAAAGTGCCTTCAGTTACATCGCCCCATGAGGCAGACACTCTTGACACTCCCTCCCGCCACTCGAAGCAACCAAGGACCAAGAATCCGCCGGACGTATCTTCCTCGTCTTCCCGGCGTGATCGGTCCCGCTCTCCCAGAGGTTCTTCCAGGCCTAAGTCACCCACTGTTCAACAGGCGTCTAAGAGACAATGCTCTGACTTCGCCGCCGCACTCTCATCGGCCGATGTTACAGACAAGCGGAGGTCCTACAAAAGATCCTCCTCATCAAAGACGGCGGCGTAGCTACCGCTACCTAAGCCAGAACATCAGTCTTCGTCACACCAGGAGGCACCCAGAGACACAGCTAGCAATGGCTCAGGCCACTCTCACCGGTTTACCATCCCACACCATGTACATCCTGAACCTAAGGTCGTTCCAGTATTGGGATCGGAGAAGGGCAGCAGTAATGTTTCTCGCCGTCAGGAGGATGAGTGCTCCTCTGACCAGCCCGCCTTGTTTCACGAACCCATGGAGTATGAGATACCGGATCTGAATCTACGTGACCTTTCTGAGTTCGACGTTCTCGACTCACAAACAGAAACACACGATGCCGCTGCCCGGGCTGGCGAGTCTCGGTTGGAGGCTTTACCAGCCCCCCGAGCCCGGTCATCGGGATCCAATCTACACCAACAAGGAGTATACGTCAAGGAGGAGTCGCCTGGCCAGCGACCCTCTTCTCGGCACTCAGGAACGCAGGACTCAGAGATGTCACAGTCCGCATCCCAATCAGACCAAGGAAGTGGGGTTTATATTTCAAATGCTCAATTACTGGAGTGGCTAGACTTTATGAAACAGGTTAAGGGTGAGCGACAGGTAAAAGTTTCAGCACCTGTAGCTCCGGCGGTGCGACCTCTAGGGCAGGCGCCAGTTCAAACTCAGGTTGACGTAAACATGCCTCCCCCCACTGTCACTCCGGCGGCTACCACTTCGGGAGCCCCAGCAATTTTGCCATCTAATCTGAAGTTGTTCTCTGATTTAATTCCTCCCCCACTTGACCGATCAATTCCTTTTAAGAAGGGCCCTATGCCCCTGTTATACGGACCTGATACGTCTTGGTCTGTCATTAAGCCTAACCGCCCTGAGGTCGCACATCCCACAGTTACAGGTGAGTCCCCTGTTCTTGATCATTGGGTGATAGAGGTGAGTGAGGCTAAGAAACTTAGGGCCAAGAACCAGTGTGGTGAGGTACTTGATATACTTGTGAAGGCTATTCCCACCATATATAATCCTGACTATTTTGTCTACATGCCCTCCCCTGCCCTGCCTCCCGCATCCTCAGGGAACTCTTTTCAGATTGGACGAAGTCAGATGGGTTCAATTATATGAAACTTTTACAAGGGATGACTCCAGAGTTGAATGCAATACCCTTCAGGGACTATGCTGGTACATCAGTCGTTCATATCCAAGGGGGGGAGTCGGTGCCGTGGGCGGCATGGGGACAGAAGGCCCAGCTGTTTGCCAGTACTATAACTAATAAGAGCAGTCATCAGCTCCCGCAAGAGGACAATCATTGGTTTTCTATCCCAGTAGGCAAGGCAGAAGGGATCCCACAGAATATTTTTGACTTTCTGGGGGCCCCTCAATTATCACTCTGTCAGTTGTCTGAACCCTTTTGTTCTCCCACACAGGTCCAGATTGATAAAGATTTCAAGATGAGGCAAAAAGCCTGGAGACTGGCGTCCCAATACCTGCTCAGCCGCCAGCTTGCGGCCTCTCTGGCCAGGACGACTGAGTCGGTAATGGACGCTGGCACCCAGAAGGCTCTTTCTCTTACTAGGCGCCTCCTTCTCCAGAACTCCATTCAGTCCCTTGCGGATATCCGGACTGCTCTCTTTGATGCAGATCGGGTTCGTCAAGATCTGAGGGTTTACCTGGTGAGGAGACTCCCTGTGGAGATCGGTAGGAGACTTATTTTATCTAATGTCTTCACTAAAACCCTTGCCTCTGACGATGCCTGGCGCACGGTCAATTTTCTATTAGACTCTCAACCTGCCACTACTTCTAAGCCAAAGGGTGAGCAGTCATTTAAAACAAAATTCAATGCTAAGAGTTCATTTCGTGGTCAGTCCAGTCCTTTCAGCCATCAAAGACACACAACCCCAGGAAGTAGCGGCGCATCTCGTGGGCGAGACCAATCCAGGGGTAGGGGGCATTGGTTCAGGGGACAATCTAGGGGTAAACCCGGTAACGTTGGTAGCAAGGCCTATCATCCCCCCATTCCTAAATCAGAGTCACAACCCTCCAATCCAAAAAACTGAGACACCACAAGGCTCTTTCACTCTCAGTGCCAAGGCAAGGCGAGCCGGATCCGAGAGTAGTACTGCCGGACAATACCAGTCATGCGTATGGCAATTTCCGGGATTGTCATCGGGCATGGCCCCGGTAAACATGTGCAAGGACAGTGGTCCGAAAGGGCCTCTCATGGCGGTGGTCCCGGCGACCCTGTTTACTTATCCCCACAGAATTCAATCATATTTCATTAGAGGTGGGATCCGTCATCAACGAGATGGCCCAAAAACAGATCATTATCCCAGTCCTTTGGCACAGCCCATGTTCACATCCCGGTTATTCCTGGTGCCAAAAAGGGACAGTGTTCAGATGAGACCAGTGATCGACCTGTCCTATCTAACACCCATATTCACAATCAGTCGTTCAGGATGCTGACGGTGAATCAGATCGGATTGACACTCCCGCCGCAGGGTTAGATGTGTTCAATCAATCTGACAGAAGTCTACTGGCATGTCCCCATAAACAAACGTTTTCAGAAATATCTAGCTTTGCGCAACGGGGATCAAACGTTTGTATTTCAAAGAATGCCCTCTGGTCTAAATCTGGCACCATTTATTTTCACAAAATTAGTCCGACAGGCTTTGCTATCATTGCTAAATCAGGGAATCATGATCTTATGGTATCTCGACGACTGGTTAATAGTAGCTCAATCCAGAATAATTTGTCTCCAACATGTACAACAGGTATTAACTCATGTAGCTGCCTTGGGGTTCAAGGTGACCTTAGCAAAGTCCTCCTTGATCCCCACCAGGAAAATCCAGTGAGTGGGCCTTATCTTGGATACCGAGTTGCTCACTCTGAGTCAGAGCGAGGACAACCGTCAGAGATTTCGGAGGAAACTCTTTCGGTTTCTTCATTCTCTGACGACAACGAGGAGAATCTGGGAATCTCTGGTAGGCTCACTCAATTGGATACAGCTGACGGTCCCGTTAGGTCGTCTGAAGGTAAAACAAATTATTTGGGAAGGAAACAAGTATTTTCCGCTGTTCAAATTTAATCCACAACCTACTGGCGGCTTGGGCGAAGCCAGAAGTAATTCACTCATCCTTGACATGGACAGCTCCTCTTCCGACGGTCTGGATAGATACGGACGCGTCAGGTACCCTGGGGTGGGGTTACCAGTCAAACCTAGGACATCAGGGTCAGGGTCTATGGTCCGGGTCAATTCATCTTCATATCAATGCCAAGGAGTTGTTAGTCCCCCTATTCTTTTTACAGGAGCACGGCATGAGCCAGGCGGGAAAGTCTCTAGCCTTCAGAATAGACAATCTGACTGCAGTGACATGCATTCAGAAGCAAGATTCAGCGAGACATCGAGTGTTACAAGGGTTGTCGGAAAAGATCTTTTGTCTAGCTGCAAGGCTAGAGATTTATCTTAATGCAACATATCTGCCCGGCGTGGCGAACGTATGGGCAGACGCTCTGTCTCGGAGACAGAGCACTCAAGTAGAATGGGCCTTCAAGCAAAACATCTTTCAAGAGATGATTGCAGAGCCCTACCATCCACAAGTGGACTTGTTCACGTCAGAGGCAAATCACAAATTACCTCAGTACCTCACACGTCGGAGTCAGACTCCAGCGGGGGGTCCGGATGCATTTCTGGTAGACTGGAACAAATGGATCTCCATTAATCTATTTCCGCCTCTAGACGCATCCTTAATGTGCAAAGTAGTTCACAAACTACGGGGTTATCGAGGCATGGTCTCGATGATCGCGCCGTTGTGGCCGGCCCAAGTTTGGTACAATCAATTGAAGACGTGGTGCGAGAACCCGGTGTCGCTGCCGATCTTGTACTTCCACTTAGACACAATTGGAAACCTCAAGACCTCGCTGACTTTCGCCTTGTGGATATTCAGAAGGCCAAGTGGCTAGGCCAGTTTGGGGAAAGCGTGACTCAAAAGTTGATTAATCAGTATACATTATGAACACGCAGACAGTATAAATCACATTGGAAGGCATTTACTACCTGGATCGTAGAAACTGACCAACAGCAATCCTCGGTGGCACTGGTGTTTAATTATTTAAATTACCTCTTTGATATACAAAAGTTGATAGTTGTCACATTAAGGAATCACCTCACAGCAATTCGGACATCTTTTTTCGATTTAACTGGTCTGTCCGTGCCAGAGGCAGAGGAGAAGGGGTTCATGTGGTCTTGCTTCCGGCTTCGCCCTCCTCCACGTCAACTTACACCCACCTGGTCTCTTGATTTGACCCTTGAAATGCTTCACTCCCGTAAATATTGTCATAATCCTCCTTATGAATTAAGGCTCAAGAAAGCCATTTTTCTAATGGCATTGGCCACGGGTGATAGGGTGTCTGAGTTGGCGGCGATGAGTTCGGAGCCATCTTGCTTAAGGTTTTCGGGGCGCAACATGAGTGTCACTGTCCATATTGCACCTGCTCCCATTTTCGTCGCAAAAAATTAACATTGTAACCATGTATTTTCAGAGTTTGAAGTGCCAGCTTTGAAACAAGGTGATAAGCACCATTTACTTAGTCCAGTGCAGTCACTAATTTTATATATGCGGGAATCTCAGCCAGCTCAGGCAGGGTCCTTCTGGGTTTCACGGACAGGTAAACGTCTTCAAAAACGACAGCTGGCTGCGTTATTAGTAGGGGTAATTAGAGAGAGTAATCCGGGCGTTCTTGCTAGATCGCATGATATCCTTAAGTGGGCTGCATCACTCAGGTTCTTAAGTAATTAGTCACTCGATGATATTCAACAGACCAAGCTGTGGTCGTCCAATCATACATTCCTAACACGTTACCTGTCCGTAAATCTCATGAAACCTTCTCGCACATGTATAGCATTAAGGCGGAGAGTCTAGTTTTAAGGTATTTTTTGTATAAGAAAAGGTGGGGGGGGGGGGGGGGGTGTCCTAGCTAGGGCCTCTAACCTGCCTTCTATGTGATACAACATGATGATGAGAATTACGGTCATGTGATAACCCATTCCTTAGACTAAAATAAGTCTAGTCAGGAAATATAATTTTTACTTTATGTATGGCAATAGAGTATAAATTTATGCTCATTAATCTTAAGGTTAGGATTAAGGGCAAATCTATTTGCAATAGAGTACCTGTAGGCCAATATGTATATAGGCCACCAAATTATCAGTATTTTCTAAGAGACGAGATATTGATTTATTTATGTATTCAGAAGCTAAAATGTATAGTTTATGTGTGTTGACACAAACTGTTCTGTCAAACGTAACGGTACTACACAAACAGGCAACCTGTGGTAAACTATCAATGGAAGTTAAATATTACTAAGCTATAATGAATCATATAAATAAATCTAAATGAAAACTACTCCATATCTAAATTGAATTCAATCTGAAACAAGCTAATTTATATCCAAAGGTCTCACATAATAAATGTATGTATAGGGTAAGGTTATAAGGGTTAATATTAGCCAGGAATTAACTCACCAATAGTTCCACGTGGCAATGAGGCAAGGGAGAACCTTTTACCCAATATGGCGGTGGACAATGGGGATCGAGACTTCGGTCCCGAGACACGAGTCAAGTTAAAGAAAGAATAAATGATTACATGGGAATGGACATGAATATTATGCTTATCTGTCAGTCAGTCATGGCGTCGATGAGAGCGTCGTGATGGTGTAGCTGAGTGTATTGCTGTATGTGTATTGTGATTAGAGGCACAAAAGCACGATCAACTGAGGGCGGAAAATTAGATGTTGACTGATTGGTGTTCGTGAAGGTTCTGGTCTTCCTCGAAGGCACACCTTGCTGCCTTGGCAAAACGCCAGGAGCCCAAATTATCGTACCGCATCTAGGTTGCTCTATACGATAAATTTTATTAATATATACGATAAATTCATATATAATACATAAGACCATGGCAATATTGCTTAATAGCATATTAGGCCTTTTATAACTTAACTTATTTACAATCTTATAATATACGATCTACTCGTCCTACGTCGTGCTGTAGGAGCGATCGTGACGTCACAGAGACATACGAGATCACAAAAGAGTCATATTCTATCGTATTTATACGATACACTCCCCCCACAAAAAAAGACCTGAACCCCACCTTAAACCTAAAGTTGCCCAGATGCTATCTTCTGACGCCACAAGTCGACGGCGCCAGCAGCAGCGCGTCTGGGACGCATCCCGGTCCGAGAATGAACACCATCAGTAAGAGGTGAGTCGTTCCTTTGAGAATCCTCGGACCCAGCAATAACAGGTGGAGCATCAGATTGCAATGCGGAATCGAGCTCCAAAGCGTACAAACGAGCGATAGGTCGAACAGTAGTTCCAGTGGCTTTCTTCAATAGCGCCACCCGCTCTACAGAGTCTGCCCCCTTGTATACCTCCAACACGCGGCCCAATTTCCAGTATAAACGAGGACTATCTTCTTTAATTAAAACAACTTCACCAACTGTAGGTGCCGTTGGTCTACCAGAGGGAGTAACACTCCTTTCCCTCAATGCTAGCAGATATTCACTAATCCACCGTTTCCTAAAATCCTCTGTTATCCTGGATATATAATGGTATCTCTTTAGACCCCGCTACCTCAGAGTACAACGAGGGATCCTCTAACTATACTATGGATTGGAAATCAGATGGAAACGCAGTCAATGGTTTCCCATATAGCAAGTGAGCTGGCGTTAATGGTAGTGGTTCCTGCAGGTCGGTGTACACATATGTAAGCGGGCGATCATTCACGACTGCCTCTATCTCTGTGAGGACTGTCATCAACTCACTCTTCTTTAATAGAGAACGTCCTACAACCGCTCTGAGTCCTGACTTTACTATGCCGACACATCGTTCCCACATTCCACCAAACCAAGGTGCCTTAACTGGAATGAACCTCCATTCGCACTTCTTCTCTCCCAAAAAAGTGATGATAGTAGGATCACTACTCATATCCTTTAGATATTTTGATGCTTGGACATAAGTGGGAGCATTGTCGCTAAGAATGAGTTGAGGGAATGAACGACGGGCACAAAACCGTTTGAACGCCAGCATAAATTCTTCGCTAGACATATTATCACATAGTTCTAGGTGTACCGCTCGATATGTTGCACAGGTAAACAAAAATATATAAACCTTCTCACTCTCCCTCGTCTTCAATGCCCCTGTGTAATCTAATCCTACCGCTTGGAAAGGTTCTACGTGCTTTACACGGCATTAAGGTAGGGGTGGAGCTGGTCCAGTTGCATATGGTTTACCTTTTAGTCTCTGGCATATTACACACTTTCTTACTACGCGTCGAGCTACTTGTCGAACTCTGGGTATCCACCATGTGAGACGTAAATTTGACATAATATGACATACCCTGTAGTGTTTTACTTCCCCATGTGCACGTATGATCAATAGATCAGTAACGTGATGTCTTGTTGGCATAAGTATAGGGCGGTTTGTGCCGTCTGGTACACCCGACCACTTCAGGCGACCCTCACACCTGATGAGGCCATTGTCTAGGTGCAACCTTAGTTGACGCACTATATTAGGCATTAATGTCTTATTCGAGCTTTTCAAGGATTCTAATTCATTGGAAAAGGTTTCTATTTGAACCCATTTGATCAAAGTTACTTCAGCTGCTTTAAATTCACGAGCATCAATGTTGTGACCCCTGTTGCAGAGTTGGCCTGTTACTTTCAGCTTGAGATTGGATACATATCGCAATACCCAAGCTACAACTCTGACTAGTTTATTATAGTCACCGAATCTTGCCCACTCTATGATAGGACCCGGTGGCTCTTTTGGTTGGGCTGTAACTGCCACTGTTTCCAGTGGCAGAAGTCCCTCACCAACAGCATGCCATATCGTCCATTCACTTTCATGGAGCAGCCACTTTGGACCATGCCACCACAATTCGGACTTCACGAGCTGGCTAGCCGTTATACCCCTAGTTATGAGATCACTAGGGTTTTCCTTTGTATTTACATAATGATAAGCAACATCTGGCAAAAGGGCTCTAATCTTATCTACCCTATTCTGCACATAAACTGGCAGAGACTTCTTGCTATGTATCCAGTTGAGTGCGACCTGACTATCGCACCATACGTGAACGATTTCAATATTTAATTCGCTCTCGTATGCTGCGCGTACATGTTGCACCAGACATGCTAATAGCAGCATGGCAGTCAATTCCATTTTAGGGATAGTTACCTTTTTACCCGGGGCTACCTTCGCCCAGGCTGTAACTAAATGTGCCCGGTTTAGTACATAGGATGGCATATTCATTCAAAAACAATGTCCCTTGGTCATTCAGGTCCTCGGGCAAACTGTCATCCCATCCTATTTTACGTCTCCAAACTTCCTGCATTAGAATCCTAGCTCTTATGGTAACGGGTAATGCCTAGACCCAAAGGATAAAAATAATTCGCAACTTTGCTCAACAGACTTCTTTTGGTGTGCTCTCCTGTCTGCTGAGCAAAAGACCTTGTTTGAAAAGTTAGTATGTCATGTTTAGGTTGCCAGATCATCCCCAAATTTCTGGACTTTTCCTGGTTAAGAGATGCCGCACCGTCCACCTGTATCAAACTCTGAAGATCTTCACTATTAGTAACCCACTCGCGGAGAAATAGATGTGCATCCGTAAACAATCTGCGTGCTTGCCAGTATGCATATAACAAATCATCCTGACTATCGCTAGAACCCTGCAAATTGTCAATATATTATCTGCGAGATAGTTTACTTGTGTCCTCATGAGTGTCAGCTAGATGTTTTCTGATTGTGGCATTTAACAAAAACTGTGAGCATGTGGCCCCAAAGAGTACAACCCGAAAACGGTATATTTTGATTGGACTTTCAGAGTCGCTAATGTCGCTGAACCAAAGAAAGCGGGTAACATCTCTATCTTCCTCCTTTAGCTTGACCATCAAGAATGCTTTCTCAATGTCACTGGTATAGGCGTACTTTCCCAGCCTAAACCGCAATAGATGTTGGGACAGGTCCGACACCATGGACGGACCTGTCAACAGGCAGTCATTTAGACTGGGTTGTTGACCTTGGTGGGCAGAACAGTCATACACCACCCGTATTGGTGTGGTGACGCTGTCTTTCCTTACCCCATGATGGGCCAGATAGTGAACCCTACCCTTCTTAAACGGTTCCTTGACATCGACTCTCTCAATAAAGCCCCTATCTTCATAACTCCGAAATACATCGTCATATGCCTGGCGCGTGCTCGGTTCGTTAGACAATTGACACTGTAATGCGCGCAAGCGACCTAATGCCAAACCATAGTTGGTAGGCAGGCTTATCTCACTGTTCTTCCAGGGTAAACTAACTTTATATTGCTTGTCTGAGGCACAGTAGCACACAGACTCGTCAAACCTTTGTAGCGCAACTTCCGAGTCATAATCAGTCTCCATAGGATTAATGCCTATGTGATCCAATCTCCACAGTCGTTCCAGGTCGAACTCGGCAGCCATCTTAGGGTCACTAGGTTGGGAATCCTCCCTTCCCAACTCCTCTGCCGCGGTTACATTGACTCTATATATCGAGACCGTGTCGACCAGGACCTTTGACTGTGTTGTATGCACCTTTCCGCTCATGCAATATCCAAATTTAGTGGGGATTAAAATTACACAACACATCTTTTTAAATCCAGGGTATACTACATCATAATAATGATCCACACCAAGTAGAACATGCACCTCACTCTGATTTCCCATGGGATCTGACAAGTTAACCCCTTTGCTACGTAGTGCGTGTTCCACCTTCTTCACACCTACAGATACATATTCTGGTAGGGTGTCTACTACGATACAAGTCATAAAGTACCGTTTTTTACGGTAGAAATATGAAATCTCCTCTATCTCGTAGTCATGCTTATCAGTAACCCCTGTGAAGCCCTGTAATCGAAGAGTCTCAGCCCCTACGATTCGGTGCTTCAGTCCCACTAGTACGGACCTCTTTATAAAGGAACGTTGAGACCCCTGATCTAGAAGTACCCGACAAACTTTGTTACTGTCATTACCTTCCATGGGAATCTGTATTGTGGGCAATATAGTGGTGTCTTGCGTGCTACCTAGTGTCACAGTTGTAGTACCCTCTGTTCTGACGTCTTTGACTTTATCTGCTGTAGGACACAACTTATCAAAGTGATGTCCTTTGCAGTGGTGACAGGGCCTTAAGTATGTAGCAATACATTGTCCCTGCTTACCATGTTCCCCACTTATACAACCCACACATAGCTTCAATCTTTTCGCCTGTGCTAGTTTTGTCTCATTTGTTGGGTATTTTACGCAGAAACTCCATTTATGTTTGTTGTTACATAGCTTACATAGAATCTGAGCAGGTTTCTTGTACGCACCCTCTTTCTTTTCTTTAGTCCCCACTGTCATGCTTACTGTTCCCCTCTTCTCCACATTCCCACTCCCTCCCGACACATACATTCTCCCTTTGTTCAACTGTAGATTATTGATTTCCTTACTGAACTGAGTTTTGAACTCCCCCAGCTCAAATAATCTTACCTTATCAAGTATTGCCATAGGAAGCTTCTGACGCAAGATAATGACTATCATTTCCTGCGTGGTAAGCCCTAGGGTATCTAGCGATCGAGTATGGCACTCCATATTTGCCCTGAAGTTTGTCAACTCATCAACCTTATACTGTGGTTCTGCGAGCCCCAACAAGGCAACGACATGGGCCATCTTCAACTGCTCTCTATCCCCGTATGTGGACTCTAATAAGTGTACCGCTTCAAGATAACTATCACCCACTACTGAAAAATCCTCTGTTAAATGTAAGGCCTCTCCTTCCATTTGTCCCTTCAGATAGTGAAACTTGCGGACATTATCCAAAGAGGATTCATGAACCGTAGACCGAAATACATCCCAAAAAGCTAACCACTCAGTTAACTTGCCCCCAAATGTAGGAAGATTGAGCTTTGGGAGGTGTACAGTATATTTTGGGTCAGCCCTTCTATGGGCCTCATTATCGCCTCCCTTCTTGCTCGCGACAGCACGCTGTAATAGGTACTTCGCTCTAAAGACAGGTTCGTCGTAGAGGGCGCGATTATCACACTCTGTAACTACCTCTTCCTCCTCTGTCATGTCAGCCACAACTTCCACGGACTTCTATGTTATGGAGAAAAAATAGTACACTAGATAGCAATACCTACTAATGGATCATATTGAACAAGATTTATTTTTAGGTCAGGTCATTATGTCACAGGAAGTCTGAAACGGAAAAGAAAATTATTGGGGAAAGATGATGGGTGGGATGCAGGACTTAGGCAGGCGCAATGATACAACCCTGCATTCAGGCTCTAACCTTCGCTTGGCTAGCCTTGCCAGTTTATCATAGAGTTGTTCCTGCATCCTGTTATATGTCCCCTTGTTCATTGCCTTAAAATCCCCTACTGGTAGCTAAATCCCGAGGTCTGGGCACCAATGTGGTAAACTATCAATGGAAGTTAAATATTACTAAGCTATAATGAATCAAATAAATCAATCTAAATGAAAACTACTCCATATCTAAATTGAATTCAATCTGAAACAAGCTAATTTATATCCAAAGGTCTCACATAATAAATTTATATATAGGGTAAGGTTATAAGGGTTAATATTAGCCAGGAATTAACTCACCAATAGTTCCACATGGCAATGAGGCAAGGGAGAACGTTTTACCCAATATGGTGGTGCACAATGGGGATCGAGACTTCGGTCCCGGGACACGAGTCAAGTTAAAGAAAGAATAAATTATTACATAGGAATGGACATGAATATTATGCTTATCTGTCAGTCAGTCATGGCGTCGATGAGAGCGTCGTGATGGTGTAGCTGAGTGTATTGCTGTATGTTTATTGTGATTAGAGGCACAAAAGCACGATCAACTGAGGGCGGAAAATTAGATGTTAACTGGTTGGTGTTCGTGAAGGCTCTGGTCTTCCTCGAAGGCACGCCTTGTTGCCTTGGCAAAACGCCAGGAGCCCAAATTATCATACCGCATCTAGGTTGCTCTATACGATAAATTGTATTAATATATACGATAAATTCATATATACTACATAAGACCATGACAATATTGCTTAATAGCATAATAGGCCTTTTATAACTTAACTTATTTACAATCTTATAATATACGATCTACTCGTCCTACGTCGTGCTGTAGGAGCGATCGTGACGTCACAGAGACATACGAGATCACAAAAGAGTCATATTCTATCGTATTTATACGATACAACCTTTAAGAGACGCCGCCTGTAAACTCTTTTATATTTTGTATGCATTAAACGATGATCTTTTTCGTACGTGTTTCTTTATGGACCTTATTAATTTATTATTGGTTATGATAATCCTGATGAATGTCCCCCTCCAGACTTGAGATATCAGGCACATCGTCAATGATGAAGGGGCCACTAATAAATTATAGGTTTGAATCCCGAAGGGAAGAAGGAAAACCTAATATTTAGTAGTGGCCCCGGAATCATTGACGATTTTGGCCTTCCCTTCCATCCCCTTCCCATTCATCTGCTATATTTGGAGAGTCTTGATATATCAGTTTAAGGACGTATGAGCGCTTTGATGAGAAAGGCGAAGCGTGCGTAAATAGCAGACGCACGAGAAGCGCAAAGCTAAGATCAAGTTTAATTTTGATTTTACTTTATTTTTTGCTAGTTTTTTTCTAGTAGTGGTACTCACATCATATAGGACGAGTCCGTGAGTGTTTTTTTAGAGCGTTTCGCTCACGATGTGTGGCAATCGTATTTTGATCTCTCCCGGGCGGGAAGTTTGAAAGACAAGCTTGAGTTCAAAGATTGGCCATAAACAATGTTAAGGCGCATCGTCAATGATTCCGGGGCCACTACTAAATATTAGGTTTTCCTTCTTCCCTTCGGGACTCAAACCTATAATATGCACCGTTTGTGTTTATGTCTAATGGTAACCAGAATATAACGAACATTACGTCATTGTGCTCAAGGGGATAAAAGGTTAAATATCTCTTGACACTTCAATCGCCCATGTCATGCCTACAATATTTCCCAGTGTCGGAGGAAAAGACAGCATAATATTATTCTCTGTAAATAATTTGAAGTGCGTGTTAAAATTATTAGGATGCGTAATAAACTGAGAAATGTGGGCTATTCTGTATTAATTGTTTTATCTATTTAACTACCTGTTATCTATCGGTTTATTTATATATACCTTTATCTGTGTGTCTGTCTATGCATCTATCTATTTATCTATCTATGCATACTATCAAAGACATTATACATATTATTGACTATCCTTGATATTATCTATATATAATCTCTCCCTCTCTCTCTCTCTCTTTGTGGGTGTATGTATGTATATAGCCTACATATATACCCGTATATGTATACAGTATACAGTATATATATATATATATCTATATATATATATATATATATATATATATACAGTATAATATATATATATATATATATATAATATATATTATATATATATATATATATATATATATGTTTCTAATCTCTCAGTGGGGTTCGAACCGCCGACCGTCAGGACGATAGCCGACGCTTTAATCAACTACACCACGGCAGTCGTGGCTCACGTGTATTTGTGATATAATACTATATATATATATATATATAAGACATCAGTAGGGGGCCGAGGGCACCGCAATTTCCATAACAAGAGGAAGAATAGAGATAGAGCTGCGCCATGCGAATGTTCGAGCACATTGGTAAAAGTCATCGATCAGGTCAATTTTTCCAAAAAAAATATTTTTCGGCCATTCGTAATCATGCTAGAGAACAAAACCATCCCTACACTCCTGAGGATTTTCAAATAGTTGCCAAGTTTCGGAGCCACTATGAAGCACTTATTGGTGAAAAATTAATAATACAAAAGATCAATCCTGAACTTAACGTTTCACACAATTCATAATGTTTTATTTTATATCATTCTCTGCAATTAGTGTCCGAAACTTGGAGATTGGTTGTATGAACAGTTGTGTTTGGTTGAGTTGGGTTAGTTTAGTTGTCCCTTAGCTATCATGGGGTGTGGATCTCTTTCGATGTGCTTAGGTTTTTGAGGTACTGTACATGGGTGTTTTTTGTATTTTTGTGATTGTGTGCTTATCAATTATCAAAGAATTTTGGCTTTTTTGTTTGATGTTCATTGTTTACAAGATGGAGTTTGAGGCCAGTGGGTTATGATTAATGTTGTTTTGTATGTATTTGGGAGCTTTTTCACTAGGTATATTTCAGCTTATTAAGTGATAAAATGTATTACATTAGATCCATTTTCTTTCTAATAGTATAATACTTATTTTGTATATTTTTAGGATCAGTCTGTATAACCTGAAGATGGCACCTTGTTGATGCCGAAAATTTGAGTAATAAACATGGCGTATGGCGCAGCTCTATCTCTATTCTTCCTCTTGTTATATATTATATATATATATATATATATACAGTATATATATATATATATATATATATGTGTGTGTGTGTGTGTGTGTGTGTATCTCTCAGTGTATTTGTTTAGTGGTGTTTCCCTTTGATTGATTGTGTTTAAATTATGTTTACTGTCTTCGTATACGCATTTATTCATTAACATATTATTCAATTATTCTGAAAAGTGAACGCTTTGTATTGTGCACGACTGTTGTAAAGTTAAGGACAGATTTCCACTCGAGGGATTTTTGTCTGGACCCCTTTCTCCCTCATGTTTAGCCCAATTAATTTTTAGATATTAAGACGTTCGCCCTATTAGTTTGGCGGTTATAAGAACTTTCGCCCCATTTCTGTCAATGTTAAGACCTTTTGTGCCATTTAGGTATCGATTTTTTCCTGGCGAGCGTTAGCGAGCCTGTAGTATAAGAGGAACCGGCCTTCGGCCGAGACATATATCCACCGAAAAAAGTACAAATGTATCTTGAAAGGGGGTCTAGGGGTTGTAGTCTTAAGGGGGGTGACCTGCTTTTGTTTTTATTTCTCTCCTTTTCTCACTTTCTCTGGCTTGTAACCATTCGGCCCCATTCAGCCAACTATTTTAAGACGTTTATCCCCATCTAGGTGTCGATTTCTTCCTGGCGAGCGATAGCGAGCCAGCATTATATAAAGAAATCCGGCTTCGCCGGAGACATTTTTCTATCGAAAAATGCACAAATTTAGCCTGCTGTCAAACAACAATAACAAATATGCTGGCTCGCTACCGCTCACCAGTAAAAAATTGACACCTGGATGGGGATAAGCGTCTTAAAACAGTAGTCTGAAGGGGGCCAAATGGATACAAGCCAGAGAAAGATAGAACAGGACAGAACAAAAACAGATCACCCCCATTAAGCCTGATGGAGGTCTAGGGAGCAAACTAAAAACATCCCCTTAACCACCTTCTATACCGACGACGTCTTAACCACCTTCTATACCGACGACGTCTTAACCACCTTCTATACCGACGACGTCTTAACCACCTTCTATACCGACGACGTCTTAACCACCTTCTATACCGACGACGTCTTAACCACCTTCTATACCGACGACGTCTTAACCACCTTCTATACCGACGACGTCTTAACCACCTTCTATACCGACGACGTCTTAACCACCTTCTATACCGACGACGTCTTAACCACCTTCTATACCGACGACGTCTTAACCACCTTCTATACCGACGACGTCTTAACCACCTTCTATACCGACGACGTCTTTTGTGTGTTATTCTAACTATATTTAGACGATTGTGTGCAGTTTAAGAGGGATCTATGGTAGTAAAAAGGGTTAAGTGAGATAGTTCGGAGCTTGTTAATTGCTGGAAGCACTTTTACACTTTATAAAATCGTCTGATAGTAGCCAGAATAAAGTTAAAGAGACGTCGCCGGTATAGAAGGGGTTAATGGATTGTTTATGTAGCGAAAATAGTATAAATAATATAAATATAAATAGTATAATAGTATAATTGTCGCTAAATGCCTTGTGCCGGAGCGGAAACAGGAAAAATAGTATAATTATAATTCGGTAATGTTAATAAACACATTCTTTTAATGTTTGGAAACACAGTTGCATTCTTGGAATAGGAGAGAGAAAGGGGGAGTGAGAGAGAGAGGGGGGGGGATATATCAAAGGAGTACAAAGGAGTACAAAGGAAATCAAGCAACAACAGATCTAGTGACCCTTCTAGGTTGCTTGTCCTCCAAAACACTGAGGATCAAGTGTCCAAACAGTGGTTTAGAGTGGGTAAGGGAACATTGGAAAGGGAACTACTGCCCTGCCACTAACGTGGCAGGACTAGGAAGTTAGTAGGGGACATATGGGTTAGTAACTGAGGGGAGGATAAAGTTATTCATTTACAAACGCAGTCAGTCGCGGGTTTGATGCGAGATATTTGTCTAGGCGGAATTTAAATGAATCAACGGTGCTGCAGTCTATAACGTCTCGGGGAAGCCCATTCCACAAGTTGACAACTCGATTGAAGAAGAAATTCTTAGATTCGTGCAAGTTAAAAGATTTACCAATAATTTTGCAACCGTTTCCCCGCGTGTAATTAGATTGGTCGATAGTGAAGTACTTACTACAGTTCATATTGTCGATGCCTTTGATGATTTTGAACACTTGAATTAAGTCGCCTCTTAATCTGCGCTGGGTTAAAGGAAATAGATTTAATTCTCTAAGACGCTCTTCGTGGGCTTGTTCTCTCTCTCTCTCTCTCTCTCTCTCTCTCTCTCTCTCTCTCTCACCACACTTGCAGCCTAGTACACATGATACCCACCAGAGGGCCATTTAATGGACCGCGAACTAACTCCCGTTTTCTTTTGGAGGGGCAAACAGAAAACGAAAAATATATAAATTCTATAGATGGGGCTAGTGCACGCTAGGTAGGAGAGAGAGAGAGAGAGAGAGAGAGAGAGAGAGAGAGAGGGTGGGGGGGGGAGAGTGTGCGTGTGTGTGTTGGGAAACAGAGTATACATGTAAGTGTGTATGTGTGTGTGTATTAGAGAGAGAGTGAGAGAACATAAATAATTGAGAGAGCGATAACTATGAATGCAGCAGAGAATGTCATAAGAAATCAAAATATATATTATAGGACTAGAACTTATACGGAGTCTTATACCGCTGATAATCTACAAGCGTTCACACACACACTCGTGTGTGAGTTATCTGCTCAACAGGTGGCGTTGTGTGTGTGTAAGTGTGAGAGTCCGAGTGTAGGGGGTGAGACAGTGAAGCACGGGAATGAGGTGGCTTCAGAGATTGGGTCGTTTCGGGCCATGAGTGAGCACCGTGCCTCATGTGAAGGCAAGATGGCAGGTGCTCGTTGTACTCTACGTGCTTCACATGTCTCACTCCCTAGACTGAAACAAGACCTCACGGGCTTCACTGTTCATTGTAAAGCGGTGAATGTTAAGGCTCTCAGCCTATGCCCGAGAGGAAGTAAGTTGGAATATAGAAAAAAAAAAAAAAAAAAAAAAAAAAACACACAAAGAGAGAGAGAGAGAGAGAGAGAGACAGCCAGAATTCAAGTCAACGGGAAATAAATTAATAGAAGCGCAGAAAGCGACTGGCACTATACATTACTTTGTTCAACCTCATATATCCACTAGGCCAGCTCTGGACTTGGGTGTGAGAGTGATATATACTGTATATATATATATATATATATATATATATATATATATATATAGAGAGAGAGAGAGAGAGAATGAGAGAGAGAGAGAGTAAGAATAATTCAGTGAGAGCCAGTGAAAGCTATACATATAAACCACTACTCCTACCAACCCTACATTCTCCATATATAAGAGCCCCACTAGCCCCCCTCACAGGCCTATGCTAGCTATTACTGTATGCCTTAAGACAGCCACTGGTAATTTCCCTAGGGCGCCCCGATCCTTAGAGGGGGAGACACGCAATATATGGAGATAGAAAATGGGGAGTACGGTGGTTGATGAATAGGAGGGTGTGTGTGGGTGGGTGGGTGTGAAAGTGAGAGAACTAACATGAATATGTGAATTTGATAATTATTTATATGCTCCTATTCAAGTCAACATATAAATATATATATATATATATATATATATATATATATATATATATGTATATATATATATTTGTATATATATATACCGGTATATACTTACTTACTTACTTACTTACTTTTGATGTGTTCGCCACTCTTCTAGCGGCACCAAGGAGTGCGGCGCCCCTCGTTATGGGTGGTGATTTTGGTGTAGTAGACTGTTTGAAGCGACAGCTCGCTCCCTCGCGAGGATGGGCTCATCTGGCACTTTTTGCAGTTCGACATCGAGGGATCTCTTGAAGCTGTCTAACAAGACGTCCCTCATGTCTCTTACTCGCCGTTGGAGTTTGTTGAAGAGACGTGGGCCTCTGTGTGATAACCAGCCCTCTCGCAGAGAGCCCATAGCACCCCTGTTATTCATCCGGGGGATTTCGCATTCCCAGCCTCTCCTATCACTGAATTTCATGACTATCAGAGTATGTAGGTTTGGTACTAAACCCTCTGCAATTTTCCACGTGTATATTATTAGGTAACGTTCTCTTCTACGTTCCAGCGAGTACAGATTCAGTGCTCTTAAACGCTCCCAATAGTGTAGATGTTTTATCAAACTTATATGCGAAGTGAAATTTCTTTGTACACTCTCTAAGTCATTTATTTCACATGCTTTGCATGGGGATGTTAATACGCTACAGTATTCAAGCCGCGGTAGCACTAGAGATTTGAAGAGCGTTATCATAGGCAATTCACCGCGTGTTTTAAATGTACGCAGGATCCAACCCGTTAGACGTTTCGCAGCCACAACTTTGACCTGGTTATGTACTTTGAAACCCATATTTTCAGACATTAATATGCCAAGGTCTTTCACACTGTCTTTCCGTTCTATTATATGGCTAGATTCTGTTAAGTAATTTGTAATTTCTTTAACGCCGTTATTATCTCCGTACCTTATTAATTGGAATTTTTCTTCATTGAATTGCATGTTGTTTTCCCTGGTCCACTGGAACACTACATTCATGTCTTCCTGCAGTCGGCCCGTGTCCTCTTGTGTGTTTACTATCTTGCTTAATTTTGTGTCATCAGCAAAAGACGACACCGTACTGTGTCAAGTGTTGGTATCTATGTCGCAAATTAGTATGAGGAACAGAAGGGGCACTAGCACTGTTCCTTGAGGCACTGAGCTTTTGTCATCCGAAGGCTCAGATGTGACTTGGTTTACTGCTACTGATTGTTTTTGGTTTACGAAGAAATTGTATATCCACCTTCCGATTTTCCCCGTTATACCTTTTACTTTTAGTTTGTGGGCTATTATACCATGGTCACATTTATCAAATGCCTTAGCAAAATCGGTGTAAATGACATCCACATTTTTCTTTTCTTCTAGCGCTTTAAATTTTTTGTCATAGTGTTCCAAAAGTTGTGAGAGACATGATCTTCCCGCTCTGAATCCATGTTGACCGGTGTTGTGTAATTCATTTGCCGCCATGAATGTTGAGATTTTGCTTCGCAGGACTCGCTCGTGTTACGTCCTGGGATATATAAACACTGGGCTCTTTCTATTGGACTAGGTATGCGGCGACAAGCAACAACGGAAAACGCTAGATCCAATCCTTATCTATAAACCCAGGCAACAAACCACCCTAAACCGTCAAGAGTCCTGCCTGGACAACAAGGTATCCTATGACTCGGTTACAGGGTGCACGCACTATAGACTGCTGATAGTCAAGCAGACTATATAAAAGATCACACAATTAAGTTGACTTAAAGCTTCAAGGAAAAGATAGGTAACGGAATTAAATTGCAGAAACAATTTAATAACAAACTAGAAGAAAGTACATTTAACGTTACGTTAATTAATACAACTAATCACCCCTGCGTGAAAGAAGGTGAAAGCAAACAGTCCTCAAAACATCGTACAGGTAGACAAGATGCAGGTTTCTAAACTGCATGCGGCTACTGTAGGATCTGATGCTTAGCAAAGAAAGTAAGTTACGGATTTAGAGAACTCTTAACTCATAAGCAGGAATAAATACTAGTGATAGGCCATACAGTGTATAATGGCATAGGTATAATTAAATAAAGGCAGCAACTCGCAACATAACCACATACAGGTGTGCTTCTCACTCTTAGTCAGGCAAGCCTGCTCGGACAGAGTCTCTAAGCCACACCCTGACTCACAATGCTCACAACAACGGTAAACTGTGGCACAATAACAAGCATGCAGAAATAATAAACCCCTAGCTGTTAATCTGCCAGGTGGCAGAGGTCTAGCCGGAAGGATATAGGCTTCGGATACCCGGGCTGAGCCACCTGCTCTAGCCTAGGGACGTTCCCAAGTCTGTGCACCAAATTACTCTAATTGAAAGGGTGCTCTCTTGAGAGACTCAGATCCCAAGTATCTGACTCTCTCCTGGCGACCCTAAAACAAAAGCAAGACGTGCTAGCGCAGTGCTGAGTGGACTAGGCAAGGGCCCTCACACAACACAACACTGGACACACAGGGACACAGACAAGAAAATGCCCCCAGACTCCCACGGGTATCCTAGTAAAGTCGTGCGGGTCCACAGGACACGCACCAGCAGACTTTACTTAAAGGATCACAAAAAACCTCCCCTCCGGTCTAGCCCCTGCTCACCTGCCACAAGAACACACCAGCAAGCATGAAACCACCAAATATGAGACAACAAAAAGCTTCCTAGGTCTCATTAACAATTACATCTCTGCATAAAGCCCAAAATCCTATCTAATTATCTGAGAGCTCGTCGTTAATACAATAATAGATATAAGGTCTATCAAGGGGATGGGATAATTAAATAGATTGGTGAAGTAGATGAAGGAAGGTATACAAAGTAAGAGAGAAAGTTTCTAAGTGGGGTTGAGAGGGATAGATATCAAGGGGGTCCGAAGGGTACGACAGTGAGGTGAGCTCTGAGTCTTGAATCTGTCTGGACCCCACCCCAGGCATGCGAAATACATCCCATGCTTGGCAACACTCAACACAGCTGCCGGGTCAAAATCCTCTACCCCCCGCGTGAGTCGAAACTAAGCCTAACGTTGCGATCAAATTGGCAACATCAGGCTCGTCCCAAGCTAGACTCTCCGCGCGAAGCAACGTCCCCCAGCCGGTCTCTCTCTCCCGCTCGTCTCCTCCCACTCTCACCAGACTTACATCTTATATATTATAATGAAACAATCAACTATCGAGAATAAAATATACTAAGATGTGTTGGTTAAGAATAAGGGCAGCTTCAAGCTGTGAAACCACATAAGAATATCCCAGACATTAGTTACATTGTCGTAGGATATATACTAAGGAAAAGCCGGCCGGCCGGCTGCCGCCAGCCGGTTTCTAAACGGCTGGGCAGACGACACACGTGCATGCCCGCACGTGGTTACTATGCAGGAGCGTCACACTCGAAATCTTGAATGATGTGGGAGGTTAGAGCTACCGGCCGGTAGTTTTTTGGTAGTGCTTTACACCCTCCTTTATGCAGTGGGGCAATTATTGCGTTTTTCAAGCTATCTGGTATTTCACCAGTGTCTAGGCTCCTTCTCCACATTATAGCCAGGGGTTTTGAGAGGTTTTCCTTACATTTCTTCATTAGGATCGAATTCCATGAGTCCGGGCCTGGTGCCGAGTGGGATGGCATGTTGGAAATGGCGTCTTCTATGTCTTTTGGACCGAAATCAATATCCAGCATCTGGGGGGTTTCCGTGGGGAGGTTTCCATGAAAAATATATTTTGGTCTCTGATGACTTTTGTTTCATCAGGCTCACTGAATGCCATTTCATACTGCCTGCATAAGAGTTCGCTCATTTCCTTTTTGTCCCCTGTGAAAGAGCCGTCCCCTTTGCTTAGTGGGCCGATGTTAGATGCTGTTTTAGCCTTTTGTTTGGCGTATGAAAAGAAGTATTTGGAATTTTCCTTTATACCTGCAATAGCTTTCCTCTCCTCTTCCATATGTTGTAGTTCATATGATATTCTTAGCCTTTGTTCAATTGCCACAATTTCTCTATCTATTTCGGCCTTTTGCTTATCCTGTAGATTTTTTTATGTGTGCGTCTTTGTGTGAGTAATTTTCTTCTTCTGTACAGCCTCCTCCTTTCCCTATCTAGTTTGCTTCTTCGTCTTGTTTGTCTTGCAGGTATATGGTGGCTACAGATTTGGGTCATGGTTTCTGTTATTAGGACTAGACATTCTGTTGGTGTCAGGTTATTCATTAAAAATCTTCCCAGTCTATTTCCTCCATTTCTTGATTTACCTCTTCCCACCTAATGTTTTTGTTATTGAAGTTAAATTTACTGAAGGGGACAGTTTTTGTTCTCGATTCTGAGGTTGTCTGTACACTTTCTAAGGTTGTTTTGATCTCAATTAATTTATGATCTGAGTATGTTGTGTCCGATATGTTAATGCTGTGTACTAGAGAGTCGTTGTTAGTGAAGATCAGGTCTAAGATATTGTTTTCCCGTGTGGGTACAGCAATATGCTGGGTAAGACTAAAAAAATTGCAAAGTTCAAAAAGCTCTCTCGTATTTGTATTTGCTTCTCCGGTGTTATTTGCCACTACCAGGTTTTCTAGTTGTCTCCATTTAATGTTTGGTAGGTTAAAGTCTCCTAGCCATATAATAGTTGGTGTTGGGTTCCCCAGGGTTTCCCCTTCTGATTTTATTTTGTTGAACTGGGTTTTGAATTCTTCTCGGGATGAGTCTGGAGGCCTGTATGTAACAATAACTGCTAAATTTAGGGATTCTATTTTAACTCCAAGTATTAGCACCACTTCATTACTGTTATTTAGGAATTCAGTACATATCAGTGAGTCATGGATGTACAAGGCTACACCTCCATGTGATCTATGCGTTCTGTCCGCCCTATGTAGGTTGTAACCAGGAATCAATACCTCACTATCTTCCTGATCTTTAATGTGAGTTTCTGTGAGAGCCGCAAATATAGCGTTTCCTTCTTCTAGCAGGCCCCTAATAAATGGTACTTTGTTCGTGGTTCTATTTTTTAGGCCTTGGATATTTGCAAACAAGATAGGGGAGGGATTGTTTGGAGTACTATGTGTACCTAATAGCCTTTGGGATGTATTTGCCACTCTTGGGAGGCCAGGAGGTGCTCGAGGTGTTCTATGTGCTCTTCCATCTCCCTCAGTCTCTTCATCTTCGTCTGCTATTTCCCTTCTTGCCTTTTTCCTCTGTCTCGTCCTCGCATAGCTAGAGAGTTTTTTTGGTTACCATTCGTGTTAGGTCTAGCATATCTCCAAGTCCCTTTAATATGAAAAGCTGGGCATTTCATATTGTAGCAGGTCTTTTTCTCAAGTGATGTCTTGCAAAGGGATGGGTGATGGTATTTGCAGATTTCACCAAATCTACATTTTCCATGACTGGTTATGTTGTTGCAAATTTTGGGATGAGCAAATCTACATGACTTCCCATTATATTCGCCCTTTTGACCAAAGTAGCACCTTCTTTCCAGATAATATCTGCACACTGGTGTAGACAACCCCAGTAGGTGTGGCTGGGGCTGAGAGGGGTTATGTGGTGAGCTAAGTGTGGTTGTGGGTGATAGTGGGCTTGGTGTATGGGTGGGTGAGGCCTGCAGGGGGGTGGAGTTACGGGTCGGTTGTAGGTGGGGGGGGGGGGGAGGCGATGTGGAAGGGGAGCCTGATATGGGGGCTTGTTGCATCCTACGTTCATCCTGCAAATGTATTTGATCAACAGCAGTAGGGTGGTCAATGGCCATAGATGGGATTACTGTGGGAGTTTTCTGGGTCTGGGGAGGTTGAAAGGTTTGAAAGGTTTATTAACTCGAGCGACCCCAAGTGGGGTATTAAGAGTACATACTTCAATACAAATACAAAATACAATAACACATATACAAAACAACAACATTATTTGTACATAATAATATTTCAACTTGACTTGAATGAAGGTGTGGGGAGATGTGCGGCAGGGTTTGTGGATTTGTAGGGTGCGAAAGGTTGGTGTTCGGCAGGCGATGTGTGTTGATATGCAGGAGGCAATGTGGGCTTTTGCATGGGAAGGTGTGCGTGTGTGGGTTGTGATACTGGTATGGGCCCTGAGGCCCCAATAGTTCCCCATTTTCTGTGAAAAGTAGCTATGTCTTGGCTATATTTCGGTCTATCTTAAGAACATAAGAACATAAGAAAATGGGAGTCTGCAGAAAGCCGATTGGCCTAAGCAAGGCAGATCCCTTGTACTTCTGTATTTTCTACAGTCTGTATGACTTGCCATGTGATATCGAAACAACTATCGCAGAAATGGAGGTTCTTCCCTCTTGTATTGTACGCCTCATTTATTGGTATCAATCCTATGAAAATCCAGTGGTATGGTTTCTTGCATATCTGACATGCTGTGCCTTTATCCCCGTGTATATTCATCTTACACCTCGTACAGGTGTCTCTGGTAGTTTTTTTTTTCCCCTCCCGCCCTTACATGGGGGAGAGAGAGAGAGAGAGGGGGGGGGGGGCGTGGAGGACAAGGTGTTTGTTACGCGGTTTGTGGGGAGGGGGGGGGGGGGGGGGGGGTAGTGCCACTCGTTTACACTCGTTATGGTTTAAACTTTAAGTAACTTTAAGTAACACTTTCAATAATTATCTTATGAAACCGAATTCTCACTGCCCTAACCACTTTTCCCGTTTTTGGTCGGCTGCTTAGCGGAATATACGGCACTCTAGGAAAATAACGAACTTTCCAGGCTACCTATATATAGTATCTATTTTAATTGTCATGTTTTACCTATCAACTTGATGTGATCTTGCACAGGTTCGCATTTTCACCACATTTGGTTGCGTGGGAGATCTTTCTCTCCAATAACGTCACTACTATCCTGCGATATGGTCGAGAAATAATCTGCACTGATTTAATTTGTTTTTACATATTATTTTGCTCTGTATATATATATATAAAACATTAGCTTGAAATATAAAGACATTTTTGTTTTCATTCGCTGATAGAGGCCTTTGTTTGTTCATTCACACCATAATAATATATTGATTTACGTTACTAACATCTACTTTTCTATTACTTTACAGGTAAGGTGCTGGTGTGTGTATAGGAGCGATCACTTCAGCGGTAAGTATAGTCAATTCAGTATAATTAGGCCAGAAATCTTTACCCTAAACCTTTGTAACTTAAAATAGGGTAGAGCAAATAGGTTTTCACACCTATTCCCTGGCTGACTCTTCCAAAATGGCAGACATACTAGCTCAATTGCACGAGTACTTTTTATGTTATAGACGTTATTGGTCAAGATTTCTCGCCTAATTATACTGAACCGCCTATAGGAAACGACAAGAGTTGCTTGTACATATCATGGTTAAGGGAGCTCATACATTATTCTGCAGCTTAATTTACTGGTTCGGCTCAATGGTTTAAGGAGTGGATTTAGTTTGCTCTCTAAACCTCTATCAAGCTTAAAAAAACACCCACAAGACCCCCCTTGGATATAAAAACACCCACAAGACCCCCCTTGGATATAAAAACACCCACAAGACCCCCCTTGGATATACTGTAAACACCCACAAGACCCTCCTTGGATATACTGTAAACACCCACAAGACCCCCCTTGGATATACTGTAAACACCCACAAGACCCCCCTTGGATATACTGTAAACACCCACAAGACCCCCCTTGGATATACTGTAAACACCCACAAGACCCTCCTTGGATATACTGTAAACACCCACAAGACCCCCCTTGGATATACTGTAAACACCCACAAGACCCCCCTTGGATATAAAAACACCCACAAGACCCCCCTTGGATATAAATTTGTAAATTTTTTGGTAGAAAAATGACCCGGCCTGGACAGGCTCGCTGTAGCTCGCTAGGAAAAAATCGACACCTAAATGGCACGAAAGGTCTTAATATTGGCAAAGAAATGGGGCAAAAGGTCTGAAAATCGCCAAACTAAGGGGGCGAATGTCTTGAAATCTCATGACTAATAGGGCTAAACATGAGGGTGGAGGAGGACTCGAAAAACCAACTGCCTCCCCTTAAATTGTTATCCGAATTTTATTTAACCCATTCAGTTTTTGAGGACGCTTTTTTCACTTAATATTGGCAAATAATAGACGATTTTACTCACATTAGGAAGGCCCCTTAGAAATATAAGCAGTTACCAAGAAACATTTTGTACATTAACCCCTTCTGCACCGGCGATGCTATTTTTAATGTTAGTCTAGCTACATTTAGAAGACTGTGAGCAGTTTAAGAAGGATCTGTGGTAATACAGTGCAAAGGGTTAAGTGAGATAATTGGAAACCTGTTATTTGCTGGAGACCCTTTTCAAATTGAATATAATCGTCTAATAGTATCCAGAACAAAATGTACAGGACGTCGCTGGTACAAAATTGGTTAACTACTTCCTAATGCAGTAAACGCATAAATACGCGTTAACCCTTTCAGTACCAGTGACGTGGGTTATAATGTATTATAGCTATATTTAGACGATATTATGCAGCTTAGGAAGGATCTGCGATAGTTAAAAGGGTTGGTTGATATAGTTCGAAGCCTTATTATTGCTGTAGGTTCTTCCTAAGCTGAATAAAGTCATATAATAATTGCCAGAATATGATGATAAGTACGTCCCTGGTACTGAGGGTGTTAAAGATACGATACGGTCCCTTAGATGCACGGTGTCAGTCTCATGTCCTAAAAACGCCATGTCAGACAACCCTGTTCAAAATCGTCTTGAGGTAGCTGATTTCAACAACAAAAAGGTTGTCACTTATGAAGGCCACCACAGGTCCTGCTTTATTATGGGGGGAAGGGTTAATAGATTGGTCTAGTTTTTCTTTATTTTTTTAGTTTCCTTCCTATACCTCCACCAAGCTTTAAAACACATCCCCAGGGTTCCCCTTCAAGGTAAATGTATACATTAATCGGTAAAAAAATGTCTCGGCAGAAGGCCGGTTTCACCTAAATTTTAGGATAGCTTTCGCCCGCCAGGAAAAATCTAACAGGTAAATAGCGTGATAAATGACCGTTCCGTGCTCACCAAAAATCTAAAATACGGCGCCAAAAATTACCATTCCGTGCGAGCCAAAAAAAGAAAAAAGACAAAAACTTTCCAAGGTCGCCAAAAATGACAATTTCGTGCTCGCCAAAAAAATCTTCCCAAGAGCACCAAAAATGGCCATTCCATGCGCCCTTAAAATCTTCTCGAGGGCGCCAATAATGACTATTCCGTGCGGCGTCAAAAATTCCAAGGGCCCTTAAAATGACTATTACCTGCACACCAAATATCTTAAAACTCCCAATAATGAACATTCCATGCACGTCAAAAATGGAAATTCAGTGTGCGCCAAAAAATCTTCCCAAGGGCGCCCAAAATCCTCCTTCCCGTGTGCGCCCAAATTATTTTCAAGGGTACCGAAAAATACCATTCCGTGTGCGCCAAAAGTCATCCCAAGGGCGCCAAAACTTTTCCTTCTCGAGCCAGCCAAAAACTCCTCCCCGTGCACGCCAATAATCATCCTTCCCGAGCAAAAAAAAAAAAATAAAAAAAAAAATCCCCTTTCCGTTGGCCTAGTTTAGCTGGGCTGTGAATAAGGCAGGTAATATTATTATCGGTGTTGGGGTGGTAATTGTACAGGTCCCCGCCACCCACCACAGTTATCGTATAACTCTCGCCCCGCAAACAACCCCGCTACAATAACGCCTCCATTCACCGTTATTTACTTTGGTATTTACTCGGTCGCTGCGGTGGAAAGATGGCGGGCGGAGTCTGGAAGGGGCTGCCGGAGGACATGGTTCATCATTGTAATTGCTAGTGCTCTGAATTATTAGGGCTCTCAGTCTGGCACTTTATATACAGTATATATATATATATATATATATATATATATATATATATATATATATATATATTTACTGTATATATCCCTTAAGCCCGTGTCTCACACAGTACGGCCACCGCTCGACAGCTGCCGACCGAGGACGACTTGCACTTTTTCGCCGATTGTAATCGAATCACTGGATCACTGCACGATCCTCGCAGGCACACGATTGCTGTACAACAAACCCTCGACAGTCACTCAACACACACACGTCACACACACGTCATACACGCCGGCAACACGGCCGTTGTAGAATAAATCGCTGACCGGCGACGCTACTCACTCGGCTATCACACGTTCGTCATACATTTAAAGTACGTTAAAAGCACGATAATGCCGCTTTTGGTTGACAACCATATGTTTACAGCACAACAGACGCACATACGTTGAACTATAAATACGACCGTTGTAGGCCACACACGATATTGACACGGCAAAGGAACCGCCCTATGTATATATAAATATACTGTATATATATATATATATATTTATAAATAACACCCGTTCTTAACATTAATCATCAATTACAAACCCCAATATACTTGAATAAAAGTATAATAATAATACGCTGTAGTTAAGTAGTCAATAGGTGAATGTATACCTATATCATTACACGATCTGGTATACACTGACTTTGATGCAGTATATCATTAGTTTACAAGTGGATGTATTTTAGTAAACTTGTAGATGTTTATGTTAACTATAGGCTACACACACACACACACGCACGCAGAGAGAGAGAGAGAGTGAGAGTGAGTGAGTGTGAGAGAACTACTCGCAGACATACAATACAGTATATAGACTAAAATAATACACACACACACACACACACAATATATATCAACTCAATAATACACAACAAACCACGCAAACGCACACACACACACACACACACACACAATATATATAAACTAAATAATACACAACCAACCACGCAAACGCACACACACACACACACACACACACACACACACACACACACACACACACACACACACACACACATACACACAATATATATAAACTAAATAATACACAACCAACTACGCAAACGCACACACACACACACACACATACACACAATATATATAAACTAAATAATACACAACCAAACACGCATACGCACACACACACACACACAATATATATATAACACTAAATAATACACAACCAACCACGCAAACGCACACACACACACAATTTATTTATAAACTAAATAATGCACAACCAAACACGCAAACGCACACACACACACACAATATATATAAACTAAATAATACACAACCAACTACGCAAACGCACACACACACACGCACGCACACACACACACACACAATAAATATAAACTAAATAATACACAACCAAACACGCAAACGCACACACGCACATGCACAAACACACACACAATATATATATAAACTAAATAATACACAACCAAACACGCAAACGCACACACGCACACGCACAAACACAAACACACACACAATATATATATAAACTAAATAATACACAACCAAACACGCAAACGCACACACACACACTCACACAATATATATAAACTAAATAATACACAACCAAACACGGAAACGCGCACACACACACACACACACACACACACACACACGCACAAACACACACACACACACACACAAACTACTCACACACATATAATATATAGACTAAAATCATACACAATCAACCATCGATCAGAGGATGACAATGAAGATATCCCAGGATTCACATACGCTCGTTCCACAACATATACACGGGCGTCACACGATCAAATTTAACGGTTTTTTAACCGTTTTTTCTGCCGATTATCGGCCAGAATTTAGTGCAGCCACTATTTTTTGGCCGATCACCGCCGACCATTTCCGCGCCACTCGACCACCCCTCGCCTACCACGATACGAGGCGATCTTTTTACACGATCACAGACGATGTCAGACAATCCCTGAAAAATTCAAATATTTTGAAAATATCGGCTGTGGTCGGCGGCTAACGTACTGTGTGAGACCCGGCCTTTAGTAATCTACACGAGCAAACCAAAGCACACAAACACACACACACACAGACACACACACACACACACACACACACACGAGGCAAGATTATTGAAAGAGGAGATGGTGGCCTAGGGTACACGTCGTAAGGAACCAGTAACGCTTACAGTCTTCCCCTGAGTAGCCTATGTAGGTTCGAATCCCGGTAGGCCAAAATAGAGGATAGATCTTATTTACAATAATATTAACGTTGTCCGATGTTCTATTGCTGTCTTATTATCCTCCCTAAAATACACACACACACACACGCGCGTACACTCTCTCTCTCTCTCTCTCATACACCCACTTCTCCCTAACTTGATAAAAAAAAAATATATTAAGAAAATCCTATTGACTATTTAATCAACATGTCTGAATAGCTCATGAGAAAGCTTAATTGGAATAGCGTTCTCTAATGAAGTATAACATACAAACAGATTCAGATTACTATACCCTTTTCCAAATAGGTAGGCCAGAAATCCTGACCCCTAACTTCTATAACGCAAAAGGGGCTAGAACAAATGGGGTGTAAATTTCCACATAAACTGCAAAAAAAGCTGAAGAACTCAATTCCACTTAGAGCCGGCCAATTATTTTTTAAAGACTTGCTTTTATCTCCAAGGATTTTTTTTTTTTTGGGGGGGAGACTTTTTCAGGACCTCGATTACATCAAATCTTTTCTGCTTCAGATTTTCTCGCTTTGTGTATATGCCAGTAAAAAAATATGATGGTCAGTGTGAATTCAGATTTTTTGTTTTCCGACAATGTTAAGACAGTTAGCTATTTTACGGGATCCCTGATATTATATTGTTTGATGATACCAGATGATATCAATATTTAAAACATAATAATAATAATAATAATAATAATAATAATAATAATATTAATAATAATAATAATAATATATAGGTAAATTTATTTGTGTACAGTTCCCTGTAGTTCCCAGACGGTATTGATGTGGAGTGTATTAAGAAGGGTGGAGATGTGATAATAGATTGGATGGTGTGACTTTTCAATGTTTGCTTTGTTGTGTCAATGGTACTAAGGACTGACGGAGTGCATGTATTGTGCCTTTATACAAGGTAAGGGATACCGGCAGGAGTGTTCAAGTTATAGAGGTATTAACTTATTATCAATGGTTGGAAAGCTGTTTGTCAGGGTGTTCATAAAGAGAGTAGTAAAGGGTACAGAAGATGTATTAGGAGAAGAGCAGTGAGGTTTTAGGAGGGGAAGATGGTGTGTGGTTCAGATTTGTTCAGTAAGACAGCTATACGAGAATCATTTAGAGAAGCATGGGGATATATTTTGGACTTTTATGGATTTGGAAAAAGTGTATGATCGTGTGGATCGAGAAGCAATGTGGAAGGTGCTAAGGATTTTTGAAATTGGAGGAAAGTTGTTAAGAGCAGTCAAGAGTTTTTATGAAGAGAGCAGAGTGTGTGTTAGAGTAGGAACTGAGTTGAGTGAATGGTTTGAGGTAAATGTAGGTCTGCGACAGGGTTGTGTAATGTCACCGTGGCTGTTTAATATTAAAATACCCGAAATAAAGATAACCAACTTGCCACAACAGACCAGCCAGAACCAGAAGCAAAGAATAGAAGTAGAAGGAGAGACCACGATAAAGGAGAGGAACAGCAAGGAAATACAGGAACACCGGAACAGGAATACCGGCAAGGTAGAAAGAAATATGAAACAACAAGGAAGAGAACAAACCACAACACCCACAGACCACAGAAGAAAAGAAGAAAGGAAAAGGGAAACAGCAAAAGGAGAGGAAGAACTCGCCTCAATAAATAAACGCCAAACAGCCACATCAACCACGAACAAACAAAAAGACGAAAGAAGGAGAGCAACAACATGGCCGCCCAGAACCACAACTAGCCCCGCCCCACCTCAACACTCGAGAAGCCAAAATTGCCGCCCACCCCAGGAAAAAATAATAAGATTAACTATCAACACTTCCGGAAAACAAGAGAGGATAGCCAAATATTACTAAACGAGTGAGGGGCAGCATACCCAAATCTCCCCCCTCCAGATGCGCCGCTCTTCCGCGCAGGTTTCCCACCATCAGGGCGGGAATTTCTAAGGGGCCTACCTCAAGCCGCTAATCCTCCCCCCCTATGACCTTCTGACCTCCAAATCCCAGCCCTGGGACATAGCAGCACACATCATGAAAACAAGGTAGAGTCAGCAATTTGAGGGCTCACACTACTTGCATGCAAAATTTGAGCCTAAGAATTAACCTCTCACTCATCCGCGTATTCATGCCATGGCTGTCTACCTTATTGGTTGAGAGTTCTTTACCCTACTAGTGAACTTTTGTGCTTCCACACCATGGTGTAGGAATAATATTTGGATCTCTTTTAGGCTGCAAGTTTTGACACTGAAAGTAGCACCGAGGGCATGCCACAAACAGCGTTTCAGGATCAATTCAGTACTCTCCAAAACTCTTAAAAAAGTCATTGCCATGGCAAGACATCTCTAATAGTTCGGGCTTTGTGATACACTGTCTAACTAACGGCAATCTGCATATAAAGTCCATACTGCATATGGCCAGAACCATGGTCGAGGACATAAGTTTGTTGAAAGGCATAATAACCGACCCCTGGGTTCTTTGAACACTCTTACAACGGTCAGAGGCAGATTGGGAAAGTTAGTACGATCATGATCTTACTTCTTCCCCACATTAGCCCGATACCTAGTTACTCTGTCATGACACGAGCGACTCTGTATTAAAGACCCTACACCAAATGTACCGAAACAGAACTTCACCAACGACTAGTATAACGGTCGGGATAGTTGAGCAGCCACACCTTAAGACATGTCTAAGTTTATGCTCGCATTCATCCGGTAGTATGCACCCTGTGTCATGACATAAGAAACTACTATTAACCCACTGAGCCCCAGCTAGTTATAAATAAAGTAGACGTGCCGTTTCGCCCAAAATCAAAACGGCATATCCAACTCTGCGATCGGTCACCATCATCACTACCAGTCACTATCATCATTAATATCATCAGCACTACTACTATTATAATCATGACTACTACTCTCACCATCCACTACTACTCTCATCATCACTACTACTCTCATCACTACAACTTTCACCATCATCACTACTACTTACCAACATCACTAATACTGTCACCTTCATCTTACAATCATCATTACTACTGTCACCATCATAAATACTATTATGACCATCATCACTACTACTAGTACTGTCACCATCATATCTACTACTGTTATCATCATCACTACCATCAATCACTACTGTCATCATTATCACTAAATCTACAACCATCATCACTGCTATAATCACCATCATCACTACTATCAACATTATCCCCACTATTACTACCATCACTTCTAATGTCAACTAAACTAAATTAGACGTGCCATTTCGTCCAAAATCAAAACGGCATACCCAACTATGCGAAGGGTTACCATCATCACTAATATTACCACCATTATTACTACTACTACCATCATCACTACAATTGTCACCATCATCACTACTACTACCATCATCACTAATATTACCACCATCATCACTACTACTATCATTATCTCTACAATTGTCACCTTCTAATGTCAGCTAAACTAACTTAACTTAACAAATGCGGGCGAGTTTATTTTCGCCCCCTTAACGATGACGTTATGTGTGAGTGTGCCCCTATGGGGCACACACACACACAGAACTCCATAATCATTGCTTGGAAATAGGTACAGGGTGGGGGGTGGGGGTCCTGAAGGAGGGGGGGGGGGCAAAACATGTTTTTGGACCTAAGATCATAACTATTGCACAAATTCAATTTTTTTTTTTAATTACCATCGCATTGACGCACCTTAGGTTCGTGTGAAGTTTGGTGAAAATCCATCAAACGGTCTAGGAGGAGTTCTCGGACAGACAGACAGACAGACATTTCGGTTAGCATGTACCACTATACGGGGGGCAATACCACTCTGCTTACGCAGAGTTGATAAATGTACCACCAGGGACCAGCAGGTTTTGAAAAAAATTGTTTTTCCAGAAACAATAGCGAATGGGTTAGGAATGAAGAAAAACCCACAAAAAAACGATCAAAAAGGTAAAAAATTGGTCCTACGGAGCCCCCGAAAACGGATTTTACAAGAGTAAAAAATTGAAGGCAATTTCCCCCCAAAACCATGTTTTTGCGCGCTCACGCGCACGCGGCTGGACTTTGAGAGTTTTCAACCATCGGCATGGTTGCGTTGGATACTTACACAGTTCCCATACAAATCTGAGCCCTCTAGGTGCCATAGGACCGGGGTAATTAACACTGACTCGACATATGTGACGCTGGGGTTTAGCGTTACATACATTGCCGACGCACTGTTTGCGTCGCTGGGGCTCAGTTAGTTGGCCCCAAACCAACTAGTCCATCTGTATCCCTATCCCATTTACCACATGGCAGGACCACCTAAGCGGCTAGACAGGACCGAGAGAAAGGACTCAGCTATTAACACTTCAGCCACCAGTGCCAGTATCTCCAAATCTGCTCAGTGTTAGAATAGGAGTGTTGAGGGAGTTATATTACTTCCACCACCAGTGCATATTTAAGTGTATCTCTGAAATCTTCGCAAGTGTTAGAATAGGAGTGCTAAGTGAATTCTATAGGTCTGTCGTGGAGCCTTGCCCGTGCTAGGCATAGTTATATTGTGATAATTCCACATATCACTGTAAGTTGTATTATTCATGTGTGTATTCAGTATTATATTTAATCTTTAAGACTTGTGTGCATGTGTAGTTTGGCTTTAGTTTATCCAGTCAAGTAAGAACCTACCATTGTCCAATTAAACCCCAGTAAAAAACCTGTCATAACAAATATATTTATGGATGGTGTGGTGCGGGAGGTGAAAATGAGAACTATGGGTTGGGGATTGAGTTTAGTAGGAAAGAATGGTGGATTAGGAGTTGAATTAGTTGCTGTTTTCTTATGACACAGCGTTGGTGGCGGATTCTGATGAGAAGCTGCAGCAAGTAGTAAAAGAGTTTGGTGTGGTATGTGAGAGGAGGAAGCTGAGGGTTAATGTCAATAAAAGTAAAGTGATGGTATGTAATAAAGATGCTCGTAGGGTAAATCTAAATGTACGAGTGGATGGGGAAATTCTGGAACAAGTGAAGTGTTTTAAATATCTAGGAGGAGTGATAAACAGGGACATAGGTGTGTAAATGGAGGTAAGACAGAGAGTATGTGAAGGAAGGAAAGTTTTTGAAGCAATGGGGAGTATGTTGAAGGTGAGAAATCTTGGAATGAAAGCTAAAAGTACAATTTATCAAGGGATAGTTTTACTAACATTGATGTTTGGGGCTGAAACATGGGCTTTGAAGACACAAGAGAGAAGAAAGTTGAATGTGATGGAGATGAGCTGCTTGAGGAGTATGTGTGGAGTAACGCATAGAGACAGATTGAGAAATGAAGAGGTACGTAGAAGAATGGGACAGCAGAATCCCTTATCGGCCAGAGTGGACAGAAGGGTGCTATGCTGGGATGGACATGTTGAACAAATAGGAGATGAACGGCTTACAAAGAGAGTATATGAATCAGAAACAAGGGGAGGTAGAGGGAGAGGAAGACCTCAAATGAGATGGGGAGATTGTGTAGTAAAAGTGCTTGAATGTAGAGAGATGACTGAAGAACAGGCAAGAGAAGTGGTAATGAATGGAGAATGCTTGTGAATAGATGAATGATAATGAGGTAGTTGGGAGAGTGGGTCAGGTGCCAGTTGGACTAGAGTCACTAGATAATAGTCCATCAGGCGAATGGCACGGGGAGCCGTTGTTTATATTAAAGGTCATTCATGGATGTGAGGTGGGCAGGCATTGTGGTGGTGAGCTTAGCTGCATATCTGCCTGCTGAGACCGAAACCTCTCCGGGAGGTCTGGGACCTGACAATTTTTGCTGGAGACCCCAAATGGGCCTAGGTCTCTGGGTCTTCTGGGCAACCTAGATGTGATTTATATATTTCCGCTGTTCAGGCTCTGTCTCGAGTTGGCCACCCCCAGCTATGGGGTATGTGCCTGAGTATATTAATACATAACATACTGTACAGTCAGAAACCACAGTTTCTGAGACACCTGGATAGGGCCCAGACATTGGGAGTGTATTGTTTCTGGACGACAGCCCACTTTAACTATCACAAGGCCCCACACGTACGAACTCGTTTCGAACCAATAGATTCTTCACTCGGTCTGCCATGTAAAATTGTTGTGCTGTTGTTATGCTACGATACGAGTCATACCACATAATCTGATATATAAATGACAAAAATACCATTGTTTGTTATTCCCTCCTGTATCTACATTAAACACAGATAGATAGCTATTAACCCTTTGGCTGCGGGCTGTTTTGGTCTATTTAGGGCATATTCAGGCACTCCTGAATGATAAATCAAGCATCTGCATTAAATGAAGTGTATTCTGCGAAAACTAGGCGAAAATAGCTTCAAAATTACACCAGAACGGACCGTATACGTGGTCTGGTTCACCCGCAATGATCCCAGTGAACCGCGGGAACCCCGCTATTATGTAACACTCGCTCGCTTGGCTACACTGATGAGAGAGACAGAGAGAGACTCGCCCGACACACAGCCTAGCTCAGTGAGCCACTCGGTGCTCTGAGGGTCGGAGGTGGGCCCCTCACGCTCCCACCCACTGACACTCGATTCTTATGTTTTTTACAGGCTTTCAAAGCCTGGAAATTGCTGTAACTTGCCAAAACATTCCAGAACGTCACCCGCAGCGAAAGGGTTAAAGAATTAATAATGTAAAGAAACATTAGCAAACCGCAGTGAATAGATAGGCTTTCGTTGTGTGTGTCAGAGATTCATCAGACGTCATCCATGTCATCCATAGAAGTCACTATTAAACACATGCCGGTACTCACATGTAATTCATCCATTTTATATCATGCTATTAACCTTGTTGCACTGTGTAAACATTGCAATATATCAGATACTATAATACTAACATCCAAAAGGTATCAATAGCCATTGCTAAACGTAATATCACGATGCGATGCTTATATAGCCTATACCCTTTAGAAGTTTAGAGTGTTATATACCGTACATGTTTTACTAAATTAATACCGAATGTATAAACCTATCAGCGTCCGAAATTTAACTTTGTGTGGTATTACATAATAACCCCCATATATTACTACTGATAATTCATTGCCGTTTCACACCTGAATTTCATAACCAGATGATAACATGTAATATTACAAATAATTGCATAGTTCGTTGTGTTTTATGTCGTGAAGCAGACACTTTTGTGTTCAGTGTTTGTCACCTACTGTAGAGCATTATGTCTATTACAACACACATCGGTTCACTTACACAGACACACATACACAAACACACACACACACACTCGACTAATCGTTACTAGCAATTCACAAGTCATAATTGCCATTGTTACTTTTCACAACAACTGTTTATTACACACCAATGCAAGGTCAACATTTACACTGTAATACTGAACATCCTCCTCTTCGAAATGAATACGTGTATGTATAACGTGGTCACTGGAAACATGGAAATGAAGACAAGCTCTCTGGGGGGTGGGAGACGAGAGAGTGAACCTAAACTACCAAATTTCGTAACAGCCAATGAACTGTTTAAGGTTAGAACCCGAGCCATTCTCGTGGGGCAGCAATTTGGAAGTATTTATTTTCAATTTAAATTTCTTAACACCTATGGTAATATTCGTGTCCATATTTGCTGATGATACGTAAGGGAATGGAATAGAGGTAATATTGTCATCTGTATATCCATGGATATATTAATGTTGATCATAGCATAGCAGCAGCATTATAATTTTACATGGCAGACTGGGTGAAGCATCTTTTGGCTCGAAACGTGTGTTCATAGGTATGCGGCCTTGTGATAGTTAAAGTGGGCTGTCTTCCAGAAACGATGCGCTCCACATATCCGGGTCCTATCAAAGTGTCTCAGATATTGCCGTTTCTGACTGTACATACAGTTCTCTGCACAAGTTTAATTCTTCTCTGGCACTAGACATGGGAAAGGACTCACCATCCCTTAATATTAATAACACTGGGAAGGGAACACTAATCCCCTTGACAATATAGTCCCATTCACCCATTACACATTGACGGGACAGAGTGTGTATCATAGTCCTCTAAGAAGTTAATGGCCTTGTGAATTAATAGTGTATAAGAAATAGGTTATAGTTATAGGCCTTTAATATCTAATGTAATTATATATATATACCGGTATATAATTGTATATATATATATATATATATATATATATATATATATATATATATATATGTGTGTAATTTTTGTTTCATGTGTAAGGAGACAAAAGGCAAAGCTGCTTATAACAAGTGTCCTCCCAAATTTGCAAAAATGCCTGAGAGCCAAATTCAAGGTACGTTGGTGTCAAAATGTCTAGACACACGCAGGTTGAAGCACTTTCAGTCGTAGGATGATATATATACTGTATATATATATATATATTTATATATATATTATATTATATATATATATATATATATATATATATTTAGAGAGAGAGAGAGAGAGATAGTGAGAGAGAGAACAGAGAGGTGGGGTGTAAAGGGAACTTAAGAAAATGTCCTTTATTTACATTTGAGAGAGAGAGAGAGAGTGAGCGAGAGAGAGGACAAGACAAGGAAAGAAAGAGACAGGAAGGTAAGTACAAGGCTCAGCAAAGGGAAGTGAGAGAGAGAGAGAAATGGAGATGTCTAGATACCAACTCGAACGAATAGAAGGGGGAAGATAGGGGAGAGAGAGAGAGAGATTGATAGAAAGAGAGAGAGAGAGAGGGAGACCGATCCCTCGAGAGAAAAATGCATAATATATAAGTGACAGACAGACAGACAGACACACCCAACCCACGAGAGGGAAATTAATTATAAATACGATTGAAAAAGGGAGAGAGAATTTAGGGACGAACAAAAAAGGAAAATTATATAAAATAGATGTTGGCGAAAATTATTAAGGATGGGTTTTCTGGCCTCCCTTCTCCCTCATGTTAAGACCCATTAGCTTTGAGAATTTAAGACATTCGCCCAATTTGTTTTGCCATTTGAAGACCTTTTATGCCTTTTAGTTGTCGATAATTTCCTGGCGAACGATAACATGCCTGTAATTTAGGAGGAACCGGGTTTCGGCCTGGGAATTTCTACCGAAAAATGCCTACCAAGTCCCCCTGCAAGCTATATATGTACATTTTTCGATAGAAAAATGTCCCGGGCGAAAGGCCGATTTCTTCTCAGTTACAGACTCGCTATCGATCGCCCAGAAAAAATCGAGACCTGAATGGGATGAAGCGTCATACTATGGCCAAACTAATGGAGCCAAATAATATAATTGCCGTTAAAGGTGAAACATGAAACATACATAGATAAAAGTAAGATATGTAAAGAGAGAGAGAGTGTGTGTGTATGTGTGTTTGTGTGTGTGTAATAATAAACATTGTTCTTTTATTGTTCACTTGCAGTCGTGAGGCAGTATTTCTTAACCTAGGTACAGTACAATGCTTATTCTACCTTAACTACGAGGTCACATGCGACCTTTGGCGACCGTGAGGTGCCAGAGTTCCCATCATAGTACATACGTAGATGCACTAGTGAGAAGTATTTGTAGGCTAACACAAGCTGATAGTTGAGCAGCTTGGGTAGGGAGGGATCACAATACAATCCTCTCCATCGGGATTGCTGAACAGATCTTTAGGAATCTGGGGGACTCGAACCCTCGACCCTTCGGTCAGCACACGACGCCCTAGACCATTCTGTTTGTGTGTGTGTGTGTGTGTGAGAGAGAGTGTGTGGATCTCCGTATATGCGAGAACGAAGAGTTATGAAAAAATACATATACCCCGATAAAAGTAAGAAACAAACAGGCATATAAAATAAATATACGAACGCTCTGCACACTAAAAATATTATGTTTATATTTACAGACAAATAGCACAGGTAAAAGTAGAGGGGTATTTTGGTGTTGGTCTGCTGGATGCAGAGAATTATGATGATAATAATAATTATACTGTATTGATCATGTTTATAATAATAATTTATATAATAATAGTAATAATCATAATAATGATAATAATGATAATATCAATAACAATAATAATGACTATAAAAATAATAATGAAACTAATATAATCATAATAATACAAATACAAATTAATAATAGTAATGGAGATATTTTGTGCGAATGGATGTAATTAATGATAATAAAAATAACGGGGAGTATGTTTTTTTCTGGAGGATTTAGATACTGTTGATAATTGTATTTGTATAATGATAATTTTATTAATAACTATAATAATATACTGAATAATGAAAATGATGTTAGTTTATATAAAAATTTATTATTATTATTATTAGTAGTAATTATTATTATTATTATTATTATTATTATTATTAATATTATTATTAGGGGTTCAACCCCTACGGGGAACCCCTATTGTAATCATTAAACCCACTTATTCATCCAAATTCCTTTTACACGCCGGTTTTGGTTTTGACGCAATAACTCCAGAACCACTTTTTGGATCACGATCAAACTTTCACAAGAGGTGCGTTTTTGTATTGGGCAACTTTTGATATGCTAAACATCCGGCATGGCGGCTAAACAGGTCCGTGGCAGCCGATTTCCTGAAAATGTTTACGCCTAAATACCGTCTCTCCCACTCATAGAAAATGATTGGGCTTTGGCATATGGACTCCACTACTAATGCTCCGCAAATGTTATGGAGAAGGTTTTGCTTTTGCACATGGTTTTTTTCCCGGCAATCTTTAAAAGACCTCGAATTCCACTTAAAATTCCACATCTTGAAAACTACGGCGATGATCAAAGCCACGTTTGCGACGTTGGGTGAGGCTCGCGATTCCGAACGTTTTGATACCAAAAGAATATAAATGGGTGGAATAGTTTGGCCGCAGCATTGAAAACTGTCTATTCTTAAATGACTTTAAAACCGTATTCGCTACCCACACAAAGTTACCGTCTACAGTCTATAGGCTTCCACGCATCCCCCAGTTTTGCTTAATAACATAGTCGATTTATTATTCAGCTTATTATTTTTTCTATATTTAACTCTCTCAAAACAGTTCGAGTCCCTACGAATTCCACCAATTATTTAGCCAACCTACCTATACATACCTACCCTACCAAATAATAATTATAATTCAAATTTATTGTTGGTGAATAGCAGAGTATTGGCTAAGGTTTTTAACAATTCCTCCCTTTGCCAAATGCTTTGTTTAATAACAAAGTTCTAGACCTTCAAAGTTTTGACAATTTTTGGTGTGGTGTGACTTACCTTTCCTCCTCCCTCAAACAGCAAGCAACGTTATCAGGGGTTCAAGTAGTATTGCATGCTTCCATAAAAATGTATATAGTCCGGTTTTTACGCAATAACTCCGGAACTGCTTGTCGGATCAGGACCAAACTTTGACACAAGGTGCATTTTTGTATTGGACAACTTTTGATATGATATCCAAAATGGTGGCCAGACACGCCCGTGGCAGCCTTTCACACCCAACCCATCTCGTCCTATCAAATTTTATGTTGAAGCTCTATTGTAATTGATCCTACTATAGCACTCGGTAGCCTATTCCACATATCTACAACTCTTTTACCAAGCGAATAGAGGCAGATCCCTTACACAGCCAATCTCTTTCTCTCTCGCTCTTGTTTGTTTGCACACCGGTACAAATGAGGCAGATCCCTTACACATGCAACCAAGATGAACATGGGAATCTGCAGAGAGACAAGTGGCCCACAAAAGGCAGATCCCTTTCACATCCAACCCATTTCGTCCATATTACTATCTGATTTTATCTTGAAATTCTCTATTGTTCTTGATCCCACTATAGCACTAGGTAGCCTATTTCACATATCTACGACTCTGTTACGAGAGAGGCAGATGCCTTACACAGCCAATCTCTCTCTCTCTCTTATTTTCACACTTGTACAAATGAGGCAGATCCCTTACATATGCTACCAAGATGAAAATGGGAGTCTGCAGAGAGCCGATTGGCCCACACACGGCAGATCCCTTTCACACCCAACTCATCTCGTTCTATCAAATTTTATGTTGAAGCTCTATTGTTATTGATCCTACTATAGCACTCGGTAGCCTATTCCACATATCTACAACTCTTATACCAAGCGAATAGAGGCAGATCCCTTACACAGCCAATCTCTTTCTCTCTCGCTCTTGTTTGTTTGCACACCGGTGCAAATGAGGCAAATCTCTTACACATGCAACCAAGATGAAAATGGGAGTCTACATAGCCAAGTGGCCCACATAAGGCAGATCCCTTTCACACCCAACCTATCTCATAAACATTACCTGTTATTTACACTACTTACTATACACCCATGTTATCATATACCTGCAACCAAAACACAATTGTAAGAAATAGGAACATAAGAAAATGGGAGTTTGTAGGGAGCCAATGGGCCCACACAAGACAGATCCTCTTCACACCCAACCCATCTCATAAAAACACTCTCTCATTTATCTCCGTCTTCCTTACATTTATGACATCCTAGTCGGTCTCTCTCACAAATGAGAACATAAGAAAACCGGAGTTTTGCAGAGAGCCGATTGGCCCACACATGTCAGATCCCTTTCACACCCAACCCATCCCGCACTCTCTCTCTTTCTCTCATATTTATCGCTATCTTCCTTACATTTACGACATCCTATTCTCTCTTGCCATACTCTCTCTCTCCCTCACAAATGAGAACATAAACAAAATAAGGAAACGGGAGTCTGCAGAGAGCCAATTGACCTACACATGGCAGTTCCCTTTCACACCCAACCCCTCTCGTTCTATCTAATTTCAAGTTGAAGCTCTATTGTTCTTGATCCAATTATAGCACTCGGTAGCCTATTCCACATATCTACAACTCTGTACAAAACAAATAGAGGCAGATCCCTTATACAGCCATTCTCTCCCTATCTCGCTCATGTGTGTTTGCACAATCTGTTCCTTCTGTAGTTTCTCCATGCCCGATAATTTAAATAATCTTTTCATATCTGTGACACAGCTTTTGTATCCAACACAATACCCTGCTTGCAAAACCGCTCGAACCCCAGACAACGTTTCTTGCAACTTTAATTATTATTGTTATTATTAGGGGTTCGATACCTACGGGGAACCCCTATTGTAATCATTAAACCCGGTTTTTTATCCAAATTCTTCTTACGCGCCGGTTTCGACGCAATAACTCCAGAACCGCTTTTTGGATCGGGATCAAACTTTCACTGAAGGTGCGTTTTTGTATTGGGCAACTTTTGATATGCTAAACATCCGGCATGGCGGTCAAACAGGTCCATGGCAGCCGATTTCCCGAAAAACTTGACGCCTAAATACCGTCTCTCCCACTCATAGGAAACGACTGGGCTTTGGCATACGGACTCCACTACTAATGCTCCGCAAATGTTTTAGAGAAGGTTTTGCTTTTGCACGTGGGTTTTTTTTCGGCAATCTTGAAAAAATCTCTAATTCCGCTTAAAATTCCACATCTTGAAAACTGCCCCGATGATCAAAGCCATGTTTGCGTAGTTGGGTGAGGCTCGCGATTCCGAACGTTTTGATACCAAAAGAATATAAATGGGTGGAATAGTTTGGCCGCAGCATTGAAAACTGTCTATTCTTAAATGACTTTAAAACCGCATTCGCTACCCACACAAACTTTACCGTCTACAGTCTATAGGCTTCCACGCATCCCCCAGTTTTGCTTAATAACATAATCACTTTATTATTCAGATCTATAATTTTGTTTTTATTTAACTCTCTCAAAACAGTTCGAGTTCCTACGAATTCCACCAATTATTTAGCCAACCTACCTATACATACCTACCCTACCAAATAATAATGATAATTCAAATTTATTTTTGGTGAATAACAGAGTATTGGCTAAGGTTTTTAACAATTCCTCCCTTTGCCAAATGCTTAGTTTAATAACAATGATATGGACCTTTAAAGTTTTGGCAATTGCCCGTGTGACTCGTATTTTAACCCTCCTAAGTGTTACCACAAAATACCGCTAGATCCTTTCTCAAAAGTCGCTAGCATGTTGCTACATAGCCAAACAATGTTAGAATAATGCTGCAATTTCTAAAGAGTTTTGGTTTGTTTGTTTTGCAAATTTTACAATGTAGTATGACTAGAATGTCTGAAATTTTCAAATTATCCCTATTAAATGTCTCTAGATATAAAAGAAATGGCTGCTGGATTGAAGTAAATAGCTCTACATTTAGCGGTAATATGTAGCTTTACAACTGGCAACACTGCAACCACCACCTCCCTCCCACCCTCCCAGTATTTCTCCACAAAATACCGCTAGATCCTTTCTCAAAAGTCGCTAGCATGTTGCTCTATAGTCAAACAATGTTAGAATAATTTTTTTTTTTTTTAAGAGACAATGAACGGAGGAAGGAAAAACACAGATAAAACAAAAAGGTCCATGTGCCTAAAGGCATCCTCCATTCATAAAATGTTTGTAACAACTGGATTTAAACATTTGTAGATTGTAAGTTTGTGGAAAGCAATTCGAGGGAAGTGAATTCCAAAGAGTAGTAGCTCTGGGGATAAATGAATTCTGATAAGCAGAAGTTCTGCATTGTGGAGGAGAAAGTGTAAATTCATGGGTGCTCTCAGCTGCCCTAGTTCTACGGGGAAAGATGTGGAGAGGCGGCACAATTGAAGCAAGTTCCTCGGAACAATTGCTGTGAAAATATCTGTAGAATAATGCAAGGGATGCAACGTTTCTTCGTATGGATAATGTAGGAAGGTCCTGTGTGATTGCAGGGTTATTGATTATTCTAATAGCTTTATTTTGAATTTTGTCCAACTGCCTCAATGCAACCACTCCACTTCCACCCCCCAGAGGTGAACAGTAATCCATCTGAGAACGCACATGACTTTTATATATCACGGCCAACTGCTCGTCAGTGAAGAATTCTCGAACTCTGTACAGGAGTCCCAGTTTTTTAGAGGCATTCTTAGCAATGCTTCTAACATAATGTGTCCAGCTCAAGTTAGTAGTTAATGTTACACCGAGAATGTCAATACTAGGGGAAGTGGGAATATTTAAATCATTAAAAAATATATGGGAGTCAGTGAGATTCTGTCGGTTAGAAAATTGAATGTACTTTGTTTTCTGTGCATTAAAGGAAACTAGATTCTTTTGTCCCCATCCATCAATTCTAGAAAGGTCCTGGTTCAGAGAAATTGCAGTGTTTATTTTTGAATTTATAAGATCGGGTTGGGTGAAAGAATTGATAAATGTGAAGGAACTGTGGAGTGTTGAGTCATCTGCGTAGGAATGTATTGGATTATGAGTGGTAGATATGAGATCATTGATATGAATGAGGAACAGAATTGGGGCCAAAACTGATCCCTGGGGAACACCAGCATTTATTGAGTGAAATTGAGAATAAAGGCCATCTACCATTACACATATTTTTCTGTTATGAAGATAAGAAGAAATTAGTGGAACTAATGATGCAAGGCCGTAGTGTGACATCTTCGACAATAAGGATTGATGCCAGACTCTATCAAATGCCTTTGATATATCCAGTGCTATTGTATGTGTTTCACCATGTTGGTCTGTAGCTTGGTTGATTTGATGCGTAAGAAGGCAAAGCATGTCTGCAGTTGATCGACATCGTCTAAAACCATATTGCCTATCACTGATTAATTTATTATTCTCAAGATGCTTAATTATGTGATTATTTAATATAATTTCAAAGACTTTACCAAGAGTGGAAGTTATAGCTATTGGTCTGTAGTTTGATGGATCTGAAGAGGCACCTTTTTTAGGAACTGGATGGATGTTTGCTTCTTTCCAGGGTACTGGGAAGCATGAGGTATGAGTACACAGACGGAAAAAATTTGCCAATACAGGAGCGACCACCAAGGAGCAATTCTTAAGTACTATTGGAGGAATTTCATCTGGACCAGGAGCCTTATCTACCGAGAGATTCTGCAAAATAGTTTTGACATGTCTGGTGTGGATCTTAAGTGAGGGAATTTCAGGCGAATTAAAATTAAGTACAGGGACATCTTGATTTATTTCATCTAAGGTTGAGTTGGTGGAGAAAATATCCGCAAGAAGGTTAGCTTTACCTCGTGGGTCACTTACAAGATTGCCAGTCGGAGATTTTAATGGTGGAATGGATGAAGCAGTAGTGAAGTTGGATTTAAATGAGTTAAGAGTAGACCAAAATATTTTGTTATCATTTGGATTATTTAGAAGTTTATTTGCCTGCTTGTGGAGAAAGTTTGATTTAGTTAGGTTTAATACAGTTTTGGCATGATTTCTGATGTTTCTAAAGTAATTAAAGGCTTCATGTGTTTTTATCTTGTGTATGCATTGTAGGCTATTGCTTTTTGTTCAGTTACTCTAGCACAATTATGGTCAAACCATTTAGGTGAATTAGATCTTTTACTGTACTTTTGATGAGGAATAAAAGTTTCCATTCCAATTTTTACAAAATTTTGTATGTGGGCTCAAGGTGGAGTGTGCATCATTAGAAAAGAAAGAGGTCCAGGGAATATCAATAAAGAAACCTTGAAGACCCTCCCAGTCTGCCCTATCGTAATGCCATTTAGTCACCAAAACAGGTTCAGAGTGGGAAGGTGTGGTAGGTGATAGACAGGTGGCCTGTATCAGACAGTGATCAGAAGATCCAAGCGGGGACCTCACTGTAACATCATAATTTTCTGAATTGGTTGTTAAAAATAAGTCCAGTAGGTGGGAATTATGATTAGGATTATCTGGTACACGGGTGGGTTGGTTGACTAGTTGAGTGAGATTAAATGAGTCTGCAAATAGCTCACATTCAAGACCAGCATCATCAGTCCTGGCTGAATGAGTGAGCCATTCAACATTATGGACATTAAAATCACCCAACACAGTGATTTCAGAAGAAGCATTTAAGTTGAGGACACTGAGTTGTGAGGACAGAGAATCAAAAAGACTTTGCTCTGGAGGAGTATTTGGGGAACAGTAGATGCAACATATGTATTTAAATTTACCAGCAGAAATTAATTTGTATATAGAATAATAAAAATAGGGACAATTGAAACCAGTAACCTCCTCCAGGGCAATTTCAGATTTTGCGAAGCAACATACACCTCCTTTAGGTCTGAAATTTTGGAGCAGTTGATAACCTGGAAAATTAAATCTAGACGTGTCAGATGTGGATGTTACTTGAGTCTCTGTCAAAAAAAGGAAAGTAGGGGATTCTGCTTGAAGAAATTGGTGTACAGAATTGATGTTAGAGTGAAGTCCCCTTATATTGCTAAAGAAAAAGCTGCACCGACGAGCAGCTTTGGGACGTTGCAATGCTCTTGACACAGTCGCATGATGACGACCGGGAGGGCCCTGTGTCAATGACCCAACCCTGCCGGGGGTGGATATCCGAGGGACCACCAGGTTTGCTCTTAACAATTGTACTGCCATGTTTATTGGGTAAGGTGTATGGTGTTACATGTATGATATGTAGTGGGAAGAGTAGTGTTTTATGGATAGAGGATAGCAATGTAGGGCAATGTCGTAAAGTTGGATGTGTATGTTATATAAAGAGGGTTTTCCTGATACCCCTGATGTGTGAGGCAGAAAGATATGTATCCAGCTACCAAGGCCTGGGAGAGAAAATGGAATTCAGGCTATTCCCTGAGTCTCCCGAAACCTTGGCGGTAGTACTTCCCTGGGCGGGGCTGCCTACCCCTACTACCTACAAATGCTGCAATTTCTAAAGAGTTTTGGTTTGTTTGTTTTGCAAATTTTACAATGTAGTATGACTAGAATGTCTGAAATTTTCAAATTATCCCTAGTAAATGTCTCTAGATATAAAAGAAATGGCTGCTAGATTGAAGTAAATAGCTCTACATTTAGCGGTAATATGTAGCGATACAACTGGCAACACTGCCTAACCCTTCCTTCCTACCTCCCTCCTCCCTCATATCTAGCAAATGTATCAACAACCACTCTAGTGAACTTTCGGTATTTAGTTTATTCAGCTTAATACTATTTATCTACATAAAATAGAAACCTATCACGATTTTTGTCTAATACAACCATAGACAGTGCTATTACGTATTATTTGAACATGATGTCGAATTTAGCAGTTGCTGTTTACCTTGAACAGTAATGACAGAACCGAAAGCATCTCTTGCCGTGTAGTACTCAAAGAAAGCAGGGTTACTTAAGCCGGCCCATACCGAACTGTTACCAAGTCAGAGATTCAGAGGTAACTTTCACAATGCATTATAACCCTAGACAGACACCAATATACCACTAAATCACACAAATATCACTACAAAAAAGATAGGAAAATATTATATTAATGTCCTAGGTATTTGAAATTATGCAAATGACTCAATGAGTAAAATCCATTATGATATAATGATAATGGGATTGATTAGTATCTGGCAACAGTGTTGCACTATAATTTTCTGAACGTATGCGAACTTCGGAGTATTTATCCCATTAATATACACATCTATCACTATTTAAATTTAATACAACCATACACAGTGCTATTACATATTATTTGAACATAATATAGGATGCTCTTTCCTTTAAACCATTTTCTATATCTTGTCACGAAAAATATAGGCCTAGCCTAGGCAGTGCTACCGGTAGGTACGAATTTATCAGTTCGAATTTTGATTGAGAGTGGGATTAGGCCTAGGCCTAGCCTAGGGCTTAACATGGGACACTGTTTGGGGGTTGGGAATAGGCTCAGGCTGCTTTAGGACTAATTAGGTAAAAATAGTCAAATCGAGACAATTGCACAGCCAACATAGCCTAGGCCTATTAAGCAAATATTTTACCAATCTACAATAGGCCTAGTCTATTCGCTGTAAGTAGGCAAGAAATCATGACCTAGGCTATAACCTCTGTAACTAAAAAACAACTAGGCCTAGAGTGATCAAGCTAATATGTCTACCATTTGGGAAGAGTCAGTCAAGGAATAGCCTAGATGTAGAAATGTGCAGCCAATTTGCTCTAGCCCTATTTGAGATACAGAGGTTAGAGGTCATTGTTGAGGCCACCCCCCCTCTCATGACATATTGTTATCATCTTATATATTGCCAGCAGGGGGCAAATAACCGAAAAAAATTGCCGTCAAAATAGACGCGAACTTAACCACGGCGATCGACACATGTAAACATGGCGGTGGCGGGAGAGGTGTCGGACGTTTGCAATAAAGTTCCTGTCTATTTTGAATGCCATTGGATACAATAATATGTTGAGGTGGGCTTTGCCCCCCCCCCCTCCCCCCCCCCCCATGACATATTTTCACCATCATATATATTGCCAGCATGGGGCAAATAACCAAAAAAATTGCCGTCAAAATAGACACCTTTATGAATAGGTTAGCCTTTAGGCTAGGCCTATCGGCAAGAGTTGCGTTATCGGGCGTATCACCCGACCAGGTATAGGCTATCCTAGTGTTTACTAATTTATAGGCTACCCCTTTGAAAGGACATTAGCCGGGTGTATCGCCAGCCTTGTTTACACTACGCGTACGCGTAGTGGCGTCGGACGCTTGCCATCCTTTTCCTGTCTATTTAGAATGCCTTTGGATACAATAATATGTTGAGGTTGGGTTTTGCCCCCCTTCACCCCCCCCCCCCCCCCATGACATATTGTCATCATCATATATATTTCTAGCAGGGGGCAAATAACCAAAATAAATCGCCGTCAAAATAGACGTGAACTTAACAACGGCGATCGACAAATGTAAACATGACGGAGGCGGCGGACGTCTGCAATCATGTTCCCGTCTATTTTGAATGCCAATGGATACAATAATATGTTGAGGGGTGGCTTTGCCACCCCTCACCCTCCTATGTCATGTCATCGTCATATTGCCAGCAGGGGGCAAATAACCAAAAAAATCACCGTCAAAATAGACGCGAACTTAACAACGGCGATCGACAAATGTAAACATGACGACCGTACACTCGGAAACTACATCCATCCCCATTAGCCTAACCTAACAACCTTACCTAACCTATCCTAGTATTATGGGTGGAGGCTGCCGCCCCCTAGACCCAGTACGTTGGATACAAAACTAACCCTCACATAACACCTAGTATATGTCCCTAGTTCCCAGTACGTGGGATACCAAGCTAACCCTCATGTAACACCTAGTTGTTGTTGTTGTTGTTGTTGTTGTTCCCTAAGCTGCCTTCCGAGTCCCTGAGGAAGGCCATGGCCACGATCGGGCTTTCCCACAGAGCTCTCATTGAGTGTAGATTGTGTTGTTGGCGTAAGTCGTTGTGTGAAATGCAGTCTTCTATGATGTGTTTAATGGTATGGGGTGCTGTGTTACATCCCGGGCAGGCGTCGACAACGGAGTTATCCAGTCTCTTCTGATAGCTCAGGAGAGCTGGATGGTACACCTAGTATATGTCCCTAGTACCTAGTATTTGGGATACAATACTAACCCTTACATAACACCTAGTATATGTCCCTAGTACCCAGTACGTGGGATACAAAACTAACCTTCACCTAGCATATGTCCCTCACTCAGTACACCTTTCACCCTCACTACCGTTCATGAGTCCTCATACATCTTCATTATCACACGCACCAGCCACTCCTCTACGCCAAATTTTCTCCTAGCCTACTGCACAACTTCTTACTTTCCGTAGAGACGTGATTTTCCGGTCCCGTCGCAAGACCACCGTCTCAACCGAGCCGTCGCAAGATCATCACAGGACTGGAAAAACAACACAGGCTTGCTCCAAGCCAGCGCACATCTTACAAATATATAGGCTACGCTATACAACTTCCATTTCATCGGAATAATATTCACCGCCAATTTAATTATCATAAGGATTATATAAATGCAATTCTGATATGAAAAAAACAATCGGTAAATAGCATAGCCTAGGCCTAGTCAAAGCTGGGGTTTATTGTTGTTTCGTGGACAAAATCTAACCAAGCGTACTGTCCCACATTAATTTATTATCAACAATTGGATATACGTTACTGTGGGCTCTTATTACTCTACTTCCTAATAATAGGCAAGTAAATTATAAGATAATGTTTGGATAAACAAATATACCGAAATAAATTAGAATGAAGAAACAGTAAGTTGAGCGAGATGTTTCAGCTTGCCGTCAACCCAGCGCCGGAGCTCTCTTGCCGTCGCAAGAGAATATTGGTGTCTCGCTTGCTAAAGGTGGGCTTGCGACGGGACCAGAAAAACAGTTTTTCGGGTAGATCTTGCGACGGTGGTCTTGAGACGGGACCGGAAAAACACCTCTTAGATATCTTTCCTGCAGCTGCCTGACTATGAAGTTATCATACCTTCAAAGACTCTCTCACACTCACAGACCTTCATGACTTGGCCAAGCATTTTCAGGCCTCTTATAGCAGTTGCAAGGGGAGCCTAACTCTGAAATCACTAGATAGTGCCTCCAGAACCATAAACAAGAGGAGAGGGCTTAATTAACACACTTCCCTGTTGGACTCCGACGCGAACTGAAAACTCATCACTCAGTACCCTCACGTAACACCTAGTATATGTCCCTAGTACCCAGTACCCAGTACTTCTCTGGCCACCTTATCAAAGGCCTTCTCCCGGTCTGCAACACAACATAAGATCCCTATCTTTTAAGTACATACAGTATCTTTCCCTTATCATACCTTCTAAGACTCTCTCACAGACCTTCATGACTTAGTCAAGCATTTTCAGGACCCTTATAGCAGTTCCCAGGGGAGCCCAACTCTGAAATCACAAGATAGTGCCTCCAGAACCATAACAAAAAAAGAGGAAAAGGCTTCATTAACACAGAGCCCTGGTGGACTCCGACGTGAACTGAAAACTCATCACTCAGTACCGGTGCATCTTTCACCCTCACTGCCGTTTGTGAGTCCTCATACATCTTCATTATCACACAAATACCTTCATGACTTGGATTGTGCCGTGTCCTAGCATGAAACCAAACTGCATATCGTCAATATCATACCTTCAAAGACTTTCTCACAGACCTTCATGACTTGATCAAGTATTTTCAGGCCCCTATAATTTTCCCTATCCAATGAGTCCCCTTTGCTCGTATACAGTATATAATGTACTTTTGTGCCATTCATCAGAGATTACTTCCTCTCTGATGATGAAGTTAATTAGCTCATTGAACACACCTACTCCTTTCTCACCTGAGGCCTTAATCATCTCAGCTAGAATGCCAGAGCATCCTGCAGCTTTTCTGTCCTTCATTAAGTTATTGCACTGCTTACAAAAGCTGGCAAAATCACAGGGAGGGGGGAGTATTGGTTTTTCGTTGCTAAGCTGCTCTATTCCATTCAAATTCCATGTTGAATAATCTTTCGTAGTGTACAGTATTTTCCAAGAATCTATAATTTCTTTGTCAGCGGAAACAATTGTTCAAGTATATATTTTCCCTGTGAAACCAATTTAACTTCATAATGACAATTATATATATAAAGAAAAAACAATATATTTTACATAATTTATTGCATATCTTACATATTTAAAAAGATATTTATTAAAATAGTTTAACCAGACCACTGAGTTCCCCAAAAAAACTCTTATAGGGCTGGCCTGAAGGATTAGATCAAGATGGACAACCAATCAAGATATGATAGGTAGGGAAGGGCAAAAGGTGAACAAATCTAGGAAGGTGAAGATACGCGGACATTTCTCACCATTTCACCAATTCAGCTGCACCAGAGGTCCTCTTATAGGGTAGGGCCGAAGGGTGAGTCAAGAACTGCTACACTGCAGCACCGATTAAGAAGTGATCAAGGGCGAAGAATGAGAAATCAGGAGCGCGTTCAGTCTACCCAAACACGCAAACGGGATAGCTCTACTGAACGTGATCGCCTCTGATTCGACGAATCACGTTTGTGATTGTTTGCAATCAGACGGCGATCACGCTAACACTCCCTGGAGGTGACTAGCGAAGCTATCATAACAGTAGGCCTAAATCTCTCCTCTACATTATATTATCATAATTAAGCTTAATTAGCCTCCCTCCATGTTATTTATGTGTCGCAATCTCAATTATAAGGTGGCACACCTATAAAAATCATAGTTATTGGGACCATGTTGCTATATATAACATAAAACAAGCAGCTTGGAGCGCAAGTCTCACAGCTACTTCGTCAGGCCTTCAGTGCGGCAAGCGTAGCCTAGTTGGTAACGACTTCGCTTTTAAATCCGTAAGCCTACTCGCAAGGGTTCGAGGCTCGATGAGCTAATGTTTGTTTTTGTTTTTGCAGTTATTATTTAATTTGTATCGTTATATATTGGTAATGTTACTATGCCAATGATATATTGTAATGGGTTATAACTTGCTGTACAGGTTTGTGAGTGTTTGTCTATATTCTTGATTGATTATTATGTTTTTTTATGTGGTTTGTATTTCATTGTTATAGTTATATATCGGTAATGTTACAGTTGTTACTGTGCCAATTGAATGATAGCCTATATTTTAACGGGTTATAAGCCTAGCTTGATGTACAGGTTTGTCGGCGCTTGTCTATTATTGATCGATTACTCTATTTACATTTCTTAAAAACAATTTCTGAGGCATAATTGCATCGAAGTATGATAGGTCAGTTAAGCTATGTTTAGTAAGGTAGCCTATCCACGCTATAGTTAAATATGCAAGGTAATCTAATGGTTAAAAAATAATATTTATGAACCTTCCATAAATATAGGGTTGCAAATAGCCTATAGGCCTATATACACATAGATCGTCAGAAAAAGAAAGTATGCCTATACATACATTGCCAGGAAGAGATAATATAGCCTATATAGGCTACTATTTAATTCAGCCTGGCTACATAGCCAATATATATAAACTATAGGCCTATAGTTTTGCATATTCATAGTCCTACATCGCCAGGAAAAGAACATCTACTTTTTATTTCCCCAATAGACTAACGGAGAATTGTTTGAAAATTACACGGGGAAGAAAGAGCTACCTTTGCCAGATAAGGACCGTAATAACTTTGTCAACATTTCTTAATAAGATTATAAGATATAATAGCCTGATGGTAGCCTAGCCTACCGTCTGTCTTGAGCTTGAACAAGGCTGCTGACTGTAGCTGACAGTGTGACTACCTTAGCCAATAGTCTATATTGATGGATAATATCCAATATTAAAATGTATTGATTTGACAAAACCATTTGACTTTGATTGAAATTAATAGACCGAAGAAGCACTGTAACAGGCCTAAACCCTTCGCAGACATCGCCAAAAAGATTTGAATTTCGTGCTCATAGCCACTGACCAATCAGCGACGAGAATCAATGTTTGGCTATCAATGTCGTTCAGTCTGCGCGATCATAAACAGGATTGCTCAAACAGAAACAGGATTGCCTGATAGGGTAGACTGAACGCGCTCCAGGTCTAAGGAAGAAATAAATCACACAGAGATACACCCATAATACACCACTGAGGGGAATTGAGTCAGCTTGACCGCACCAGCGACCATAGACACAAATAAAGTCAGGAGCCAATAAACTAGCCAGGCCAGGGTGGCATAATATGATATAGGCCGTCCGGAAGACAACCGAATTAGACAGAATAAGAATAGAAGGGGAAAACATACAAAAAGGGGCATTCAAATTCCAATGGAAATTCACTATGATAACTGTAATATGTGGGAATAACTTTCACCTTCATATTTCCTCATCTCTTAGCATAAACATGATCAATTAGGGTGCCATTTTCAGTTGTTGGTTGTGTTACATGTTGAGAGTATCCACGCTTTTCCATTAAATTTGCAATAGAAGAGTTAGTTTGGATGTGTTCACAATGCAACCAATTGAGTATTTGTCTAGTTCATTTAGCAAATTACTTAAATTTACTCTAAAATAATTAAGTCCATATGAAATAGGTCTGTATATAGGGACAGGTTTGTCCTATAGAAAAGTATAGCCAACACTGTTCTCTACCCACTAAAAGCTGAACCAGTGGAAGGTATTACCCATGTTTGCATACCTTCCCTCAATTTCAGTCAGGCTATAATTATTTGGATGATAATTTGAACTCAAATTGACCTATCTCAGAATAGTAGTATGGGAATTTCATTCTTTTCCTTATTGTGAAGGTAATCATTATTCTATAAAAACACTTACCCTAATAATACATGTACAAGGTTGTTCTCTATATTTTAAGATTATACTCTTTATATAAAAGCCTTGCATGGCTGCATGATAAATGTTTTTCTTTGATTCACTCTTCTTGACTTTTTCTATATTGCAGGCCATGCTTTTGTTCCTCCTAATTCCTTTTCTATTATTTCCACTCCTCAAGTGAGGTACTGTAGAGGTGATTCTCTTGGTCCCATCTGTAGAGGTATTGTAAATGGTAGCCAGACAAGCCCGTGGCAGCCTTTCACACCCAACCCATCTTGTCCTATCTAATTTTATGTTGAACTCTATTGTTCTTGATCCCACTACAGGACTTGGTAGCCTATTCCACATAGGCTACCTATGCTAAGGCAGCCTCCCAGAAGCTGGGTATGCTCAACCGCCTTATGGGGTTCTTTTCCCCTGCACAGCTTCTTGCTCTGTACAGGGGCATAGTGCGCCCTTGTATTGAGTATTGTTCACATGTGTGGGGAGGTTCCTCTCACACCGCTCTCCTAGACAAAGTTGAAAGGAAGGCCTTTCGTATCATTAACTCCCGTCCACTCACCAACTCTCTGCAATCTCTCTCTCTCCGCCGCAATGTTGCATCTCTCTCGCTATTCTATCGCTACTATAATAATCAGTGTTCCTCAGAGCTATCCCAGTGCATACCACCTCCTTTACGTAGGGCACGTGGTACCCGTCTTGCAACTCAATCCCACCCCTACTCTGTGCAACTCTCCAACCCAAGAGTGAAACGTTACTCTCAAACTTTCTTCTACTCAACATCTGAGCTCTGGAACTCTCTCCCAGAATCAGTCTTTCCCTCTTCCTATGACTTAAATTGCTTCAAACTCTGTGTGTCCAGGCATTTTGGCTCGAACGTCCCTTGATTTTGGCCCTGTCACTCTTTCAACTATGGGGGAGGCACTCGCTGTAGGCAGTTATGCCTTTTGCCTCCCTCAATCACATAGAAAAAACACAAAAAAAAACAAAAAAAAATCTATATCTCTGTTACTAAACGAATAGAGGCAGATCCCTTACACACCCAGTTTCTCTGTCGCTCGTTTGCTTGCACATCGGTACAAATGAAGCAGATCCCTTAAACATGCAACTAAGATGAACATGGGAATCTGCAGACAAGTGGCCCACAAAAGGCAGATCCCTTTCACATCCAACCCATTTTGTCCATATGTCTATCTGATTTATCTTGAAATTCTTTATTGTTCTTGATCCCACTATAGCACTAGGTAGCCTATTTCACATATCTACGACTCTGTTACGAGAGAGGCAGATCCCTTACACAGCCAATCTCTCTCTCTCTCTCTCTCTTATTTGCACACTGGTACAAATGAGCCAGATCCCTTACACATGCTACCAAGATGAAAATGGGAGTCTGCAGAGAGCCGATTGGCCACACGGCAGATCCCTTTCACACCCAACCCATCTCGTCCTATCAAATTTTATGTTGAAGCTCTATTGTTATTGATCCCACTATAGCACTTGGTAGCCTATTCCACATACAGTATCTACAACTCTTTTACCAAGCGAATAGAGGCAGATCCTTTGCACAGCCAATCTCTTTCTCTCTCACTCTTGTTTGTTTTGCACACCGGTACAAATGAGGCAGATCCCTCACACATGCAACCAAGATGAAAATGGGAGTCTGCAGAGAGCCAAGTGGCCCACATAAGGCATATCCCTTTCACACCCAACCCATCTCATAAACGTTACCTGTTATTTACACTACTTACTATACACCCATGTTATCATATGCCTGCAACCAAAACACAATTGTAAGAAATAGGAACATAGGAAAATGGGTCTGTAGAGAGCCACAAGACAGATCCTTTTCACACCCAACCCATCTCATAACAACTCTCTCTCATTTATCTCTGTCTTCCTTACATTTATGACATCCTAGTCTCTCTCTCTCTCTCTCACAAATGAGAACATAAGAAAACCGGAGTCTGCAGAGAGCCGATTGGCCCACACATGTCAGATCCCCTTCACACCCAACCCATCCCGCGCTCTCTCTCTCTCTCTCATATTTATCGCTATCTTCCTTACGTTTATGACATCCTATTCTCTCTTGCCATACTCTCTCTCTCACAAATGAGAACATAAACAAAATAAGAAAACGGGAGTCTGCAGAGAGCCGATTGACCTACACATGGCAGATCCCTTTCACACCCAACCAATCTCGTTCTATCTAATTTCAGGTTGAAGCTCTATTGTTCTTGATCCCATTATAGCACTCGGTAGCCTATTCCACATATCTACAACTCTGTTACTAAACGAATAGAGGCAGATCCCTTATACAGGCAATCTCTCCCTCTCTCGTTCTTGTTTGTTTGCACAATCTGTTCCTTCTGTAGTTTCTCCATGCCCGATAAGTTAAATGATCTTTTGATATCTGTGACACAACTTTTGTATCCAACACAATACCCTGCTTGCAAAACCCCTCGATCCCCGGACAACGTTGCTTGCAACTTTAATTTTTATTATTATTATTATTACAACTTCCTACCTAAAACAAATTCCTGGACCACATATAATGCCAATTAATTGTTTCCTTTATTACCAGCCCAATTCCAAATACTTTCCCTTGCACTTTTATAAATAATGAGCATAATTCCGACTGCATATACTGTAAATTGCGTGAGGGGAGATGGGTCGTTTTTGTTTCCTCATTTATATGTATTTTTATTATTATTTAGTTTCCTCCCTAGATCTCCATCAAACTTAAAAAAAACACCCCCCAAGACCCTCGTTGAAGATAAATTTGTACATTTTTTATAGAAAAATGTCCATGTCGATGGCCGGTTCCACTTAAACTACAGGCTTGCTATCGATTTCCAGGAAAAAATCGACACCTAAATGACACGAACAGTCTTAATATTGACAAAGAAATGGGGCGAAAGGTCTTAGCATCGCCAAAGTAATGGGCCGAACGTATTACAATCTGAAAACTAATGGGGCCAAACATGAAGGAGAAGGGTGGCCAGAAAAGCGAACCATCCCCTCTTAAGCTGCATTTGGAATTCAAGATTACTAAAGCGAACAAAGACTTCGTAGCAGTATGCGTTTAAGGGGAGATAGGTCGTTTTTCTGGTCCCCCTTCTTCCTCATGTGTAGCCCCATTAGTTTTCAGATTTTATGACGTTCGGCCCATTAGTTAGGCGATTTTAAGACAGTTCGCCCTATTTCTTTTTCAACATTAACACTTTTCGTGTCATTTAGGTGTCGATTTTTTCCTGGCGAGCGATAGCGAGCCTGTAATTTAAGAGAAACCGGTTTTCGGCCGGGACATTTTTCTATCGCTAAATGTACAAATTTATCTTGAAGGAGGGTCTTGTTTTGTTTATATATTTTGTTTAAGCTTGATGGAGGTCTAGGGAGGAAACTAAATACATTATAAAAAGATGTATAAATGAGCAAATAAAAACGCCTATCATCCCTTAAACGAATGTTCTTAAATGTTTATCCTGTTTGTTACCATTAAAAAAATCAATATAACTTCAGATTCTGAGATTCTGAGTTCGAATCTTATAGCTATCAACCAGTGCCACCTCAACCAATACGGTTAGGTTAGCTTAGGATAAGGGGGCTGGGCGTATTTATTTCCTTATTCATATATCTATAATCTATATATTATTATTGTTTAGATTTGTTCCCTATTCCCCCCTTCAAGATAATGTTTCGGTAGAACAACGTCTCGGCCGAAGGCCGGTTCCTCCTAAATTGCATGCTCGCTATTGCTCTTCAAGAATCGACACCTATATGGCACGAAAAGTCATAATATTGACAATGAAAGGGGGCGAAAAGTCTTAAAATCGCCAAAATAATGGGCCGAACGTCTTACAATCTGAAAACTAATGAGGTTAAACATTAGGGAGAAGGGGGTCCAGAAAAATAAACCATCTCCCCTTAAGTTAGGTTAGGTTTGGTTAGGTTAAGTTAGGTTTATCATTTGGGCACTGGTTTGGTTGGCCCTTGTTACGTCCTGGGATATATAAACACTGGGCTCTTTCTATTGGACTAGGTATGCGGCAACAAGCAACAACGGAAAACGCTAGATCCAACCCTTATCTATAAACCCAGGCAACAAACCACCCTAAACCGTCAAGAGTCCTGCCTGGACAACGAGGTATCCTATGACTCGGTTACAGGGTGCACGCACTATAGACTGCTGATAGTCAAGCAGGCTATATAAAAGATCACACAATTAAGTTGACTTAAAGCTTCAAGGAAAAGATAGATAACGGAATTAAATTGCAGAAACAATTTAATAACAAACTAGAAGAAAGTACATTTAACGTTACGTTAATTAATACAACTAATCACCCCTGCGTGAAAGAAGGTGAAAGCAAACAGTCCTCAAAACATCGTACAGGTAGACAAGATGCGGGTTTCTAAACTGCATGCGGCTACTGTAGGATCTGATGCTTAACAAAGAAAGTACGTTACGGATTTAGAGAACTCTTAACTCATAAGCAGGAATAAATACTAGTGATAGGACATACAGTGTATAATGGCATAGCTATAATTAAATAAAGGCAGCAACTCGCAACATAACCACATACAGGTGTGCTTCTCACTCTTAGTCAGGCAAGCCTGCTCGGACAGAGTCTCTAAGCCACACCCTGACTCACAATGCTCACAACAACGGTAAACTGTGGCACAATAACAAGCATACAGAGATAATAAACCCCTAGCTGTTAATCTGCCAGGTGGCAGAGGTCTAGCCGGAAGGATATAGGCTTCGGATACCCGGGCTGAGCCACCTGCTCTAGCCTAGGGTCGTTCCCAGGTCTGTGCGCCAAATTACTCTAATTGAAAGGGTGCTCTCTTGAGAGACTCAGATCGCAAGTATCTGACTCTCTCCTGGCGACCCTAAAACAAAAGCAAGACGTGCTAGCGCAGTGCTGAGTGGACTAGGCAATGGCCCTCACACAACACAACGCTAGACACACAGGGACACAGGCAAGAAAATGCCCCCAGACTCCCACGGGTATCCTAGTAAAGTCGTGCGGGTCCACGGGACTCGCACCAGCAGACTTTACCTAAAGGATCGCAAAAAGCCTCCTCTCCGGTCTAGCCCCTGCTAACCTGACACAAGAACACACTAGCAAGCATGAAACCACCAAATATGAGACAACAAAAAAGCTTCCTAGGTCTCATTAACAATTACATCCCTGCATAAGGCCCAAAATCCTATCTAGTTATCTGAGAGCTCGTCGTTAATACAATAATAGATATAAGGTCTATCAAGGGGATGGGATAATTAAATAGATTGGTGAAGTAGTGGAAAGAAGGTATACAAAGTAAGAGAGAACGTTTCTAAGTGGGGTTGAGAGGGATAGATATCAAGGGGGTCCGAAGGGTACGACAATGAGGTGAGCTCTGAGTCTTGAATCTGTCTGGACCCCCCCCCCCCCTAGGCATGCAGAATTCATCCCAGGCTTGGCAACACTCAACACAGTTGCCTGGTCAAAATCCTCTACCCCGTGGTGCGTGAGTCGAAACTAAGCCTAACGTTGCAATCAAATGCATGTGGCAGCGCTTCAGGCTCGTCCCAAGCTGGTCTCTCCGCGCGAAGCAACGTCCCAAGCCGGTCTCTCTCTCCCGCTCGTCTCTTCCCGCTCTCACTAGACTTACATCTTATATATTATAATAAAACAATCAACTATCGAGAATAAAATATACTAAGATGCGTTGGTTAAGAATAAGGGCAGCTTCAAGCTGTGAAACAACATAAGAATATCCCAGACATTAGTTACATTGTCGTAGGATATATACTAAGGGAAAGCCTGCCGGCCGGCTACCACCAGCCGGTTTCTAAACGGCTGGGCAGCCGACATGCGCGCATGCCCGCACGTGGTTACTATGCAGAAGCGTCACACCCTAAAATGCTTTTGCACTGGTTGAGATATCCGGGTACCTAGGTATAAACGTGTGCATGATATTCTTGGCTATAACACACACACACACACACACACACACACACACACACACACACATAAACACACTTACACACAAACACACACATTATCTCTCTCTCTCTCTCACACACACATACACACACACACACTCATCTTTTGCAATGTGTATAACCGTATTGTGAAAAGAAATGTATGAAGTCCAGTACCTGCCTGACCTTTGCTGAGTGAGTACCTGTCCCTAGTGACTCCCAGTGAATTATCTTTGCCCATAGTGTGGTGATAGTGTTAACGCTTTCTTAAAATGGCTGGTGTTGACGAGATTGCTACCTCCTCTCATATTCTCCAGCTTTGTCTTGCTTTGCAAGAAAGGCTGGATAATGTGGAGAGAGAGGTGCAGTCTCTCAAAGACGAGAATTTGGCCTTAAAGCTGACTTTGGCTGACAAAAAAAGTGAGGATAGTGCTGTTAGGGATCGTGATGCTCCCTGGACAGTTGTTCCAACAAGTGCAACAACCTGCAAATTTCTACGGCGGCCAGTTGCCCTCAGCAACATCACCTTGGATGACGAATGTGATGGTGAGGCTGCTAGTGCTTCCTTCGGCGAGGAAACCAGGAGAAAGGTAAGTAAGTTGCCTCCAAGCACAGGGAATGCAGTGACTGCTGCCCCCCCAGGAGTACCTTCAACTGCTGCCCCAGGAGTTCCTGCCGCTGCCACAGCTGCTACCAAGTCATCGACAAGGAGAGGCAAGTCCTTCTCAATTGTTGGGGACTCCATGGTCAGACACTTAGCTAGGTCCACCTGTACTGATATTAGGAAGCTTGTCTGTCTGCCTGGTGCCGGGGTTGGGAAGGTGTTAGAGGAAATTGATTACATCATGAAAGATATTGGAGATAGCCCCATTATCTGTCTCAGTACAGGGAGCAATGATGTTGGTAAAGGTAGGACGGAAGTACTGCTTCGGCAGTACAGGGAGGTGTTAGATAAAGTTAGGAGGAAGGGAGGCATACCTGTAGTACACAGTACCTTGCCACGGAGAGGGGTCAGCAAGGAATGGTCATCTAGGGCAATTGGTATCAATTGTCGGCTGGAAAAATACTGCAATGCAAATGCAATACCATTCCTTGATAACTGGACCCGTTTCTATGGTAAAAATCAGTTGTACGCACAGGACGGGGTTCATCTTTCTCGGCTAGGGGTGGCAAATTTAGCTAGGTCAATAGATAGGATTGTCGCGGGGTTTCGCTGAAAATAAAGCCTGAGAATATGAGTAAGAATAATTGTCTAGATAGGGTAAATTGCCGTACTGGTACATCAGATAGGAATAGAAAATATCAGTTACAGGATTTTAATTGTACTGCTAGTAGAAATATTGAAGGTGTAACAGAAGATGGGAATTCAGTTAGAAATAAAGGTAAATCCGATACCAGTAAAATAAATTCATTGCGATTATATTATACATACTGTAGGAGTTTATGTAACAAAATTAATGAACTTAGAGCACTTGTTAGCAAAGAAAATATAGACATTATAGCACTGACTGAAACATGGATTAATACAGAATCAAGATTTTTTTTAGCAGAATTCCATATACCAGGATATAGTTTGTTTAAACGCGATCGAACAAGTAGGAGGGGCGGCGGAATAGCAGTGTTTGTCAGGAGTTCTTTAAAAAGCTGTATTAAATCAGGTATTAGACTAAATACTGATAACGAAAGTGTTTGGGTAGAGGTTAGCGAAGGTAGTGAGACCATAATTATTGGAGTTATTTATAGACCACCAAATATGAGTAGAAACGAAGGTACAGCTTTATGGCAGGAAGTGAAAATAGCATCAAGGTTTAGCAATGTGTGTATTATGGGGGATTTTAATTTTCCGAATATTGATTGGCAGCATCAAATCGGCGACTCAGATTCAAAAGATTTTATTGAGGCGGTACAGGATAGTTTTTTATTTCAATTCATAGACTCGCCTACTAGGTAATAATATCCTCGATTTAGTTCTCAGTAATAATGAACAAATGATAAATAATGTAGAGATAGGAGACCAACTAGGAAATAGTGATCATAAATCAATTTATTTTAACATACAATGGACAGGAAAGGCTAAAGAGAATACGACACTTATCCCAGATTTCAAAAAAGCCAATTATGGTGGATTAAGAAGAGCCTTAAGAGTCGATCCTATGGTTAAACTATTAAGTGGACCCAGGTGCGCTAATGATCATACTCTCTCTCAGATACCTGTCTTAACTCAGGATAATTTGACAGCTACATATAATCATTTTATTTCTTCACTCCACAATGCGCAAAATAAATATATCCCCAAAAGAAAATTTAGATCAACACAAAACCAACCCAAATGGATGAATAATAGACTATTCGATCTTCTAGGAAAAAAGAGAGGAATATATCGAAAAATTAAGAAAGGCGAAATTCACCTACTTGCTTACTATCAGAATCTATCAAGAGAGGTTAAAAAAGGTATAAGGACAGACAAAAGAAATTATGAAATCAGGATAGCCAATGACTCAAAAAATAACCCTAAGGCTTTTTACCAGCTATATAAATCTAAAGTTAGAGAAAAAATAGGCCCCCTTAAAACTTCGATAGGAGAAATGACAGAAAATGATTTAGAAATGTGCAGTACATTAAATAGTCAGTTTCTCTCCGTTTTCACTAATGAAAACTTGGCACAGATTCCAGAAGTCCGTAAGGTATATAGCGATAGTATAGAAAATAGGTTAAGTACGGTTACTATAAGTAGAAATGATGTGCTTAAGGAAATTGACAGACTGAAACCTCAGAAATCGCCTGGTCCCGATGAGGTATATGCTAGAGTATTAAAATAATGCAGAGATGAGTTAAGTTACCCATTAACATTTCTTTTTAACGATTCATTAGAAACAGGTATAGTTCCAGAAGCTTGGAAGCTTGCAAATGTAGTACCGATTTTCAAAAAAGGTGATAAATCAATAGCATCCAATTACCGTTCCATTAGTCTCACTTCAATCATAGGAAAGCTACTAGAGTCAATTATTGCTAGGAAAATGAGAAACCACTTAGAAACATTTAACTTAATCAATTCTTCTCAGCATGGATTCACTCAGGGACGTTCTTGCCTTACTAATTTGCTTAGTTTTTTCTCAGAGGTATATGAAGCAGTAGATAATGACAAGTCATATGATATTATATATTTAGATTTCAGTAAAGCTTTCGACAGAGTCCCTCATGAGAGATTGATGAGAAAGGTTGAGGCACATGGCATAGGTGGGGCGTTGTTAGGATGGATTAGGTCATGGCTAATTGGTAGGAAGCAGAGAGTCAGCATAAATGGTACTAAGTCAGAATGGGGATCAGTCAAGAGTGGTGTCCCCCAGGGATCTGTATTAGGTCCTCTGTTGTTTATTATATACATAAACGACCTTGATTTAGGTATAACTAGTAGGATAAGTAAATTTGCAGATGATACCAAAATGGGGAGAAAAATTGATTCAGTTAGAGATATAGAGTGTCTGCAAAGGGATCTAGATACCTTACACGAATGGTCAGTAAAATGGCAGATGAAGTTTAACATTGACAAATGCAAGGTATTAAAGATAGGGAAGATGCATACAAATTTTAAATATAAACTAGCTAATATGGAATTAGAAAACTCAGACTGTGAGAAAGATCTAGGTGTGTTTGTTAGCAATGATTTGAAGCCTAGAAAACAATGTATAAGCGTTCGTAACAAGGCAAACAGGATTCTCGGGTTCATATCTAGGAGTGTGAGTAACAGAACTGCTGATGTTATCTTAAAACTTTACTTGTCATTAGTGAGACCCCATATGGATTATGCTGTTCAATTTTGGTGTCCTTATTACAGAATGGACATAGATTCATTGGAGAGAGTACAACGTAGAATGATAAAAATTATCCATAATATTAGAAATCTTCCGTATGAAGAAAGGTTGAAGAAATTAGGCTTACATTCGTTAGAGAGACGCAGAGTTAGAGGTGACATGATAGAGGTATTCAAGTGGGTTAGTGGAATTAATAAAGGCGACATGAAAAATGTACTAAAGCTCAGTGATAGCAAAATAACTCGTACAAATGGTTTCAAATTAGATAAATTTCGTTTCAGAAAAGATATAGGCAAATATTGGTTTGGTAACAGAGTTGTAGATGGGTGGAATAGGCTACCATGTGATATAGTGGGATCAAGAACGATAGGGAGCTTTAAGATAAAATTAGATAGGCATATGGACGAGATGGGTTGGGTGTGAGGGGGATCTACCAGGTGTGGGCCAATCGGCGCTCAGCAGACCCCCGTAATCTAGTGTTAATCTCTGACCGTTTTGGTGGGGTCAGTACTCAAGGTATTAGTGAGATGGGTCTATAATTGGGCCTTGTAATTAGGGTTGGGTGTGACAGGGATCTGCCTTGTATGGGCCGATCGGCTTTTTGCAGACTCCCATTTTCTTATGTTCTTATGTTCTTAAGTAGGTAATTAAGGTGTCCATAATACTACACCCTTGTATTGTGGTAGTGATAAACCTTTTCAGTTATGGTAAATCACTATAAGTACCGCCAATGAACTTGACAATTATCTCGACCCCTGACCTCTTCGTAACTCAGAAGGACCAAGAGGAAACTGGCTGTAAATAGTACAAAGGAGTACAAAGGAAATCAAGCAACAACAGATCTAATGACCCTTCTAGGCTGCTTGTCCTCCAAAACACTGAAGATCAATTGTCGAAACAGTGGTATAGAATGGGTAAGGAAAAATTGGAAAGGGAACTAATGCCCTGGAACTAATGTCCGTGGCAGGATTAGGAAGTTAGTAGGGGACAGATGGGTTAGTAACTGAGGGGGGGATAAAATAAAGTTATTCATTTACAAACGCAGTCAGTCGCAGGTTTGATGCAAGATATTTGTCTAGGCGGAGTTTAAATGAATCAACGGTGCTGCAGTCTATAAAGTCTCGGAGAAGCCCATTCCACAAGTTGACAACTCGATTGAAGGAATTCTTAGATTCGTGCGAATTAAAAGATTTACCGATAATTTTGCAACCGTTTCCCATCGTGTAATTAGATTGGTCGATAGTGAAGTACTTAATACAGTTCATATTGTCGATGCCTTTGATGATTTTGAACACTTGAATTAAGTCACCTCTTATTCTGTGCTGGGTTAAAGGAAATAGATTTAATTCTCTAAGACACTCCTCGTATGGTTTGTTCTTTAGGCTAGGTATAATTTTGGTAACTCTGCATTGAACTCGTTCTAGCTTGTCTATATCTTTTTGGTAATAAGGGCACCAGGATGGAACGCAGTATTCCAGAAGAGGGCGGACTAAGGAATTGTAAAAGGTTAGGATAACGTCTTTGGATTTATGCTCAAATGACCTGCCTATAAAGCCAATTATTTTGTTTGCTTTCTTAAGAACTTCTGAACATTGTTGACTCGGTTTTAGGTTACTCGGTATTGTTACTCCCAGATCGGTTTCTCTGTTTAAATTTTTAAGCCGAGTGCCATTCATCGAATAGTTTGCTTTCTCATTTTGGTATCCGATATGTAGTACTTTACATTTATCCGCATTGAAACTCATTTGCCAAATTTGGGCCCAACATGACAACTTATCTAGATTGTGTTGCATATCGTCAACTTGTTCTTTTGAGAGTACGCTATTTGCAATTTTTGTATCGTCAGCAAATTTTGAGATTATACAGGTGAGACCCTCATCTATGTCATTGATGTAAATTAGAAAGAGAATTGGTCCTAGTACCGATCCCTGGGGTACCCCGCTACTTACATTGGTCCATTTAGATGCCTTACCGTTTATGACTACTCTTTGCTTCCTGTCGCGGAGCCAATTTTCTATCCATTTCAACACACCGTCTTGTATTCCATGAGCTTTTACTTTTAGCAGTAAACGTTTGTGGGGAACTTTGTCAAAGGCCTTTTGAAAATCAAGGTATATTATATCTACAGCTTTACTCTCATCATAGAGCTTGAGGATATCGTGAAAGAAGTCTTAAGAGATTTGTTAAACAGGAACGTTTGCTACGAAAGCCATGTTGAGTATCTTTAAGTATGTTATTTTCCTCTAAGTGATTTACGAGTCTGTCTCTTATGAGCGTTTCTAGCATTTTACATACAACTGAGGTTAGGCTAATTGGATGATAGTTACTGGGTAGGGATTTGCTGCCTTTTTTAAAAATCGGTGTTACGTTAGCTAGCTTCCACTGATCAGGCATAGTTCCAGACTGCAAGGATTTATTGAATAGCAATGTCAATAGTTTGGAGAGCTCATCCTTAGTTTCCTTTAGAACTCTAGGTGAGATTGTATCAGGTCCGGGCGTTTTATTTACCTTGAGTTTATCTAAACATTACAATACTTCTCTTTCTGTAATGGTGATATTGCTTAGAACATCATAATTATCTACCTGAATCGGCGATGCTGTAGAGATATCAATGAGGTCTTCTGTTGTAAAAACTGATGCAAAGAAGGTATTGAGGGCATTATTCATTTGTACTTCGTCTTTGGTATATTCTCCATTTTCATCGACTAGCGGTCCTACAGTTGAAGTAACTACTCTCTTCTTTCTGATATAACTATAAAATTCTTTTGGGTTTGTTTTACTTTGATTCGCAACATGTAACTCCAGGGTCTTTTTACTTTGCTTAATTAACCTTTTGGCTTTCCGTCGTAGTTCTACAAATTTCACCCGTTCTTCGTCATTTTGTGAGGATTTTAATCTATCATTAGCATGCTTTTTAGCAAGCAGTCTGAAATATCTTTATTCCACCATTTGGGCTTATCATTATGGCCTGTACGCCGTATTTTTGATGGTATGCAGTCTTGCACTGATTTTAGGTAAGTGTTTGCGAATGATTCCCAAGATGTATTTATGTCATTATTGTTAATTAAAAAGCTCCAGTCAGTTTCTTTAAACATTGCTCTAAGTTTACGAAAGTTTGCTTGCTTGAAATTAGGGACTTTCTCGATGCTGCTATTTGGTTCGTTACTAGTAAACTTTAAACTGAAAGTTATCGTACGATGGTCGCTGTTACTGAATTCATCACCGACATTCAAATTCTCTATTAATTTTTCTTTTTGTTGAAAGTACAAGGTCAAGGACATTATTTCCACGGGTTGGAGATCTAACAAATTGATATAGAGAACTCTCTTGCAAATTTGCATACAGGTCTTGTCCAGAGTGTGAAGTAATACTATCTCCCCCCTTGGTCACAGGTAAATTGAAGTCGCCAAAAATTACGGTATCATGCGAGTCTGCAATTTGCTCATAAACTTCACGGTCAGATTGCACTGATTGAGCTGGAGGTCTGTATATTAGTGCAAGTATTATTTTTGTACCTTTATTATTCTTTATTACCACAAAAGATGTGTCAACGTTCACAATTTGAGGTTTTGACAAGAGGGTCGGGTTAAGACTTTCTTTGATACAAAATAAAACTCCACCTCCATTTCTATTAATTCGGCTTTTCTCAAACATTACATAACCGGGAAGTGAATACTCTGCTAAAAAGTCTCTGTCTTCTGTATTGAGCCAAGATTCTGTTATGCCAATAACATCGTAATTTTCCGTAAACACTAGTTCCTCTACATCTAAAAAAATATTGCGTATGCTACGAGCGTTTGCATAGAAAACATTCAAAGTTTTGGATTTGGAATTCACGGAGTGCTCTTTATTCAAATTATTGGTTCTGCTCGGATCTACATTTATGTAACTGTCTGCCCTCATTCCTCGATCGTCGTCCCTGGTTGTCCTCGGTCCTCGGTGTTCTCGATCATTGTTCCTAGTGGTCCTCGGTCCTCGATCATTGTTTCTGGTGGTCCTCCGTTCTCACTGTCCTCGATCGTTGTCCACACATATTTCCTGGTGGACTCTACCCAAATAATAGAAATGTCAGCCCAATTTCTTTCATTAATGTTGAGTTATAAGAAGTTAAGGGGTCCAGATTATTGTCAAGTTCGTTGGCGCTACCTATAGCAATACCACCTATGATATACCTTTGTTATACCCTTTAAATATTCCAGTGTATCGATAGGGTACTCGCCAATGTTTGTTCGTATTATTAAACAATCTGGACAAATACAAGATTCTGAAAGGTACATTTAGAAAAGGAAAATCACTATCAATATACCCAAATAATGTTATATACTTTTTTTACACCCTCTATTTTTCCAGCGTATCGATGTGCCACTCACCAATATGTGTTCGTATTATAAACAAAGATCTGGACAAATGTTATTCTGGTACCGGTAACGTTTCGACATTAACATAATTTATGTCATCATCAGACCTAAAGCAATAAGAAATAAATGTATTAATACATTATGTTGACATTTAAAGCAAATATATTTTTAATAATAATTTAGAAAAACATAAAAAGTTAGAAATCGCGAAAAAAGATATAGAAACAAACACAAACAACAGAAACAGCTAAACCATATGTGAACTACGTGTAGATATTGTAGGCTAAAATATACACAATACCTTAGAAACGTAATAGGTTGGAGGAGAATTCGTGGGTGCCCAAGGTGGGCTTAAGATGGTGAGTGAGGAGGGACTCTGCTATTAACCGGGTGGTGTCACCAGAACAACTGAAAATTACTGAAAAATCTGTTTTGTTAATGGAATGGCCTAAAGGTTCACAATGGTCTCGAATGGCTGAAAAGGATGGTTTAGAAATGGGAAGTCCAGTTCTATGTATCAGGCCAATGGCAACACATTCGATTTCTTTAAACATTCTCTTAAGCATTTAGCAATGTCTAGTTATTTCTCACGTGGTTATTTTAATGACTCATTAAGCGAAGAAGAACGTAAAGCCCTTAAAAGTCTAGCGGAAGACAAGAGTATTGTTGTCATGAAACCTGATAATGGGAATGGTGTTGTGTTGTTAAATAAGGCAGATTATAACAATAAAGTTGCAGAAATATTGAGTGACAGAACAAAATTCGCAGAAATAAAACAGGATATCTACCCTCTCTTAATTAAAAGTGAAGACAAAATCAACAACTTTCTAAGACAACTAAAAAGAAACGAGACAATAGATGAAATGCTATATTCACATTTATTCGTCTCTGGTGCCCGCCCTGGAATTTTATACGGACTTCCCAAAGTTTACAAGATAAATTGCCCTGTCCGCCCTATTTTGTCCGCCATAGGTACAGCCGGTTACAATCTAGCACAGTATTTAGTACCAATCATCTCTCCTTTAACTTCCAACGAGTACACAGTTAGGGATTCATTTACATTTGCCAAGGAACTTTGTAACTTCACTCATTCCGGTTGTATAATGGCTTCATTTGATGTAACTAGTTTATTCACCAACATTCCCATAAACGAGACAATTGACATATGCACTTCAGAATTATTTGAAAATGAAAAAAATTGTCAACGGATTCTCCAAAGATCAGTTCCATAAGTTACTTTCATACGCCGCTAAAGACAGTCTTTTCATTTTCAATGGTTCATTTTACAAACAGGTAGATGGTATTTCTATGGGTAATCCTCTCGGTTGCAGTCTCGCTAATTCATTCTTAGTTTATCACGAAACACAATGGCTTGACAACTGTCCTATAGAATTCAAACCTTTGCTCTACAGACGTTACATAGATGACACATTCGTTTTATTCCAGTCTCCCGATCACGTTCCAATTTTTTTAGCTTATCTAAATTCACAACATGAAAACATTAAGTTCACTTCCGACACTGAAACAAATGGTAAACTCCCCTTCCTAGACATAAATATTAACAGAACACCTGACTCATTTAATACTTCAATATACAGGAAACCAACCTTCACAGGTTTAACGACAACATTTAATTCATCTATCCCGTTACAGTACAAACGAAATTTAATCTTAACTTTAGTCACCCGTGCTTACCACATTTGTTCCTCATATTTGTCTCTTCACAATGAACTCGAATATCTCAAACACATGTTACATTCTAATGGTTTCCCTATTTCATTCATTGAAAACTGTTTCGGTAAACAACTAAATAAACTTTTCCAAGTCCCGAGCCCCATACCGACTGCTAAAAAGGCAGTAATATTTTTCACTATGCCATTTTTAGGACCATCAAGTTACTCGATACGCCATAAAGTCACAAAATTGATTCGTTGCTTCTATCCCCAAGTGTCCCTCAGAATAATATTCACACCTACCAATACTTTGTCTCATCATTTCAAACAATTCAAAGATCGTATCCCGGATGTTCTGCAATCCTCTATTGTTTATCAATATAAATGTAGCTGCTGTAATGCAACTTATATAGGCCAATCAAAACGGTACTTAAACACGAGGGTTGCGGAGCACCTGGGTCGATCTTATAGAACTGGACTTCCCATTTCTAAACCATCCTTTTCAGCCATTCGAGACCATTATGAACCTTTAGGCCATTCCATTAATAAAAAATATTTTTCAGTAATTTTCAGTTGTTCTGGTGACACCACCCGGTTAATAGCAGAGTCCCTCCTCACTCACCATCTTAAGCCCACCTTGGGCACCCACGAATTCTCCTCCAACCTATTATGTTTCTAAGGTGTTGTGTATATTTTAGCCTACAATATCTACACATAGTTCACATATGGTTTAGCTGTTTCTGTTGTTTGTGTTTGTTTCTATCTCTTTTTTCGCGATTTCTAACTTTTTATGTTTTTCTAAATTATTATTAAAAATATATTTGCTTTAAATGTCAACATAATGTATTAATAAATTTATTTCTTATTGATTGAGAGATTGCTCAACCTCCCGCAGCCCCACGCCGCCGACGCCCGGTCTATTCTTCACCAGAGTTGTATCCTGAAGAGGCTGCTGACGACCCCAACATTGCCCCAGATGATCTGAGGAAGAGGAAAACGAAGAGGAAGAGGAAGAGGAAGAGGAAGTCCCGACAAGAAGAGTCAAAGGGTGAGGTCGTGGACGTGGACGTGGTCAGCCTGCCGACGCCGCTGCCCCTGGGCCTGGGCCTGGGCGTGGGCGTGCAGGGCGTCCGCCTGGGCGTCCGCGTGGCCAAGGGCGTGTGCCAGGGCGTCCAGGGCGTGTGCCTGCTGCAGCTGCACGTCCTCGTCCTCGAGCAGCTGACATGTTTGTGTGGTCAGATGGGGCGGATTTTGTGCCAGATTGTCCTGCCTTTGACGAGGTACAACAGGGTTCCGGGGTGTCACCAGCATATCCCTGTGGCCCAAATGCCACCCCCAGTGAACTTTTCTGTGGCTTCTACGACAATGAAGTCATGGAATACCTTGTCAAAGAGACAAATAACCACCAGGCTATCTGTTCAAACTTTCTTGGGAGGAAGACCAGTGCCAAGATGGTGGCATGGAGAGCTCTCACTGTGGCAGAATTATATGTGTTCTTGGCACTCACAATGCTGATGACACACATAAAGAAGCACGTTCTGGCCGACTACTGGATAACTGGCGACCTCACAACGACTCCAGCATTTGGCAAATTCATGTCAAGGGATAGGTACTTCGACATCCTCTCATATTTTCACCTGACAAATAACATGCATGTCCACGAGCCCGACACACTCTGGAAGATCAGGCAACTGTATGACATGATACGTCATCGGTTTTCCACCTACCTGATTCCATTTCAGAAGCTGTGCATCGACGAGTCTCTGGTCCTGTTCCGTGGTAGGCTGCACTTCCGACAGTACAGTAGGGTCTCACATAAAACGAGTATATGGTCGATAAACGAGGGCGTTTTATGCGATTTCGTTTTATGTGAACACAGCATTTTGGTGGCCCAATATCGTCAATGTTCACTGGAAGCGTAAATTTCCGTCAGGAGCGTACGATATTTCGTACGTTTTGTACGATATTTCGTACGTTTTGTACGATATTTCGGCGTTCTATATGAAAGTAAAATGCCCCAGAATGAGAAGCCCACCACAGAAGCCACGAACGAGCACCACACAGAAACACCCAAAGGAAAGGTCCACAGAACGAAAGGACCAGCTGACCGAGCCAGCCAATTCAGACAGGCCCAAGCCCGCAGGGCTAAGCAGCTCCAGGCCGCACCTAGATACCCCTTCTAAACTGACAATTTTTCCACACCTCATGTACACTACCCCCTCGTGTCCTACACTCCTAACTACAAAGATGATGAACAGGAATATACATTCATATTAAAAACACCCATGCCCTGTCCCGACGTTGAGCCAATGCCAACACATCAGACAGCCTTAATTATATCTATGTATGTTCTTACATCCGAGAAGTAGATGTTATATATCTTAGAAGTTAAAACACCCACGCCTGTCCCTAGACCTTGTATATAATTTCCCATGACGAGTATAGATATATGTAACCCGTGCTCAGTCGCCCCCTTGCATTGTTCCTCTAGTAACTAAGTGTCTCTATAATATTAACTGCCACCAGTATTGATACGACATAGCGGCACTGTCCTTGTGTCGTATTGTGCCAAGTACAGATCAACCAGGTTTCATCACCTTATTAGGACGACGACTATAATGTCGTCGTTCATCGATGTATGCAATCCTTAGTTTAAGTATTAATATTAACATTCCCTAACATCGTGTCTTGCCAGACTAAGCTTCTGAAGACCCATCGCCCCATAAATCTATGTATTCAATCCTTTGGTTAAGTATTTTTATCCGCCATTGTGTTCACCTTTTTCCATTTACTTTTCCACAATTGTCATAAGTCTTCCCCTTGCCTCCTTCGTATCCACAGTCCACACTACGCCAATTTACTTTGTGTCATACACCTCTTACCCCAACCAGAGATTGTATAAGATAACCTTGTTACCAGTATCTGTCATAAGTACCCCGAAACAATAACTAAGTACCCCTACGAACTGCCGCTGTTGTTGGTATATATATATTTCATAGAAAACGCAGTTCCCAGGGCCAACTAATAGTATCCATAACCCCTCGGACTGATCACATAACTCTATCTTTTCCAGACTCATATACCACCCCATAGTTGCATTCCCCGGTAGCATTTGGCTAACGTATTCTACTGCCTTTTCAAACTCCCATATCAACTGCAGCCTAATGCCACCCCCACGCCCAGAGACCTTAGGGTCAAATTCCCCTATAGCCCCCCTGCACTCCTCCCCTCTCATTATAAGACCCCGCGCTTCTCTACTCTTGTCCGACCTAGCCTCTCTCTCATACCTCTTGAAGATCCTTGAATTGTCCGTTGCTAACGCTCTCCAACCTTTTATATATATACTCCTATCCAGTCTACCTTCACTTAGTAGGCCAGAACAACATTAGAACTTTACTAGCCCCTTGCATGCCATCTATTCTCTTACAACCCATTCACAACCCTGCACCCAATGGTCGTCGGTGCGAGGCTAGCCGCCTCGCCAGTAACTAACTTCTATTGCCATACTTCCAGATAAATGTGGCAGAGTTAGCAACCCAGTCTCCACCACATCCAGCAAACCCTACAATTAACAACCAGCCGAGTAAAACCAGCTAGCCAAGGCACCTTCGGTTTTGGTATTAAGGACACCCACATCTGTCTCATACACAGAGGGTTATTACAAACACTGGTGATATGGCAAGCCCCTAGCCACAGCCGCCGGACGACTATCACAGAGAGAGGGCGCCCAGCTCCCCCTTTTTGCCCACCCGAGGAGGGAGACCCCCACCCCCGCGGAGGTATACCTGGCCCCTGTTTTGACTTCTGAGTCATTGCCAGGTAGCACAGGAATTCTTCCTATCAATGAACTAACCATGCATGACTAACACCTTTACTAACCTCTATTAACTCACAATAAACCATTTACCTTTCTTGCATACTCTGATCACTAAATTAGCACCTCAGCTATACCATAGAATTAAGATTGAACAATCTAAGAGAGACGCTCCTATCACAGCTGTCCCCATCCTCCTCGCAAAGTAGATCCAGTCTCTCCCCCCTAAATACTTCCAGTATAGCCAAAATAGTACCTCTTACTAAGGCTCAGTTATATGAAAATATAAAGGCTTCCTATAGCCATGTGCCACAACAGTAAATACCATCATACCTAGTCCCCATATCTATTGAGAGCTCAAATAAGTCCATAAGACTCGAGATCCCTACTGTCTACAGGGTCCAGAACCGAGCCTATAAATCTAGCTCCCGCCCCCAGTCAAATCAGTTGAAAGCTAGACACCAACCAGTGGTCACTACCCTGCAGTTAACTTCTAGCTCTGCCCTTGTGTTGTTCCGGAGTTGAGATTCCAGGGCCGGCAGACTCCGTGGCAGATTTGGATAGAAGGACCTGCCCACGTATTTGAGAACTTCACACATATGGACCCCCTGGACGGCCGCGGAACCAGTCGTTAGCCCCCAACATCATGGATGCAAGATAACCAGGACCAGACCCATCAGATACTACCCAAGATTCCCTTTATCAGTACTACATATTACAGTGCTGTTTAGAGATTCACTAATTAATATTTCTACGAAGTGGCTATCTCTTTGCCCCAGTATAATTCATATAACCATTCAATTAGGAAGTGCTAAGCGTATCAGTGTTCAATAATTAACAGGCGATACTAACTCTCGTAATCAACCATATACCCAGATATTATTACCTAGAAGGAAACCCTAGTGATATCTGAATGTTCGCCCACTGATTTGCGTTCTATGTATTTCTGAGACAAGAATATAAAACTTAGATCAGTACCCCCTGAGGTTACTAGAATTCCCGTGCTCTAAAATACGCGTGTCTAATCTAGTCTGTGAACTACTACTTGTGCACCAGAGCTACCAGTAATAAATCTAACAGTGAATATGATTCTATAAGTAATATTGATGGTCTTCGGTATATAAACCTGTTGAATTAAAGCCAGTGATCAGAAGATTAATACCTGAACGTTGGAAGTGGGAGACTAGGCTCCATCCAGATCCACTTATGCTAGTGTTGTTCGATTCTATTATATTGTCTTGCACGAGTATTCTGCAGTGGTATATAAATAAACGTGATCGTGTAACTTGCTACCATGTGTTTCTTTGTGTTCTCTATTCCTCATATCTTGTATTGTGCATGCAGCCTTATATACCCAGTCATTTAGAACTCACATTACCCAAGTTAAACCTGTAGAAAAACAGGGCATAACAGAAAGCGTACGATATTTTGTACGTTTTGTACGATATTTCGGCGCTCTATATGAAAACTCCTCGGATTTGCCCCACTTTGGCGGCGGACTCGTTTTATGTGATCACATTCGTTCTGATCGAAAATTAAATATTAATATTTTAGGTCGCTCGTTTTAATCGAGACTCGTTTTATGCGAACAAGTTTTATGCGGGACCCTACTGTATATCCCGTCAAAGAGACACCGCTTCGGCATCAAGCTCTTCGTCCTCTGCGACTGCAAGACGGGATATGTGCTCGACTTTATAGTCTACAGCGGCAAGGGTGGTGAGGTGCAGAATGACCCCCTCATTGGTTTTGGCGGCGCTGTGGTAAAGAGGATGATGGAGAGGTACTTCCATGACAACCACGTCCTCTATACCGACAATTATTACACGTCGCCTATCCTCGCCAAGTACCTCCATGACCGCAAGACCGGAACTGTCGGCACAGTGAAGGGGAAGAGGAAGGGCATGCCAGCCTACCCAACCAAAAATAAGAAGACGGACATCTTCCATAAGAAGAGTGGCCCCATCCTCTCCATCCACTGACATGACCAGCGCAAGGTCAACCTCCTCACCACATGCCACAAAGCAGAGATGGTCCCCACAGGGAAGGTGGACCGAAAAACGAAGAACCCTATCACGAAACCAGCTGCTGTTCTGGACTATAACCTGAACATGCGCCTCGTCGACAAGTCCGACATGCAGATGGGCTTCATAGACTGCCTGCGAACATCTTGCAGGTGGTACAAGAAGTTTGTCCTGCATAAAGTAGATATGTCTGTCCTCAACGCGTACAACATCTACCGTTTGAGGAGTCCAGTCATCAAGTACAAGAGCCTGCGGACCTTCCAAAAGCAGCTGATACATGAGCTCCTGGTAAAACATGCGGGTACACCAGGTAGGCCACTACAAGGACCAGGCATGATGGACAGAACAGGGTGTGCCGAGTTCTTCAGAAAGCACCAGCTCGTCGCCCTTCCTTTCCAGGGTCCTAACAGCAGAATAAGAATGCAGAAGAGGTGCTATGTGTGCACCCGCACAACTCGACGACCAAGCAAACCCACAAAAACCACTTGGCAATGCCTCGAGTGTCAGGTGGGACTGTGTGCTGGCACCTGCTTCAATGATTTCCACACTATGACAAACTATTGAAGTGTAAGTGACAGTGATAGTGACACTCAATAATAATAATAATAATATAACTAAGTGTAAGTGAAAGAGACATATAAGTAATAATAAGTGCCTTCAGAACAATATGAACAAGTGAAAGTGACACTAAAATATATATTCCTAACAATAAATAAGTTAAAATTACTATCAATTACCATAGTCCAGTATAAATAATCATAACTACTATAATAATGACTATAAAACTAAGTCTAATTGAAAGAGACACACATAAGTAATAATAAGTGCCTTCAGAACAATATGAACAAGTGAAAGTGACACTAAAATATATATTCCTAACAATAAATAAGTGAAAATTACACTATCAATTACATAGTCCAGTATAAATAATCATAACTACTATAATAATGACTATAAAACTAAGTCTAAGTGAAAGAGACACACATAAGTAATAATAAGTGCCTTCAGAACAATATGAACAAGTGAAAGTGACACTAAAATATATATTCCTAACAATAAATAAGTGAAAATGACACTATCAATTACCATAGTCCAGTATAAATAATCATAACTACTATAATAATAACAATAAAACTAAGTATAAGTGACAGAGACACAAATTACTTCAGAAAAATAAATTTATTGAGTGAAAATAACATAATAACAATAATATATGGCATAATAAACAATAAAACACTAAAAAATCGCTTCCCGCCATAATTCAAGGTAAAGAGACGAGTCAAATCGTTCGTCGTAGCCTGGGCCGCGGTTGAGCGTTCGGACGCGGCGAGGTAAATACGCGGAAAAAGTTACCTCCACTTCCATCACCATCACTCCGGAACTAGTTGAGCTAGAAAGCTCTACTCAACGCCATTCTACGCGGCAAGGTAAGGCGCACATTTTGACATATGTTTGATTAATGTAGGTAGTATATTAAGCGAGATTAGCCTTAGTTTACTTTTGTTGTGTTTTCAGCCAAATCGGCCGGATACAGCCTCCGTCCTTAACCCAGTGAGACCCAGCGTCGCACGTGATGCGTCGGCAGTGTTTGATCACCAACTCCCAGCGACGCATCACATGCGTCCGACATATTAAAATCAGTTACGTGGCTCGTAAGGTAGGAAATGGCGGGAGAATAGGAGGGGGAGGTACTGTAGTGTGTGTGGGAGCCGGGCCGGTAGGTGTGAGCGGGCCAAGACAGCCGCGCGGCTGGTGGTGGTGGGCTTAGTGGGGATACTTTACACCCTTAGTTCACCGCCACTTTGAACCTTCATTACTCCGGTCATATGGGAGCTAGAGGCTTGAGATTTATGTGAGACACTCCTTAGGATGTATGCCGTACAATGCTATACTCAGTTTTCACCCTAGTGCTCCCGGGCGGGTGGTCATGCGGGGGAGACGAACTTTCGACCCCCCTCCCCGCCCCCCAAATGACCAAGGTGAGTTTTTTTTTTCATTTCTCACCATTCTCTTCCATTTTGTCTCAACACATTTTTTTGAGCCCCCCCCCCCCAAAAAAAAACAATATCCGAGGTGATTTTTTTTTTTTTTTTTTTTTAATTTCTCATCCTTGTCTTCCATTTTAGCAAACAAAAATAAGAAGTGAAAATGGCTTGGGACTGGGGTGAACAAAATATTATAACTAGCCGGGGCTCAACGGGTTAAGAAAGGCTGCCCGGGTAGGAAGGGTTAAACCAAAACATTTAATCCCTTTCGTACCGGCGACGTCTTGTAAATTTAATCCTAGCTATATTTAGACGATTTTTAACAGATTAAGAAGGATCTGTGGTAGTAAAAATGGTTAAGTGAGAGTTCGAAGCATGCTAATTTCAGGAGGTCATATTTATACTGAATAAAATCGTCTAATAGTAGCCAGAATAAAATTAAAATGACGGCACCGGTATGGAGTGGGTTAAGTTAAATAATTCATTATTGTGAGGAGGAATGCAATCAAATTAACATGAAGTTCAGTTATTTAATGATATGTCTATATATTCATTAATTTATGTATTTATCTATTTAGAAAGAGAAAGAATTAGTGTGTGTGTGTGTGTGAAGTTGAGACAGTAGAATTAATATCTCCAAATGAACTAACAATAAAGCACAAACTTTACAAAGCCAACCTGTTTCCATTAGTAAATTACTCTGCACTGTTATATCAAGGACGATTCTCACTAGGTTGTTGTTTTATGCGTTGATTGTATATTGAATTATTGTGTAAATGTGTGTGTGTACAAAGGAGTACAAAGGAAATCAAGCAACAACAGATATAGTGACCCTTCTAGGCTGCATGTCCTCCAAAACACTGAGGATCAAGTGTCCAAACAGTGGTTTAGAGTGGGTAAGGGAACATTGAAAAGGGAACTACTGCCCTGGAACTAATGTCCGTGGCAGGATTAGGAAGTTAGTAGGGGACAGATGGGTTAGTAACTGAGGGGGGGATAAAATAAAGTTATTCATTTACAAACGCAGTCAGTCGCGGGTTTGATGCGAGATATTTGTCTAGGCGGAGTTTAAATGAATCAACGGTGCTGCAGTCTATAACGTCTCGGGGAAGCCCATTCCACAAGTTGACAACTCGATTGAAGAAGAAATTCTTAGATTCGTGTGAGTTCAAAGATTTACCAATAATTTTGCAACCGTTTCCCCGCGTGTAATTAGATTGGTCGATAGTGAAGTACTTAATACAGTTCATATTGTCGATGCCTTTGATGATTTTGAACACTTGAATTAAGTCACCTCTTAATCTGCGCTGGGTTAAAGGAAATAGATTTAATTCTCTAAGATGCTCTTCGTATGGTTTGTTCTTTAGGCTAGGTATCAGTTTGGTAACTGTACGTTGAACTCGTTCTAGCTTGTTTATATCTTTTTGGTAATTAGGGCACCAGGATTGAACGCAGTATTCCAGAAGAGGGCGGACTAAGGAATTGTAAAGGGTTAGGATAACTTCTTTGGATATATGCTCAAATGACCTGCCTATAAAGCCAATTATTTTGTTTGCTTCTTAACAACTTCTGAACATTGTTGACTCGGTTTTAGGTTACTCGATATTGTTACTCCCAGATGGTTTCTCTGTTTACATTCTTAAGCTGAGTGCCATTCATCGAATAGTTTGCTTTCTCATTTAGGTATCCGATATGTAGAACTTTACATTTATCCGCATTGAAACTCATTTGCCAAATTTGGGCCCAACATGATAATTTATCTAGATTGTGTTGCATATCGTCAACTTGTTCTTTTGAGAGTACGCTATTTGCAATTTTTGTATCTTCATCAAATTTTGAGATTGTACAGGTGAGACCCTCATCTACAGGTATGTCGTTGATGTAAATTAGAAAGATAATTGGTCCTAGTACCGATCCCTGGGGTACCCCGCTACTTACATTGGTCCATTTAGATGCCTTACCGTTTATGACTACTCTTTGCTTTCTGTCACTGAGCCAATTTTCTATCCATTTCAACACACCGTCTTGTATTCCATGCGCTTTTAGTTTTAGCAGTAAACGTTTGTGGGGAACTTTGTCAAAGGCCTTTTGAAAATCAAGGTATATAATATCTACAGCTTTACTCTCATCGTAGAGGTTGAGGATATCGTGGAAGAAGTCTAAGAGGTTTGTTAAACAGGAAACGTTTTTTACGAAAGCCGTGTTGAGTATCTTTAAGTAAGTTATTTGCCTCTAAGTGATTTACGAGTCTGTCTCTTATGACCGCTTCTAGCATTTTACATACAATTGAGGTTAAGCTAATTGGACGATAGTTACTGGGTAGGGATTTTCTGCCTTTTTTTAATATCGGTGCTACGATGGCTAGCTTCCACTGATCAGGAATAGTCCCAGACTGCAAGGATTCATTGAATAGCAATGTCAGTGGTTTGGAGAGCTCATCGTTAGCTTCCTTTAGAACTCTAGGCGAGATTGTATCAGGTCCAGGCGTTTTATTTACCTTGAGTTTATCTAAACAATTCAATACTTCTCTCTCTGTAACGGTGATATTGCTTAGAACATCTGAATTATCAATCTGAATCGGCGATGGTGTAGGGATATCACTGAGGTCTTCGGTTGTAAAAACTGATGCTAAGAAGGTATTGAGGGCATTACTCATTTGTACTTCGTCTTTGGTGTATTCTCCATTTTCATCGACTAACGGTCCAAAAGTTGAAGTAACTACTTTTTTCTTTCTGATATAACTATAGAATTCTTTCGGGTTTGTTTTACTTTGATTCGCAACATGTAACTCCAGGGTCTTTTTACTTTGCTTAATTAACTTTTTGGCTTTGCGTCGTAGCTCTACAAATTTCACCAATTCTTCGTCATTTTGTGAGAATTTTAATCTATCATTAGCAAATTTTTTAGCAAGCAGACAGTCTGAAATATCTTTATTCCACCATTTGGGCTTATCATTATGGCCTGGACACCGTATTTTCGATGGTATGCAGTCTTGCACTGCCTTAAGGTAAGTGGTTGTGAAACACTCTCAAGATGTATTTATGTCATTATTGTTAGTCAGAAAGCTCCATTCAGTTTCTTTAAGCTATGATTTAAGTTGATGAAAATTTGCTTTCTTGAAATTAGGGACTTACTCAATGCTGCTATTTGATATGTTACTAGTAAACTTTAAAGTGAAAGTTATCGTACGATGGTCGCTGTTACTGAATTCATCACCAACATTCAAATTCTCTATTAATTTTTCTTTTGTTGCAAGTACAAGGTCTAGCACATTATTACCACGGGTCGGAGATTGTACAAATTGAAAAAGTGAACTCTTTTGCAAGTTAGCATAGAGGTCGTGTCCAGAGTGTGAAGTAAGAATATCGCCCCATTTAGTCATGGGTAAGTTGAAATCGCCAAGAATTACGGTATCTTGTATGTTAGTTATTTCTGCAATTTGTTCATAAATTTCACTGTCAGTTTGCACTGATTGAGCTGGGGGTCTGTATAATAAAACTAGTGTTATTTTAGTTCCTCGTTTATTATTTAATAGTACGTAAGATATGTCTATATTCGCAATTTGAGGTTTTGACATTAAGACGGGATTAAGACTTTCCTTTATAAAACACAGAACTCCTCCTCCATTTCTATTGATCTGATTTTTCTCAAACATTGTATAACCAGGAAGCGAATATTTGGCTAAAAAGTCTCTGTCTTCCGTATTTAACCAAGATTCTGTAATGCCGATTATATCATAATGTTCTGTAAACACGATTTCCTCTAGATCTGAAAATTTATTGCGTATGCTACGAGCATTTACATAAAACACCTTAAGAGTATTAGAGTTGGATGTTACTGATTGTGCATTGTCTGAATTTTCAGTTCGTATTTGACTTACACTACCCTGTCTTGGGTCTGGTTGACCCCGTTTTTTGAACGGAAATCCTTGACTGCATCGTTCAGCAGACGACCAAGACGTGCAGCTCCTACTTCATTGAGATGTACACCATCTCCTGAAAACAAAGATTTATCATAGTAAAAATGATCCCACGTGTCGACAAAGCCGATGTCCTCCTCCCTGCAGAGTTTGGCTAGTCGGCGATTTGTACTGGTAGCTATGTTGTAGAATCGGTTTTCTACATCAATCCGGGGAACAATTCCTGAAATTAAGATTCTATTAGATTTTTCCTTGAAGGACCAGATCAGCCGCCGGTACTTGCAAAGTAGTTCCTCTGACCGCGTCCGTTGGACATCGTTAGATCCAACGTGGATGACGTACGTAGTGCTTGCGGGGACGAGCCTGGAAACCTCTTCCACAGCCGCAACAATGTCGTCCACGCCGCCACCTGGGATACAGTATCGCTTTCTGGTCCTGGGTGCCCTGGCGCAGAACTCGGTTAGTTGGCCACGGACCATGGAGTCGCCCACAAGCCGAACTTCTTCCATTTCCTCTTCCTTGTCAATAGCCAGAATTTTGAAGCAGTTTTGGCATGTTGTCGGGATGACCTTCCTGGTACTGGTACTGGGATGCACATTGTTTCTCACTAACTGAAAATTGTCCTGGGGGGGAGTGAGAGTAGAGTCATTATTATTTTCTGCAACATCTAAGGTAGCTGCTGGTGTGGGTACCGGTACCGGTACTGTATGCATTGGAATGGCGGTTGACATCGTAGTGGTTTCTTGGGCCGAGGGCACTCCTACGTTGAGTGTGGCAAATTCTTGAAGAGATTCAAGCTTCGTAGTCAGGGCATCGATCTTGCGGTGAGCTGCATTCAATTCATCCGCAATCTTCTCTCGGAGCTGGCAAAATATACAAACGAGGGAGAAGGGGAGCCAAAAAGAAACCGGCTAATCCCCCCTTAATGAGCATAGTTTTTACCCCTTTGCTTCCTAGAGATCTTTCCCAAATCTCAAAAAGTCGTCTAATGGTAACCAGACAAAATGTAAAATTCGTCCTAAAACACTGCACGAGCTTATGTGTTTAGTTGTTTTCTTCAATAGTGCATACTATTTTGACAACCACGTACAAACTTGCCAATTTACCCTATAATAAACTCCTTCTATACCAGCAACGCCGTTTACATTCTATGCTAGCTATATTTAGACGATTTTGAGCAGTGATAGGCCGATTTTTTTTGTCTATTTATTCATTTATTTCTTAGTTTCCTCGCTTGACCTCCATCAAACTTAGAAAAACAACCCCTAGATCCCCCCCCCCCTCTCTGTAAACAGAGAAACCGATCTGGGAGTAACAATATCGAGTAACCTAAAACCGAGTCAACAATGTTCAGAAGTTGTTAAGAAGGCAAACAAAATAATTGGCTTTATAGGCAGGTCATTTGAGCATAAATCCAAAGAAGTTATCCTAACCCTTTACAATTCCTTAGTCCGCCCTCTTCTGGAATACTGCGTTCAATCCTGGTGCCCTTATTACCAAAAAGATATTAACAAGCTAGAACGAGTTCAACGTAGAGTTACCAAAATGATACCTAGCCTAAAGAACAAACCATAAGAAGAGCGTCTTAGAGAATTAAATCTATTTCCTTTAACCCAGCGCAGATTAAGAGGTGACTTAATTCAAATGTTCAAAATCATCAAAGGCATCGACAATATGAACTGTAGTAAGTACTTCACTATCGACCAATCTAATTACACGCGGGGAAACGGTTGCAAAATTATTGGTAAATCTTTTAACTCACACGAATCTAAGAATTTCTTCTTCAATTGAGTTGTCAACTTGTGGAATGGGCTTCCCCGAGACGTTATAGACTGCAGCACCGTTGATTAATTTAAACTCCGCCTAGACAAATATCTCGCATCAAACCCGCGACTGACTGCGTTTGTAAATGAATATCTTTATTTTATCCCCCCCTCAGTTACTAACCCATCTGTCCCCTACTAACTTCCTAACCCTGCCACGGACATTAGTTCTAGGGCAGTAGTTCCCTTTCCAATGTTCCCTTACCCACTCTAAACCACTGTTTGGACACTTGACCCTCAGTGTTTGGGAGGACAAGCAGCCTAGAAGGGTCACTAGACCTGTTGTTACTTGATTTCCTTTGTACTCCTTTGTACTCCTTTGTGTTAAGCCCCATTTGTTTTGAGATTATAGGACGTTCGGCCCATTAGATTGGCGATTTGAACACTTTTCGCCCCATTACGTTGTCAATTTTAAGACCTTTCATGCCATTTAGGTGTAGATTTTTTCCTGGCGAGCGAAAGCGAGCATGAAATTTCAAGAGGAAGGCCAGGAAATTTTTCTACCGAAACATTTACAAATTTATCTTGAAGGGGGGTCTAGGAGATGTTTTTCTAAGCTTGATGGAGGTCTTGCAAGGAAACTAAGAAAACAAATATTAAATTAATTAATGGACCAAAAAATGCCCCATCTTCCCTTAACTCTAGAAGATTTGATGAAGCTTAGGAAGGATTTATGCATAATAAAGGAATGAATTGAGATAGTTTGGAGCCTTTTAATGGGTAGACGTTCTTCCTAAACTGAATAAAATCGTCTAATAATAGCCAGATTAAATTGTCAAAAAGCGTCATAATCTTCAAGGTCTTTAGGAAAGTTAGAAAACCCTGTCTGTACCGGCGACGTCCTTTTCGTTACATCCTGGCAACATTAGACAAATTTATTCAGTTTAGGAAGAACGTCTACCCATTAAAAGGCTCCAGACTATCTCAATTCATTCATTTAATCTACCATATATCCTTCCTAAGCTTCATAAAATCTTCTAAATGTAGCTTCAAATCAAATATATGAGATGACACAGAAGGGGTTATTATATGGAGTGTCAAAATATGCCTTTACTTTGGTATATGTTTTTATACTTTATTATTTATTTATTTATTATTATTATTTTTTGTTTGTATTATTATTTTTTATAATTTATTATTATTTATCTACCTCTACTGTAGTTGTATTGTAGGTATATTGTGGGTAACACATATATATATATATATATATATTTATATATACAGGGTGTCCCAGGAGGAAAGGGCATAACTTTGGGAAATGATAGAACAAAATATTCTAAGCCTAAAATGTTCTATAAGAAATATTCCAAATCTCGACCGATATAGAGATATTGCATGTTTAAAATGGTATTTTCTTCAGTAATTCCCCATAAGGTTGGCCTAGCTGTCCTACTGACCACCACATCTCCATCTTTCTGCACATATTTTACCATGTTATTATAGAGATACTATAATTCTGTAAGTTGCAAAATGATTATAGACATTTTAGCTCACTTTGGACCAGTTGGGAACTATTTGACATGGAAGAGTCCATTACAGTGATGCGGGGAGGACACTACATTAAACCTTTAATATCTTTTTAATGGTTGAGATTTGGAACTTTTGTTATAGAACATTTTATGCTTATAATGCCTTGTTTTATCATTTCTCAAAGTTATGCCCTTTCCTCCTGGGACACCCTGTATATATATATATATATATATATTTTCTTTAATACATACGAGGTTGAAAGAAATGGCAATTTCTGCGTTGGAAATTTTATTATTCAAAGTTTCCAGGTCTCTGATGAGTTTTCGCTTGGTGGCAGGAAGTAGATGAAGGAGATGAGCAAAATTCATGGTGGTACAGGGTTACATAAATGTACATGATGATACAGGATATACGACGCGTTTCACTGGACAACCAGCATTATCAAGTAAGGAAGGAATGATATAAAAGGTAAACAGGAAGGGTATATATAGAGGGTGGAGGATCAGAGGAGGCGGAAAACAGGGGGCAAAAGTCTGCTATTGGTGGAAGCGTAAACTAGGAGAGAGAAGGGGTTAACCGCTTCACGCATGCGCACTGGATGCGGGATGGTGGTCAGTAGGTGGGGTCGAAGCTGATTGGCTGCGTGTCGAGGGGCGTGGCCTAAGTTGTGTGGCGCCTGCAGAAGACGAAGCTGAAGGAGGTAGCGCGGGGGGCTGCGTCAAGGGCACCGGGGGGCGAGGAGGGGTGTTAGGTCCTGTAGGGTAGTGCCTTTTGGCAGAAGGAAGGATCTGAAGGTCCAGAGTTTGGTTGTTGATGTTGGGATGTAAGGCTTGGATATATAAAGCTTCGAGTATAGGTAATCTCCTTGGGTCACTTTCTTTATCGAGTATGGTGGTGTGTTTCTCTAACTCGTTGCGTGTGAGGTGAGGGTGGTTAGGGGTGAGATAGTGGTCTTTGATGGCTCCAGCCTGAAGGTGAAGAGTTAACCGACGTGAAAGACGAGTCTGCGTCATACCAATATAGGAATGAGGTCCACAGTCCTCATAATTACAGGTATGTTGGTAAATGACGTGATCGTCGGTCATCGGGCTCTTTATCTTGGTGGAGGCTGGTTTGTTGCGGAGAACGAGGTTGGAGGTCTTGGGGGATTTGTAATAAATTATTAATTTGATTTTGTTTTCCGGGTTGGTTGGGTGGACATGCTTGGAGATTATTTCTTTTAAGACGGCCTCGTCATTTTTGTGTTCAGAGGACATGTAATTGCGGTAGAAGATCTTAATTTCATTGGGGGGGGGTCAATGTTGGGAGGGCTTTGGGTGTACCATTTTTGAAGATGGTGGTTGATGGTGCTGGAGATGTCGGAGTTGGAGTATCCGTTATTTACTAAAACTTGGGATAGTCTTTCTAGTTCCTGGTGGGTGTCGGCCCAGTTAGAGCAGTGCGTGAGGGCTCTCCTAAGGGGGATCTAATGGATGTGTTTTAAATTGTATAGAGGTCTAGTATGAGTTAACTGTAAAGTTAATGAATATATATATAATTAAACACCCGAAAATAACCACTGTCCCCTTAAACTGCACAATATCGTCCGAATATAGCTAGAAAAAACCAAGACAAAAAAGACGTCGCCGGTACAGAAAAGGTTAGTAAGCAAAAAAAAAAAAAAAAAATATATATATATATATATATATATATATATACCGGTATATATATATATATATATATATATATTTTTTTTTTTTTTTGCTTACTAACCTTTTCTGTACCGGCGACGTCAAAAAGACTATATAATCTATATATATATATACCGGTATATATATATATATATATATATATATATATATTTTTTTTTTTTTTGCTTACTAACCTTTTCTGTACCGGCGACGTCTTGTTTGTCTTGGTTTTTTCTAGCTATATTCGGACGATATTGTGCAGTTTAAGGGGACAGTGGTTATTTTCGGGTGTTTAATTATATATATATTCATTAACTTTACAGTTAACTCATACTAGACCTCTATACAATTTAAAACACATCCATTAGATCCCCCTTCGAGATGAATTTGTACATTTTTCGGTAGAAAAATGTAACGGCCGAAGGCGGTTCCTCCACAATTACAGGTTCGCTATCACTCGACTGGACACAAATCGACACCTAAAGGGCACGAAAGGTCTTAAGATTGACAACGAAATGGGTCGAAAGGTCTTAAAATCGACAAACTAATGGGGCAAACGTCTCAAAACTAATGAGGATAAGCACGAGGAAAAAAGTGACCAAAAAACGGCCCATCTCCCCTTAAGAAGAATCTGTGGTAGTAAAATGGGTTGAGTGAGATAGTTTGAAGCCTGTTAATTGCTGGAGTCCCTTTTTGAACGAATAAAATCGTGTAACAGTAGCCAGAATAAAGTTAATAGCACAGCACCGGTACTGCAAGGTTATAATCACCGAGTATATACAAATTCATATAACCAACTGTACTTCCTAACTCTAGTAATATTACTTAACCCATATAGTACCGGTAACGTGTTTTGTATTTGATTCCAGGTACATTTAGACGATTTTATGAAGCTTAGGACGGATATATGGTAGCTAAGAGGATTGTTTGAGATAGTGTGTAGCCTTTTAAATGGTACAAATCCTTCCTAGGCTGAAAACAGTCGTCTAAATGTTTCCAGATTATAATAACATGGATGTCACTGGTACTGAACGGGTTAAGGTTAACCCGAATATGGTTTAATTACCCCGTAAGTTTTATGGCGCGTTTTGACTGTTTATCCTAGCTATCATTAGACAATTTTATTCAGTTTAGGAAGGAGTTGTGGGAGTCAGAGATATGATTGAGTTAGTTGTTATCCTTTGACTGCTAGAGGACCATCCGAAACTGAATACAATCGTCTAATGATAGCCAAAATAAACTGTTAAAATGCGTCATGATCCTCAAGGGGTAAATATGACGCCAACGAATTCAAGAGTTAAAACTCGCTGAGGTGAGAATCATTCAGCAAGCCATGGATGACCAGAGTTTAACCCTAGGATTGAGATAGATGTTAAGGGGGGTCACCGGCTTTTTTAAATTTTTCTCTTCTTTTCTCTTGCCCTGGCGTGAATCCTTTCGGCCAACTGTTTAAAGACGTTTTTGTCCATCCAGGTGTCGATTTCTTCCTGGCGAGCGATGGCGAACCAGCATTGTATTGAGAAATCCGGCTTCGCCGGACACATTTTTCTATCGAAAAATTTACAAATTTAGCTTGCTGTCAAAACAAAACATATGCAGTGTATAATATGCTGGCTCGCTACGGCTCGCCAGGAAAATATTGGCACTTGGATGGGGATAAACGTCTTAAAACAGTAGGCTGAATGGGGCCGAATGGAAACAAGCATAGAGAGAGGGAGAGAAAGAGAAAAAAGCGAGGTGAGCCCCCTTAACCCGCAAACTATATTCAATGCCCCCTCCCCGCACTCCCGTCTCTTTCCTGTTTGCCTTCAGTAGATTTTTTCGGGCATAAATCATAGGCCTAAATGGTTGAGAGGTGTGTGTGTGTGTGTGTGACTTATTATTGTCTAATTGTCTTTTCATAGGCGTAGAGAGAGAAGTGCGATCGGCTTCCCCAACCTGTACTCCAAATTGCCAATGTTTTCGCCAGTCTTTTATTTTATTTTCGCTTGCTCGCTCGGTCGCTCACTCCTTTCCCAGCCTTGGTCGAAACTTATCCGTAGTGTCCGCGTAGCTGTTAATGTGGGTGATTCTCGTTTGCGTGTTCAATGGTAAAATGGGAGATGCAACATTTCATGACCAGAATAAGGCGGAGCATGCGCGTTGGGAGGCGGGACTTCATGTGCCAGACGTAAGAGCTGTGTTTCCCTTTGGCGCCGCTAAGAAGACGGCACGAGTTTGATAAATATGCACCGAGTCTTTTATTTGATTATCTATGTGCATATATTTGTAAATAAAAAGGAATGTAGTGTTTGCGTGGGTGATAATGGGCAAAATTATCCGTCTCCTACCAACCGCAGTGTACTACAATGTTTATGCAAGTGTGCTAAGTCCCGGCACCGTCCGAGCCAACCGAATGAAATTCAGACATTCAGTGTTCCTCAGGCAGTGAATGTGTGAGGTTATACGTCTGTCTCGCGGGAAGCTATCGCCACATGTGTCAAGCCTCCTGTCACATTGCATCCGGTGATTGATATCGATGATTACCCAGTTTAGTGCGTCCGGTGATAATACCTTACCCTCGCCCCCTCCGGAGATAAGCCCGACCGTGAAAGATGTAAAAGTTTGGGTATAGTGCGGTGATTACACAACAAATAAAGCCTAGTTAGAAAATTTAAGCAAATCTTTCGCAGGTTTGAGTTGAGAAGCGCTGGAAAAAGAGGCGTTTTAGCTTAAAGTGTGTTAATAGCGGGGAAGGCATATGTTGGTGTAGAAAGGAGTGATGCTAACCAACACCACCACCAAGATGCACCACCACCACAATCACCACCACAACAACACCAACACCACCACAACGGCTAGCACTCGTGCCCAACACCAACTCACCACCACTTCTAAACCGGACATACAAGGTGAGAGCAAGAGGAGGAATGCATGTAGATATATTTATTCTTTGATATTATGTACAATTGCCCATGTAAGTTAAGAATACATGTAGATATAATAATTATAATACTACATAAGTTTCACTCGTAAGATCGAACGGCAATCCTTTGATGCAATTGATGTCAGTTAATTTAGAGGTTACTATTAAGGTGGATATAATTGTCTGGCGTGATGCAGGGAAAGAGATGACAGTAATATTGTTCACCCATAGAGTCCATTGGGAATCCTTCGATGTACAGTTCAGAGGTTCTTATGGGAAGGTGGTTCGTTTTTCTGGTCCCCCTTCTTCCTCATGTTTATCCCAATTAATGTTCAGATTTTAAGACATTCGCCCCATTAGTTTGTCGATAATAAAAAAAATCGTCCCATTTATATATCAATATCAAGACCTTTTGTGCAAATTAGGCGTCGATCTTTTTCCTGGCGAGCAATAGGGAGCCTGTAATTTCAAGAGAATCCGGCCTTCGGCCGGGACATTTATCGGTTATACTGATGATTTGGACCGACAGTTAGCCCATCGATCTTTTTAGGCCTAATAGGTCCGGTAGAGCATATACATCTTTCCTATATAGGCCTGTCATTAAGAGCTGAAATGTATTATAAGGGAGAAAACAAAAATGCTAAAATACGCACCACAGCTAGCAGTGCAATCTTAATGGGTGATGGCAAAGTAACATAAAGATTAAGATTTTTTCGTATAGGTTTAAACTTCCGGAAATTAATGGGAAATAAATACGATGATTTATTATTTTAACTTACGTCCTCCGCCGCACTCATGTTATTGTTGTGAACCTCTCGGCCTTCACTGCCACTCGTTGCCGGAGTAAGGTATGTCCCATAGCCTAATACTGTGTTTTTTGCATTGTTACCCAACCAGCGGGGGTGTGGGGGCGGCAGCCCCCACCCGTAATACTAGGATAGGTTAGGTTAGGTTGTTAGGTTAGGCATAATGTCTTTTTTACGCTTTTAACCCCTCATTTTCCCTGAACTTCATAGCCCTCCCCACTAGTGGGGGGCGTGTTTTTAAATTGTTGGATAATGGGTAAATACTCATTTCAGCTCCTCTTCAGTATACAACACCACTAGCCTATATCTGAATAAAAAATACAAAATAAATAAATTAAAACTTACTGAACTCGCTGTCGGTCCAAAAATCAGGTTTACCCATTTAGGCTATCTATCGAAAAATGTACAAATTTATCTTGAAGTGGGGTCTAGGGAGTGTTTTTTTAAGCTTGATAGAGGTATAGGACGGAAACACAAAAAAATATCCCGGAAATAAATAGGCCTATGCTTAAAATTCGGCATCCCCGCTTAATATGTTGGATTAAATCGTCGGAAGTTAGATTGCAAGGGAGGATATTGCAAATTATACATGTTGACATTTCACCGATATACTGTATATAGGCCTATCCTTAGATAATCTTAGTATATTTTTTTCGGCTAAGAATGGAAGTGTAGGTACAAAATTATGATCTCCATTACCCTTTTTTTTATTTTTTTACTACCGGTACCGGTACCCCGGATCCTTCCTAAGCTGCATAATATCATCTGAGAATAGCTGAAATAAAAAAAGATTTCCCCGGTAGTGAAAGGGTTGCCGGTAATCCTTTCGGTATGGGCGTGTTATTTATATAATTATGTTTATGTTTTGAGGAATTTATGGTCAATATACAGGAGGCGCTACAATAGAGGTAGCAAAATATTAATGGTAGTTTTGGGTTCCTATCATCATATGCTTCATTTCTATATACTTTTTTATCCCCGGGGGAAAAAAAAAAAATCTTGGGTTTTTTATTTGTTTCTTGGATTTTTTGTTATTTTTTTATTAACCTAACCAAAAAACCTAACCTAACCTAACCTAAATGTATTTGGGGGCTATTAGGTTAGGTTAGGTTAGGTTTTTTGGTTAGGTTAATGACCAAAACAAAAAATCCCAAGAAAATAAATGAAAAATCCCAAGATTATTATTATTTTTTTTTTCCGGGGATAAAAAGTATATAGAAATGAAGCATATGATGATAGGAACCCAAAACTACCATTATAATTTTGCTACCTATATTGTAGCGCCTCCTGTATATTGACCGAATTTATGAAGATTAGGAAGGATCTGTGGTAGTTAAATGGGTGAATTGATGTAGAGTCTAGCCTTTTAATTTTGCTTGAGGCTCTTCCTAAGCTAAATTAAATCGTATAATAGTAGCCAGATTAAAACTACAAGGACGTCACCCGTACTGAAAGGTTTAAAGGGGGGGGGGGGGGGGGAGTAGCTTTTCTGGACCCTCTTCTCCCTCATGTTTAGCATTATAGGTTTGAGATTTGAAGATGTTCGTTCTGTTAGTTTGGCGATTTTGGGACCTTTAGCTTCATTTCTGTCAATATTAAGACCTTTCGTGCCATTTAGGTGTCCATCTTATCCTGGCGAGCGATAGCAATCCTGTAATTTTAGAAGGAATCGGCCTTCGGCCGGGAAATTTTTCTACCGGAAAATTTACACATTTATCTTGAGAGGGGGTCTAGGAGATTTTTTTTAAAGCTCGATGGAGGTCTAGCAAGGAAACCAAAAAACAGCACTACCCCCCTTAATGTGTCCTAAGGTTCAAGTTTCCTTATGGGCTAACCTTATGGATCGGTATGCTGTCCACCTTCCAGATTTAGAAGAGGGATGGGATAGAATTATGTAAGCTCCATTGGAATCTGCACCTGTGGGATTCAACCGGTGGGCAGAGTTTTATAGGAGTGATTGAAGGTGCATCATGTAATATTCAAGAGATGGAGGCTTTATTGGAAATTTCACCTGTTAAGATTTGAGGGATGGGATAATTGGGATTCGTCTTTTGCCAATAGGATGGGATGGGTAGTTACCATAGAGGGCTAGGCTATACCGGTATCGACTAATGTAATGGCACCGGTACATAAAGATAATACCGTCTTCAGTACGATTACCGGTACCGGTATTGTTTTCAAATATTAATTAGGCCTACCGGTATATAAATCAGTCAGACGGTAGCCAAACCCGCACTCCCTTAAAGGAGTAGGGAGGATCACCAAGAAAAAGCTTGCTAATCCCTTAGTGCGAGTAAATTCTGGAAGTGGGATTCCCAGTCCCAACCGCCATGGGCTGTCTGCACCACAGAAGTGACGGGCGATGTGGTCGCCACATCCCTACGCCAAGAAAATGGGCGGGTGCCCAACCCCGAAAGGGGTTGAAATAGGAGAGCTATTTCCCCCCCCCACCATCCCCCCCCCACCCCCCCGCCAAAGGTGGATTTCTAGGGCCTTTCCTAGCTGATGCTGAGAGGATTGGGTTCTAGTCATGCGGTGATGGGCTGGTCTATCAGAGTGAGAACTGAGCTTAATCTGACTGTTCCTTTTACTTCTATATTTTCTAGATCTCAAGTGGCGGCATCTCTTCCGTGGATTGACCTCCCAATCTGCCAACCTAGAGGTTGGCAGATTGGAAGCCAAAGCGTCACATTTTTCCTTTGCCCCTCAACTTTCTCTTCATAATTGTTGAGGGGCACAGGGCCCTGGGTGGGGCTTTGGTTTCCCGGGCGTTTCCGCACCCTCCTCAGCTCCCTGCCTTGGAGTGGCTTCGGTCACCCAGGCTTTATTGTGGTAGGCAGGGAGGGTTCTGTGGGGGCGTTCGGTTATGGCCTTGGCCTTGCTCGGGGCCTTGGGGCTGTTCGGCCAGGCAGCCTGGGGAACAACAACAACAACAACCCGTTCAGTACCAGTGATATCCTCGTAATGATATTCTGGCAAAGGATTAGACGATTTTATTCACCTTAGGAAGGATCTCTAGCGGATAATAAGGCTTCAAACTATCTCGTCCAACCCTCTTACTACCGCAGCTCGTTCTTAAGCTGCATACTATTGTTTAAATACAGCTAGCATAAAACATAACACACGTCGCTGGTACTGAAAAGGTTAACTGATACGTTACGGTATTATACAGAGTTGTAGATATATGGAATAGGCTACCTAGTGCTATGGTAGGATCATCATTCATCAACGATAGAGAGCTTCAATATAAAATTAGATGGACGTGATGGGCTGGGTTTGAAAGGGATATGCCTTGTGTAGGTCAATCGGTTTTCTGCAGACTCCCGTTTTCTTACATTCTTATTATCGGTAAGTCTTCATCTGTACCCGTAGGTCTATATATCTTTGTTTACTATTTATGTTTTATATTTTGTTTTCTGTTAGTTACCGGTACCCAATGCTAACCTAGTGTAATGAATAGTACCATAGTAACTACCGTACGGTATTCATCTGCATACGAAATTTCCAAAAATCGACATATGCTAGAAGATAATTCGTTTACACTTGAACAGATTAGCGAGGAAAGACAAACATCGGAAATCGTAAAATCAAAACGAAATTGATTGTTGTATTGGTATTTTCATTTCTGTTATGTTTTTTTTTTTTTTTTTTCATGGTTCGTATTATGCTAAGTTAATTTGTGTTTAGTCCTAGTCCCATGTTCCTAGAAAATGTATAATGTGTTAGATACAAGGATGGGGATGGAGGAGATTTAGTGATTAGGGTTTATTATTTAGTTAGTTATTTGTATTTATATGACGTTCTTCGACTAAAATTGTCCGTGGAAGCTAGACTTATATATACAAAATGTGTCATTGGCAGTTAGCCTAGTTATTATTATTTATATGGCGTTATCGAATAAAATAGTTTGTGGAAGCTAGAATTATATAATGATGTCATTGGCGATTAGTACTATAATTTTATATATTTGACGTACCGTATCGAATATAAATTGTTTGTGGAACCTAGAATTAAATCATAGCGGATATGAATGGTAGTTATATATTTTGTTTTATTCTTTATTAATGGTAGAGTTCTTGACAAGCCCCAACACTTTAGGGACGTCGTTCTTGAAAGCCATACCGTGTATACTTTATTCAGGTACCGTAGCCTACCGTAGTTAATTATTGTATAGCAACTGGTGATTGATACACGTGTAAATAAATAGCTAAACACAGTACATATAAATTATTTATCTGCGTAGGAAATGTTTGTATAATATTTACTACGGTACTTTACATATAAATCGTAAATACCGGCATGTGTAAGAAATATTTGGGTACTTATTACCGAAACTACCACTAATTATTTCTCAATATTTGAAGGCTATTATAGAATAAAGATGTTGCAAAGATCATATTAAACTGTTTCATTTTATGTGCGCTATATAAAGTACTGTAGAAACAAAAAAACTCTCCCTATAATATCCCTATTGACGGCAGTGAAACTCTTATTAAGCCCCCTACTGTTAATATACATGCTGATATCAATAAGGCATGGAGGGGGAGGGGGGGGGGGGGCAAAGCCCCCTCTCAACCCATCCTGTATCCAAAGGCAAAACAAATTTAATATTTACTCTGAAAATGACTTACATCTGAGTGTTTTAAGATCGTTGGATAATGGGAGAAATAACATTTTCCGGGAATTGTAACTAATATCAACTACTGTATAATGATGAAAACTACCTAAAACCAAAAAGAAAAACCATGTAAAAATTAGTATTAGTTTCGGTTATATTTTATAATATTTGTAAACGGTACCATTTGATACAGTACCGGTAGCCTTTATATACCGGTACTGTAAATCATAAGGTTTAATTCTAGATCCGGTTTCACAGCACACTCGTCAATATATATGGCTTCTATAAATTTGTCATATACCCTACTTCATTCCTATATCGGTCAGTAGCAGCGCAAATGGAATTATAATTACTGTGACAAAGTCAATATATTTTTTGTTTTTGGCGACCGTCAATCTTTTATTATTTTAATACCAAACCAGCAGGGGTGTTGGGGCGGCAGCCCCCACCTATTATACTAGATTAGGTTAGGTAAAGTTGTTAGGTTAGGCTAATATTACCCCTTATTTTCGTCTTTTACCCCGCAATTTCCCTGATCTTCATAGCCCTCCCCACTAGTGGGGGCCGTGTTTTTAGATTGTTGGATAATGGGTAAATACTCATTTCCGCCAGTCATTAGTATAAAACAACAACTGTACCGGTATATAAAAAAAGCTGAGAAAAACAAACTCAAAACGCTAAATTCGCTGTGAAACCGGATCTAGAATTTTACCAATCATAAATATGTAGGAAATATTTGTATGTCATTTAATACATACCGGTAACCTTGTAATGCATAATAGATACGGTACCGTGCAGCCTATGTATAAACTATTATAGTCGTACACACTTCCCGAAATTTCAGTTGTTAATTTTCAATGGTTAGCAAGGGAGGGTGAGTTTCTGGACCCTCCCTTCTCCCTCCTATATAGCCCCATTAGTTTGGTGATCTCAAGACCTTTCATACCATTTAGGTGTCGATTGTTTTCCTGGAGAGCGATAGCGAGTCTGCAAATTATGTCGTGGATCTTATTTCTACCACTATACATACCATACATAATAAACTCGCCTGTAAGTATTGAGGCTATGGTAGTGTTAACCCCTTCAAGTACGAGTCACGTCTCTTACGATTAAACCTACTTTTAGACGATTTTATGAAGCTTGGGAACAGTATGTGGTAGCTAATGTAATTACCGGTAATCTATTTGTATTAATTTCGCTCCAACACCAAACACCTTCAATGAAATTAATGCAACCACATATTGAGATAGCTTGTAGCCTTTTAATGGGTAGACATCCAGTATATTTAGATGATTTTATGCAGCTTAGGTAGGATCTGTGGGAGACTAGTCATAGGGTTGATATATGCTTTAGCCTGTTAATTCCTTAAGGTCCTTAATAATCTGAATGAAATTTACTAATGATTCGGTACCGTACGGTACCTGCTTACCTAAAATGATTCCCTGCACCATTAGGATATCGTCCCGTAGTTATTTTGTAAACTTAGTAATAACGGTACCGTACTGGACGTAAACATTAGCAATACCGTACCGTACACCATGTTTTACTATTTGTTGTTTTTAGTTTTAAAGATATACTGGTACAAGTTTATTATTATTATTATTTATGTTTTGTTAAGCTTCCGGTACGGTATATTCTCTCTCTGGACTTAAATCTGTACGGTACCGGTATGTATTTATGTCCTGTATGTGTGTGTATGTATGTATATACGGTACTATATGCTATGATTGTGTGTGTGTATGTATGTATTGTGGGGAGGGGATATGTGTATGGTTAGATGGATACAGATGGGTAGATAGATAGATAGATCGATTCTGAAAGTTCCCAATACCAATAACGTTGGTAACATCATGCATAATAATTGACGCATTTAAAAGTCCTCCTGGATTCAGAATATCAATACAGTGAAGTGGGTTATCGATACCCGGTACTTGTTTGTCCATTTGACTGAACAACGTCCTATTTATGGAGAATAATAGCTTAATGGTTTGGCAGTATAGTTCGTTCATTATCAAGAGTGTATACATTAACTTGTATCCTCTTGTAAATCAGGAAAAGGCTGGAGTAAACGGGCATTACATTTGTTTTGCCTATTTACTGTTTAACTTGTCACAGATGGTAGACATAAATAACTCGATTGTTAGTCTTCAGTTTTGTTTTTTTAGTTAACACTACCGGTATTTAAAATATATTTATTACGGTACGGTACATACGGATGTATCCTAATTCAATTGCAAATTTACAACCGGAGACCACTGAACATTTCCGCCGTACCGTATATAAACGAAGCAGTGTACAGTGAATGTACATCGATAATTGGAACGGTAGGGCTCAGCTAATACAAAGTGTTTATAGCCAACTATTGCGTTAATTGTGATGACCTGTCTATAATTTACTGCAGAGACAACTGTTTCATATTATTCCAATATGTATCGAGATATCAACTCCTAGGGGATTCAACTTTTTGACAGGTTAAGGGGCAAGTAGTCGCTTATTTTGGATCCCCTTCTCCCTCATGTTTAGCATATTAGTTTTGATATCTTATTACCCTCGTTCCATTAGTTTGGCGATTTTGAGACCTTCGCCCCATTTCTTTGTCAGTATTAACACCTTTCGTGTCATTATGGGGTCAATTTTTCCTTGCAAACGATAGCGAGCCTGACATTTTAGAAGGAATTGGCCTTCGGCCGGGACATTTTTCTACCGAAAAAGGTAAACAAATTATTGATGGAGGGAAACTCAAAAACAAATAAATAAATAAATGCATGACCAACAACTAAGCACTACCGTACCCCCTTAAAATAATATATCGAATAGGCCTACCGTATACCGGTATACTAAGCATTTCAGAATATGTACCCGGTAATAGGCCTACCGTATACCGCTATACTAAGCATTTCAGAATATGTACCCGGTAATAGGCCTACCGTATACCGGTATACTAAGCATTTCAGAATATGTACCCGGTAATTTAGTTGTTTCGTATTTTTTGTATTAAATTTTGTTTAGAATATTGCGTCATAGTACCAGTATCATAATTTTTCCTCCTAAATATACAGATATGCTTACTACAGTTTGACACATATCAATATATATATATATATATATATATATATATATATATATATATATATATATATATATACACCGGTATATATATATATATATATATATATATATATATATATATATATATATATATATATATATATATATATATATATATATATATATATATATATATATATATATATATAAAGAGAGAGAGAGAGAGTATGTCGTTTTTCAAGACTGTACCTTCTTCATGTTTAGCCCCATTAGTTTTGAGATTTAAGACGTTTACCCTATTAGGCCTAGTTTGTCGATTACCGGTACGGTATATGAGCTTTCGCCCTATTTCTCTGTCAATGGCCTTTCGTGCTATTTAGGTGTCAATTTTTCTGTATTTTTTCTACCGAATAAAGTTCAAATTTATTTTGAAGAGGATGCACTGAAATTAATATGTTTTCGTCGTTAGGCCTATATCGTATTATTCGAATTACGGCAATCTTGCTAATTGGCCGTAGTCTCTCAAAATTATCAGAACATATGTACAGTACCGGTACCATGCGGACAAGCCTACACCAACCTTACTATATACCGGTAGTCTCTATATTTTAAAATATGTACAGTACCGGTACCATGCGGACAAGCCTACACCAACCTTACTACATACCGGTAGTCTCTATATGTACAGTACAGTACCGGTACCATGCGGACAAGCCTACACCAACCTTACTACATACCGGTAGTCTCTATATGTACAGTACCGGTACCATGCGGACAAGCCTACACCAACCTTACTATATACCGGTAGTCTCTATATTTTCAGCTGAGCGTAAATTGCCTTGGCCTCATCATGATTACTGGTATATTATGGAGATTTTGTAACGAAATTTGTTGTTCTTTATACACATTTGGTACCGGTAATTGTACCGTACCGGTATTTATATGACGCAGATACATAGTACCGGTACCGGTACCGGTAGTAATACTCGAATATATTAATTTCACTCCCAACACCACAAGAGCCGCGGCGGTCGAGTGGAGACAACGCTCACGTGTGAATCTGCTTGACCTGGGTTCGATCCTAGCCAAGGCGGACATTTAGTGGGTGTGGTAGTACGTCTTAGCATGTCTATCATGTTCGCACCCATTCGGGGGACACCTCGACGACGTATACAGACTAATAACACACATAACAAAGCCACTCCAACAGCTTCCTCTCTCTCCAACACCCATTCTCCCCTCTCTACACTCTTCAGAAAATAGGAAAAGTAGAAAGTAGCTACGAGGTGCCGTTGTAAAGGCTTATCCCTCAATACCTTCACCTGACCTGACCAAATACCTACCATTTCATTAGAAAGCATGTGATCCTCCCAGGATTCGAACCTGGGTTACCCCATACAGATCTTAAACACTCGAACCATTACACCATCAACACAGTTAAAGGTTAAGTACCAGTACATGACTACGATTTTATATCCATTGATCGAATACTGGATACATTTTCTTTAAGTATGGAGATACGGTATCAATTGCTAAGGGTTTCAATTTACCATCGGCTGGGAACCAAATAGACCATAGCTTCCGATATAATCAATTATTAAGATTATACGTCGCGCTAGCGAGCGGCAGCACTGGGTCCATTCGCCTGTCATAAATTCAGTTTGTCTAACGAAAGCCATGTCCATTGTTTATAAGGGGGAGGTTGTCGCTTTTTCTGGACCCCCTTCTTCCTCATGTTTAGCATATTGGTTTTGAGATTTTAAGGCGTTCGTTCCATTTGTTTTGCGATTTTGAGACCTTTCGCTCCATTACTTTATCAATATTCCCTTAGCATTGTATATGCAAAGATACAATTATGGTTTATAGTTCAAACTATGTCTTTGGAAGTGATAAAGTAGCTAAAACAATGATATTTCATGTAAATATTATCGTATTCATTCACATACCGGGTATTCATTCAAATCTTCAAAACACAATTGCTCTGGTTTGACACTGGTTTGTCCCTAAGACAAATATTATGCCATTATTTATATAGGCTTATTATATATTTGAGGTCCGGTTTTAAATGTTTCTAATTGATCTTCAAGATTATCCGGTCCACTAAACTAACCCATTAGAAAGACGAATATGTAGAGGAGATGTTATGATTATAGAGATGTTTAATTGCAAAGGGGAAATAAATATTTTGTTTATAAGCTGAATGAATCTGAAATAACCCATACAAATGGCTACAAACTAGATAAATTCCGATTTTTAGAACACATAGTGTAAGTAAGCATTGGTTGGGACTCGTATTGAATTCTAAAACATCAAGAAACCTTCACCAGGTGAGAATTGAGCAGAGTCGATATATGTTAACTCTAACTTATTTAGGTACCGTACGGTACCTTCGCACAAGTGAGGATTTTAGGCAGAGCCATTATGTGTGGATTCTAACTTATTTAGGTACTGGTACCTTCGCACAGGTGGGAATTTAGGCAGAGTCAATATGTGTGGGACTTATTTAGATACCTGTCCTTCGCAGAAGTGGAATTTAGGCAGAGTACAAAGGAAATCAAGCAACAACAGTTCTAGTGACCCTTCTAGGCTGCTTTTTCCTCCAAAACACTGAGGATCAAGTGTCCAAACAGTGGTTTAGAGTGGGTAAGGGAGCATTGAAAAGGGAACTACTGCCCTGGAACTAATGTCCGTGGCAGGATTAGGAAGTTAGTAGGGGACAGATGGGTTAGTAACTGAGGGGGGGATAAAATAAAGTTACCGGGTATTAATTTACAAACGCAGTCAGTCGCGGGTTTGATGCGAGATATTTGTCTAAGCGGAGTTTAAATGAATCAACGGTGCTGCATTCTATAACGTCTCGGGGAAGCCCATTCCACAAGTTGACAACTCGATTGAAGAAGAAATTCTTAGATTCGTGTGAGTTAAAAGATTTACCAATAATTTTGCAACCGTTTCCCCGCGTGTAATTAGATTGGTCGATAGTGAAGTACTTACTACAGTTCATATTGTCGATGCCTTTGATGATTTTGAACACTTGAATTAAGTCACCTCTTAATCTGCGCTGGGTTAAAGGAAATAGATTTAATTCTCTAACTCTAAGACGCTCTTCGCTCTTCGTATGGTTTGTTCTTTAGGCTAGGTATCATTTTGGTAACTCTACGTTGAACTCGTTCTAGCTTGTTTATATCTTTTTGGTAATAAGGGCACCAGGATTGAACGCAGTATTCCAGAAGAGGGCGGACTAAGGAATTGTAAAGGGTTAGGATAACTTCTTTGGATTTATGCTCAAATGACCTGACTATAAAGCCAATTATTTTGTTTGCCTTCTTAACAACTTCTGAACATTGTTGACTCGGTTTTAGGTTACTCGATATTGTTACTCCCAGATCGGTTTCTCTGTTTACATTCTTAAGCTGAGTGCCATTCATCGAATAGTTTGCTTTCTCATTTAGGTATCCGATATGTAGTACGGTACTTTACATTTATCCGCATTGAAACTCATTTGCCAAATTTGGGCCCAACATGACAATTTATCTAAATTGTGTTGCATATCGTCAACTTGTTCTTTTGAGAGTACGCTATTTGCAATTTTTGTATCGTCAGCAAATTTTGAGATTGTACAGGTGAGACCCTCATCTATGTCGTTGATGTAAATTAGAAAGAGAATTGGTCCTAGTACCGATCCCTGGGGTACCCTGCTACTTACATTGGTCCATTTAGATGCCTTACCGTTTATGACTACGGTACTCTTTGCTTTCTGTCGCTGAGCCAATTTTCTATCCATTTCAACACACCGTCTTGTATTCCATGCGCTTTTAGTTTTAGCAGTAAACTTTTGTGGGGAACTTTGTCAAAGGCCTTTTGAAAATCAAGGTATATAATATCTACAGCTTTACTCTCATCGTAGAGGTTGAGGATATCGTGGAAGAAGTCTAAGAGGTTTGTTAAACAGGAACGTTTTTTACGAAAGCCGTGTTGAGTATCTTTAACCCTCTCCGACATATGTCGCGAGTTTGAGCCTATTGGGGATACTTTAAAGCCTTTGTTACTTATGTTCTTATGTTCTTATGTTACCATCAGGGGTATTTAGAAACCTTTAGTTTAGTTACTTCAACCTCTGCAGTTGTCTTTGAGTTATCTGTGGGCAGAAAACTAATTTTGGAGAGGTAATTATAAGAGTAAGAGAAATCTATTTCTTATTGCTAATCTGGCAACCTCTGCGTCATATGTGCGTGAAAGGGTTAAGTACGGTAAGTTATTTACCTCTAAGTGATTTACGAGTCTGTCTCCTATGACCGTTTCTAGCATTTTACATACAATTGAGGTTAAGCTAATTGGACGATAGTTACTGGGTAGGGATTTGCTGCCTTTTTTGAATATCGGTGTTACGTTGGCTAGCTTCCACTGATCAGGCATAGTCCCAGACTGCAAGGATTCATTGAATAGCAATGTCAGTGGTTTGGAGAGCTCATCCTTAGGTTCCTTTAGAACTCTAGGCGAGATTGTATCAGGTCCAGGCGTTTTATTTACCTTGAGTTTATCTAAACAATTCAATACTTCTCTCTCTGTAACGGTGATATTTCTTAGAACATCTGAATTATCAATCTGAATCGGCGATGGTGTAGGGATATCACTGAGGTCTTCGGTTGTAAAAACTGATGCCAAGAAGGTATTGAGGGCATTAATCATTTGTACTTCGTCTTTGGTGTATTCTACATTTTCATCGACTAACAGTCCAACAGTTGAAGTAACTACTTTTATCTTTCTGATATAACTATAGAATTCTTTCGGGTTTGTTTTACTTTGATTCGCAACATGTAACTCCAGGGTCTTTTTACTTTGCTTAATTAACTTTTTGGCTTTGCGTCGTAGCTCTATAAATTTCACCCGTTCTTCGTCATTTTGTGAGGATTTTAATCTATCGTTAGCAAATTTTTTAGCAAGCAGACAGTCTGAAATATCTTTATTCCACCATTTGGGCTTATCATTATGGCCTGGACGCCGTATTTTCGATGGTATGCAGTCTTGCACTGCCTTAAGGTAAGTGGTTGTGAAACACTCCCAAGATGTATTTATGTCGTTATTGTTAGTCAGAAAGCTCCAGTCAGTTTCTTTAAGCTTTGATTTAAGTTTATGAAAATTTGCTTTCTTGAAATTAGGGACTTTCTCAATGCTGCTATTTGATTTGTTACTAGTAAACTTTAAAGTGAAAGTTATCGTACGATGGTCGCTGTTACTGAATTCATCACCAACATTCAAATTCTCTATTAATTCTTCTTTTGTTGCGAGTACAAGGTCAAGCACATTATTACCACGGGTTGGAGATTGTACAAATTGAAAAAGTGAACTCCCTTGCAAGTTAGCATAGAGGTCGTGTCCAGAGTGTGAAGTAAGAATATCGCCCCATTTAGACACGGGTAAGTTGAAATCGCCAAGAATTACGGTATCTTGTATGCTAGTTATTTCTGCAATTTGTTCATAAATTTCACTGTCAGTTCGCACTGATTGAGCTGGGGATCTGTATAATAAAGCTAGTGTTATTTTAGTTTCTCTCTTTATTATTTAATAGTACGTAAGATATGTGTATATTCGCAAATTGAGGTTTTGACATTAAGACGGGATTAAGACTTTCCTTTATAAAAAACAGAACTCCATTTCTATTGATCCGACTTTTCTCAAACATTGTATAACCAGGAAGCGTATATTCGGCTAAAAAGTCTCTGTGTTCCGTATTTAACCAAAATTCTGTAATGCCGATTATATCATAATGTTCTGTAAACACGATATCCTCTAGATCTGAAAATTTATTGCGTATGCTACGAGCATTTACATAAAACACCTTAAGAGTATTAGAGTTGGGTGTTACTGATTGTGCATTGTCTGAATTTTCAGTTCGTATTTGACTTACACTACCCTGTCTGGATCCCGGTTGACCCCGTTTTCTGAACGAAAATCCTTGACTGCATCGTTCAGCAGACGACCAAGACGTGCAGCTCCTACCGGTACTTCATTGAGATGTACACCATCTCCTGAAAACAAAGATTTATCATAGTAAAAATGATCCCACGTGTCGACAAAACCGATGTCCTCCTCCCTGCAGAGTTTGGCTAGTCGGCGATTTGTACTGGTAGCTATGTTGTAGAATCGGTTTTCTACATCAATCCGGGGAACAATTCCTGAAATTAAGATTCTATTAGATTTTTCCTTGAAGGACCTGATCAGCTGCCGGTACTTGCAAAGTAGTTCCTCTGACCGCGTCCGTTGGACATCGTTAGATCCAACGTGGATGACGTACGTGGTGCTTGCGGGGCGACCCTGGAAACCTCTTACACAGCCGCAACAATGGCGTCCACGCCGCCACCTGGGATACAGAATCGCTTTCTGGTCCTGGGTGCCCTGGCGCAGAACTTGGTTAATTGGCCACGGCCCATGGAGTCGCCCACAAGCCGAACTTGTTCCGTTTCTTCTTCCTCGTCAATAGCAAGAATTTGGAAGCGGTTTTGGCATGTTGTCGGGATGACCTTCCTGGTACTGGTACTGGGATGCACATTGTTTCTCACTAACTGAAAGTTGTCCTGGGGGGGAGTGAGAGTAGAGTCATTATTATTTTCTGCAACATCTAAGGTAGCTGCTGGTGTGGGTACCGGTGCCGGTACTGTATGCACTGGAATGGCGGTTGACATCGTAGTGGTTTCTTGGGCCGAGGGCACTCCTACGTTGAGTGTGGCAAATTCTTGAAGGGATTCAAGCTTCGTAGTCAGGGCATCGATCTTGCGGTGAGCTGCATTCAATTCATCGGCAATCTTCTCTCGGAGCTGGCAAAATCTACAAATTTGGACATCAGTATCAACAAACATGGTAGGGCCAAATTTACCGGAACAACTCGTGCAGGTTCGTTGCGGCGCCATGACAATATAATCACAATATGCCTGAAAATCACACAAATTTATGTTAGCAAAATGGTACAATTAAAGCCTGAAAATCACAAAAAATTTATGTTAGCAATGTGATACAATTAATTCCTGAAAATCACACAAAATATTGTTAGCAATATGATAAAATTAATATGCCTGTAAATCACAAAAAATGTTAGCAATAGAACACAATTTATGCCTGAAAATAAAACAAAAATTGATGCTAGCAGTATGACACAGTTAGAGCCTGAAAATCACAAATGGACTAGAAATTTGTTACAAAAATTTACTGGAAAAAAACAAAAAGTGGGAGAGGGTTAATGTAGCCTAGTGAGAAAACTGGAAAACAGTATACAGTACGGTACAGTAACAACAAATATTTCTTAGCAATATGGTACAATTAATGCCTGTAAATAACAAAAAGAATATGTTAATCACAAAAAGAATATTATGCCTGTAAATCACAAAAAATATGTTAGCAATAGAACACAATTTATGCCTGAAAATAAAACCAAAATTGATGTTAGCAGTATGACACAGTTAAAGCCTGAAAATTGCAAATGGACTAGTAATTTGTTACAAAATTTACTTGAAAAAAGTGGGAGAGGGTTAATTTAGCCTAGTGAGAAAACTGGAATGCAGTATACAGTACAGTGACAAAAAATATTGGTTAGCAATATGGTACAATTAATGCCTGTAAATCACAAAAAGAATATGTTAATCACAAAAAGAATATTTTAGCAATAGAACACAATTTTATGCCTGAAAATAAAAATAAAATGATGTTAGCAGTATGACACAGTTAGGCTAAAGCCTGTATATTAGTTTATACAGTGGTCGACACAATAATAATAATAATGGAGTTAGTAATATCCCTGGCAAGAGTGTGAGAGGCCTATAAATATGGTGACAAGTATCTGAAATGCGATTAATAAATAGGCTATCAAAAAGTATTACAGTAACTAAATTATTCTAACCCAATATTAAAACTATCTTGACAAATGTTAGTGTGTGCGATTTATATAGATAACCAAGATAAAAAAGTTCAACCAAGTACAGTATTGGCTAGACTTTGATATATATATAAAATACAAGAAGAGGGTTTGTTTATGCGTACACAGGTGGCGCTGGTATCGGCGGCGTCTCTACTAACTTGACAAATAGAATTTTGAAACACAAACGTTTATCAGTCAAAACTACAGTACAATGTCATGCAAGATAACTACTGGGTGGTTTTCTAAGCACTTAACTACAGTGAGGGGTAAAATATCTACAATAAGTGCTAGAACTTTATAATATGAAACAAGCAAGTAGTTTGTTTACTTTAGAGCGTCGGTCGTCACTAACCGGTACAAATGTAAACAAAGGCAGTCTCGATAAACAAATGTTTATCAGTCAAAAACACAGCAAAATTACATGCAAAGCAACTACAGGGCAGTTAAGCTAGAGCTTAGCTACAGAGTCAATATGAGTGGACTCTAACTTATTTAGGTACCGGTACCTTCGCACAGGTGAGAATTTATGCAGAGTCAATATGAATAGACTCTGTCGTTGTGCACTATTATACCGTTTATAGGTATAGACTTATTGTGAATTTTCAATATTTACTCCTAAGCTAACACTTGGAGCTGGAGAGGTGATGAGTTGAGGTAACAGCAATGGGTCGTCTGATTCTTCTTTCCGTTGGGATGTCCAGGTTGGCCTTTCGTGTAGATAAGTTGTTTGACTTACAGTTGGATGAACTGGTTTTGGATCTTAAATGAGAGTTCCTTAATGTCATGACATCGAGTACTTTCATTGGACTAACGCGAGTAGATTTAGTCGGACATGTCTGGGGTTAGAGTTACTCGTCTATCCTGATCGGTATGTTCATCGGTGATATAGTTCCGTTTCGGTACTCTTGACTTAAGGTCTATAATACAATGTCTCTAATGTCATGACAGAGTAACAACGTATCGGACTAACGCAAGGAGATAGCAAGATCAAGACCTGTACTATTTCACTCGATCTGTCACTGACCGTTATAAGAGGTTCAAAGAACTCAGGGGCTGTGTTTAAACCCTTTAATTGCAAGTGTCTGCTACCATGATGTTGAACAGATGCACTAAGGACTTCTATATGCCGAGTGCCGGTTGACGGTATCTCGCAAAACCCTGCAAACCAATCAAAGGATATTACCATGGCAAGTATCTCTTGGTAGTTTTATTGGGTGTGTATTTAGTAGGAGAAGTAAGGTGGCGACATGTCCACAAGTTTATGCTTCTAATACTAAAAGGTGCACCCTATTAGGGATCTTGTGACTATCACATTTACCATTGTAGGTGATAATACCAATTCCTTAATTAAAGTTAATAGGGAAAAGAACTCCTCAGACCTTAAGAGATATTTGCCATGGTTTCAATCTTCTTTTGAATATGAGGGTAATTATAGGGCTAGATTTCTGACATGCCAGATCATGAAGCCCTAGAATTGCTTGCCTTGTTCAGGTTTCGTCGGAGTAGTGACAACTTTAGCTGAGATGTCCCAGGGCAGGTGTGCGGGGTCAGAAGGTCATAAGTCCAGTAGGGGCAGATCTAGGGGGATTAGGAGTACCCCTCAGAAGTTCGCGGGAAGGTGAGTCGGCTTCTGGATGGAAGAGAGGCGTAAATGTTTTCTCTTCTTATGCTGTTGTTTGTCCATCTGTCCTTGGCTAAATATTATCTTTATTGGTGCCTTGTGGTGCTGTGATATGTTGGTGATGGTCTTGCCTGGTGTTTTTGGTATTTCTGGGGTGATGGTGGCAATTCTGGCATCTCGTCTGGTGTTACTGGCGGTGTTAGGGAATTTAATGGTTTGATGATGCGTGTAGATTTTGTTTTGTTGTTTCTCTGGTACACATGGTTTTACTCGGTTATCTTTCTGTGTTGGAGCGGTATTTTCTTTCTTGGCGTGTAGGTCTGGTCTGATCTGTTTCTCTACTTCTTCCTTGTTGATGAGGTTGGGCAATTTAGGTATCCGGAATTTAATAATTGTATTTTCTGCTTTGGTGGTTATGGTGTTTTAGTTACTTCTTCCTCTCTTCTGTTGCTTTTTCTCTGGTGGTCCGGATTCCGTTGCTGCTTTGTATGGCTTCCCTTTCTTCCGGGTTTTTCCTTTTCTTGTTGGTGTGGGTCTTTGTTAATCTGGTTATTTTACTTACGGTACCGTACCCTTAAATGGGGATGTGCGTATTTATTTGGTTGTATATTTACCTTTCTTGTATATATATATATATATATATATATACATATATATATATATATATATATATATATATATATATACTATACCGTATATATATATATATACAGTATATATATATATATATATATATACCGGTATATATATATATATATATATATATATATATATGTATAAGAACATAAGAACATAAGAAAATGGGAGTCTGCAGAAAGCCGATTGGCTTAAGCAAGGCAGATCCCTGTCCCACACAACCCCAATTACAAAGCCCAATTATAGGCTCAACACTCTAATACTCTGAGGATCATCTTACCAAAACGGTTAGAGATTAACCCAGGATTACGGGGGTCTGCAGAGCGCTGATTGGCCCAACCCGGCTGATCCCCCTTCACACCCAACCCTTCTCGTCCATATGCTTATCCAATTTTATCTTAAAGCTCCCTACTGTTTTTAATCCCACTATAGCACTTGGTAGTCCATTCCACACATCTACAACTCTGTTACCAAACCAATATTTGCCTATATCTGATTCTTTTCTGAAACGAAATTTATCTAATTTGAAACCATTGGTACGAGTTCTTTCGCTATCACTGAGCTTTAGTACATTTGTCATGTCCCCTTTGTTAATCCCACTAACCCACTTGAACACCTCTATCATATCCCCTCTAACTCTGCGTCTCTCTAACGAATGTAAACCTAATTTCTTCAACCTTTCTTCATACGGAAGATTTCTAATATTATGGATCATTTTTGTCATTCTACGTTGTACTCTCTCCAATGAATCTACCGTATGTCCATTCTGTAATAAGGACACCAAAATTGGACAGGATAATCCATATGGGGTCTCACTAATGACAAGTAAAGTTTTAAGATAACATCAGCAGTTCTGTTACTCACACTCCTAGAGATGAACCCGAGAATCCTGTTTGCCTTATTATGAACGCTTATACACTGTTTTCTAGGCTTCAAATCATTGCTAACAAACACACCTAGATCTTTTTCGCAGTTAATTTTCTAATTCTAATTAGCTAGTTTATATTTAACATTTGTTTGCATCTTCCCTATCTTTAATACCTTGCATTTGTCAATGTTAAACTTCATCTGTCAATTTACTGACCATTCATGTAAGGTATCTAGATCCCTTTGGAGGCACTCGGTGCCTATATATATATATATATATATATATATATATATATATATATATATATATATATATTAGTAGGGCAATGAGAAGAAATACGTTGTGGAACATCATGATTTATTCTAATTTTCGGCGACGTCACGCAGCCATCCTCAGGAAAGGGTTACCAACAGATCCTAAAAATTGAATATAACTCTGTATATATTGCTGAAACAGGATCACTAAAATGTAATGCATTGTTGAACACGTGGCAATTTGCCTATCTAAAAAACAATTAAACAACATAATTTTGGCCAACTAGGCAAGGTTTAAATATAAAATAAATCTACGGCTATACACCATCAAATTCAAAAATTGCTAAATCTCAATGCAACAAAAGAAATCAAAACGCATAAGATATCAAATTTATATTATCATTTCTTTTTCAATTCAAATATTATTCTGAACTGTAAAGGCTAAAATCTATTTAATAGATTTTAGCCTTTACAGTTCAGAATAATATTTGAATTGAAAAAGAAATGATAACATAAATTTGATATCTTATGCATTTTGATTTCTTTTGTTGCATTGAGATTTAGCAATTTTGAATTTGATGGTGTCTAGCCGTAGATTTATTTTATATTTAAACCTTGCCTAGTTGGCCAAAATTATGTTGTTTAATTGATTTTTAGATAGGCAAATTGCCACGTATTCAACAATGCATTACATTTTAGTGATCCTGTTTCAGCAATATATACAGAGTTATACTCAATTTTTAGGATCTGTTGGTAACCCTTTCCTGAGGATGGCTGCGTGACGTCGCCGAAAATTAGAATAAATCATGATGTTCCACAACGTATTTCTTCTCATTGCCCTACTAATTTGGAAGTTGCGGTGTCCAAGATCACCTGCTGAGGTTCTCATATATATATATATATATATATATATATATATATATATATATATATGTATACGGTATATATATATATATATATATATAGTTTCCTTCCTAAACCTCCATCAAGCTTTACAAAAATATAATAAAACATACAAAATACATAAATAAATAAACAAATAATCACCCCAAAGATCCTGCTTCAAGATAATTTTGTAAATTTTTCGATATAAAAATCTTAAAATTACAGATCTTAAAATTAGATCTTAAAATTACAGGCTCGCTTTCGCTCGCCAGGAAAAAATCTACACCTAAATTGCACGAAAGGTCTTAAAATTGACAAAGAAAATGAGGGCGAAAAGTCTTAAAATCACCAAATTTTTGGACCGAACATCTTAAAATGTGAAAAGGAAAGGGGGCTAAATATGAGGGAGAAGGGAAGCCAGAAAAATCAACCATCACCCTTTAATTATATTCTGGCTACTATTAGACGATTGTATTGAGTTTTAAAAGGGCCTCCAGCAATTAACAGGCTTCGAACTATCTCACTTAACACATTTTACTACAAAGATCCTTCCCAAGCTACACAAAATCGTCTAAATATAGAAAGCATAAGATTAAAAATACGTTGCCGGTACAGAAAGGGTTGATAAGATACCCGTGTTGATATTTAGAGCCGGTGTCACACGAGCAAAGTTTCCGGCAATAGTTTAGGAGCAATTCTCGTCAAGTAGGTCGGTGTCACAATATCGCATTTTCCGGCAATCTCTCATTGGAATCGGAAAGTAGATGGAAGGTACGGTAGATTATCAGGTTATCTAGTTTAATTCTTATGGAACTTATATTTTGATTCTGCCAGACAACAATTGCTCTTAAAAATTGACGGAAAATCGCTCGTATGACACCGCCTTAGCTGCAGAATTAAACTTATTAGTTTTAACCCCTTCTGTACCGGGGACGTCTTTTTCATTTTATTCTATCTATATTTAGATGATCGTGTGCATTTAGAGAAGGATCTGAGGTAGCAAAAAGGGTTAAGTGAGATATTTCTAGAAGCCTGTTAATTGCTGGAGGCCCTTTTTAAACTTAATATCATTGTTAAAAAGACGTTACCGGTACAAAATGAGTTAAGGGTGGAAGGGTTTATTTATTGGTCGATCAATTTATGTAATATTTTTTTTTTTTTTTTTTTTTTTTTAGTTTCCTCCCTAGACCTCTATCAAGCTTAAAATAAAGACCCCCAAGACAGATATATTCTAGATATATGTGTACAATTTTCGGTAATAAGTAAAAAATAGAAAATATAATTATAGAGGCCTATATATAGGCTACATTTTTTTTTTTTTGTTGTTGTTCTATATTCCAACTTACTTCCTCTCGGGCATAGGCTGAGAGCCTTAACATTCACCGCTTTACAATGAACAGTGAAGCCCGTGAGGTCTTGTTCCAGTCTAGGGAGTGAGACATGTGAAGCACGTAGAGTACAACGAGCACCTGCCATCTTGCCTTCACATGAGGCACGGTGCTCACTCATGGCCCGAAAAGACCCCATCTCTGAAGCGACCTCGTTCCCGTGCTTCACTGTCTCACCCCCTACACTCGGACTCTCACACTTACACACACAACGCCACCTGTTGAGCAGATAACTCACCAGGCATTGCACCCCTATAGCATATTTTGAATATGGGAATATTCATACAGTGCTATTTAATCAGGGAACAATGAGGGTATTTTATTGACGTTTCGGTGGGCTTGTGGTAATGCACTGATACTAGGTACAGCACAAATTCCATCCCAATAATATCTTCCCATTGATACATCGGGATTTGAACCCGGGACCTTTGGATTACCAGGCCAGTGGCAAGACCACTCCACCACACCTCCCCTAATATATATATATATATATATATATATATAAAATAGGGTGGTCAGTATGGAAGTGAAGAAGTCCTTGCATGACAGTGTGGTAATCCCGACACTGACTTACGGAAGCGAAGCATGGACGTTGGTTGAGAGACTCGGACCAAGAGTGAGAGCAGTGGATTTTTTTTTCTTTTTCTATATTCTAAATGAATTACTAAAGAAGTGCGTGCGGAGTTACATGGAGGGATAGACAGACTAATGAGGAAATAAGAAGGAGGTGTGGTGTGGAGGTAGATGTGCTGGAAAGTGTGAAAAGGAACAACTTGAGATGGTTCAGCCATATGGAACGTATGGAAAGCGAGAGAATGACTAAGAGGATGTACGAGAGTGAGGTGGAGGGACAGAGAGGGAGAGGTAGACCGAAAGAGAGGTGGAAGGATGGAGTGAGGAAGTATATGAACGAAGGCGGTGCTGGTTGGGGGGAGGGGCGTCGACTGACTGGGGACAGAGGTGCATGGGGGCGGTTTTTTCGTGGCCACCCCTTCGGGGATCACGGCGTCGGGCAATAGATAGATATATATATATATATATATATATATATATATATATATATATATATATTTTCTTTAATACATACGAGGTTGAAAGAAATGGCAATTTCTGCGTTGGAAATTTTATTATTCAAAGTTTCCAGGTCTCTGATGAGTTTTCGCTGGGTGGCAGGAAGTAGATGAAGGAGATGAGCAAAATTCATGGTGGTACAGGGTCACATAAATGGACCCGCCGTCTACTGTAGATACGTGGATGACATCTTCGTGCAAATCAAGGACCTCCACGAACTTCAGGAACTCCAGCGTCGCTTCATGACCTCCTCCGGACTAAACTTCACCTTTGAAAAATCTAACAATGGACAACTCCCCTTCCTCGACATCCTCATAGCTCTGAACGACCATGGGTTCAAAACCACCGTCTACATTAAACCTACTAACACAGGACAATGCCTCAACGGCGATAGTGAATGCCCCTGCCGTTATCTTCTATCCTCCATCTCCGCTTATGTTAGGAGAGCCCTCACGCACTGCTCTACCTGGGCCGACACCCACCAGGAACTAGAAAGACTATCCCAAGTTTTAGTAAATAACGGATACTCCAACTCCGACATCTCCAGCACCATCAACCACCATCTTGACAAATGGTACACCCAAAGCCCTCCTAACATTGACCCCCCCCCAATGAAATTAAGATCTACCGCAATTACATGTCCTCTGAACACAAAAATGACGAGGCCGTCTTAAAAGAAATAATCTCCAAGCATGTCCACCCAACCAACCCGGAAAACAAAATCAAATTAATAATTTACTACAAATCCTCCAAGACCTCCAACCTCGTTCTCCGCAACAAACCTGCCTCCACCAAGATAAAGAGCCCGATGACCGACGATCACGTCATTTACCAACATACCTGTAATTATGAGGACTGTGGACCTCATTCCTATATTGGTATGACGCAGACTCGTCTTTCACGTCGGCTAACTCTTCACCTTCAGGCTGGAGCCATCAAAGACCACTATCTCACCCCTAACCACCCTCACCTCACACGCAACGAGTTAGAGAAACACACCGCCATACTCGATAAAGAAAGTGACCCAAGGAGATTACCTATACTCGAAGCTTTATATATCCAAGCCTTACATCCCAACATCAACAACCAAACTCTGGACCTTCAGATCCTTCCTTCTGCCAAAAGGCACTTTCCTACAGGACCTAACACCCCCCCTCGCCCCCCGGTGCCCTTGATGCAGCCCCCCGCGCTACCTCCTGCAGCTTCGTCTTCCGCAGGCGCCACACAACTTAGGCCACGCCCCTCGACACGCAGCCAATCAGCTTCGACCCCACCAACCAACCACCATCCCGCATCCAGTGCGCATGCGTGAAGCGGTTCCCCCCTTTCTCTTTTCCAGAACCCCCTCCACCAATAGTAGATTTTTGCCCCTTGTTTTCCGCCTCCTCTGATCCTCCACCCTCTATATATACCCTTCCTGTTTACCTTTTATATCATTCCATCCTTACTTGATAATGCTGGTTGTCCAGTGAAACGCGTCGTATATCCTGTATCATCATTTACATTTATGTAACCCTGTACCACCATGAATTTTGCTCATCTCCTTCATCTACTTCCTGCCACCCAGCGAAAACTCATCAGAGACCTGAAACTTTGAATAATAAAATTTCCAATGCAGAAATTGCAATTTCTTTCAACCTCGTATGTATTAAAGAAAATTTATTACCTGGCTTTACTAACATATATATATATATATATATATATATATATATATATATTATATATATATATATATATATTAACTACCGGTACTAGATACTAAAATAGCGTATCGATCTGGCTAGGTAAGGCCAAGGTCTGATGTCTGAGCGGCCCCTCATATTTATTGCAGGGAACTCCCCCAACATTCAACAGGTGGAACCATTCCAGTGTGTGTGTGGGGGTGGGGGGGGGGGCTCTGTCATATAAACATACATACACACATACCGGTACAGTACATACATACATGCATACATCTCGGAGGGGAACAGAACTTTTGAAAGGAACTGTACAATCACATACACATCCACCTGTGTTATCCATCTGTCTCACGCATATACATAACAACACGCACGCATAGGTTACTCACGAACCGAGAACGAACCCAGCATGCAACAGGTGATATGATTCCGGTGTGTGTGTGTGTGTGTGTGTGGAGGGGAGGGGGGGGGGGTGTTGGCTACATGCACTTGTCACACATATGCAGGCACACACACAAACACTTGCAACATCTGTTACATCCACCTAACACTCACACACACACAAACACACACTCGCAACATTGGTTACATCCACCTGTCACACACATTTGTTACATCCACCACACACACACACACACCTATTACATGCATCTGTCTCATGCACAGTCACACAAACCTGTTACAAACACACACACGCACATACACACAATAAGAAGAATCAGGCACACTTGGGCCTATATGAGTTAGCCAAAAGAGTGTTCTTTGCTAGTCACACTCACCTTCCGATTCCATCCTTGTTGGTTTCTCCAGGGATATGCGGAATGTAACTCTTGTCAGTGTTCCAAGATGTAGCCTATCGACTTACCCCAGCCACTATTTATGCTCCCTTCCCCTGGGCTTCCTCCACTCATACAGTAAGCCTACGGTGGGCGGGGTCTGAGTCCGAGCTAAATTTAAGGAGAGATTTGTATTGGTTCATTTATTTATTTAATTTATTTTATTTTATTATTTTTATTATCAACTCTGCGAAGCAGAGTGGTATCGCACAAACAGATCCCGCCCGTATACTATGCACCACAATTCAGCTTGTCCGTCGTCGTCCATCGTCCGTCTGGAAACTACTCCTAGACCGTTAGATGGATTTTCACCAAATTTCACAGGTATGATAAATTTGGTCAATGCGAAGGTCAGTCAAAAAGAAATTTTCAATTTAACTTAAAGGTTAAGGTCAAAGGTCAAGGTTATAAATAAGGTCAATATTTCATGTGTCTTAGTTTTTACTCAAATTTCTTAATTTTCACTAGGCCTATACAAGTTATTGGTAACCTCGATATCTTATTGACAAAATTTTAAATAAATATTCTGAAGGGTAAGGTCAAAGGTCAAGATCAAAGGTCAACATATTTTGTTTACTAGTATTTCTTATTTTAACTCAAATTCTCACTAGACTTACCATGTATATTCGGACTACTTAGGCCAAGGTCATACAAGGAACTATACAATTCCATAGTAAAGGTCAAGTTCACAGGTCAAGGTCAAATAAAAGGTTAATATGCTAATTTCTTTACTTTTCATGCAAACTTCACAAAATTTGGTGATATACTGTAGTTGCCCTTTAAATGAAAAGGATAAAAAAATACATTTTGAGACACATATCTTGAAGGTCAAGGTGAAGGTCAAAGGTCAAGGTCAACTATTCTATAAATATACCGGTATATGAAACTAACTGATGGATTTTAATGAAATTAGTCATCCTTATTTGATTTTCCTGGGCAATGTCAATGAACAATTTTTTTAACTCTTACATAAAGGTCAAGGTCACAGGTCAAGGTGAAAGGTCAATTTATACTATTTATTTTTAGTGTTTATTTAAATTTCTTCATTTTCACTATACAAGTTACTGGTAACCTTGCTATCATATTGCCCACATTTTAGATAAATATTCTAGAGAGTAAGGTCAAAGTTCAAGGTCAAAGGTCAGAATAGGTTTTGTATTAGTATTTCTTATAATAACTGTTAGATTATCACTAGGCTTACCATGTATATTCGGAATACCTAGGCCAAGGTCATACAAGAAACTATTCAATTACATATGAAAGGTCAAGGTCAATATGCTATTTTCTTTACTGTTCATGCAAACTTCACAACATTTGGTGAGATAGTTGCACTTTAAGTGAAAAAGGAAAATAATACATGTTGAGACATATAAAGGTCAAGGTCAACTATTCTATTAATATATATGAAACTAACATGGGTTTTAATGAAATTAGGCATGCTTATTTGATTGTCATGGGCAATGTCAATGCAAACAAAATGTACTCTTACATAAAGGTCACAGGTCAAGGTCAAAGGTCAACTTTTATTATTTATTAACCTAAGAAGTGCGCAGCAGGGGGGGGGGGGATATTACACCATAGAACTGTGCACACCTATTTCACTGTTTCCTGTCACTAAAATCGTTATCTTACCATAAATATCATTAATACTTATCCATATGCGCCTATTTTACGTTTATTATGAAGATATTAACCTGTTACAACAATAAAACAAGTGGAAACATTGTTTGGCTGGTCAACATCGCGGAATGAGAGCGAGAGTTACATAAATCAAGTGTGAGCCAGCTTGGCCAACATCCACCTCTCATGATGCCTGGAGCAACACTGACGTCTCTCCCCTTATCTCTTTCTCTTCCACACGCTTGGTAACATATATGACCACACCCTGCTAGCAACTCGCTATTGTTAGCACGAAAATATACCTAAGAATAAGGGAATAACAGGGAAAATAGGTGATAATTGAAGAGAGGGGGGGGGGGGGGAAGGGGGGGATGTGAAGGAGTGATATTTGGCATGGCCAAGGGGCAAAACAAATAAATAAATAAATAAATAAATTAAAACAAAAATCAATTGCTACTGGGGTGGTTTAAATGTTTTTTTTTTAGGCCTAGGATTATAAGAGTCTTCCCGCAGTGGAACGGTAAAACTCTTACGAGTCTACCTGCATTTGATGGGTTAAAAAAGATTACTCACATTTTGGAAAACTGGCTGTGTTATGGCTTATTACTTAAATATCATATATATCAAATTTCACATAAATATTGTAATAGTTAAGGTCAGAGGTCAAGGTCAAAACAACAGTATTTGCCATTTACCCTAAACTACTAGACTGTATAATGTATTGTCACCAAATTATACAGGCAAATTCAGTTGGTCAATGCGACGACCATCCAAATATATGTATTTTATTTTAACTCAAAGGCCAAAGGTCAAGGTCACAGTATATCATCACTATTTGTAATCAATAAGTTTTTATACGAATTACACCATATTCATAATGCTAGTTAATATGAACATTGCTGTTAAGCTAACTAAATCCTGGATAAGAAATTGTAAGGTCGAAGGTCAAAGGTCAAGGTTAAAGTTCGAAATATGAATTTTACTAGTATTTCCTATTTAATGTAAGATTCTCATTAGGCATATCATGCATATTCGGAATGCCTAGACCAAGGTCATACAAGTATGAACATCATTCCATTTGATAGGTCAAGGTCACAGGTCAACATCAAATATAAGGTCAATAAGCTAATTTCTTTACTATTCATGTAAACTTCACAACATTCGTTGAGACGTGTTTTAAGGGAAAATTAAAATTTTAATTTTACAGACATCATGAAGGTCAAGGTCAACTATTCCTTTAATACCTCTGAAACTAACTGATAATTGTTAATTAAATTTGACACCCTTACCGGTATTTGATTTTCTAGGGCTAGATCAAAGCCAACACAAATATAATCCTACATAAATGTCAAGGGCACAGGCCAAGGCCGTAAGTTAACCTTCATCATAAAAAATACTAAATTTTCGATAAGCTGACGACTGTTAGTTGCATTTTACTTAAATATCATATCTTTTAATCATATATATACAGCATATCTATATAATATTTTCGATTGTCTGTGTGTGTGTGTGTGTGTGTGTCTGTTCTTTATGCATGGCCACATTTTTTAAGCTAGAGCGTTCATACTTGGTATGCATAGTAAGGGGATCCCTAGGCAGGTTTTAGTAAAAAAATAGAATTCCCCAGGGTGAAAGGGACGGAGAAAATGGGCGCGAAATCGGAAAAATCGCTTTTGGTTTAAAAACAAATTGCCGTTTGGGGCAGAAGGAGGTCTCCGATCGAAAAGGTGTATGGAACGAAAGTTGTTCGCAGCTCCCCAAAATGGGGGTACGGATGAGGTCAGATCCAAAATCGGAGGTCATTTAGCGGCCGAAATCGAGGTCGCCGTTTAATGAGGCACAGGGAGGTCGAGGCCGGTGATTATGGTAATAGTATTGTGATGATTGTGGTAGTAGTGATTGATGATGGTGATTATGGTAGTAGTAGTGGTGGTAGTAGTGCTGGTGATTATGGTGATTACCCGGGCAACGCCGGGTACCCCTGCTAGTATATTATAAAACTTAAGGTTAAAAGTCAAGGTCAAAGAACAAAACGAGTTTAATAATTTTCTTTAAACACTTCCTAGACTGTTTAACCATTTGTGTACCGGTGACGTCTTTTTTATTGTAGTCTAGCTATAATTAGACGACTTTGTGGAGCGTATGAAGGATCTGTGGTAGTAAAAAGGGTTAATTAAGATAGTTGAAAGCCTGCTAATTTTATTGAGGCCCTTCATAAACTAAATAAAATCGTCTTAATATCCAGTATGAAATGAAACTAACAGAACTGTTCTGAACGGGTTACGTATCGTCACCAAATTTTGCTGGCAAATTCGGTTGGTCAATGCAACGATTGTCCAAATTTTGTGTTTTTGTTATTCAAAGGTGAAGGTGAATGGTGAAGGTCACAGATTATGGTCACTATTTCTTTCTTATATACCGTACTGTTTATTCTAAATTTGAATTACACCATATTCAAAATGATACAGAATAATGTTACGCTGACCTTATTATAGATAAATATTCCAATGGTTAAGATTCAATGTGATCATAAATGTAATTATTTATGTATACTCCCAGGCGGACATGAACCACCAACAGTCAGGACGAGTGTCTATGCTTTAATCCACTGCACACAAGTATCCTCTATCACGCTGTGGTATAGTGGATTAAAGTATGGGCACTTGTTTTGACTGTCGGTGGTTCAAGTCCGGCAGTGAGTATAAAAACATTTAGTATATATATATAAATAATATATTTATATATACACGTATATATAATTATATACCGGTATATATAATTACGGTATATAAACCGATTTTACCTAAGAGATTCAATACTACTTGCAGAATTCTAGGTCGCAGAGTTGCGTATGCATTTTGTTTTCTTGTAATGCGAAAACTGCACACTTACTGTATTATTATTATTAGTTTCTGAGGAGAAACTGCAGCGGGTAGTCAAAGAGTTTGGTGTGGTTTGTGGAAGGAGGAAACTGAAGGTGAACTTCAATAAAAGTAAAGTAATGGTGTGTAATAGGGGTGATCATAGGGTGAATCTAGATGGGAGGCTGGATGGGGAAATATTTGAACTAGTAGAGTGTTTTAAATATCTAGGAGGAACGATAAGCAGGAGCGTAGGTACGGAAATGGAGGTAAAACAGAGAGTGTGTGAAGGAAGGACGGTTTTCGGTGCAATAGGAAGTACCGTATGTGGAAGACTAGAAATCTCGGAATGAAAGTAAAAAGTGCAATGTATCAAGGAATTGTGCCAACAGTGAGGTATGGGGCTGAGACATGGGCTCTGAAGAAAAAAGAGAGAAGAAAGCTGGATGTGATGGAGATGAGCTGCTTGGGGAGTATGTGTGGAGTTACTCGTAGAGACGGATTGAGGAATGAAGAGATACGTAGGAGAGTGGGGCAGCAGGAACATTTGTCAGCCAGAGTGGACAGAAGGGTGCTGAGCTGGTATGGTCATGTTGAACGAATGGGAGATGAAAGGCTGACAAAGAGAATATATGAGTCAGATACAAGGGGAGATAGAAGGGCAGGAAGACCCCCATTGAGATGGAGAGACTGTGTAAGACAAACTTTGGATGATAGAGGAATGACTATAGATCAGGCAAAGGAAGTGGTACCGGTAATAAACAGGAATGAATGGAGAATGCTTGTGAATAGTTGAGTGAGGTCATTTGGGGGAAGGGGTCGGGCGCAAGTTGGACTAGATAATAGTCCATCAGGCGCTTGGCCCGGGGAGACGATTAATAAGAAGGGTGCGCCTGGAAGTGTGGTGGGCGGGCTTGTGGCTTCGGCTCCGCTGCATGTCTGCCTGCCGAGATCGGAACTTCTTCGGGTGGTCGGGGGCCGGGGGAGTGCTGGAGCGACCTGGGTGACCCTAGGGTGGGATTCGCTAACGATCGTAGCGTGCGATGTCGTACAGAAATGTACGATCACCACGGAAGGTGTATTCACGAACGCATCGTTGGGCTCCATTACGCTAAGGCGCCTCCTGACCAATCAGGCGCTTGGCCACTCACTGAGCTTAAGTAATTTTGTAAATAAACAATACTCACCCACATGACCGAAGCGCCAAGAACCTAATATAATTTAATTTATGAGCCTTTTATTGTTTAGCATGGCTAATTTGATTCACCACGTCCAACAGGAAGAGGAATAGAGTGTCTTGTGAATTGATGATAAGAAATTAGCTTAGCTAGGCTACAGGGAAGCCTGTTAGCGGCCCAAGTTAAAGGATTTCTGACGGATTGATCATTGATAAACATCTGTTAGGCTAGTTGGGAAATTAGTGTATTATTTACCGGTATACCTTAACCACAGTACCGGTATATTGTTCTACTTTACCATGTCTACACCTAGACAGGGCTAGCCAAACCATGCCAGACTTTACTATGTCTAGGCCTATGCCTACAGAGGCAGTTCTAGCTAGTGACCCTTTAGATATTAATAGTTGGCCAGTCTCTTCTCACTATAGGATCTCTAGTTCTAGCCAAGCCAAACTTGCACATTTAGCCTAGGCCTAATTTTCAAAATAGGCCTAGGGTAATATTTTTGTATTCACAATACCTCAAGGCCTAGCCTACCTACATTTTCAAAATATAGGCCTAGGCTATATATATTTTATTTTTTGGCTATAGCCTAGGCTAGTCTAGGGTAATTATTTTTTTATTCATAACACCTCCATTTTTGTTAAGGGGGCAAAGCCCCCCTCAACCCATTATTGTATCCCACGGTTGGTAACAAAATGTACCCAACATCTGGCCATGGGATACAATAATAGGTTGTGGGGGGCTTAGACCCCCCCCTACCCCTCACTACATTGTCATCATCATATATTTTACCAGCAGGGACAAATAACAGCAGTCAAATTAGATGCGAATATAACAGAGTGTGCGACTATGTAAACAAAGCTGACGGTACACCCGCTAACACAACTCTTACCTTGGTAAGGGTGGTGTTAGCAGGCGTACTGTCCTCCTTGTTTAGATGAAGTTGCAGGCTCGGTTATGTTCGCGTCTAATTTGACTACATTTAATTACAAAATTATCCCACGGCCAGCTGTTATTTGCCCCCCTGCCAGTGGCGTAGCTAAGGGGGGGGGGGTACATCTGTCCCCGGGCGCAGTTTATAGGGGGTCGCCAAAACGAGGTCGGAATTTCAATGTTTTTTAAATATGGAATATTGAGTGAGTAGACCTGTGTTATATACTATAATGGTCGTAAAAATAAAGTAAGATGAAAATCATAAATGATGAAATTAGGTATATTCTTAAGATAATCGATGAATTGTGAATATAAGTACGAAATAGAATTACAACTGTTGTAAAACAATTGATTATGGCATGCCCATCAGTCACAACCTACTAACAGCAAATAATATACGGTACAGCATAGTTACCCTACGTATTGGCCTGGCCGCAAAATATAAGTTTTTCGTAACAACATATTTTGTTGGTAAAATATTTTCTCTTTCTTCACGTTTTATTCATTATTATCATTCAGGAATATTATAATAATACAATATATGTTTATGAGAGTTTTGATATTACTTATTAGTTATTACAAATAATTTAGCAGAACACATATTAATGTCAATTTCAAGCATGAATGCAGATTAGCCTCGGCCTGGTCTGTTTACATGGCACAAGGGAAAACAGGTAGGAACGTCTTTGTTTAAATAGGCTAATCACTAATTTTTCAAGTATGTTACACATTCGGTACCCCTGATATGTATATATAACCAAGTAGGCTATCCATCAGTTTTAAAGTATGGCACCCAGAGGGAAAGCTATGAAGAACAAGAAAATTGAGGAGTGAACTGAAATGGATTAAAACAAATCAAAATAACCTAACCTAACCTAATTAGGTAGTGTCCAAACCAGCAAACCTAGTCTAACTAACGGAACCTAGTCACCTAGATAATCTAGATTAGGTTAGGTCCGTATATAGTCTTATGTTAGGTTAGGTTCGGTTACAAATAGGAAAACCATACTGAATTTTATTATGCAACTCTTATTATATTCTCTTTTAACTTTTTACCCCGTATTTTGTTTAGAATTGCATACCCGGTAACTCTACAGGAGTCTAGAGGGACTATTGTTTGTTTCTATGCCAAACCTAGTTAACATATTATACTTCCATTCATCCACTTTATCCCGCTAGGCCTATAACTACAGTATGCCTGTAAATGTAGTTTTTGAGATTCTAACTTTCAAAAGGATTGAGCTTACGGCGGCGTTACAAATGAAATATTGCGTTTGGCTTTAATTAACAGTGATCTTTTTGTGTTCTTTCTTTTTATTAAAGTCAAATATACACAAAAACATGAATGCTCACATAGGCCTATCTAGCCAATTTAGCCAAAAACTAATTTACTCTGAAATGCATCTGAGACTTTGATAAAATTAATGTTGTCCTATTATTTTCTAAGAATTAACTTTTCAGCGTTTATAATTACTTTGCTGTATTTCACTCTTTTCACACTAAGTATTGTGTTAATCCCTTCAGCACCATGGCGTGTTTTTCATATTAGTATAGCTAAAGTTAGGCGATGTTTTGCAGTTTAAGAAGGACCTGTGTTATTCAGAGGGTTTATTGAGATCGGACTTACCCCTTTGAATCCTAGAGGTAGATTATAAGAGAAAGAAAAGCCCCTAGTGGTAGCCAAAATAAGATGAAAATTACGCCATGGTCCTGAGGGGATTAAAAGCCATGTATGTCTCTCCAAACTCCTAAATACCTGTAGGGTGAACTAAAATCCCCTCACAAATTGCCTTAAAAACTACTATGAAATAGCAGGAATAAGACAATGAGTGAGGCAGCGAACATCTTTATTTTCATATTTTCAAACGTTTCGACATATTCTAAATGTCATCATCAGTGATCTAAAAGTTAAAAAGATACAAAATCATTAGAAATTAAGTATAATATACAGGTAAAAACATTTAGCAAAGGGTAACATTTATACAATTGAAAGGGGGGCGGCAGACAACATATTATTTAACTGGGGCTTGTTAACTTTGATATATATTGATTCGAGAGTTCTCAAATCTTTACTGGTAGAACTGTCAACTATTTTGAAGTTATGTTTAGAAATTAAAGTATCACACAATTCAACATGTTCCCTTACAGCTGAATAAGGAGGAGTCTTGAGCCGACGACCTAGTCTGCTGGACTGACCTAGGTGTTCATCTATTCTCGTTTTGAAAGAGCGAATAGTGCTCCCCAAATACCCAGTTTGGCAACTCGGGCAGGTGAATTCATAGACAATAGATGAACGAAGATCAGTAGGCATTCGGTCATTAAATGAAAAGAAAGAGCTAATTTTAAAGGAATTTTTTATGAATAGATTTGAAATTAATTTCTGGATAGAACTTTTGTAAACTTCTGGTTAGATTCTTCTGAATATGGGTTGACAATTCTCCTAGATATGGAAGGGTTAAATATATAATCTCCTTATTGACCGTAGGAACAAGCTGTTTGGGTTGGTACTTATAATTAAGGAAAATCTTTACTAGTCTATCAAAGAGTAGGACATTGCATCCATTGTTTATGAAAAAACTCTGAAGAAATAAGATTTCTTTGTGAAAAAAAGCATACGTTGATGTTAGAGCATATGCCCTGTGCAGAAGTGTACGAATAGCATTCAATTTGAAGTTGTACGAATAATAACTGAAAAAACTGGTGCCCAATCCAGAGAATGTTGGTTTTCGGAAAATTGACAATATAAGCCTATTGATATGTTTCTCAATCGTAATGTCTAATAAATCAAGTTTACCGTTATTTTCTGGTTCCATTGTAAAATCTATATTTCTGTGTTGTTTGTTGATGTATTCAAAAAATAGAGTAGCGTGACTTTTATCTTTAAAAATAACAAACGTGTCGTCTATATACCTACGGTATAAAACTGGTTTGATACTTTAATTTCTAAACATAACTTCAAAATAGTTGACAGTTCTACTAGTAAAGATTTGAGAACTCTCGAATCAATATATATCAAAGTTAATTAACAAGCCCCAGTTAAATAATATGTTGTCTGCCGCCCCCCTTTCAATTGTATAAATGTTACCCTTTGCTAAACAAAATTACCTGTACCGTACATTATACTTAATTTTTAATGATTTTGAATCTTTTTAACTTTTAGATCACTGATGATGACATTTAGAATATGTCGAAACGTTTGAAAATATGAAAATAAAGATGTTGTTCGCTGCCTCACTCATTGTCTTATTCCTGCTGAAACTACGATTCCCTAAGGACAGACCCATCTCGGATACTAGGTACTATGAAATAGCTAGATTTAAAACAAAAATCTTGGGGGGGGGGGGGGGGGGCTCACAGCGGCCCCGCAAGCCCCCCAGCTGATTAGACTCGCTATGTTCGCCACCCACCCTGAGGGGAGGGAGGTGGGGGGGGGGGGGGGGGGCGCAATTTTAGTGCTTTCCCCTAGGCGCTATTTACCCTAGCTACGCCCCTGCCCCCTGCTGGAAATATATATGGTGATGACAATAAGTCATGGGGGATGAGGGGGGTAAAGCCCCCCTCAACTTATTACCCAACAGTTGGCCATGGGATATAATGATAGGTTGAAGGGGCTTTGTCCCCCTCACCTCCCATGACTTATTGCCATCATCAACTATATTACCAGCATGGGACTAATAACAGCTAGTTAACAATGAGGACGGTAGGCCTGCAAACACCATCTTAACCTGCTAGGCTTCTACTTTACCATGCTTAGGCTACACCAAGCTAGGCATTGCTAGCCTAACCAAAATACCATACGTAGGCCTAACTTTTCTAGCCTAAATAGCCCTAACTTTTTCAAAATAAACCTAGGTTATAGCCTAGGCTAGGCTAAACAAAAATATTCACAACACCAAATAGGCTAGCCTATTATTTTTTGTTTTAGGCTAGGCCTAGGGTAATTCTTTTCACAATATTTTTCCTGTGATACTTTAAAATTTGTTGAGGAAATAGGCTACCCTAATCTAACCCAGCTAGGCATTGCTAGCCTAACCAAAATACCATACATAGGCCTAACTTTTCTAGCCTAAATAGCCCTAACTTTTTCAAAATAAACATAGGTTATAGCCTAGGCCTAGGCTAGGCTAAACAAAATTATTCACAACACCATTTATTATTTATTTATTTTTTAGGCTAGGCCTAGGGTAATTCTTTTCATCATTTTGTTCCTGTGATACTTTCACATTTGTTGAGGAATAGGCTACCCTAATCTAACTCAGAGGTGGTGGGGAGTTGGAATAAAACATTTCCGCAATAAATGAGGGTTAAAATCTACTAATGGTAGGCTACGTGTTGTCGCAGCACATTAATTTGTGCATCAGTTAACCTTGACTAGGTCTAGGCTGGCATATGTAGGCTATTCATAGCTTAATTCGGCCTGTCATAAGACATCAAGGATACAAATATATTCATACTTTGTATTAAATGCCTTAATGGTGTTGTAAACACAAGTTAACAATCATATTGCGCTATTATTGCCTCAATAATGACTTGATGTGTCATAAAGAGCTATACTGCAGACGAATTTGTTATGGTCGCGGGTTGTGTTATCGATATTTGTGTACCTATATGCGGGTCAAATTCATGTAAGGGTGGTCCGGACCACCCTTTGCGAAAGGGGCTTCCTACGATCAAAGATGGCCGCTACGACGCTTCGTGAATACCAGCGTTGAGTCGTAAGGGAACGGTAAGGGAGTTTTCGGATCGTACGACCGTTAGTGAATCCACCTCCTGGTCTCTGGGTCTTCTCCTGGGTAACCTAGATGTCTGTGAGTTTAGGTTTTATCTGTGTTCGTTGTTTTATGTTGTGTTTTGTGTTTTCCCTGTTCTTGCTATGTCTTGAGTCGGCCACCCCCAAGAAAAATAAATAAAAATAAAATAAAATAATAGAAAATAAAAAATAAAAAATGGGACAAGTGGGGATTGAGCCTGAGCATATGGATGGATGGATAGATTGTTATTATTATTATTATATATATTTTTTTTTAGTGACCTCGGGAAGAGCTGCTCCCCCCAAGTATTTAATGCAGCAGGCTGTTCGAGGGGGCAGCTCTTTCTCCCCCGCGAAGCATTGCTGATCAGGCACCGACTTGAGATGGTTGTCCAAGGCATTCTTGAAGACTTCCGTTGGCATATTCATCAGATATTTTGTTGAAGAGACTCGAATCCCTACTACTAGACTTAAAATAGACGAATTTAGAGATTTTGTTTATAAAGGTTCACACACACACACACACACACACATATATATATATATATATATATATATATATATATATATATATATATATATATATATATATATCATGTACGATAGCGTTCGTATAGGTACTTCACTTTAAGCCCCTGTCACATATAATCACATAGGGTAGCCCATCCCCTTTATAATTTCCCAAGGTGACAGTTCTTTTTAGTTGCCAGACTGTAATGAAAAGAACGTCACCGGTACAGAAGGAGTGAATCCCTTTGAGGATTATGCTGCGTTTTGACAGTTTGTGTTGGCTCTCATCATTAGACGATTTTAGACAGCTTAGGAAGTATATGTGGGAATTTAATCAGTTTGTTCTGTTTATCATTAGACGATTATATACAGCTTAGGAAGGATATGTGGAAATTAATCAGTTTGTTCTGGTTATCATTAGACGATTGTATGCAGCTTAGGAAGGATCTGTGGGATTTGTAAGGGTAAATTATCTCTGTTTACCCTCTCGACTTCGATATACGGTACGTACCGTACCTAGGCTATGTGACCTATGTGAAGTTCGCCACTCTGCTAGTGTGCACCGCCCTTCGTTGTTGTACATACATACATACATACATACATACATACATACATACATACACACAGTCTAGAAGTTCGGGCTCTTAAGGTATGATGAGTGTTTGGGTACCGTATATGAAAGCGTCCAATAATAGCCAGAAAGCAGAAAAGAAGTGCGTCATCGAATCTACTCAGATTACCAAAGGTGTATATAAGTCAGAGGGTTAATTGAGATAGTCTTTAGTCTTATAATTCCCACAGATCCTTCCTAACTTGTAAAAAATTGTCCGATGATAACCAGAATAAATTGTCCGATGATAACCAGAATAAATTGTCCGATGATAACCAGAATAAATTGTCCGATGGTAACCAGAATAAATTGTCCGATGGTAACCAGAATAAATTGTCCGATGAAAACCAGAATAAATCGTCCGATGATAACCAGAATAAATTGTCCGATGATAACCAGAATAAATTGTCCGATGATAACCAGAATAAATTGTCCGATGGTAACCAGAATAAATTGTCCGATGAAAACCAGAATAAATTGTCCGATGATAACCAGAATAAATTGTCCGATGATAACCAGAATAAATTGTCCGATGATAACCAGAATAAATTGTCCGATGGTAACCAGAATAAATTGTCCGATGAAAACCAGAATAAATTGTCCGATGATAACCAGAATAAATTGTCCGATGATAACCAGAATAAATTGTTCGATGAAAACCAGAATAAATCGTCCGATGAAAACCAGAATAAATTGTCCGATGATAACCAGAATAAATTGTCCGATGATAACCAGCATAAATTGTCCGATGATAACCAGAATAAATCGTCCGATGATAACCAGAATAAATTGTCCGATGATAACCAGAATAAATTGTCCGATGATAACCAGAATAAATTGGATGATGATAACCAGAATAAATTGTCCGATGATAACCAGAATAAATTGTCCGATGATAACCAGAATATATTGTCCGATGATAACCAGAATAAATCGTCCGATGATAACCAGAATAAATTGTCCGATGATAACCAGAATAAATTGTCCGATGATAACCAGAATAAATTGTCCGATGATAACCAGAATAAATTGTCCGATGATAACCAGAATAAATCGTCCGATGATAACCAGAATAAATTGTCCGATGATAACCAGAATAAATCGTCCGATGATAACCAGAATAAATTGTCCGACGATAACCAGAATAAATTGTCCGATGATAACCAGAATAAATCGTCCGATGATAACCAGAATAAATTGTCAAAATGCGTGATAATCCTCAAGGAATTAAGGGGAAATGGGTCGTTTTTCTATACCTCCTTCTCCCTAATGTTTAGCCCCATTAGTATTCAGATGCTAAGACGTTCGGCCTTTAGTTTGGCGATTTTAACACCTTTCGCCCCATTTCGTTGTAATGTTAAAGACTTTTTTTTTTTGTCATTTAAGTGTCCACTTTTTCCTCGCGAGCAATAGAGAGCCTGTAATTTTAAGAGAAGCCGGCCTTCAGCCGGGACATTTTTCTACCGATAAATGTACAAATATATCTTATTTAGGGGATGTTTTTCTAAACTTGATGGAGGTCTAGCAAGGAAACTAAAAAATAAATGAATAGATAAATTTATAGACCAAAAAAACCAGCCACTGTCCCCTTAATAACATAAAATAGCTCAGTCCCTCTATCCAAATCCACATTTAAAAAACGAAGTGAAAACTACGTAATTTAATTATGGGAAGTGTTAATTGTATTATTGGGTCGTTAGTTGTCATAATGATAATTGAGTTAGTGTGAAGGGGCGCTAATTACGCATATATCATACACGTAATAATAGATATAATTAGGTACCCGGTACTTGAATATTGGCTACTGGTATATAATTAGAATTAGTTCAGAAACGTACCGGTATTACATACATAATATACTGTACATACCATACATACATATTATACATACGGTACTGTACCATGCATACCGGTACATACATACATACAAACAGTCTAGAAGTTCGCGCTCTAAAGTGTTAATTAGTGTTTGGGTATACCACATGTGTCACTGTCACCACACACACATACATATAAACATACATACATACACACATACATACATACATACACAGTACATACATAGGCCTACACACAGTTTAGAAGTCCAAGTTCTTAAGGTTTAATAAGTGTTTGGGTATACCACATGTGTCATCGTCACCACACACACACACACGCACATCTGTACGTACTGTCATGGTCATTAATTCTGATGCACTTATAAATGTATGTATCAGCATTAACCCTTAGAAATCGTGAAAGTTAACCTATATAACTAAAAAAGGACTAGAGTAAATGGGCTGTACATTTCTACACCTATTCCCTGGCTGACCCTTCCCAAATGGTAGAAATATTAGCTCGATGATCTAATCGTTTGTGGATTATAGAGGTTGAAATTAAAGGGATTTGGCCTACGTACCGGTATTTGTTTGAAGTGAGAGAATTAAGGGTAGATGGTCGGCTTTTCTAGCTCCTCTTCTCCCTCATGCTTAGCTCTATTAGTGTTCTGATTTTAAGACGTTCGGCCCATTAGTTTGGCTATTTTAAGACCTTTCGCTCCTATTTTGTGTCAATATTATGACTTTTCGTGTCATTTAGATGTAGATTTTTTCCTGGCGAGCGAAAGCGAGCCTGTAATTTAGGAGGAACCAGCCTTCGCCCGGGACATTTTCCTACAGAAAAATTTACAAATATATCTTGAAGGGGGATGCTGTGGTTGTTATTTTAAGTTTGATAGAGGTCTCGGGAGGAAACTAAACAAATAATACATAAATGAAAACAATCTTCGACAAAAATAACCATCCCCCCTTAAAATGTAGGTTGCAGAGAGTATTTTTGAGTGGCCGTAAATCGTGTATGGTGTTGGTGAGGTCTATAGCAAAGAGAGGGGAAAATAGTATTAGTGTATAATGTCGTGAATTTACGGTTTGGGTGTTTAATGCTTAACCCTTTGTGGGGCGGAGTGTTTTTGGAGACAGTGCAAATTCGCGCGCTCATAGGTCCAAATTTGCTTGATCCCTCGCATGATCAAATTTGATCACTTGCCCTATAAAGGGTTAGGCTCCTGTTTCCGGCTGGCGTGTTCCAGTGGGGGGGGGGGAGGGGGGTTATTTACTGAACTCTCTTATAGTCTATTTTATTGGTATAATTGGCTGAAAATCTCAAATCCCTGATACTGACCTAATCGAGCCAGGAAAACATTATTAAATCTTAAATGGTTGAATTCAAACAACTTTTCTCGGTAATATTACAGTACCGTTTACTGTAATACAATGTTATATATACAGTATATATTATATTTACTGTATATATATATATATATATATATATATATATACAGTATATATATATATATATATATACCGGTATATATATATTTATATATAATATATATATATATACCGAGGCGTCTCGTTATACAGCTTCAAGAGAGCTCTCAATATCGCACTACAAAAAGTGCCAGACGAGCCCATCCTCGCAGGGGAGCGCTCCGCCCCTTCGAACAGTGGCAAACCGAATTGCCACGAACGTCAATCGTATTAATGTATACGGGTTTCCTCTGAACGTATATCAATAGTGGATTATCCAGTAGTACCAATAGTTAAAATTAAAGTGAAATCCAGTTATGTAAAAAGTATTAAAATTGACCAAGTGAAAATAAATAAGAATCTAGAAAACAAAAAATACAACGGTCACCCATATAGACAAGGCAAACACCCATGGCGCGGCCGCCATAGTGCCACCCGTCAACTACCCCCCCCCCCCCCTGGTCGACCTTGCACCCGACACTACACGACGCGCGGGCACCAGCCACACCTCTCCAGCTCACGCAGGTCCCTACACACACAGTGTCATGCATCACACTCCACACTTGGTTGGAAGGAACGAATGTGAACTTTGTAGAGAGGAAATACCTTTGAATAATGGCAGAATATGTCAGATATGTAATAAGACTTTTCATAACAAGTGTGTTGGACTGAGAGAAACAAAAAGCAAATATAAAGAACATGGAACAAACATTCACTTCTGCAATGACTGTCTTTCACTGGCATTGCCGGTTATTAGGATTGTGGAAAATATAGAACCGGAGTTAAGAGCCGAACTTATCCAGGCTCTGAATGTATACCACACAAAATGGATATCCGAGCAAGTACGCACTCACCCTCCCCAAACACTTCATACTACAAACCCCCCCTCCTCACTCTCCCCACTCCACCCCGCACCTACCCAAATGTTTATAACATATACGGTTCACCTACCCAAATTCCTTTATCCTACACAGCTTCTCATCCACCCACAACTACCACAACTATACCTCTACAAAAATCCCCTGCACACGCTAATTTGCCAAGCTCTGGCCAGTGCACTCCCATCTCGCCGGAGGAAATAGTTACAGGCACCCCTCCTCACCACCGGTCTCACCACACACCCTCTCCCTCCCCTAGTATTTTGTTCGCCCCAACTGGTGCAACAGCTATGGAACAGATCAATTCCACAGATGCCATCATTAGGCTAAGTGAGGAAGCTGAACATGAACTATCTAGAACAACGTCCACAGACCCTACCCCCACTCAAAATAAGACCACCATAGATATCCCCCCACCACCACCATCTTCCCCACCATTAATTCCACTTTCCACCCATATGGCCTCTCCTCCACCCACTCTCATCTCGCCGAAGGAAATGGTGACAGGCACCCCTCCTTACCACACTCCCCCCTCCTCCCCTAGTTTTTTGTGCGGCCCAACGGGGGCCACGGCTATGGAACAGATCAATTCCACAGATGCCAACATAAAGCTAAATGATGAAGCTGAACATGAATTATCTAGAACAACGTCCACAGACCCTACCCCCACTCAAAATAAGACCACCAGAGATATCCCCCCACCACCACCATCTTACCCACCATTAACCCCACGTTCCACCCAGATGGTCTCCCCTCCAATACGTAACCTCATAGCTGCTACACAACTCACTCCAATATCCCCCACACCATTCCCTACGGCACTACCCAATTATGCCCCTTCCCCTACCCCTACCAGCCAGACAGAGAGACGCTCAGCCCAAGCAGAGAGAGAGATGCCTGTGTGCCACCGCTATCTCAGGAAAAGCTGCCCCTTTGGCCAATTGGGGATTATAAATGGGAAGAAGTGCAAATTCAGTCACCCTAAAATATGCTACAATGGAATTAAGCGTGCAGCATGTCAATTAGGGAAATCATGTACTAACTATCACCCACCTCTGTGTAAATCCTCTCTGGCCACCAGAACCTGCTATGATTGGTACTGTAACAACTACCATGTGAAAGGTACACATAAAGGAAATCAAGCAACAACAGGTCTAGTGACCATTCTAGGCTGCTTGTCCTCCAAAACACTGAGGATCAAGTGTCCAAACAGTGGTTTAGAGGGGGTAAGGGAACATTGGAAAGGGAACTAATGTCCGTGGCAGGATTAGGAAGTTAGTAGGGGACAGATGGGTTAGTAACTGAGGGGAGGATAAAATAAAGTTATTCATTTACAAACGCAGTCAGTCGCGGGTTTGATGCGAGATATTTGTCTAGGCGGAGTTTAAATGAATCAACGGTGCTGCAGTCTATAACGTCTCGGGGAAGCCCATTCCACAAGTTGACAACTCGATTGAAGAAGAAATTCTTAGATTCGTGTGAGTTAAAAGATTTACCAATAATTTTGCAACCGTTTCCCCGCGTGTAATTAGATTGGTCGATAGTGAAGTACCGTACTTATTACAGTTCATATTGTCGATGCCTTTGATGATTTTGAAAACTTGAATTAAGTCACCTCTTAATCAGTGCTGGGTTAAAGGAAATAGATTTAATTCTCTAAGACGCTCTTCGCTCTTCGTATGGTTTGTTCTTTAGACTAGGTATCATTTTGGTAACTACGTTGAACTCGTTCTAGCTTGTTTATATCTTTTTGGTAATAAAGGCACCAGGATTGAATGCAGTATTCCAGAAGAGGGCGGACTAAGGAATTGTAAAGGGTTAGGATAACTTCTTTGGATTTATGCTCAAATGACCTGCCTATAAAGCCAATTATTTTGTTTGCCTTCTTAACAACTTCTGAACATTGTTGACTTGGTTTTAGATTACTCGATAGTGTTACTCCCAGATCGGTTTCTCTGTTTACATTCTTAAGCTGAGTGCCATTCATCGAATAATTTGCTTTCTCATTTAGGTATCCGATATGTAGTACTTTACATTTATACGCATTGAAACTCATTTGCCAAATTTGGGCCCAACATAACAATTTATCTAGATTGTGTTACATATCGTCAACTTGTTCTTTTGAGAGTACGCTATTTGCAATTTTTGTATCGTCAGCAAATTTTGAGATTGTACAGGTGAGACCCTCATCTATGTCGTTGATGTAAATTAGAAAGAGAATTGGTCCTAGTACCGATCCCTGGGGTACCCCGCTACTTACATTGGTCCATTTAGATGCCTTACCGTTTATGACTACCGGTACTCTTTGCTTTCTGTCGCTGAGCCAATTTTCTATCCATTTCAACACACCGTCTTGTATTCCATGCGCTTTTAGTTTTAGCAGTAAACGTTTGTGGGGGAACTTTGTCAAAAGCCTTTTGAAAATCAAGGTATATAATATCTACAGCTTTACTCTCATTGTAGAGGTTGAGGATATCGTGGAAGAAGTCTAAGAAGTTTGTTAAACAGGAACGTTTTTTACGAAAGCTTTGTTGAGTATCTTTAAGTACCGGTATGTTATTTTCCTCTAAGTGATTTACGAGTCTGTCTCTTATGACCGTTTCTAGCATTTTACATACAACTGAGGTTAAGCTAATTGGACGATAGTTACTGGGTAGGGATTTGCTGCCTTTTTTAAATGTCGGTGTTATGTTGGCTAGCTTCCACTGATCAGGCATAGTTCCAGACTGCAAGGATTTATTGAATAGTAATGTCAGTGGTTTGGAGAGCTCATCCTTAGCTTCCTTTAGAACTCTAGGCGAGATTGTATCAGGTCCTGGCGTTTTATTTACCTTGAGTTTATCTAAACAGGTCAATACTTCTCTCTCTGTAACGGTGATATTGCTTAAAACATCTGAATTATCAATCTGAATCGGCGATGGTGTAGGGATATCACTGAGGTCTTCTGTTGTAAAAACTGATGCAAAGAAGGTATGGAGGGCATTACTCATTTGTACTTCATCTTTGGTGTATTCTCCATTTTCATCGACTAACGGTCCAACAGTTGAAGTAACTACTTTTTTCGTTCTGATACAACTATAGAATTCTTTCGGGTTTGGTTTACTTTGATTCGCAATATGTAACTCTAGGGTCTTTTTACTTTGCGTCGTAGCTCTACAAATTTCACCCGTTCTTCATCATAGGGTGATAAGACAGAACGAAGATGCGGCCTCACACCATTTTTTAGCCACACAAGAACGAGGGAAAGAAAAAGGGCCAGAGAAAGACAAAATATGGAGGAGCAGAGTAGAAGAACTAGAAGCACATATACATCAACTGGAGTACCTGATGTTCCACCAACGAGGAATAATGGGAGACCACCACCACCACCACCACAATGGTCACCAATACCACCTGAGGTGGTAAACTCACAAGCCACCACACCCAGCCTCTCCCCTCTCATATATGCAAACATACAAGGTCTAAAAAACAGTAGAACAAATAAGGTCCATTTCATCCAAGGACTGCTAGAAGAGGGGAATGCAATGCTTGCGGCCCTTACTGAAACTCATATTAAAAATCACGAAGATAGTGAAGTATGGATCCCTGGTTATAATATACATAGATCAGACAGAAAACAGAACTTGTGGAGGTGTAGCTTTGTACAATAAAGACTCTCTAGTACCGGTAAGTACAGAGTTTTTGAACCACTCCAATGAGGTAGTAGAGATACTGGGGGTAAACATAGAGAGTAAACCTGGCAATTATCCTCACATACAGACCTCCAGATGCATCATTTCATGAGTTCAAACCCCAGCTGGATAAGATCAAAACGGCTATAGAAGGTCTGGGGGCACCAACCCCTAACATCCTATGGTTGGGAGACTTCAATTTACCTAATATCAAATGGAGGCAAATAGAACACCAAATATTGCCAAACACCTTAAATGCAGATGGTGATGCACACTCAAAAGCACTACTTAATTTATGTTCTATGTTCAACTTAAACCAACACATCACAGAACCAACTAGAGGTCAAAACATCCTAGACCTGATCTTTTCAAACAATGAGAACATTGTGCACAATACCAGCATATCAGATACTACCGGTACTTATTCTGACCATAGGATAATCGAGGTGCTAACCAACATCGAGTACCTACAAACAAACAAAACAAGGAGATCGTATACAGGCCCATTCAGTAAGTACAACTTTAATAATAAACATATAAATTGGCCAAGCATAAACCAGAAGATAGAGGAAATAGACTGGGAAGTCCAAATGGCAGAAAAACAACTCCGGAATGCCTTAGCCTAGTAAATGAATTAGTTAAGAACGTATGCTCGAATCACATTCCAGAGAGAAAAATGAAGCGCAAAAGTAAGCAAGACAGAGAAAGGAGAAGGCTCTACAAACGAAGAAAACTACTGTCACATCGGCTCTCCCAAGCGGGATTACGGGAAAGGCAAATTAACATAATAAAAAGGGAGATTGAGGATATTGAACACAAGCTGAGAATATCGTATCAAATACAGCAGATAGAAGAAGAAAACAAGGCGGTTAAAGAAATAGGTGAACATTCAAAATACTTCTCATATGCAAAGCAAAAATCACAAACAGCATCAAGCATAGGCCCACTCATCAAACTAGACGGATCATATACAACAGATGACAAAGAAATGAGTGAACTTCTACGAAAACAGTATGAAACCGTGTTCAGTCAACCCGATCCATCTAAAGCTATTGACAATCCAAACAGTTTCTTTATGGGCGAGAACAGAGCCCCCCTCCATATATCGGATTTAGAATTTGGGCCAATAGATATAGAAAGGGCAATAAACAGCATGCCGCTCCACTCAGCACCAGGACCAGATTCATGGAGCTCAGTCCTGCTCAAGAACTGCAAAACATCGCTAGCAAGACCTCTAGCCATAATGTGGAGAAAGAGCCTAGATACAGGAGAAATCCCAGAAAGTCTGAAAAACACAACAATTGTACCACTACACAAAGGAGGAAGTAAAGCTCAGCCAAAAAACTACCGCCCAGTAGCACTAACATCTCACATCATCAAAATCTTTGAAAGCGTACTACGAGGAAAAGTCTCGGAATACATGGAAGAAAACGGGCTCCACAACTCAGGACAACACGGGTTCAGAGCAGGAAGATCATGTCTCTCTCAGCTACTAGAACACTATGACAAAGTTCTAGATGACCTGGAAGAGAAAAGCAATGTGGATGTCATATACACAGACTTTGCCAAAGCATTTGACAAGTGTGATCATGGAATTATAGCACATAAGCTGAAAGAAAAAGGTATCACCGGAAAGGTGGGGAGGTGGAACAATAATTTTCTCATTAACAAAAGACAATCAGTAGCAGTAAATCAAGCGGTATCGGAAGGTTCAGAGGTTAAAAGCTCTGTTCCCCAGGGTACAGTGTTGGCACCCTTACTCTTCCTAATACTAATAAGTGATATCGATGTAAATGTACAACACAGCAGTGTCTCATCATTTGCAGACGACACAAAACTAAGTCTAGGAATAACCACAATAGAAGACAAAGAAATCTTGCAAGCAGACATGAACGCTGTATTTTGGTGGACCAAAGATAACAACATGCAATTTAATGAAGAGAAATTTCAGCTGATAAGGTAAGGAGGAAATGGAGAAATTTAAAAAAACACAACCTACTTAACAGTCACTCCTGCCAATCCCACGAAAATCAGAGGTTAAAGATCTTGGGGTAATAATGTCAGAAAACATGTCTTTCAAAGAACATAATCAGGCCAAGTCAGTAGCGGCGAGGAAACTTGTAGGTTGGATACTGCGCACTTACAAGACATGAGAAGAACGGCCAATGATGACACTTTTCAAATCGTTGGTGATCCCACGACTGGAGTATTGCAGTGTGCTAACATCTCCACACAAAGCCGAGGAAATATACGAAATAGAGAGTGTTCAAAGAAATTTCACGTCCCACATCAGCTCGGTAAAACATCTTAATTACTGGGATAGGCTGAAGGCTCTTAACTTATATTCACTGGAGCGAAGAAGAGAGAGATACTTGATATTTTACACACTGAAAGTTATCGAGGGTCTAGTGCCAAACCTTCACACCACAATATCATGGAACTGGAGTGACAGAAGGGGTAGGTATTGTAATATCCCACCCCAAAAGTGTAGGGGAGCTCTGGGCACACTGAGGGACTCCTGGTTGACAAACAGGGGACCGAGCCTCTTCAACAAAATCCCTTAAAAAAAGCCTTGGACAACCATCTCAAGTCGGTGCTTGATCAGCCATACTTCGCGGGGGGGGGGGGGGGAGAGCTGCCCTCTTGAATAGCCTGCTGCAGCAAACATACTCGGGGGGAGCAACTCTCACCGAGGCCGCTGAGAAGGCCGAAACAACTCAAGTAAACTCAAGTAAGTAGTAAGTAAACCAATTTTCAAACAACTACGAAGGGCATTGCGCTCCTCGGTGCCACTAGCAAGAGTGGCGAACTTCACATAGGTAGGTATATATATATATATATATTGTATATAGGTCTGTAAGAGTGCCGGTACCGGTACATAGATTCAATGTTGAAGTAAATAATTTAAGAACTAGTTAAATATACGGCATACCAATTATCTGTATTTCATTCCTTATATCATCCGCGTTACCTCCAGATGAGTCTTTGTATTTATCTGGGAGTGTACCGTACCGTACCTGTTAGGGTTGACCTTGAACTAAACACGTGGCCCGAGCTGTGCCAATCGATCGTCAGGAGTGGAGCGGCTGACGGCGCGGCGCGCCCTTGAGGGACCCTTCAGAACACAGATGGGCAGGGTTTTATATTCATTATGAAGCTCCCCGTAGGTTCAGCGTAGTACATTATTGTAATCACTGTGTCTGTCTGTGTGTTGTGTATGCCGCGTTTCTTTGTGTTTGTGCCACCACAGTATACCGTACCGGTAATTGATAATGATGGTGTGTCTGTATTGAGGGGATCTGTGTGCGTCTGAGTGAAGATGATTTTGATTATGGTGTAATGGTGGTGGTGATTGTGGTAGTAGTTATGATTGTGGTGATGATCTGTGTGTGTAACACGCATCACACTAGTGATTCACAACAGCGGTGATGATATGTCTGTGTGGTGAATTCCACATACCGGTACCCTTCGTAATTTGATTAAAATCGTCGAATGATAGCCAGACAACAGACAGATATGCGTCATCGTATCTTGAAGGAGTTAATAATTATCCATGTTTTGTGCAGTGATTTTCTTGCCTTTGGAGACCTTAGTTAGTTAGTTAAAATAGGACTTGAGAGGCTATCGACCCTAGAGGATCATTAAGCGCACGAAAAGTCAGGAAGTGTGCAAGACCGGAGCCCCCGAGGCACCCCAAGATTTATACACCCAGATATACTGGGAATATAAACCCTGAGGCCTTCTTTACTCGAGAACCCCAGTCTCTTCCACAACCTTTAATGTGACCAGGACTGGAGCCTCTTACGAGAACCCCAGTCCCTTCTCCGGAGACCGTGTTTTAAATAATGTTGGACTGCGGAGTTGCGATTTATATTATTATTTTTGTTTCCTCTTTTTTGTTTTTTCCATTGTTGCCGTGTTCTTTGAAAGCTTGTGTAGTGAGGGATTATTTTATCAACTGTACATGCGTTTGGTTGGTCTTAGCCCTTATTGTACCGGCGACGTTTTTTTTTTTTTTTTAATTAGTGTTGTGTTTAGGAGGTTTTGTGCAGTTTGCGAAGGATTTGAGATAGTAACAAGTGTTAAGGGGGGTGGTTCGTTTTTTGGTCGATTTATTTATTTATTTGTTATTAATTATTTTGTTCTATATATTATTTGTTTAGTTTCCTTCCTAGACCTCCATCAAACTTAAAATAACAACGCCAGGATCCCCCTTTTAAGATATATTTGTACATTTTTCGGTAGAAAAATGTCTCGGCCAAAGGCTGGATCCTTCTAAAATTATAGGCTCGCTGTCGCTCGCCAGGAAAAAATCTACACCTAAATGGCAGGAAAGGTCTTAATATTGACAAAGAAATGAGACGAAAGGTCTTAAAATCGCCAAATTAACGGAACGAACCTCTTAAAATATCAAAACTAATATGCCAAGCATGAGGGAGATGGGGGTCCAGAAAAAGCGGCTACCTTCCCCTTAAGTTTCGCAAGAATTCTGCTACCTAACATTGATTGATATCCAGTATTCGATAAATGGATATTATTCGTGGTCGGGGGCCGGGGGAGTGCTGGAGGGACCTTGATGACCCTGGTCTCTGGGTTTTCTCCTTACCTGGATGACCTATAGATGTGTGTGAATGTGTATTTTGTTTGTGTGTGTTCATTGCTTTCTGTTGTGTTGTCCCTATTCGGGCTCACATGTTTTCATCAATTTAATTTGGGGGGTTGTTGGTGGACAGAAGGGTGCTGAGCTGGTATGGTCATATTGAACGAATGGGAGATGAAAGGCATACAAAGAGAATATGTGAGTCAGGTACAAGGGGAGATAGAAGGGCAGGAAGACCCCCATTGAGATGGAGAGACTGTGTAAGAAAGGCTTTGGATGATAGAGGAATGACTATAGATCAGGCAGGGGAAGTGGTGGTGGACAGGAGTGAATGGAGAATGCTTGTGAATAGTTGAGTGAACACGTGGTCATTTGGAGTAAGGGGTCGGGCGCAAGTTGGACTAGATAATAGTCCATCAGGCGCCTGGCCCGGGGAGACGATTAATATGAAGGGTGTGCCTGGAAGTGTGGTGGGAGGGCTTGTCGCTTTGGCTCCGCTGCATGTCTGCCTGCCGAGATCGGAACCTCTCCTGGTGGTCAGGGGCCGGGGGAGTGCTGGAGCGACCTTGGTAACCCTGGTCTCTGGGTCTTCTCCTGGGTGACCTGGATGTGTGAGAGTTTGTGTTTTTTATCTGTGTTTATTTTTTGATTTATGTTGTTTTTGTGTTTTCCCTGTTCTTGCTCTGTCTTGAGTCGGCTACCCCCAAAATGGGGATTGGGCCTGAGCATATAGATAGATAGATAGGGTTGTTGGTGACAAGAACGATGTTAGAAATAATATGCGATTGGTTTTTACCCCTACTGTACGGTACCGGCCACATCTTATTTGTATTTGATTCATGCTGTGTTTCGACGATTTTGTGCAGTTTGAGAAGGGTGTGAGGTAGTAAAAAGGGTTAAGTGAGATAGTTCGAAGCCTGTTAATTTGCTGGAGGCCCTTTATAAACTGAATAAAATCGTCTAACACTAACAAGAATAAAATTAAAAGGACGGCACCGGTACTGAAAGGGTTATAATTATATACTAACAGGGGTACCCGGCGTTGCCCGGGTAATCACCATAATCACCATCACTACTACTACCATAATCTCCATCATCAATCACTACTACCACAATCATCACAATACTACTACTACCATAATCACCGGCCTCGACCTCCCTGTGCCTCATTAAACGGCGACCTCGATTTCGGCCGCTAAATGACCTCCGATTTTGGATCTGACCTCATCCGTACCCCTATTTTGGGGGGCTGCGAACAACTTTCGTTTCATACACCTTTTCGATCGGAGGCCTCCTTCTGCCCCAAACGGCCATTTTGTTTCGCATTTTTTTCGCTCCCGTATACTACATAAGTTTTGCCGAAAATTTTATTAAACAAAAGTGTCTCTGATTTCCACTAAACTCGCCTAAAACCATCTCCAAAGCCTGGGCCTTCCAACGGTGCCCCACACTCCCATCTGGCACCAAAACTGTGGGAGGAGTTTAGTAACAAAGGTCGGGTAGGTCGGGTAACTGACACACAGACAGACAAACATTGACCTTTATTTATTAAGATATTTTTGTTTTTACTAGATTTAGCCGGTGTCACACGAACGCTTTTCAATCTATTTTTACGGGCAAATTTAGTCTCTGATAGCGGCTTAAAAATGTAAGTTTCGTAATAATTAAACTAGCTTAGCGGTATATAATCTAACTTCGGTCTAGTTTTCGATTCCAATGCGTAAGAGCCTCAAAATAGTTCGAGAAATAACTTGCTCATCAAAAATTGCAGCAAAATTAGCTTGTGTGACACCACCTTAAGCCAGTGTCACACGAGCATTTTTCCTGGCAATTTTCGGCGAGCAAGTTTTTTCTCGTAGTATTTTGAGGTATCACCAGGGATTTAAAGAACATTATTATTGGTAAGTCATCTCCTGTTTTAATCGTATGTAGAATCCAACCTGTTATCCCTATTTATACAGTATAATTAGGCTAATAATAGTTTCTAGTGTATTTTCCATCACAGTATTATGGTATCATTAATTTAATTGATTTCATTAGTTAGGTTTATTTGTAAATTAATTGGTGAGTTGGTGAAAGCAAATATGAATTTAATTGTCGGTATTACTTGACTACTGCTACCACCTCTGTGTGTGGAGGTTCATTTAGGAGCATTAAGATTTTCGAGGGGAGTTATTGGTAAAAGATCACTGACAGGGGTTGCTCGGTATGGTATTTAGTTATTTAGGCTACACACTCAGGCGCGCGCGCACACACACACACACACACACACACACACACACACACACACACACACACACACACACATAGCAAACATTTATATTGTAATCCCGTATTTCAACCACTACACTACGGTACGCTGCAAGTACTTCCACCCTCACACAATATGTAGCGTTTGTAATAACTGCAATGAACAACAAACTACCGTACTGTCATATGCTATAAACTATACTGAAATTATGCTATAGAGAGAAATGCGAATTGAAATTAATGTTGAACGCTAATTATTATAATATATTATTATATATATATAATTTTTTTTTTTTTGTTTTTTTTTTTTTTATGTGATTGAGGGAGGCAAAAGGCATAACTGCCTATAGCGAGTGCCTCCCCCATAGTTGAAAGAGTGACAGGGCCAAAATCAAGGGACGTTCGAGCCAAAATGCCTGGACACACGGAGTTTGAAGCAATTTAAGTCATAGGAAGAGGGAAAGACTGATTCTGGGAGAGAGTTCCAGAGCTCAGATATTGAGTAGAAGAAAGTTTGAGAGTAACGTTTCACTCTTGGGTTGGAGAGGTGCACAGAGTAGGGGTGGGATTGAGTTGCAAGACGGGTACCACGTGCCCTACGTAAAGGAGGTGGTATGCACTGGGATAGCTCTGAGGAACACTGATTATTATAGTAGCGATAGAATAGCGAGAGAGATGCAACATTGCGGCGGAGAGAGAGAGATTGCAGAGAGTTGGTGAGTGGACGGGAGTTAATGATATGAAAGGCCTTCCTTTCAACTTTGTCTAGGAGAGCGGTGTGAGAGGAACCTCCCCACACATGTGAACAATACTCAATACAAGGGCGCACTATGCCCCTGTACAGAGCAAGAAGCTGTGCAGGGGAAAAGAACCCCCTAAGGCGGTTGAGCACACCCAGCTTCTGGGAGGCTGCCTTAGCAAGACTGGTAATATGGTCCTTCCAAATGAGAGCAGAAGAAAAAGAGACACCAAGAATATTGAGAGAAGATGAAGGGTTGATTTTTGTATTGTTGAAGAACAAGGGATAGTCCGCTGGGAGATCCTGACGGGTAGATAGATGGAGAAATTGGGTTTTGGAAGCATTAAAGTTAACAAGGTTTTCTCTGCCCCAATTGGAAATAGTATTTAGATCAGAATTTAAGAGTTCTATGGCTTCATTACGTTTGTCGTTGAGGGATTGCTGGCTGGGGCGTTCTGAAAAACTAATGGAGTAGTGTAAGGTTGAGTCGTCTGCGTATGAATGGATGGGAATTAAGGTACAGTTAAGGAGATCATTTATAAAAATTAGAAAGAGAATAGGAGATAGGACAGAGCCCTGAGGAACACCGGAGTTTATAAGGTGAGGAAGTGAACAATGGCCGTCCACAACGGCAGCTATGGAATCATCATCATAATCACCATCATCATCATCATTATTATAATAAAAATAAAAATATAATAATAATACTCCAGTTTCTCTACAATAATAATAACAAAATAATAGTCATAATAATAACAACAACAACAAGACAACACAACACAATATAATGAACGAAACATAAATATAAATAGTGTTCTGCCCCTATTGATAGTGTCCATATTATGTCAGCAGAGTTTACAAATTTTCCGCACCCACCGTAAATTGTCACCAGCCAATTGCACAGAACGGCTAGCAAGTCATGGGGGGGTTCTGGGTACCTAGGTCGGAATGTTCGCTGTATATGGAGACACTTTTAATAATCTGTGTATAGTGGATTTTTTCTGGGAACCTATTTCTGAATATTCGCTGTAAAAAGAGCGACGTTTAGTAATCTGTGTATAATAAATGTTGTTCTGGTAACCTTTTTCTGAATATTCACTGTAAAATGAGAGACTTCTAATACCGGTAATCTGTGTGTAGTGGATTATTTTTTTCTGGTTTCCTATTTCTGAATATTCGCTGTGTAAAGAGTGAAGATTAGTAATCTGCGTGGTATAGTGGATTTTGTTCTGGTAACCTAGTTCTGAATATTGGCTGTCTTAAGGGGAGGTTTTTAGTGCGTTCCTAGTCTTCCATCAAGCTTGAAATTACACCCCCTTTGATCCTCTTTCAAGATAAATTTGTACATTTTTCGGTAGAAAAATTTCCCGGCCGAAGGCCGGTTCCTCTTAAATTATCGCTCGCCAGGAAAAAATCGACACCTAAATGGCACGAAAGGTCTTAAAAGTGACATAAATGAGGTGAAAGTTCCTAAAATCGTCAAACTAATGGGGCGAACGTCTTAAAATCTCAAAAACAATGGGGCTAAACATGAGGGAGAAGGAAGTTCGAAAAAAAATCCCTCAAGTGGAAACCTCTCCAGGGAAGTGTAGTAATTTGTGTGTAGTGCAGTGGTTCTTAACAGGGGGTACGTGTACCCCCTGGGGGTACGAAACATCGAAACAGGGGGTGCGAGACATGGTGTCAAATTCAATGCTGTATTGGTATAGTACTTACATTAACAAAATAATAATAAATACAATAATAAATTATACATGTTTCAAGTCATGAATAATTAAAATTATTATAATTACAGGTATTATTATTTTTGAGGTAGTATTTATTTTAAATTCTTTACCGTTTTCTAACTCAAAACTATGATGTAATTATTTTTGTATAATTGTTACCTGACTTATACCTACAGGGTTGAGATTTAACGTGTTTCATACGTCGTCAGTTTTACTCGTATAATACGTGTTCAGTTATATGACTGGCGCTGTTGCAGTGTTGCTTAGCTCAGAAGTTGGACATTGGTCAGTTGTGTTCTGGGCTTGGAGGAACAGGTTCGTACTGTTGTAGTGTGGGGTTTGTATGGTATGTATATTGCAACCAAGTGGTGTTTTAATGTGGTGTTGTAGTGTGGGGTTTGTATGGTATATATATATTGCAACCAAGTGGTGTTTTAATGTGGTGTTGTAGTGTGGGGTTTGTATGGTATATATATAGTGCAACCAAGTGGTGTTTTAATGTGGTGTTGTAGTGTGGGGTTTGTATGGTATGTATATTGCAACCAAGTGGTGTTTTAATGTGGTGTTGTAGTGTGGGGTTTGTATGGTATGTATATTGCAACCAAGTGGTGTTTTAATGTGGTGTTGTAGTGTGGGGTTTGTATGGTATGTATATTGCAACCAAGTGGTGTTTTAATGTGGTGTTGTAGTGTGGGGTTTGTATGGTATATATATATTGCAACCAAGTGGTGTTTTAATGTGGTGTTGTAGTGTGATAAAGATACAAATATTGACCAATATTTGTAAAGGTGGTGTGGTGAAGGCTGTGTTTTGTTAATAGCGCTATTGAAGCTTGAGCAAAGGCGAGAGAAAAATGGCGCTATATAAAAGACCTGGACATTATTATTATTATTTTACCTCCTCCAATCCAGGAGTTTTGAATTATAACTGGTATTTTGTGTGATTTTCTGTTTGATTTGGAATTAATTTGTTTGTTTTCCGCATCTTATAGAGATGAAGTATCCAAGGATCCACATCCTAGAATAGATTATTATCATTATTTCGTGTTTTAATACTTTAACTACTTCTGCTATTGATGTAAAAGTTTGTTTCATTTTATTGTGTACATTTATTTGCAGTGCAGAGAAGGTCATGTAGGCTAACACGCGATCTAATATTCTTCCAGTTCTGTGATCAAATTCTTGTTCACCATGTCCAAGAAATGCAAGTGGAATGATGAATACGTTCAATATGGTTTCACTTGCATGACAGAAAATGTCAATTATCAAGTCCCTTCTGCCCCGGCCCCCATCCCCCCTGCTCTTCTCCACTTCACTCCTCACTGGCCTAATCAGGGCTTGGCCCAGCAGGCCAGTATACTAAATTCATCTTCATCATCGTCAATTATAATAAGTCATTTTAGACAGGGGGTACGGGAAAATATTATGGAAGCACAAGGGGTACGAGCACTTAAAACGGTTAAGAACCACTGGTGTAGTGGATTTTTTATCTGATAACCAATTATTGAATATTGGCTGTAAACAGAGAAGTATAGTAATCTGTGTCTTGTGGGGTTTTTTTCTGGTAACCTAGTTCGAAATATTCGCTGTCTAAAGAGAGACGTTTAGTAATCTGTGTATAGTGGATTTTTTTATGATAACCTAGTTCGTAATATTCGCTGTCTAAAGAGAGCAGTACCGGTACGGTATAGTAATGTGTGTATAGCGTATCCAGGATTCCTTATGGTATACTGTATACTGTTAATACGTATACCGGTACTCGTTTGTGATAGTGATTATTTAATATATTTCTACCAACCTAGTTCTGAATATTCACTATAGAGAGAGAGAGAGAGATACTACTAGTATTGACGCTATTACTCTTATTATTACTATCGATACTTTCACTACTACTAATAATAATACTCCTACTACTACTACTACTACTACTACTACTACTACTAAATGTGAAATTAAATACCGGTATGTAAGAGAGAGAGAGAGATACTACTATTATTGTCGATATTACTCCTATTATTACTATCGGTACTTTTACTACTACTAATAATAATACTGCTACTACTACTACTACTACTACTACTACTAAAGGTGAAACTAAATATGTAAGAGAGAGAGAGAGAGAGAGAGAGAAACAACAATACTACGGTACTATTATTGTCGTTATTACTTCTATTATTACGACTTATACTACTACTACTAATAATAATACTGCTAATATTATTATTATTATTACTACTACTACTACTACTACTAAAGGTGAAACTAAATATGTAAGAGAGAGAGAGAGATAGAGAGAGAGAGCAGGAGCAGGAGCAGGGTGGGAGGGTTATTTTGGTAACCCAGTTATGAACATTCGTATAGTAAAGCCGGTACCATATTTACACAACGCTGTACGGAATTATTGAGTATGAAAAGGTCATTTAAGTGTCCATAACAATCTATCAATTTAAGGGGGATTTTTTTTTTTTTTGGGGGGGGGGGGAATTTTTTAATCTATTTCTTATTTGTTTAGTTTCCTCCCTAAACTTTCATCAAACTTAAAAAATCATCCCCGAGATCCCACTTTTAGACAGGTCTATTTGTACATTTTATGATAGAAAAATGTGCGGGCCGAAGGCCGATCTTTCCTTAATTACAGGCTCGCTGTCGCTCGCCAGGAAAAAAATACACCTAAATGACACGAATAGTCTAATATTGACACAGCAATAGGGTGGAAGGTCTTAAATTCGCCAACCTACTGATTTGAACGTCTTAAAATTTTAGAAATAATGGGGCTTAACATAGGGAAATGGGAGGCCAAAAAAAAAACCCATCCCCTCTTTAAAGGTATGTTGATGGTAATAATAAATCTAATACAAGGATAGAAAGGTAAATCACCATTAATAGACCCAGTTAATCTATGTACCGGGTACCTGTTTTATAGCCTTGTTATTTTACAGGGTAGGTCTGTAACAGGTGAAGTGTGGGGAACTATATTCTATTCATTATAATTAGGCGGAAAATCTTAAGGGGGGTCACCCGCTTTTTTATCTTTCTCTCCTTTTCTTTCTTTCCCTGGCTTGTATCCATTCGGCTCCATTCAGCCAACTGTTTTAAGATGTTTATCCCCATCCAGGTGTCGATTTCTTCCTGGCGAGCGATAGCGAGCCAGCATTGTATGGAAAAATTCGGCTTCGCCGGAAACATTTTTCTATCGAATAATGTACAAATTTAGCTTGCTGTCGAAACAAAAATATATATATGCTGGCTCGCTACCGCTCGCCAGGAAAATATTGACACCTGGATGGGGGTAAATGTCTTAAAATAGTACCGGTAGGCTGAATGGGGCCGAGTGGATACAAGCCAAAGAGAGAGGGAGAGAATGAGGAAAAAAGCGAGGTGGGCTCCCTTAACCACTAACCCTCTAGAACTAAAAAACGACTAAAGTAATCGAGTTCATTTTTCTACTAGTTGGGAAGAGTCAGGTAGGGAATGGGTATGGACATTTACAGCCCATTTGCTCTAGCCCTTTTTATGTTACAAAGGTCAGGGTTCACAATGTATGTCCTACTTATAGTTAATCGACTATTATAAATACCACCCATCTCAGTTGTATTAAATATGCTCACCCCTACAATGAATGAAATATATACATACTACCTATTAATGAAATATATACATACTACCTATTAATGAAATATATACATACTACCTATTAATGAAATATATACATACTACCTATTAATGAAATATATACATACTACCTATTAATGAAATATATACATACTACCTATTAATGAAATATATACATACTACCTATTAATGAAATATATACATACTACCTATTAATGAAATATATACATACTACCTATACATACTACCTATTAATGAAATATATACATACTACCTATTAATGAAATATATACATACTACCTATTAAGTAACACCCCGTTCCTAACATTAATCATCAACTACAGTCTACAAACCTCAATGCACTTGAATAAACTAAAGAAAGCATATGGTCCTCCCAGGATTCGAACTCGGGACACCACACCCAGAACATAAGCATCTAAACCATTACACCACCAACACACTTCCCAGTTGTATTGATCCCTTATGTACCGGTGACGTTTTTTATATTTTATTTCAGCTACATTTAAACTATTTAATGTAGCTTAGGAAGAAGGTATGGTAGCTAAAAGTATTACCGGTAATTGAGATAGGCTGTATTTTTTAATGGGTAGACGTCCTTCCTAAGCTGAGTAAAATCGTCTAATAGTAGCCAAAATAAAGTGAAAAGGACGTCGCCGATACAGGAGTTAAATAAACTCGACTATATTATACTGTATACCGGTACTACTCAGCTCAGTTCTATATAATATACTTACTAGCCGGGGGTGGGGAGGGGGGGGGGGGGGGCCCTAGAACATTGGCTAACCCCCTAGTGTACTAAAATGTATGCCCCGGGTCCAACATACAATGCCTGCACATATAATAAAGGGGCATTTTAGAGTCGCGCACATTCAAGCCTGCACCACACCCTTTTTCATTCTCACTCTCTCTCTCTCTCTCATTCTCTCTCTCTCTCTCTTGCCTTCCACTTTGTATCAAATTCTATTTTAGCAATAAGTCCGGACTACCTAGTAGGGACCGCAAGGTCTGTGTAGTCTGTTTCTGTGTAACTCTGTGTAACTATGTAGCTCTCTCTCTCTCTCTCTCTCTCTCTCTAGGGAGCGGAGGGTGGGGAGAGAGCCTTCAACCTTGTTGTCCTATTCTTTTACTATTTACTGTCCCTGCCTCTATGGTAGTATTAAGGCCGTACCACATAGTAGGGACCGCAAGGTCTGCGTGATCTGAGTATCTGTGTAACTCTGCGTAACTACACATACATTTATAAATACATGTATTCATAGGGTTAGCTAGATAAATAAATATACAGTAGTCTGTTTGCGGTAGATTGCAAACTTCCCATAATTTTCCCAGTTATTTTGAAGGTTTTGTAGTGAAATGTGGTGTTCCTTATTAAAACTTGGCATTATTTGGATAGAGACTAGTAGTTTATATATTCCCATTAATTACCGTCAGCTGAAATAAAACCGAGTATATTTATGCACATTGAAATAACTGTTTACTTTACTTTACTTACTTACGTTAAAATTAAATGAAATGGTGTTCATTGTCTTGATGCATTTACTTACACGAGAAACGTACACACACACACAGTGTGTGGCGGTGTGGTCTTGCCACTGGACTGGTAATCCAATGGACCCGGGTTCGAATCCCAATATGTCAATGGGAAGATATTATTGGGATGGAATTTGTGCTGTACCTAGTATCAGTGCATTACCACAGCACACCGAAATTCCAAATAAATACCCTCATTGTTCCCTGATTAAATATAATTGTATGAATATTCCCATATTCAAAAATATGCTACAGGGGGGCAATGCCTAGTGAGTTAATTGCTCAATAGGTGGCGTTCTGAGAGTGAGGGTCCGAGTGTGGGGGATGAGACTGTGAAGCACAGAGGCAGAGCAGCTTCAGAGATGGAGTTGCTTCGAGCCATGAAGCTTCGCATGTCTCACTCCCTAGACTGGAGCAAGACCTCACGGGTCTCACCGTGTTCAGCGGTAGAGTGTAAAGGCTATCAGCTTATGCCCGAGAGGGAGTAGTTGGAATATAGAAAAAAAAAAAAAAAAAACACACACACACACACACACACACACCATAACTAAAGAGAAAGACAGGGATAGAGACAAAGGTGCACCTCCGCCCTCTCATAAATACATTACGATGACTTGACTGGAGAGAGAGAGAGAGAGAGAGAGAGAGAGAGAGAGAGAGAGAGAGAGAGAGAGAGAGAGAGAGAGAGATTGGGTACCGTTACGTATGCATTGTTTATCACTATTTACAAATATATTAAACACCGTACGAATGTTTAAAATACTGCAGTTTAAATACATATATAGAAGACAGATAAAGATTCAACCTATGCTTCAAGGGGTATAGGTAATGGTTCAATGTTTTATTAACTTTAAAGACCGTTTGATGGCTATATTTTTTAATGAAAGAGTACATTCGTTCATTGTGAAATGTGCTAAATACTATATATGGTACCGGTACTCTCTTAATACTATATATGGTACCGGTACTCTCTTAATACTATATATGGTACCGGTACTCTCTTAATACTATATATGGTACCGGTACTCTCTTAATACTATATATGGTACCGGTACTCTCTTAAACTTATACTATATATGGTACCGGTACTCTCTTAAACTTATACTATATATGGTACCGGTACTCTCTTAAACTTATACTATATATGGTACCGGTACTCTCTTAAACTTATACTATATATGGTACCGGTACTCTCTTAAACTTATACTATATATGGTACCGGTACTCTCTTAAACTTATACTATATATGGTACCGGTACTCTCTTAAACTTATACTATATATGGTACCGGTACTCTCTTAAACTTATACTATATATGGTACCGGTACTCTCTTAAACTTATACTATATATGGTACCGGTACTCTCTTAAACTTATACTATATATGGTACCGGTACTCTCTTAATACTATATATGGTACCGGTACTCTCTTAATACTATATATGGTACCGGTACTCTCTTAATACTATATATGGTACCGGTACTCTCTTAATACTATATATGGTACCGGTACTCTCTTAATACTATATATGGTACCGGTACTCTCTTAAACTTTTATAATGAAGAAATGTTCACCACCTTTAGTGGGAAGGTTCTTCTAATTATAGCCTACGGTAGCAGCTATTAAATATGAAATACTGTCCCCTTATATATGCCTTAATATTAATTACATCTTATTTACAGACATGGCATCACTTTATACTGTGATATGCTTTATTGTTTTCACATAGGATCTGTAGTTTAATTACACACAGCTTCGTAAGGACCAATATATCTGATGTTGCTTGTTTTTCTTTGTACTCTATTGTATATAGGTAAATATATAATGCACCTAGAGGTCACTTTAACCCCTTCCGTACCGGCGACGTCCTTTTCATTATATTCTAGCGACTATTAGACGATATTATTCAGCTCAGGAAGGACGTCTACCCATTATAAGCTACAGACTATCCTAATTAATTCTCTTAACAACCATATATTCTTCCTAAGCTTAAGGGGGTAGTGCTTGGATTTGGGCTAGGCTATACCGGTATATTAATTTATTAATCTACTTTTGAGTTCCTCGCTAGACCTCCATCAAGCTTAGAAAAACATCCCCTAGACTACCGTTCAAGATAAATGTGTACATTTTTCGGTAGAAAAATGTCCCGGCCGAAGGCCGATTCCTTCTAAAATTAGAAGCTCGCTATCGCTCGCCAGGAAAAAATCAACACCTATAGGGCACGGGAGGTCTTAATATTGAGAAACAAAATTAGGCGAAATGTCTCAAAATCGCCAAACTAACGGAACGAACGTCTTAAAACCTCAAAACTAATATGCTGAACATGAGGGAGAAAGGGGTCCATAAAAAGCGAGTACTATAGCCCCTTAATAGATTCGTCTGAATGTAGCTGAAATCAAACAAATAAGACGTCACCGTTACAGAAGGGGTTAAACCTATTAGCATACATCTAGAAGTGTTCCCATCTATCCCATCCCTTGCCGACCCATCCTAAAAGATCTCGGAGTCAATTTCGATAAATCCCTTTCCGATTCGCTGCTTGGGCACGAGAAATCCCCCAGCGCCTGCCTCCCACATTCACCCACACCTTCCCCTCTTCCCCCCTCCCTTTACTTCCCCCCATCCTCCATGCCCCCTTGCCTCCACCCTCCCCCTATTCCCCCTTCTCTCTCCTCTCACCCCCTACCCCTTCCTCCACAGCTCTCTCCCCCCCTCCTCCCTCCACTTCCCCCACGTCCTCTTCGTCCACATCTCTCTCCCTCCTCCTCCCTCCACTTCCCCCTCCCCCCTCTACTTTCCCCTCCCCCCCTCCACATCCCCCTCCCCTCTCTTCCTCCACTTCTCCCTCCCCCCTCCCTCTACTCCCACACCCCTCTCCCTCCATTTCCCCTTCCCCCCTCTCCCTCCTTGTTCCCCATCCCCCTCCCTCCCTATTCACCTCTCCCTTTCATCCCCCCCCCCTCCTCCTTCTCCCTCCACGATCGCTTCCCCTGTTTCCCTCCCCTTCCTGTCCTGACTGTCGGTGGTTCGAGCCCAGCTGAGAGTATAACAAAAACAAATATTACGTGCATTTATTTATTTATATATTTACTGTCTATCCTCTTGCATAGGCCCTTGGAACTGGGACTGTGTATGTGGGGCAACTGTACATTTACTGATGTATTATTTATGTATTTGTTTATATATTGATTTGTTATTTTGGTATTTATTTCTATATTTATTTATTATTTATGTATTTATTTATTAATGTATTTATTTATTTATTATTTATTTATATATTTATTTACCGGTATCAATTAATGTATTTATATACTTATTTATTTATTTGTTTGTTATCCTCTTGCATAAGCCCTTGTAACAGGAACTGTGCAAGTCTGAATGGCGTTATTATTCCGGCTCTGGGTTGACCGATAGTGGCTCCCGGCTCTCTGATGGCCGGATTGTGGTCCAGGCCTTATTGTGATGTGTGTGTGTGTGTGTGTGTGTGTGTGTGTGTGTGTGTGTGTGTGTGTGTGTGTGTGGGTTGGGGTGTGTGTGTGTATGTGTGTGGCTGTTTGTGTGGGGGGAGTGTGTGTGTGTGTGTGTGTGTGAGAGATAGAGAGAGATTTATTAACTGTCCTATCTTGAATACAGACACAATTTCTGAGAGAGAGAAAGACTCAGTTTTATATTTCCCAACTAGTCTTTATGTGTTTGTGCGTGTGTTTTTTTTCTTTCTTGGATATGCAGAGAAAGACCTTTTTTCATTTATGCCAGTTTTTCCTTTATGTGGGTAGGCTAAAAATGGCGGTAGTTGAGGTTTATTGTATTGTAGGACTGTTTATGGGTAATGGGGGGGGGGGGGGAGTATGGTTGTATGTGGGGGGGGGGGTATGTATGTTATAATTTGTCTTTATTTCGTTTTTCTTGTATTATGTGTGTGTGTGTGTGTTTGTGTTTTTATTTCTAAGTGTATGTGTGGGGGTGGATGTGTTTCTGCTTTTAATTTTTTGTGGTTGTAGATTTATATACGAGTGTTGCTACTGATCAAGCTTTATATACGAGTGTTGCTACTGATCAAGCTTTATATACGAGTGTTGCTACTGATCAAGCTTTTGTATTTATTTGGTTTATCGAATTGCCTAGCCAATTAATCGGCGTGTGTGTGTGTTGTTGTTGAGTGTATGAGCATGTGTAAGTGTTCCTATCTAGCCGTATAATAGTACATGTACCGGTACCGTGCCGCATATGTGTCTTTTGTTTTCCTCCGATTCACACGCGAGTTTTATTCTGGCTACATTTGGAGACTAATTTACACAGTACAGTACCGGTACCGACGACTAGGGTTAAGGGGATAGTGGCTGTTATTATCATTATTATTATTATTATTATTTTGTTTTGTTTATTTATTCAGTTGTTCATGTAAAAGACCTAGACCTCCATCGAGCTTTAAAAACACACCCCCTAGACCCCCCTTCAAGATAAATTGTAATTTTTTTCGGCTTGTTCCTCTTAAAATTACAGGCTCGCTATCGCTCGCTAGGAATAAATCGACGCCTAAATGACACGAAAGGTCTTAAAATTGACAACAAAATCGAGCGAAAGGTGTTAAAATCGTCTAATTAATGGGCCGAACGTCTTAAAATCTAAAAACTAATGGGGCTAAACATGAAGCAGAAGGGGGTCCAGAAAAAAACGACCCATCTTCCCTTAATGATAGTGTTATGATACGATTGGTGTTGATGGTTCTGTGGGGGGGGGGGGGGGGTCTCACTCTCACGCACACGTACTTTGGCGGGGCCGGGGGGCTGTAAAAACTGACGGACGTTCAGTGGCTTTGCTATTTGATCCCGCCCTCCCCCCCCCCCCCCCATCTCTCTCAGTGTATGTGATGGTCACACGCACCTCTACACACACTCACCACCTGCACACATACACACACGCACATGTACCGGTATCCTACAAAGAAACATACTGTACATACACGCACATACACGTTTTAACGCCAAGTATTTTTGTTCAATTAGCTAGGATCTCTCTCTCTCTCTCTCTCTCTCTCTCTCTCTCTCTCTATATATATATATATATATATATATATATATATATATATATATATATATATTGTTTTGTCGGGCTATAGTAATTATAGCTCGTGATATACCGATAGTCTTTACTAAAATCCAAATCTGGACTTATAGACCGTAAATAAACTTAACAGGAACTCTCCGAACACGTTCTTAATATCACAAATCAGTATTCAACTAGGTACTACAGAACTCAATAACAACACACAGGAGAATTATACACACAAGTATATTCAAAGGCATAGAAATACTATCTTCACTCATGGACTTGGTTTATATGAATAATTCCGGCTATAGTATTACCGGTACCTTAATAATTATGGGAATTATAAGGTAATAGGTGAATATATGCTAGCCAAATAAACCAAGGTGAGATCAATGTTAAATCAGTGTTGGTAATAAACAAAACAGGAAATATGCAATTAAATAAACACGTGACCTATAGTATCAACCCTTAATAATAATCATGATGCGGGTCGAGTGTCTTACGTGAATGAAACTACAATAAAGATAAATATTAAGACTCTCGATATCAAAGAGAATGGATGAGTTGAGTTAAAATACTGGTACACGGAGCGGTACGAGCTACGCTCACGGAGTGAGGGCGCGCGCGTGAAGCAGGTAGACTGGCTACGGATAGTGACTTTTGAGTAGGTAGCTGGTCAGGTCGTATACTTTACTGCGAGGTTTGAAAATACATTTCTAGTTTGTGTAAATATGAACTTAATCTCAGAGATATTATGATGAAACTAGGGGCAAGGTATTACTTTTTTGTTTTCACAATTTACTATGTATGTAGCTCAAATTATGTAATTTATGATTTGAACTGTATATTCACTTCAATCGAACGTATGCAATAATTACGAACTCGGTCGAGGAATTGAGATGTAATGTTATTAATATAATTATAACTGAATTAAAGAAAAATAAATACTACCGATAACTGGATATAAAGAAAAGGGCGATTAATTAGTAGATGTCCTGGCAACGCTTATAATGGTATAATAGCGTAAGGAATTGATTAACAAATTATTAATTATGTTAAAAGTGACGCACAAGACGAAGTTGTACTATGAAAATACTCAGAAGGGTATTAACAAGATATCTGAACGGGTTAACAGTCTTATGAAGAATTCACCTCATGGTGTATTCGAGATGATGGAAAATTTAGATAAAAGACTATGCAATGCTAAAATTCCTAGATCATAAGAATCAAAATTATCTACATCAATACTCGCATGAACGATAATAATAGTTCATACAATAATCACAACAACGATTGAGTAATCGTATAAGAGATTGGGGAACTTGGAAAGTACGGTATATAACTGGGGGAAGGATAAGTTTTACACTGGAATAAGTTAAATATGAAATTGGGCGTAGGTTCTAGGTAATTAGTTATGAATTAAGAAGTGGAATCAAGACACGAAATACACGTCGACCTCAACTTACAACATACATAACAGAATACATATATTACGAAAATCTGTGAGTACGTGGCGTGATAAATTAAGGAACACAAATATATAACGTATGCGTAGGACGTTCTAGAGGGTATTCAAACAGGATTAATATAGGATCTTGAACACAGATCTTAAACAAGAATTACTATCAATTTCAGAAGGATTAACAGGTACGCAATTACAAGATCTTGGGCACAGATCTGTTTATAATCACACGCTTACACGATTCACATATTTTAACCTACAGTATACCTCGACAACAATAATCACAACTCAAGATATACAGAGACACTTAGGGTAAGTTTGGAGGGTAGTGAGAGAGCAGGGCTGGTCGACGTAGAGCGTAGGTTCTAGAGCAGCACCTCAGGAGGGTAGGGTGTCACTCGAGCAGTACTTCAGGTTCCCGACGTCAGAGGGCACCGCAGGTCGAGCACTTTCACTAGCAGGGGGCAGGGCTGGGGCAAGCTTTAGCTGTGGTTAGCTGTCCTGTCCTTTTCAGGCTAAGTACAGTACTGCAGTGGTGGTTTGCATACTTTCCTCCTAAATCTTTGAAGCAATATCTGACTTAATTCTTGACTCTCGTTTATCTAGTCTCGTGGCAATAGGGGTATTGTGAATTCGTTGTGATGAAGGTGTGAGGGTAAATACTAATAGTAGACATGGCTGGTTAATATATATAGGTGTACTTATATACTAGGTAACATATTTATATCATACAAAGCATTTATTTATCCTATTCTGGGAAAAATCTTACTTATTAGGATTACATCCTCCTCCAGACTCTTAGACATACTGGTGTATTGCTGGCCTATTTGTGCTTCTTGTGTGGAGGTTATTGGATCTACAGGACCGGCATGACTGGTACGGTACTCCTACTCAGGTCCATTTATATCTGTAAGCTTCTGGTCGCTGGTGTTCAACTTGCATAAACAATGCTTCATCATATTGCAGATCTGGGGATGGAGGGAATGCTGTCCTGTCATTGGCTGGTGTGTGGCTGGTGTGGTTTGAAAGCAGGGCTGTGGTTGGCTGGAGCAGTTTCCCATGCTCATAACTGCTGTTTGGCGTGATAGAAAATGAGGGGATCTGGGTGATAGGGGTGGCTCCTGCATGTTCTTGCTTCTTCGCTGTTTCCTGGTTATGGGTTTGGCTGGTGGACCCAGCTGCAGGCTGGCAATTCTGCAACTAGCTGTTGCATTTGGTGGTAGCAACCCCGTCATTTCATATATATATATATATACAGTCTATTATACGGAATAAGGTAAATATTCATACACATATAGTTTACCAGTACGCTCCCAGGCTGAGCGTCATATCTGCACGTTAAAGCAACTTACTTTTTGTCTCGAGTAATTTCATTTGTTTTTATTTTCTTTCCAAACTTGGCCTGATCCGAGCCTCTCAGTAAACCCGCCAACGTGTCCACAATTTACGCCTTCTTTCTCCTGGACCCCACTTTTCAGGGTCTCTCTTTTCTGGGCTCCCTCCCTCTTGGCCCCTTTCTTTTACGTCTTATAGAGGATCAAAACCCGCACAACTTGGGTGACTCCACTTTTCCCTGCGGTCTCTGGTCGGTGGTGGAGTCTGTGGGGGAATGGGTGTTACGTTTTTTTTTACAGTGGTAGTCATCTTTAACTCTACATTCACCCTCAGATGATTTGAATTAGCGTTGATATATTTATAATCAGCTTCATGTAGTAAACACATTTTAAGGTACCGGTACCGGTACGGTACCGTCTTGATAGGGTAATGCATAAATGCGCGGAATATCAGTGTGAGTATCCTTGGTTCAGTCCTTGGAGTGCGACATGTATTT
>CM064577.1:20580216-20622716 GCA_032716605.1 Paralithodes platypus | reverse complement strand
ATATGGCGGAGTCACATGATGCAATTCTGTTTTTCTCTCTCAATCTCTCTCTCTCTTTATTAGCCCCCTCTTCTCTCTCTCTCCGTTGTCCCCCCTTTCCTATTAATTCTTGCCGCTTTCCCCCTCCCTCTATCTCTCTCTTATATCGACTCTTATTCCCCTTATTCCATTCGTCTCTTACTCCCTTTCTTTGTTTACACCTTTAACCCTTGCAGTACCGGTGACGTCCTTTTCATTATATTCTGGCAAATATTAGAAGATTCTATCCAGCTTGGGAAGGACGTCTACCAATTAAAAGACTACACATTGTCTCAATTAATCCATGTAGCTACCATATATCCTTCCTAAGCTTCATAAAATCGTCTAAATGTAGCTGAAACATATAATAAAATACGCCACTGGTACTGGAAGGGTTAACTCTTGCTTATGCTATGATTGTTTTTGAGATGACTGGCCCAAAACCAACGATACATCGGTATATCACATCGAATGGCCAGCATAACCACACAGGCCACATCTTTACACCAGTTAACCACACCAGTAAGAAGTTTTCTGTCACCCACCATCCTTCAAAGAAAACGGAAGACCTCCCCCTGGTCATTAAGGACCCTTCCACTAAGCCCTTCAGGGCCCTCCCCCTGGTCCTCACTATCGAAAAGGACATTTCTCTAATCCTTCAGGACCCTCCCCCTGGATCCTCAGGACATCTCCCTGGTCTTCACTATCGAAAAGGACATTTCTCCATCACCTCCACCAAGATGTATGAGATGTATGAGATCAGATAATATGTTTATGCAATCTACTCACCAGCGCCAGAATATTACTGGGGCAAATGGACCTGAACAGTGCCTGACTAACCCATGCTCCCGATGATACAAACTCAATCCTCTATACAGTATATACGGTATGTACTACAAGAATTAGAAGACCTGCAAGACAGTTGTTGCAGTATAAGCCTTAAGTGTTTTCCATTTTTCACAGCAACCCTGGACCTTCCAGTTGCCCCAGTGAATATTGTAATAATACCTTGGAACAAGGCCCATGTTATAATACCTGAGTTCCAAGGCTAGAATGTATATGTACCTCTCAACAAGTACTTTTCCTCTTTTCTCAATACCCCCCCCCCCCCCCCCGAGTTCATTGACACCTGAATCAAGAATAATTTAGCATAGGACCTCAGGAATACCTGAGGAAAGTATGCAAACCATCACCTACTAACTAGTCTAACCCCCTTGAGGATCAGACTTTTTGGGACAGTGATATTTACGGTCTGCCCCAATCTCCGCCCCCTGCCCCTCGAGAGTGCCTCCTGACGTAGCACCTTCCGGATTACTGAAGGGCTACCTGTCTGCTGCCCAGCGTCCTGAACCGAGGACCTCTGCTCGAGTTACGTACATATGCCTGGACCTAGGACCCCTGCTCGAATTACGTAACCAGGCCTAAACCCAGGACCCCTGTTCGAGGAGGTAACCAGCCGTGCAAGATTGGCTATTACCCTCCACGCCGGCCAGACCAGCACTCTCGTCCCCCTGCTCTCCCAAATACTTAAGTGTTTCTGTGTCTCTCTTTGTTGGTTATTGTTGTGCGGTATTGATTATGTAAATATGTGAACCGTGCTGTGTCCTGATTTAATTGGTATCTGTGCCCTAGATCACGTACTTGCGTAATAAGCTTCATCCTTCTGAACCAGTATTATTCTGTGTTAATCTTGCCTTAAAACCTTGATCCTTGTTCAAGACTATTTATTAATTCATAACTTACGCATACGTTACATACCAGTGTTACTAAAATATATTCAGGCCCCCACGCTCGCAGATTTACTGACTATGTGTATGTTGATTTATTATTTGTGAGTTGAAGCCCCAGTATATTCCGTGATCAATCCATTTATTTAATCACTCTTTACCTAGAACCAACGCCCCATTTTCCAACGAGTGCATAGTGTAATTCCTTTAACCTTTTCTTAAGTAATCGCATATGAAATATATCTTATAGACGTGCTTTTATGTTCTTGTAAATCTTGATGTTGTGATATTTCGAATACCGTGTTTAGGAATTCTTTCCTGTGTTTCGTCTCACTTTCATCCACCATACACTAATTGTGCCTGTGTATTTTATTTATCTCATTCTGCTAACCCGTTCAGACTCGAGTCTGGTACTGCTTGTTGTAAGTATCAATGAGTAGGACTTCGTCGCCTACGTCCATGTACTAATTGTGCCTGTACATTTTATGCACCTCGTTCTGCTAACTCGTTCAGAACGAGTCTGATATTGCTTTAAATATCAATGAGCTAAACTTCGTCATTAGCGACAATTTAATTATTAAGTGCGATCTATCGATCGAGATCTGTTAACCAGTTCGAATCTAACGTATTAAGAGTTAATTGTAACATTCATTTCAGACTGAGTCTATTGGAACTCGGTTAGTTATTTTGTGTATCTTCGCGTGTTGTCTTAATCGCGAATATTGAAGATTACATCTTGACATAATTAATACCATCCAGTGGACATATTAAAATCCATTTCCACTCCTATCAAATTCACGTTATTACCTTGCTATACCTACGAAAAATATAGAAACACGAATTCCTAAGTTTGGTTCGTTATCGTAGCAATTATGTTCAAGTAATATAATTCCGTGATAAGATATAAATTCCCTTTTGAGCTATTTTGATACTTCTCATTAATTATAAATAATAATCTCAGTCCTTTCCTGTAATTTAAATTAACATCGCATTCCGCCTAAGAAGATAGTTGCACTAACTAGAAAAAGTATTTATCACTAGAACAGTCCAACTAGTGACCTTCCCAGTGACCTGACCTAAAGGCACGTTCACACGGTCACCTTTAACCCTGCTCAGGTATGTTGGCCCCATATGGGCCAAAAATATGCGTAAAATAGGTTTTTCGCGAATATTTCACGGCCGGAGGCTGATGGCAAGAAGTTTTGAAGACGAGCAGTCAGTCCGCATCGTCCTACAACTCGGAGAGGGTGTGAGCCGCCGCTCTCTTTCCTCCCCTTTCCTGTACCAACCTGTCCGGTCACCATATGGGGTCCATAATCCCAAATGTGTACTACAAATTTCCCCTTCCTATCAAAATTTTGTTTAGCCCCAGAGTTCTGCCTTGGTGTCACCCAAGACCCTCAGCCATACCCTCCACAGCCCTGCAACCAAATTAATCCAGCTTATGTAATGTATGAGATATGCCTCACTTTTGTTGACCCTTTTTTCACTATTGTTTTTTTATTTTTTTTATATATGACCTAATATTTACAGTAGTGTAATTTGCTCTTAACATAATATTAAGCATTAATTGTCGTTTGTATTGGTAACAAGAAATTTAAAATCCATCAATCAGTTTTCGGGTGAGAGCCGTTTAAAGTGCCGGTTACCATATGGGGCCACATTGCTAATTTCGTTACACTTCTGGAACATTACCTGAGCAGGGTTAAGACTCCACCTGAGCCATACGGGTGACTCATCTATAATCTTGTGACAACTTCTTTATAACTTCAACTCTCTGCATTGCAGCTCTAGGATCATTACCTAAAGCATTGAAGTCTCCTTGGATCACGGAAGATACGGGACTCCCATTTGTTATTGCATTGAAGGTTAATGATTATTTACGTGTATAATGCCCTTATGTATACTTCCCAATATTATCTGATTTAATACTAGACTCTCACTATTGAGTTATCTTGGTATCAGTAACTTGTTCTGAAGTAAGAAAAATACCTTTGATTATTTATTATTTAGGATCCCAACTGATGATCCTCATTATTATTTCCATCCTATGCTTATACAATAAAACCTTCGAATATGTTCTTCCATGAGTTATTATTGAGTACTGCATTGAACTATTGAATACCATTTTTATTACCTATAGAACCTACTCGGTACGTTCCTGTCAAGTATATTTAAGTACATCAACCCAGAAGTGGATTGTTTTACGGACTGTATCAAGGGAACAAACTTATTAGAACCCGGCACAACAGTTTTCATGTATACATACTCTATTTTTTTCGGTTTCATCGTTTTCTTTTGTACCGTATATATCTTATATATATATATTTTTTTTTATCTAATAGCCTCTTTTTGTTTCCATTGTTTTGATTTATACTGTATAGTCTGTGTTTTGTTTTACTATTGTTAATACCTTTTACCCCAGTTTTGGCATTGATTTTATCCTTCCCCTTTTTCGCATCTTTTACCCTATTTATGTTTTTGCTTAGATTTTGTTATATTTATTTTATTTTTTTATTTTTTTTTTGGGGGGGGGCTTTTATTTATTTATTTTGATTCTTATACCTTCGTTATGCCTTTTACCCTTTTCTTGTTTTTGTTTTGTCTCTTAAGCGGGGATGAGCGCTATCGCCTGCCATGATAAAAATCGACACCTAAGACACGAAATGTCTTAATATTGACATAAATGGGGCGAAAGGTCTTAAATCGCCAAATTAATGGGCCGAACGTAATAAAATCTGAAAATGGAGAGAAATTAATATAAATAGATAAACTAATAGGATTGAACATGGGGGAAAATGGGGGACCAGAAAAACGACCCATCTTCCGTTAACCTATTTATTACACCTCTTACCCTTTTTTGTTGTTGTATATATTGTTTTGCCTTGATATTGTTTTTTTGTTTTGTTCCTTACTATTTTTATACCGTTTACCCTTAGTACCCTTTTGTTTTGTTTTTATATTCTTGTGTATTTGGATTTTATGTACCGGTATATATGTATTTATGTATTTATTTTTGAAAGGTATATCTGGTTATCTCAAGCTATCAAGCTATTTTCTCTATTGTTTTCCTTGCTCTCTCTCTCTCTCTCTCTCTCTCTCTCTCTCTCTCTCTCTCTCTCTCTCTCTCTCTCTCTCTCTCTCTCTCTCTCTGTCTGTATATCTCTCTCTCTCTCTCTCTCTCTCTCTCCATCACTAGTCTTTTTTTTATCTTTCTACTCTCTCTCCCCTTCCTTCCGTCCCCTCCATCACTAGTCTTTTTTATCTTTCTATTCCCCCCCCCCCCTCTCTGTGTTTCCCCTCCGGCTTAATTAATACAAGGATGGCTGATAACCTGGTTGCTGTGTGGAAAAGGGGGGGGCACTGGGCTACCTCTCTCTCTCTCTGGCTTTTGATCACTTTCTTTCTTTCTCCCGCTCTCTTTCTCTTTTGCTCATTGTTATTTAACTATCCACCTATCTGCCTTTGTATCTATCTCTTTACTCTTTGTCTGTCTATCTTTCTGTCCTCTCTCTCTCTCTCTCTCTCTCTCTCTCTCTCTCTCTCTCTCTCTCTCTCTCTCTCTCTCTCTCTCTGTCTCTTACTCCCGGGGTTGTGTATCTCTACTACTACACACACACATACGGTTTGTTAATCTGTACAAAAGCAGATAATTCAGGATTAGTAGTACATTTTTCGATATTCGAAAGCAAATGATACTATCTAGATCTAACTTGACCTAAGCTAACCTAACAAAAAAAAATCTATGTGAATGAGGGAGACAAAAGGCATAACTGCCTGCAGCCAGTGCCTCCCCCAGTTTTGAAAGAGTGACAGGGCCAAACTCAAGGGACGTTCGAGCTAAAATGCCTGGACACACGGTGTTGAAGCAATTTAAGTCATAGGAAGAGGGAAAGACTGATTCTGGGAGAGAGTTCCAGAGCTCAGCAGTTGAATAGAAGAAAGTCTGAGAATAGTGTTTCACTCTTAGGTTGGAGAGTTGCACAGAGTAGGGGTGGGACTGTGTTGCAAGGCGGGTACCACGTACCCTACGTAGAGGAGGTGGGAAAGCTGTGAAAGCTCCGAGGAACACTGATTATTGTAGTAGCGATGGAATAGCGAGAGAGATGCAACATTGCAGCGAAGAGAGAGAGATTGCAGAGAGTTGGTGAGTGGACGGGAGTTCATGATCCGAAAGGCTTTCCTTTCTACTTTGTCTAGGAGTGCGGTGTGAGAGGATCCTCCCCACACATGTGAACAATACTCAATACAAGGACGCACTGTGCCCCTGTACAGAGCAAGTAGCTGCGCAGGGGTAAAGAACCCCTTGAGGCGGTTCAGGACACCCAGCTTCTGGGAGGCTGCCTTAGCAAGACAGGTAATATGGTCCTTCCAAGTGAGAGCAGAAGAAAAAAAGAGACACCCAGAATATTGAGAGAAGATGAAGGATTGATTTTTGTATTGTTGAAGAATAAGGGATTGTCCTCTGGAGGTTACTAACGGGTACTAAGATGGATAAATTGGGTCTTGGAAGCATTGGATGCAACAAGGTTTTCTCTACCCCAAATTGGAAATAGTAGCTAGATCAGTAGATAAGTGTTTTATGGCTTCATTTCGTTTGATTTTGAGGGACTGCTGGCTGGGGCGTTCTGGAAAACTAATTGAGTAGTGTAAGGTCTGCATATGAATGGATAGGACTGGATGTACAGTTGAGAAGATCATTTATGAAAATTAGAAAGAGAATAGGAGATAGGACAGAACCCTGAGGAACACCGGAGTTGATAGGATGAGGAAGTGAGCGATGGCCGTCCACAACCGCAGCTATGGAACAGCCGGAAAGGAAATTAGAGACAAAGGCACAGATGGAGGGATAGAAACCAAAGGAGGGTAGTTTGGAAATTAAAGATTTGTGCCAGACTCTATCGAAGGCCTTCGATATGTCTAGTGCAACAGAAAAAGTCTCACCGAAGTCCCGAAAGTTGGATGACCAAGAGTTAGTAAGATATGAAAGAAGATCACCAGTAGAGCGACCCTTCAGGGAGCCATACTGGCGATCTGAGAGCAGATTATGAGAAGAGAAATGCTTAAGAAATTTGGAAGCAAGAATGTTTTTTAAAACTTTTAGAGATACAAGAGATGAGAGCAATTGGACGATAGTTGGAGGGTTGAGAGCGGTCACCCTTCTTTGGGACAGGTTGGTCTAACCTAACCTATAATTATACCCTAATCTAGCCTAACCCTACCTAACCTAACCTAACTTAAGCTAGTAAAAAAAAAAATCAACTTATCCTAACCTTAATCACTGTTTAGAAGTAGTTTAAGTGGATATTTTCACCTGAGGGATTTTGTTTTCGAATCCCCTTCTTCTTAGTGTTTAGTCCCAATAGTTTAGACATTTTATGACGTTCGCTTTGATTTTAAAATATTTCGCCCAATTTCTGTCTATTTTAAGACCATGCGTGCCATTTAGGTGTTGATTATTTCCTGGCGAGCGATAACGAGCCTGTAATTTAGGAGGAACCGGCCGAATTTTTAAAAGCGTGATGGAGGTCTAGGAAGCAAACTAAACATCTCCCCTTAAAGATCTATGTAGCCTACACATAAACTGTTGGCCCCAATCTACATATACAGAAATTACAGATAAACGTATAAATATAGGCCTAACGACATTTCTAAACCTGCCAATATTATTTTTGCTCTCCCATTCTTCCTTTTCGTGTAATAAATGAAATAAAACAATTTGGTGTAGCTACAATTCAAACTTCAATAATGTTTCAACTTTTCAATATTCTTCCTCTTAATATATTTGTCTCTTCTTCACCTACTTCCCCCCCCCCCCCTGGCCTGTCTTAATCACCATAGAAGGGGGTCTGCGCGCCCTGTAAGGCCCCCTGTTGCTCTCCGAAATGCCTCAGGGGGGAGCCATTAAAGCGGTCAAATTGCATTTTCTTTTCATAAGTCACTTTCTTGCCTAAGTTGCCTAATATTTTGGGTCATTTGGGCTCCCAGTCCTGCCGGCTGACTTGGAATAATCATGGTGTTTGTGTTTAGCTGTTTGGTTAAGGGAGGGTTATACGGGCAAACTATAGGAAATATGTGTATATGAAACTCATTCACTCGGGATTACTAATAAGGGGGGTGACATGTTTTGTTCTCTCCTTTCTCTCTTTCTTTGATTTGTATCCATTCGGCCCCCTTCAGCCTACTGTTTTAAGACATATATCCCCATCCAGGTGTCGATTTCTTCCTGGCGAGCGATAACCGGCCCCGCCGGAGACATTTTTCTATTGAAAAATTTCAAAATTTAGACTGCTGTCAAAATGTGTTTTTAAAATATGCTGGCTCGCTACCGCTCGCCAGGAAAACATCGACATCTGGATGGGGTTAAACGCCTTAACACAGTAATCTGAATGGGGCCAAATGGATACAACCCGGAGAGAGGGAGAGAGAGAAAAAAAATATAAATAAACAAGGTGGGGCCCATTAAGAGTTACAACTGATGAGGCTGTTAAAGCTATACCAATAGTTCAAATTCGACTTATGATAAAGAAATACATAAACATATACAATTAACTCTTGTGATATGGATGTGGAGTGGTTGCATTGAGGCAGTTGGACAAAATTCAAAATATAGCAATTAGATTAATCAATAACACGGTTATGACGCAGGACATTCCTCCATTATTAATACAAAGTGATGTTGCACTACTCTACAGATATTTTCATGGTAAAGGTTTTGAAGAACTTGCTTCAATTGTACCACCTCTCTGCATCTTTCTCCGCAGCACTAGGGCAGCAGGAAATGCCCATGAATTAACACACTCTCCTCCACAATGTAGAACTTCCACTTATCAAAATATATTAATCCCCAGAACTTCTACTCTCTGGAATTCACTGCCTTGGAGTGGCTTTCCACAAATGTACAGCCTACAACAGTTCAAGTCCAATTGTTACAAACATTATATCAATGGAAGATGACTTTAGGCACATGGATTGTTTTTGTCGTTCCTGTTTGTTGTCTCTTAAAAATATATATTAACAAGTAAATACATCCCAGTATAATTATACGCTGATATACAGTATATATATATATATATATATATATATACCGGTATATATATATATATTGTACATATATAATTCTGCGTGTGTGTGTGTGCGTGTCCACACCCTTTTAAATACCCGTAATAATTACATTGTTCGCCATGATAAAGTGTATTCATCTATGCTTTTATTTTACTTTTGTTGTAAGGAGAGTAGTGGTTTACACCCACAGCATGCATAATTAATTCATCCATTTGTCACCCGTGTCATTCCTTCCCCCTATAGCTCTCTCTCTCTCTCTCTTGTTACCAATTCATTTTATCACATATCAATTTGTAGTGCGAATAGTGGCGGCAGGGAACGAATGAGAGACGTGGGGGAGGGAGAGGGAAAATATAGGGTGATGTAATGTAAAAAAGAATTTTGAGTTACATAGACTTATATACAGTATATACTGCATATATATATATATATATATATATATATATATATATATATATATATGATATATATATATATATATATTATATATATTTATATATATATATATATAACGGTATATATATATATTTATAAATATATATATATATATGTATATACATATATATATATATATATATATATATATATTTTATATATATATATAGAGAGAGAGGAGAGAGAGAGAGAGAGAGAGAGAGAGAGAGAGTTAGAGTTAGTTACATAGATAGGCTACACACTGCACAAACCTTGCCGTTCCTACTAGGCGGTGCAGGTTTAATTCTAACGTGGGATTTGCTGCAAAGTGGAAGGTAATGACAGCATAGCAGAAGGTTCTCTCCCCACCCACCACTCCCTCCCTCCTTGGATCAGCATGGAATTTAGTAGGGGAAACAAGGCCACCAGCAGAATAAGAATTTCTACTAGGAAATTCAAAGTAAAGAACGAAGTTGATAAATATTGTATACTACTGATATTTAACCTAACAGAGAGAGAGAGAGTCTAATCATAGAGAAAGATAAAGAGAGCGAGAGCAAGAGCGAAAGAGAGTTATGTGTAGACAAAGAAATTAAGTGTAGACAGAAATAATCAGAACAAATAGTAAACAAATAAATATGTAAAGAAACAAACAACATCCCCCAACCTCCACTCCCCTGCCCTACCACCACCACCACCAACAACAACAACAACAACAACAACAACAACAACTAAAACATAATTAAAGATTATCACTCCCAGCTTACATTTCCGCTTGTAATATTTCCTGGGGCTGATGTTGTTGTTGGGCGGAAGGGGGAGGGGGAAGGGGGGGCTTGTATAATAGCCCCCCCCCCCCCCTCCTCCATGCACGGTACCGACATCTTCAATTAAGCGGATATTTTAACCAGTTCTAGTCGCCGGTTAGTTGGAACGATTCTGGGAAGGTTGGGTGGGAGGAGGGGAAGGGGAAGGGAAGGAGGATTGAAGGAAGATTGGAAGGTGGCTGGAAGGAAAGGAGGATTGGAGGAAGGATGAGGAGGGAAGGAAAGATTGCAGGAAGGAGAGAGGGAAGGGGGAAGGAAGGAGGAGGGAGGGGAAAGGGAAGGGGGGAGGAAGGAGGGAAGGAAGGAGGGAAGGGAGGGAGGTGTTTAATCTCCTTGCTTACATACCGTACACAAACGAGGAAATACACACACACACACGAATATACACTCATATACACACACACACACACACACCAACTCACACAAACATCTTCAATTAGGCAAAATGTTAACCAGTTTTAATCCCATTTAGTTGGAACGACTCTAGGCCGGGAGAGAAGGAAGGAAGAGAGTTGGGTTGGTTGTGTATATACAGTATATATATATATACGGTATATATATATATATATATATTGTGAGTGTGTGTGTGCGTTTATGTGAATGTGTGTTTTTACTCTCAGCCAGGCTCAACCCACCGACAGTCAGGAGGAGAGTCCATGTTTTAATCAACTCTACCATGGCCTTATCAATATATATGTTTAACCTTTTCCTATTTATATTAAGGAGAAGGGGAAATCCTACCTGGAGATACATACTCGCGTACTAAAAGCTGCTCAGGGGTGGGTCCTTCCTTCCCCTACCCAACCCTGGGCAGGTGGAAGGGGGGGAGTCGTGTCCAAGTCTACCCCCACCTTCCACCCCCAACTCCCCTACCTTCCTCCTCTGGCTGCTAGTTAGTGATCAGCAACGTATGTTCTCATGTCTTGTAAATTATAGCTAAACCATCATTGCACACTCTTACAATGGCCTACATTTAAAATGTATTAGGAATTCAATGTATTAGGAATTCAATACAATATATATTGTCATTCTAAAAATTAGTTTACATACAACGTCGGCTTGAATTTCGGTTGTTGGGGTCTTCTGCCCTGCCTCTCTCTCTCTCTCTCTCTCTCTTGTCTCTGTGTCTCTCTCTCCTCTCTCTCTCTCTCTCTCTCTATGTCTCCTCTCTCTCTCTCTCTCTCTCTCTCTCTCTCTCTCTCTCTCTCCTCTCTCTCTCTCTCTCTCTCTCTCTCTCTCTCTCTCTCTCTCTCTCTCTATCTCTCTCTCTCTCTCTCTCTCTCTCTCCTACAAGTTCAGCTCATTGAAGTTTTTAAAATATGTTTTACCTTCCCACCGTGAAACCTACACTTGGATGAACGAAATAAGACTAGATAAATGGTTAGCTATTAAACTTCGGAGATTTCAAGTTCTCTTTCATTAATTGATACTCAATTTCAATATATTCGTTAATTATAGCCTGGATGACACCCACCCCACACGCTTAGAATACGGCTGTGACTCTCACTGTCTCTCATAGCATACACTTTCTCCAATACCAAGATGTAACAGGTCTGAATGGGGTATATATATCCCTTCATCTGTGTGTGTGATGAATGTTGCCTACATTTGATAAACAATAGAAGAGAGTTGATGGTAGAACTGTCTATTAAACCTTAATCTTTAGTTGGGCGTTTGTAGAAATGAGAAGCAGGGATTGCAGACAGAGACAGAGGAGGGGGAAGTGAGAAGGCGAGAACTGCTACTCGGGGGCTCGATATTCAACCTTACTATAAGTTAACACCGGCTTTTACTGTAATTAACATAGAGTTCTAGACATAATTGATTGCAAAATGAGTTTATAGAACACGTAGAATGAAACCTAGACCGTTTATAGTATGCACTGTATTGCATAAATGGAACAATCTGAATGACATGATAAACAAAACAATCAGTAACAGTCGCAACACTATTCCAGCTAATATTTGCCGTTTGTCCTTTCCGTATTTGGTAAATAGGCCCGACTGCCGTAAGTTACTTGAAAACATATGATAAGATGGTAGAGGGCATGTTGTTGTTGTTGTTGTTGCTGTTACCCAAGCTGCCTGGCCGAACAGCCCCAAGGCCCCGAGCAAGGCCAAGGCCACTACCGAGCGCCCCCCCACAGAACCCTCCCCGCCAACCACAATAAACCTGGGTGACCGAAGCCACTCCATGGCGGGGAGCTGAGGAGGGTGAGGAAACACCCGGAAAGCCAAAGCCCCACCCAGGGCCCTGTGCCCCTCAGCAATTATGAAGAGAAAGTTGAGGGGCAAAGGAAAAATGTGACGCTTTGGCTTCCAATCTTGATAGATTGGGATTAGTCAATCCACGGAAGAGACGCCGTCACTTGAGATCTAGAAAATATACAAGTAAAAGGCACAGTCAGAGTAAGCTATGGGTATGGCAGAGATCGCTCAGTTCTCACTCTGATAGACCAGCCCATCACCTCATGACTAGAACCCAATCCTCTCAGCAACAGCTAGGAAAGGCCCTAGAAAGCCGCCTTTGGCGGGGGGATAGCTCCCCTATTTCAACCCCTTTCGGGGTTGGGCACCCGCTCATTCATGGTAGAGGGCATGTTGATGTGTATGGCAATGATAGTGAATATATCATCCTAAATACTGTATGAAATTGGATTTAATTATGGTATCATCATATTCAAATCACAGTAAACCTTGGTCGAGAGAGAGAGAGAGAGGCAGGCAGGCAGGCAGGCAGGCAGGCAGGCAGAAGACCCCAACAACCGAAATTCAAGCCGACGTTGTATGTAAACTAATTTTTAGAATAACAATATATTTTGTATTGAATTCCTAATACATTTTAAATGTAGGCCATTGTAAGAGTGTGCAATGATGGTTTAGCTATAATTTACAATACATGAGAACATACGTTGCTGATCACTAACTAGCAGCCAGAGGAGGAAGGTAGGGGAGTTGGGGGTGGAAGGTGGGGGTAGACTTGGACACGACTCCCCCCTTCCACCTGCCCAGGGTTGGGTAGGGGAAGGAAGGACCCACCCCTGAGCAGCTTTTAGTACGCGTGAATGTACCGTACTTCATTTCATACACACGCCGTTAAAGATTTTTTTTTACATTCAACACAACTGAGCGACTAAAGGCTCTGTTCTTGTGTTGTAAAATTTGGTTTACCTTTTAACTCGCGATATAGCTAAAGTTAAAATTAAAGGGGTAGAACGCGACTTTTAAACTTGTCTATAAAGGTTATCTCTCTCTCTCTCGCTCTCTCTCTCTCTCTCTCTCTCTCTCTCTCTCTCTCTCTCTCTCTCTCTCTCTCTCTCTCTCCATGTTTTGCTGTTTTCATATTTTCTTACCCGTTTTCTTTGGCTTCTTATAAAGTAGAGTCGGATGAAGGAGGGAGCTAACTTTTGTCATTATAGCCTAATATTTATAGCTAGAGATAGTTAATAATAGTACAACACACATACGTACACACACTTTAAAGGCTAGCGTTACGCTTTTCCCGACATTTTCTGATCGTCAACATTATTTTGGTACGGTAACATTTCGAAAATATGTAATGTTTCATATCTGGAACTAAATGGACATGAAGAGTATAACCTATTAAACGGTCCCCATCTTGTTTCTGATGTAGGATTGTATTTTGTATTCAGAAGACAGTCGATATAGACCTCAATCTCATATCTCCCGATTTCAGCTGGGACTATAATTATAATATCCATATCTATACAGCCTACAGCCATGGTTAATTATTAACCCACATTATTATAGTGAATTACGGTGGACAAGGTTAATTTGGTCTAGGGCGGGCTGGGGCTGGGGGGTAGTTAGGGGGGGAGGTATACGCAGTCTTTGATCTTAATATTGGACGCTTGATGATAGAGTGTGAGGGATTGGTATATTGCAGTATACCTTGTTGATAGATAGATAGATGGTAGGATGGATAGATAGATGGTAGGATGGATGGATAGATACTGTATATACTGTAGATAGATAGATTGATAGTAGGATGGATAGATAGATGGAAGGTTGGATGGATGGATGGATAGATATATAGATAGATAGATGGTAGGATGGATGGATAGATTGATAGATAGATACATTAATGGATAGGCACATATTGACAGATTGATCAATGTAGGTAGATAACATACACAAACAGAACACAAGGGAAAACACACATGAGGGAGAAAGGGGGTCAGTGAAGCGACTACCTCCCCCTCAACACCTTTTGTACCGATGATGTACCGGTACTTTTCATTATATTCTGGCAAGTGTTAGACGATTTTGTTCAACTTAGGAAGGACGTCAACCCATTAAAAGGCTATAGTCTATCTCAATTAATGCCTTTAGGTACAATATATCCTTCCTAAGCTTCATAAAATCGTCTAAATGTAGCTGAAATAAAATAAAAAAAGAGGTCGCCGGTACAGAAGGGATTAATGTACACTTTCCCACACTGTATGCACACTTTATGAAACCTGTGATTATCTCTGACTGCCTGTGTACATCTTTAGTAGCCTACCCTGTGTACACCTTTCGTAGTCTATTTAGCCTACACATTACTCCGTCTGTGTACACCTTCCCACAGCGTATGTACATTTTCATACTCCATGTACACCTTCCGTAGGCTATGTGCTCCTATTGCTTTTTACATATCAGTTCCTCTTTCTTCCCTGTAACTACTTTTCTTTAATTTATCACCCCATTGAGAGCGAGAGAGAGTAAGTGAGAGAGAAGTGGGGGGGCCACGGAGGATTGATTGATTTGATTTTTTTTTTTTTTTTTTTTTTTTTTTTTAGGAGGAATGAAAGGGGAGGGGGGGGGGGCCCCCCCCCCGAAGGAGAGGTGGAGGGAAAGAAAACGGGGCGATACAGAGGAACACAGCCGCACGTGATTGCCAGAGGTACGATATTTTTAGGTTAACCCCTATCTTTAATATATAACCTATTAATTTTGTTTTTAGCATACACTCCTCTTTGTATTACCTCCAACTGTTTATCCCTCAATGTATTTTAATGGTATAGGTAATCTAATTCCTGTATACAAAGAATTATATGGGAATTTACGATCAATTAGCCTAGTTAAAATCCCGCGGTATGTCCTTATTAGGTAATGTCGGAAGTGTCTTAATCCGGGCAGCGTCTTTTAATCAAGGCAGTATTGAATGCACATTTAAAATGTTGACCATTAATTGATTAATTAAAAGTCGGGAGTTAATATAGCTATTTTATCCATTATAGTGGAGCAGATAACTGCAAATTTCAGGAGAATCGTTCAAATGGTGATGCAAGCATGAAATTTGGTACATGTACCCTTCAAGGTCCATTCTTCTCAGAAATACCGCTGGCCACGCGAAAATCCAAGATGGCGGTCATTTTTCAAGATGGCTGCCGTGCCTGACCATATATTGCTTTTTTTTTTTTATTATTACCTGGTGAACATTTTAAGAGAAAACTGTGTCTTGCTAACCAGATTAATGAGAAGCACTGTTTTAATCATTGTCATAGTCTATAATTGGAATTTTAGAATGGCATCCAAGATGGCGTCCATTAATTTCATATGTTCATATCTAAGCAACTACTGAACATATATACATGATTTTTGATCTGCACATACATTCTTTGGGTCAGATAATCCAATGGAGCCATTTTCCCATTTGTTAGTAAGGACTGAGGCAGTGATGAGATCTTGCAAATATAATAGAGTGATGTCAACACACAACCAGGGCACACTGGTAACATCGCTGCTGTGCAACTCAGCATGGGGTTCAGTGTCAGCTTATTTTACTGTACTATACTATAAGTTGTAGTGTAGTTTAATTTAGTGTCCCAAATGCTTTCTAACAGCCCCATATCAATTAGCTACTAGACAGTAGTTGGTAGTTAGTAGATAGAGTTAGATAGCCGCACCTGAATTGACAGGGTGTGCCAGCGCGGGAGAGCCGAGCCAAGGGTAAGGGGGCTATACATGACTTGCTCATGTACTTACCTGGATGGTGAAGCAGAAGCTTCTGAAGGAGGACTACAAGCTCTTATCAAAGCTGTTCATCTCCTGTCAGAGCAGACAGTGTGATCTGCAGGAGTTCTTCCAGCATGAGAATCAGGCATTCCCAGCTGCACTGAGTGAGGGTGGAAGGCTGTACACTTGCCAGAAGTCTCAACTGATCTCTATCTTGGAGACTCATGTTACATCAACAGACGAAGAACCAGAGACCGATGTCCTGATTGTAGATGGGTCTGCTTTGGTCCATGTCTTGCCACCAAAGAGAGGAAAGACCTTTGAGGGCTATGCAACTCTGGACTTCCTGCCATTTATTCACAGCTATGCTACGAAGTACAAGACAACACATCTTGTCTTTGATGTGTACAACCCATCCAGCCTCAAAGCCGAGACCAGGTCTCAACGTGGCCAGGGAGGAAGACGCAAGGTGACAAACAAGAACAGCATTCCATCCAATTGGCGTAACTTCCTTAGGCATAATGACAACACGACGGAGTTGTTCCAGTTCCTGGCAGACAGGGTTGCCCAAATGTCTGCACCAAACTTGGTAATTGTCACAAAGGGATCTGCAGACCTCAGCACTCATGAAACTGGTCTTCAAAGACTGGACAAGTGCTCTCATGAGGAAGCTGACAGCCGCATCTTTGTGCATGCCAAATATGCTGCAGAACATGGGAGCAAAGCCATCATGGTCAAGGCAAATGATACAGATGTTGTGGTCATTGCAGTGAGTGCCTTTCCAGCCCTTCAGAGTTTGGGGCTAGAGCAGTTATGGGTGGCATTTGGTCACGGTCAAAGCCGGCGCTGGATCAGTGTGCATGACCTGTATCGCTGTATGGGGCAGGAGAAGGCTAAAGGCATGTTATTCTTTCATGCCTTCACAGGGTGTGACACTGTTTCAGCCTTCCGTAACAAGGGAAAGAAAACTGCCTGGCAGACATGGGATGTTTGTCCAGAGGCCTCCCCTGTCTTCTCCAAGCTGAGCCAGTACCCTCTTACAGTGGAAGATGGTGACCTGGAGATACTGGAGAGGTTTGTCATACTGATGTATGACAGGTCCAGCACTGCTACCACTGTGGATGAGGCCAGGCTTGACATGTTTGCCAGAAAACAGAGGCCTTATGAGGCCATTCCACCAACAAGAGCAGCTCTGCTTCAGCACACTAGACAAGCTGGCTTCCAGGCTGGTTGTGTTTGGGCCCAAGCAACCCAGTGTCAACCAGAAGCAGAGAGTCCTGACTGGGGATGGCAGAAGGTTGGTGAAGAATGGCACGTCTTCTGGACAGCCGACTCCCCAATAGCCAAGAGTTGCGAACAGCTGACCAAATGTGACTGTAAATCAGACTGTCGTGGCAGGTGCAAGTGCTACAGGCTGGGTCTCTCCTGTACAGCTCTGTGCACTTGCAAATGTGAGGTGTGAGTCTTTGATTCTATGGTATTTTTACTAATGTTATTTGTACTCAATGGATATGTATAAATGGTGTGAATTAGGCCGTTTCCTACGATATAATCTTCCTTCACTTTGTCTAGTTACTTATGACCCTGATGATTTAATAATGTGACAAGTCTTTCTAATTTTCTGACCTCAAAAATGTAGGATTAGATGAAAACATAATTTGTCTAGCTCTACTAATAGCCAAGATATCACAAAATTTTTCTTTAACCCCAGAAGGCCGATACACTACTCAAATAGCACGGCTTTAAATAGCCTTTAAATAGCCTGCTGATGGCTGCTATTTACTTGTATGACGTCACGGTACTTTTGCGGTAATTTTCACCGAGTTCCAATATCACCGAAACTACCGTGATGTCAACACAATGGGTTTAAGGAAATTTCACTATGGCAAAGGTGCGTAAACACGGAAAATCACGGAAAAGTTACCTCACGAAAACAAGCAATATCCCAGTAACTACTGGGCCTATGGAGCTGATTTTTTTTACGAGACAAAAGCTGAAAGTGACCTCTCTCACGTGGTTTATGACTCATTTCTCTAATCTTTATTCTTTGATTAGCCTAGCTATTAAGCCATAAACACTACCGAAAATCGCCAAAAAAATCTGGCCTCCTCGGGTTAATGGCGGCCATCTTGGACGCCATCTTAGTTAAAGTCTAATATGCAACTGCTTTGGACAAAATTACCTTCACTTACCAATTTAGAGCCAAAAAAAAATGGATTGGACAGTATTCATGTTTTTTTTTTTTTTTTCAATTAACTGACCCATAACAGTAGGGCTCAGTCAGATGTGTCGGCCATCTTGAAAAATGGTCGCCATATTGAATTTTTGCGTGGCCAGCGGTATGTGCTTTGAAAGTGAGCTTTGAAGAATACCTGTACCAAATTTCATGCTTGCATCACCATTTGAACGATTGTTTCACTTATCTGCTTCACTATTAGGGGGTTTGCGTATCAATTGAGGAGTACTGTGTTTGGAGTTTGTTTGTATTTAATGGAGTTGGAAGTTAATTACAAAGACCATAGGTGATAATTATACGGAGTGCATTATTGACCTACAACTTCCTCTCCCTCCCTCCTTCCTTCCTGCGGATTATCCTGCCTCTCTCTCTCTCTCTTTCCGCGTGGAGTGTTCATAATTATGAGAAGTGCGTGTTGTGTTTTTATTTTTATTTTTTTCATTTGGTAACTGTTATTCTACGTTTTTTTAAGTTTGTTACATCGGATATTGTGGAATAAGTTGGATAAGTCATATTGGTTAGGTAAGTTGATTTAGAGAGTTAAGCGGGTATCACACGGTCACTAATCTGGCCAACCAACTGGAATCTGGACAATCTGTTGCCGAGATTGTGTTGCTCCGACGTCAATCGGAGCAACCAACTGTCGTCGGTCGTGAGCGAAAACCGTTGGCCAAGTCGCCAACCTGTATTCAAATAAATCGGTTAGCATTGCTGTTTACCGATATATTATGCTATGCTAAGCAATTCAGTCTTCACTTTAACGAAATAATGCCTAGTCTGTCGAAGTAAACAGCGTATATAAATATATCTAGTACGAACGTTCGGGAAAATATGATTAAACTCGTCACATCACGAAAGACGGCAAACATTGCCACAACTGTCAGGGTATATTGTCTTATTTAAAATTATAAATGCTTTATTCTGTATTTGTGACCTTGGAGACACGTTATGGTAATATATAGTGATAATATATCTGCAGCAGATGTCGTTAAGTGACTTCCTATACAGTATTTTCATACATAATGCACTGCTTGTTATTAGGCTATAGGCTACTACATGCAGCCTCTCTAGGCTTCACTCGCTGCTGCATTTCTTTTACACAATACCAGCAGATACATTTAAATGTATCATAATTATGACAGTGTAATATTAGTTCATTCATTTGTATACATACATTCGTTGACTTAAATAGTGTAGCCTACGTTGTAATAGTAATTGTATAATGTACGTTACAGGATAGATTACCATAAACTGGGATAAGTTTATCTAGGTTAGTTTGTATTTAATGTAATAGAAATTAAGAAACTAAAACCCACATAGATATTATATAATTATATCATTGGGTACAAATTAGTCTAGATAAGATGAATATGCATAGCGTTATTCTATTAAAATTTTCAATTAGTAGTCTACCAAACATTTCATCGCCGAATGCACACTGTAACCATCATCTTATATAGTTCATATATGCATTTGTTATGTAGACAGAACCGAGTAATTGTTAGGCTATGTCTTATATATATTTACAATATACCATATATCTATATAATATTTTCGATTGTCTGTCTGTCTGTCTGTTCTTTATGCATGGCCACATTTTTTAAGCTAGAGCGTTCATACTTGGTATGCATAGTAAGGGGGTCCCTAGGCAGGTTTTAGTGAAAAAATAGAATTCCCCAGGGTGAAAGGGACGGAGAAAATGGGCGCGAAATCGGAAAAATTTACGTTTTGGGCAGAAGGAGGCCTCCGATTGAAAAGGTGTATGGAACGAAATTTGTTCGCCGCCCCCCAAAATGGGGGTACGGATGAGGTCAGATCCAAAATCGGAGGTCATTTAGCGGCCGAAATCGAGGTCGCCGTTTAATGAGGCACAGGGAGGTCGAGGCCTGTGATTATGGTAGTAGTAGTATTGTGATGATTGTGGTAGTAGTGATTGATGATGGTGATTATGACAGTAGTAGTGGTGGTAGTAGTGATGGTGATTATGGTGATTACCCGGGCAACGCCGGGTACCCCTGCAATTACATAATAATTATAAGGCATTGATATTTTATAAGCAATCCCTATGTAAGGAGTTATTAATATCGCATTATTATTATTCCCTGCCTTTGAGTTATCAGCATGTGTTTTCATGTAGTCCCTCTGGTAGACCTATTAACCATAATACGCTCTTGATCGAACAGTAGTAAAAGGATTACTACAAAATAATATAGTTGGGCAGGGCGCGATCAGTTAAACTCCATGAGTAGGCTATGCGAGCCTCTTGCAAAAAAAAAAAAAAAGCATGTCTACGTCGCCGAGAACTCTTTTTTTTGTAATGCCATAGTTATCAATGTATTCAGATTGGTAAATAGTGTTAGGTGGTCATTATAATATACTAGTTTACTCATCCACGGCCTTGACTATTGAATTATGTACACACCTTATACAATGCAGTACATAGGCTAAGGAACCGTAGATGCGCAATCCTTCAATTTTTAAAACAATGAATACTAACCTCCCGTAAGCGATATTTAACATTTAAGTATTACATTTCCTCTATAATTCCATTTATTAGATATGATTATGTATAGTTATTACAATTACATAAAACAGTATTGCGTGTTTTAAGCAGGTTTTGAAGGTAGGAGAACACTGTCGTCTGTAGATGGTTGGTTGGTGATAGTATGATGCCGTGTGCTAATTATTACCAACGTGGATCGTCCCGATGCAAGTTGGTTGGTCAATTGGTTGGTCGGATTATATTAGTGCTCCTGTGATACCCGCTTTATTGAAGGGTTTATTGCCGTATTTATTGAAGGGTACTGGTATGTTGATACGTTGACTCAGCACCACACCACTCCACTCCAAACCACTCCACACCACACAACTCCACTCCACTCCACTCCACACCACACAACTCCACTCCACACCACTCCACACGACTAAATTCCCCTCCACACCACTCCACTCCACTCCACACCACACCACTCCACTCCACACCACACAACTCCAAACCACACCACACCACATCACTCCAAATCACTCCACTCCACACCACACCACTCCACACCACACCACACCACACCACACCACACCACCACAACACTCCCCACCACACCACACAACTCCACTCTACTCCAAACCACACCACTCCACTGCACACCACACCACACCACACAACTCCACATCACTACACAACACACCACGCAACTCCACACCACTCAATTTCACACCATATCACTCCACTCCACACCACTACACTCCACTCCACACCACTCCACTGCATTTCACACTACTCCACACCACACCACTCCAAACAACTCCACACCATACCACACCACACCACACCACTCTACACCACACCACTCCACACCACTCCACTCCACTCCACACCACACCACTCCACACCACACAACTCCGCACCACACCACTCCACACCACACAACTCCACATCACAAAACTCCACACCACTCCATACAAATCCACACCACACCACTCCACACAACTCCACACCACACCACTCCACTCCATTCCACACCATATCACTCCACTCCACACCATTCCACTGTACTCCACACCACTCCACATCGCACCACTCCACACCACACAACTCCACACCACTCCACACCACACCTTTCCACACCACACCGTTCCACACCACACAACTCCACACCACGCCACTCCACACCATACCACACCACTCAACTCCACACAACTCTACCTCCACACCACACCACACAACTCAACTCCACACCACACAACACCACTACACTCCACACCACACCACACAACTCCACACCACACCACACCACTCCACACCACACAACTCCACCACACACCACACCACTTCACTCCAAACCACACCACACAACTCCACACTACACAACTCCACACCACACCACACAACTCCACCCCACACCACACCACTTCACTCCAAACCACACCACACAACTCCACACTACACAACTCCACACCACACCACACAACTCCACAAAACACCACACAACTCCACTCCACACCACACCACTCCACACATTTCCACACCACTCCACACCACACCACACATCACAACTCCACTCCACACCACTCCTCTCCAAACCACACCACTCCACTCCACACCACATCACATCACACCATACAATTCCACACCACTTCACTCCACACCACACAACTCCACACCGCACAACACCACACAAATCCACACCACACAAATCCACACCACACAACTCCACACCACACAACTTCACACCACACAACTTCACACCACATAACTCCACACCACTCCATTCCACACCACTCCACACAACATCAAGCCACACCACTCTACTCCACTCCAAACCACACTACTGCACACCACTCTGCACCACACCACACCATTCCACTCCACTCCACACAACTCCACTCCATACCACACAACTCCACACCACACCACTCCATACCACACAACTCCACACCACACAACTCCACACCACACCATTCCACACCACACAACTCCACTCCACACCACACCACTCCACACATTTCCACACCACACCACACCACACAACTCCACTCCACACCACTCCTCTCCAAACCACACCACTCCCCTCCACACCACATCACATCACACCACACCATACAATTCCACACCACTTCACTCCACACCACACAACTCCACACAACTCCACACCGCACAACACCACACAAATCCACACCACACAACTCCACACCACACAACTTCACACCACACAACTCCACACCACTCCATTCCACACCACTCCACACAACTCCAAGCCACACCACTCTACTCCACTCCAAACCACACTACTGCACACCACTCTGCACCACACCACACCATTCCACTCCAACTCCACACAACTCCACTCCATACCACACAACTTCACACCACACCACTCCATACCACACAACTCCACACCACACCATTCCACACCACACCACACCACTCCACATCACACGCACATACACACACACACACATATATACACACACATACATACACACACACACACACACACACACACATACTCACATACATACACACACATACACACACATACATACACAGCCGCGAGGCTAGCTCAGTGGTCCCGTGTCTGCCTGCAACCCAGCAGGCCGGGGTTCAAATCCCCCTCAGGTTGATGAAGATTTTCTGACACAGACGGTGGTTACCATCTCCCTTGAGCAAGGAGATGGGTAATTGTCATTGATAATAATGTCTAGAAAACGGGACAATACGAGCCAAGACTCAATTACTGTCGAACTACAATTATGAATACACATATACACACACACATACATACCTACATACATATGATCGACAATATGAACTGTAGTAAGTACTTCACTATCGACCAATCTAATTACATGCGGGGAAACGGTTGCAAAATTATTGGTAAATCTTTTAACTTGCACGAATCTAAGAATTTCTTCTTCAATCGAGTTGTCAACTTGTGGAATGGGCTTCCCCGAAACGTTATAGACTGCATCACCGTTGATTCATTTAAACTCCGTGTAGACAAATATCTCGCATCAAACCCGCGACTGACTGCGTTTGTAAATGAATAACTTTATTTTATCCCCCCCTCAGTTACTAACCCATCTGTCCTCTACTAACTTCCTAATCCTGCCACGGACATTAGTTCCAGGGCAGTAATTCCCTTTCCAATGTTCCCTTACCCCCTCTAAACCACTGTTTGGACACTTGAACCTCAGTGTTTTGGAGGACAAGCAACCTAGAAGGGTCACTAGATCTGTTGTTGCTTGATTTCCTTTGTACTCCTTTGTACATACACACACACACATGTGTGTGTACACACCTACACTACCGAGGATTAACCTCCCAGTTAATGGTCAGGGTAAAGAGGGTGCAGTACCTGCACCCTCTTTACCCTGACCATACCAAAACACTTTCTGTATGTACCGGTATGTATGTTTGTGTGCATACGTGAGCGTTTGTGTATACGGACATGTGCACACTTACTGCATGTTCTTATGTTCCTATATATGTGTGTATATGTATGTGCGCACGTACGTGTATATACGAATGTTCTGTATATGAGTAAGTAAATAAATGCGTATATGTACTGTATATCACTTACTCTCATGGTTATTTTATGATAATTTGTATTCTGCACATGCATCATTATTGTATTTATTTATTTTGTTTGTAAACTAAGCTTACCATCCTCATATCTGTACATCTCATGTTCATCCACTAAATTGTAAAATGTGTATTTTCAGCTCATGAGGCTGCCATTCTTTAATAAACCGTTTATTATTATTATTATTATTATTATTATTATGTATTTATATGTGTGTGTGTGTGTGTGTGTGTTCTCCCAAAATATTTTTGTGTACCATCTATACTGTATAATTATGTATATCAATCGATCTGGTTTTCTGCCCATGCCTATCCATATATTTATCTATGCATCGATCTATCTATCCATCCACATATCAGTCTATCTATCTATCAACATTATATAACAGACTCTCCCAGATTAGCACCTGTCTTCTATTAATAACATCAAAGTGTGTGCATACCGCCTCTTCCAGCCCAATAAACCCCACTCAACCATAATTCATTAACCCTTTGAGTACCAGTGACGTATGTTAGATTTTATTCTATTTATATTTAGACGATATTATGCAGCTTAGGAAGGATCTGTGGTAGTTCAAAGGGTTGGTTAAGTTAGTTTGAAGCCTTATTATTGCTAGAGGTCCTTCCTAAGCTTACCGTACTCAAATCGTCTAATAGTTCCCTGAATATGATGAAAGGGACGTCCCTGGTACTGTATGGCTTAAGGGGAAGGGTTTATTTATTGGTTGATGTATTTATTATTCATTATTTTAGTTTCTTCCCTAGACCTCCATCAAGCTATAAAACACATCCCCAATAATCCCCCTTCTAGATACATTTGTAAAAGTCCGGTTTCTCCTAAATAACAAGCTCGCTATCGCTCACCAGGACAAGTTCGACACCATAATGGCACGACAGGCCTTAATATTGACAAAGAAATGGGGCGAAAGGTCTTATAATACCAATCTTATGGGCCAAACGTCTTAAAATCTTAAAACTAATAGGGCAAGACGTGAGGGAGAAGGAGGTCCAGAAGTTCCAGAACAAGCCCCCCTCTCCCCTTAACGCCTTACGAGCGGGCCCGTAAGGAATTTTTACTACCCGCCAAGCGGGGGGGTTTTACCCTAAATGGCCTTGTTTCCGTGCTCTTTTTCATGCATAAAAAAGAGCCAGAGAGTAATACAATTATGTATCCCTGAAAGGGCATTAATTCAGCTTTCCAATGACACCGGAACCATCCTCCTACGACCACGCGTTCTCTTGCAACGATCGTGCAAGACGAGTGCAAAATCCCTAAAATACGGTAATTTCTTGACATAATACCCTGTGTAGTGAGGGAGGGAGGGTGGATGGGTGTGGAGTAAACGTCAGTAGGCCTGCTGGACCCGTGGCGAATGGTCAGAGCCCGACCTATGCTCCGCCCACCGCTCGTCTCTCTCTCAGAGGCAATATTGCTCCAAAATTGCACACGGACTAAAGTCGGGCCCCGCTCTTTGGGCAGGTGGTCTCTATACGGACTTAAGTTGGGCCCCGCTAATAAGGGGTTAATATACCTGGCTTCCCTTGATAATAAACAAATAATGGGTGTAGGCTTTATAGGTAGCCTATTCGGGAGAGTGGGGTATTATCGGAGAGGATTTGCACGCACACATACCGCTACTGTATATATATATTGTTATGCCCTGATTTTATACAGGATTAACGATTGATTGGGTGAGTTCTGCAAGACTGGAATATCAGGTTTCATGCACATGCATATAAGGAATCAATAGAACACATAAATATAATTTCGGAATGTGGTTTGTGATACAGCTTTATTGAATTAACACACTCACTGGTATAGAAAAAGAATCAATTCACTTTGGAAAACATAGGTAGGAGCAATAGATTCAGTATCAAGCTTGGTCTTTCAATTCTCCTAGCACAATCGTGGATCTGGATGGAGCGTGCACTGCCACTTTCAACACTCAGGTATTATTCTTCTGAGATAAGGACAAGATACAAGATTAGAAGAAAGTCACTCGAAAGGCACTGGTTAAGTTCTCATAAGTATCTAGTGAAGTTCGTTGATTATGCCTAAGGCTTAGTTATTTTATTTAGATGTTGAGCTAACTTCATGTTATGTTTCAACTTTACAAGATCTGTCAGAGTAAATAGACAACTAGAATTGTATACTTATTCGACTGTTAATGCACGTATTGGAATTCGTCACTGAGATTAATTTACTTTACGACCTATCCCACAAGCTTTTGGGATCTCAGAATATCTATACCATAATCTCCAAATTAGGAAGAACTCGTTAAGTGGCTGAGGGTAAATATTGTCGCGGTAATTATCTCGTAATAACCTTTACTGGTACAAATTCTCGGGCAATGAACAGGGAACTCTAGGAATCGAACTTGAAACAATCGTCATAGTTAGCAAATAACTTTAAGGTGAGCATAGGTAAATACAACGATCTGGTGGTAGAGTATCTCCGCACTGATACAATGATAGTCGATAGTGCACTGTTGGGTTATCTTCTTAGATTCTCGATCTGGTGTCGTTGAGGGCTTCTCAGCTGCTCCGGGGCCGTCCAGGGTATCCAGTTGTGTGAAGAAGTTACAGATGGGCCATCAACCGTTGATGAAGTTCCGTTAAGGTACTCTCGGGGCTAGGATTTTTAATGTTATGCTTCAGGCTGAGGCCGGATTAGCACACCATCGGACCAACGCAAGAGGAGTCTACTCTAGGACTTTTCTTGACTGTCTCTAATCTTTATGAGAGGTTCAAAGAACTCAGGTGGTTTTACCCTTTTAGTCACAAATTCTGGTGGGGTGCCACAGACAAAATGTACCTAGGATCTATACCTGTAAGTGCTCCTAAGAGTATCTCGCATAGACCCATCTAACACAAAAGATCTTTCTATCCTAGATCTCTGTGAGTTAAGTACAAGTCAGGTGTCTAAAATAATAAAGTATTGAAAGGTAGGGAGGCCTTCGTCTTTCAATATTTATATTAGGTTAGTTAAGACACTAATACAAATAACTATATTAAATTCTGGGTGGCCAGAAATAATCAGTTATGGATATGTACTATGTAGTTCTTGTTGCACTATATATAAATGGTTATAAAACTCAAGTGGAAGAGGTGATACCAGCAATGAGTTTTTAATCACTTATTTTGGGTAGATATATGTATTGGTAATAGGTCTCTATATTAACCGGTGGGTGGCCACGATTAATAAAGATAAAAAAAAATATATATATCAATGTCACTGATTTTATCACAGACTCCGGGTTGCCGCTTGTCTATAGGAATCTTGAGTGGTGAGTTAAATAGTCTTCAGTCCGAGAGCGGGTTGCCGTTCATCAGAAGCGATATTTGCACTACTTAATTCCTCTCCTCTCAGGGTTTATATAGCAGGACTGCCCGGTGTTGCCTGGGCTGGTGGTTGATGGATTTGCTATTTCTGGGCTGTTCAGTCAAGTGGCAGGGAAGTTTTTGCTTTATAGGAGGAGCCTTGTAGGGTGGCTCACTTCAGGGAGTAAAGAGGAAGTGAATGCAACAATTTTTTGGGCTGGGGCTAACAGGCTCTTCAAGTTGGCAAGATGGTGGAGGTGTGGGGGACGCTGGAGTCGGGAGGTTGCCTTAGCTGGGGGTGGTCCCCTTAATCTTTGAGGTGGCTGTGTATGGGGGCTGCTGTGGAGTCATTGTCTGAGTAATTGGCTCCTCATTTCCGGTGCCCTGGATTAGATAACAGAGTTAGTACGTACACCGGATATATAAGGATAAGTAATGGAAGGGGTGCTGGCAAGAGGCCCTTTGTTGGTTGTTTCGTGGAGGCTGGGGGCGGAGTACCTCGCCCGTGAAGGCCAACTGGCTAATTGCCTGACTTCTATAAGTAAGTTACTTTTAAGGGAGGGGATGAATGGGGGTGGTGGACAGTTCTCTCTTGATCTGTAGTCCTTGGATAATGAAAAATGACAAGTAATACAATGCACTCAGACATACCCGTATGTGTGTATACGTGGTTACTAGGCCAGAGTTCCCCTGGTGTTCCTTTACGTCGGGGTCGAGGGGGCGGAGCACGTCGCGCCCTAAATCGGCCGGGGGGGGGGGGGGGGGGGGGGGGTATAGGTGGAAGTCCCTCCGTGACCTGACGTGTCCCGGCGGCTTGGCCTTCAAGTTAATTGGTTTGTTGTGGTCAGCCAAACTGGTTCAGGAGGAAAGAAATGCATTGGAAGGGAGAGAGAGAGAGAGAGATGCGTAGATGGAGATAGTGATCCAATGGAGGGGAAGACATGCGTAACCCAGGTGGTATGGTAGCTATCACTACCGGTACGTCACGTGGATGGAATCTGGTGGTCACATACCTGAAACAACACACAAGAGATTACCGCTTCGTCGCGTGAATATGGTCATAATGTAACTCTTGCGTAACTTATACATCGCTTAGCTACTAGAAGGGGAAAGAAAATAGAGCAATGTGTATTGTGCACTAGAAGATGGTACTTGACAAGATGTGTAGCAGGGGGGGGGGGGGGGGTGAAGAATTGGAAAAGAAAAAAGGCACAACGGGGTTACGTAATTCAATGGTCAGTAGAAAGTACCACGTGAGGTTATGGATATATACTCGTTAACATGGGGAAACGAAAAACTAGGCATCTTTCCTGTCTACCGTTTCCCTCAATCATGCTATCATTATAGGGTTAGTACAAACAAAATATAACAATAAGGTGGATCCCAGTGAGTTAGGGGACTGTCTAGGATAATTGTAAAATTTAATATCAGGATTGGTCCTCGGTATTCTGTAGGGTAACCTTAGGGGTTTAGTACATCAACGAAAAAACGATAGTAGGGATCCCAGATATAATTGTTAGAAGGGGGAACGAAAAATAGGTTTTTCCTTTCTCCAGTTCCTCCAGTTCTCTCTTACTTAGGTTAGTGTTAGTGAGTTAGTACAGCATTAGGGAGTTAGCACATTAACAAAAAAATAACGTGGGCCCCAGTGAGTTATGGGGTCGCCTAGGGTAATTGCATAATTAGATATCCGAATTACTCCTCGGTATTTGGTATAGTGAAAAATGGGGGTTGTATTAGAAAGGTTGTGAATGTACAATTCTTGGGGTTGACTTCTGTGGTCGGCCATCTTGGGGTGGGTTGTCCCTGCTGATTGCTGAGGGGGTATTACATTGAGCGTATTTATCAATACCAAATATCAGTGTGGAATGTTTGATTAAATTTAAATTTTGATCCCAAGGTTAAGGGCTTGGGTACGAACAAAACATAATGAAACCATTCCACACTGATATTTGGTATTGATAAATACGTTCAATGTAATGTAATAGAGGGTAATCTTCCCGGACTGGACGCTGTGACCTTGGTTCGGGGATTATCGCAGAGGGGCGAGGCCGTTCGCTCTTTTTGCCGTCTTGGGTGAGTGTCTGTCTGTCTGTCTGTTTCTCCTGTATTTTACATACTTTAGTTACTAGAAAAGGGAACAACTGAGCATGGGGGTATATATATATATATATATATATATATATACTGGTAATGCAGAGAGATACCAGGTGTCTTTCCTGCATCTCTCTCTTGAGATGGTCGTATGCAGATTGATCATAATTAAACATATATAAATCAACAGAGGTAAATCAATACAATAACTGGGCATGGGGTTACATACCTATACCTTCGTAATGTAGAGAGATAAGAGGTGTCTTCCCTTTTGTCTATCTCTTAGATGGTTGTCATAGTTAAACATAGACATATAAATTAATACAATAATACATGGTTTGCGTTATGTTGTTCATAGGTCGCCAAGCATATCTCTGCGGCGGTTGTATTTAGTTTTGGCCGTAGCCAAACGCACGCGAAATAAATACAACAATAATTACAACAGTCACAGTGAACATGCACACGACGCAGGTATTATAGCTTACGTCGTATAAATAGGGGGGCATGGTGGTTACATAATTAAATACAGGGCTGACATAATCATGATCTGATTTGTTGTGCAATGGAACCTCAGGTGTCTTGAGATCGCCTTCGTACCTACACAATGAAAGTATTATAGCCTGCATGGTTGTTATCTAAGTAAATATATACATACTTAGTTGGTACTTCAAGAATGTCAAGGAGTGAAGAAATGTGGTTTGTATATTAGAAGACTGGGATTGAAGAGACGTGTAACATGTGGAGTGAGGTGGGAGAGGGAAGAAAACAAAGTCGGGGATAATCATAGTTATATTCGTTCCTGGGGATCTTGTTGGGAATGGGGGTTTCGCTCCCAGGAATTTCGTTCCTGGGGCATTTTAAATATATATTTATATATATATATATATATATATATATATATATATAAATATATAATTATATATATATATTATATTTTTTGTTTATTAGGGATAGCGTGTGTGGAGAGAAAGTGTGTGTGTGAGAGAGTATATTTTTGTGTGCATCCTATGTCTGTCCTTTTACTGTTATTTTGTGTGTTTGTGTACTTCTTTGCAGCATGCGTGTTCACACCATATGTGTACATTATTGAGCATAGCATGAGAGAGAGAGAGAGAGAGAGAGAGAGAGAGAGAGAGAGAGAGAGAGAGAGATAAAAAGGAGTACAAAGGAAATCAAGCAACAACAGGTCTAGTGACTCTTCTAGGCTGCTCGTCCTCCAAAACACTGAGGATCAAGTGTCCAAACAGTGGTTTAGAGTGAGTAAGGGAACATTGGAAAGGGAACTACTGATCTAGAACTAATGTCCGTGGCAGGATTAGGAAGTTAGTAGGGGACAGATGGGTTAGTAACTGAGGGGGGGATAAAATAAAGTTATTCATTTACAAACGCAGTCAGTCGCGGGTTTGATGCGAGATATTTGTCTAGTGGAGTTTAAATGAATCAACGGTGCTGCAGTCTATAACGTCTCGGGGAAGCCCATTCCACAAGTTGACAACTCGATTGAAGAAGAAATTCTTAGATTCGTGTGAGTTAAAAGATTTACCAATAATTTTGCAACCGTTTCCCCGCGTGTAATTAGATTGGTCGATAGTGAAGTACTTACTATAGTTCATATTGTCGATGCCTTTGATGATTTTGAACACTTGAATTAAGTCACCTCTTAATCTGCGCTGGGTTAAAGGAAATAGATTTAATTCTCTAAGACGCTCTTCGTATGGTTTGTTCTTTAGGCTAGGTATCATTTTGGTAACTCTACGTTGAACTCGTTCTAGCTTGTTTATATCTTTTTGGTAATAAGGGCACTAGGATTGAACGCAGTATTCCAGAAGAGGGCGGACTAAGGAATTGTAAAGGGTTAGGATAACTTCTTTGGATTTATGCTCAAATGACCTGCCTATAAAGCCAATTATTTTGTTTGCCTTCTTAACAACTTCTGATCATTGGTGACTCGGTTTTAGGTTACTCGATATTGTTACTCCCAGATCGGTTTCTTTGTTTACATTCTTAAGCTGAGTGCCATTCATCGAATAGTTTGCTTTCTCATTTAGGTATCCGATATGTAGTACTTTACATTTATCCGCATTGAAACTCATTTGCCAAATTTGGGCCCAACATGACAATTTATCTAGATTGTGTTGCATATCGTCAACTTGTTCTTTTGAGAGTACGCTATTTGCAATTTTTGTATCGTCAGCAAATTTTGAGATTGTACAGGTGAGACCCTCATCTATGTCGTTGATGTAAATTAGAAAGAGAATTGGTCCTAGTACCGATCCGTGGGGTACCCTGCTACTTACATTGGTCCATTTAGATGCCGTACCGTTTATGACTACTCTTTGCTTTCTGTCGCCGAGCCAATTTTCTATCCATTTCAACACACCGTCTTGTATTCCATGCGCTTTTAGTTTGATCAGTAAACGTTTGTGGGGAACTTTGTCAAAGGCCTTTTGAAAATCAAGGTATATAATATCTACAGCTTTACTCTCATCGTAGAGGTTGAGGATATCGTGGAAGAAGTCTAAGAGGTTTGTTAAACAGGATCGTTTTTTACGAAAGCCGTGTTGAGTATCTTTAAGTAAGTGATTTGCCTCTAAGTGATTTACGAGTCTGTCTCTTATGACCGTTTCTAGCATTTTACATACAATTGAGGTTAAGCTAATTGGACAATAGTTACTGGGTAGGGATTTGCTGCCTTTTTTTGAATATCGGTGTTACGTTGGCTAGCTTCCACTGATCAGGCATAGTCCCAGACTGCAAGGATTCATTGAATAGCAATTTCAGTGGTTTGGAGAGCTCATCCTTAGCTTCCTTTAGAACTCTAGGTGAGATTGTATCAGGTCCAGGCGTTTTATTTACCTTGAGTTTATCTAAACAATTCAATACTTCTCTCTCTGTAACGGTGATATTGCTTAGAACATCTGAATTATCAATCTGAATCGGCGATGGTGTAGGGATATCACTGAGGTCTTCGGTTGTAAAAACTGATGCAAAGAAGGTATTGAGAGCATTACTCATTTGTACTTCGTCTTTGGTGTATTCTCCATTTTCATCGACTAACGGTCCAACAGTTGAAGTAACTACTTTTTTCTTTCTGATATAACTATAGAATTCTTTCGGGTTTGTTTTACTTTGATTCGCAACATGAAAGAAAGAGAGAGAGAGAGAGAGAGAGAGAGAGAGAGAGAGAGAGAGAGAGAGAGAGAGAGAGAGAGAGAGAGAGAGAGAGAGAGAGAGAGAGAGAGAGAGAGAGAGAGAGAGAGAGAGAGAGAGAGAGAGTACAAAGGAAAGGAAGGAAATCAAGCAACAACAGATCTAGTGATCCTTCTAGGCTGCTTGTCCTCCAAAACACTGAGGATCAAGTGTCCAAACAGTGGTTTAGAGTGGGTAAGGGAACATTGGAAAGGGAACTACTGCCCTGCCACTAACGTGGCAGGACTAGGAAGTTAGTAGGGGACATATGGGTTAGTAACTGAGGGGAGGATAAAATAAAGTTATTCATTTACAAACGCGGTCAGTCGCGGGTTTGATGCGAGATATTTGTCTAGGCGGAATTTAAATGAATCAACGGTGCTGCAGTCTATAACGTCTCGGGGAAGCCCATTCCACAAGTTGACAACTCGATTGAAGAAGAAATTCTTAGATTCGTGTGAGTTAAAAAGATTTACCAATAATTTTGCAACCGTTTCCCCGCGTGTAATTAGATTGGTCGATAGTGAAGTACTTACTACAGTTCATATTGTCGATGCCTTTGATGATTTTGAACACTTGAATTAAGTCCCCTCTTAATCTGCGCTGGGTTAAAGGAAATAGATTTAATTCTCTAAGACGCTCTTCGTATGGTTTGTTCTTTAGGCTAGGTATCATTTTGGTAACTCTACGTTGAACTCGTTCTAGCTTGTTTATGTCTTTTTGGTAATAAGGGCACCAGCATTGAACGCAGTATTCCAGAAGAGGGCGGACTAAGGAATTGTAAAGGGTTAGGATTACGTCTTTGGATTTATGCTCAAATGATCTGCCTATAAAGCCAATTATTTTTGTTTGCCTTCTTAACAACTTCTGAACATTGTTGACTCGGTTTTAGGTTACTCGATATTGTTACTCCCAGATCGGTTTCTCTGTTTACATTCTTAAGCTGAGTGCCATTCATCGAATAGTTTGCTTTCTCATTTAGGTATCCGATATGTAGTACTTTACATTTATCCGCATTGAAACTCATTTGCCAAATTTGGGCCCAATGTGACAATTTATCTAGATTGTGTTGCATATCGTCAACTTGATCTTTTGAGAGTACGCTATTTGCAATTTTTGTATCGTCAGCAAATTTTGAGATTGTACAGGTGAGACCCTCATCTATGTCGTTGATGTAAATTAGAAAGAGAATTGGTCCTAGTACCGATCCCTGGGGTACCCCGCTACTTACATTGGTCCATTTAGATGCCGTACCGTTTATGACTACTCTTTGCTTTCTGTCGCTGAGCCAATTTTCTATCCATTTCAACACACCGTCTTGTATTCCATGCGCTTTTAGTTTTAGCAGTAAACGTTTGTGGGGAACTTTGTCAAAGGCCTTTTGAAAATCAAGGTATATAATATCTACAGCTTTACTCTCATCGTATAGGTTGAGGATATCGTGGAAGAAGTCTAAGAGGTTTGTTAAACAGGAACGTTTTTTACGAAAGCCGTGTTGAGTATCTTTAAGTATGTTATTTTCCTCTAAGTGATTTACGAGTCTGTCTCTTATGACCGTTTCTAGCATTTTACATACAACTGAGGTTAAGCTAATTGGACGATAGTTACTGGGTAGGGATTTGCTGCCTTTTTTTTGAGAGAGAGAGAGAGAGAGAGAGAGAGAGAGAGAGAGAGAGAGAGAGAGAGAGAGAGAGAGAGAGAGAGAAGAGAGAGAGAGAGAGAGAGAGAGAGAGAGAGAGAGAGAGAGAGAGAGAGAGAGAGAGAGAGAGAGAGAGAGAGAGAGAGAGAGAGAGAGAGAGAGAGAGAGAGAGAGAGAGAGAGCAGAGAGAGAGAGAGAGAGAGAGAGAGAGAGAGAGAGAGAGAGAGAGCGCAGGTGGAACGTAACCAGTATATGATAGTGACAATACACTTCATCTCGCTTGGACATTCTGTTTTTGACATTGGCTTCCATATATCCACACCAACAAAATTAATCTATTTGGCCTCTTGACACGTGGAGAGAGAGAGAACAACGAATATGTTGTGACTGGGTACATAAATAACCCTTAAAACTGAATTATGCTAAGCACGTTATATTTAATTAGGAACATTGTATATAATTAGTGATAATATGCTCTATATGAATAATGCTCGTTTCCCTAATTAAAGTCATAGGACATTATCGGTAACGTGTTGGAAGTATAGGAGTAAACTATGGTCATTGTTAAGGTTTTTAAATTTTACTACGGTAATTGTTAAGGTATTTTAATTTGACTGAAGTAATGTTTAAGGTATTTCAATTTTTCTTCGGTCATATTTAAGATATTTTTATTTAACTACGGTAATTTTTAAGGTATTTTCATTCTACTATGGTAGTTTTTAAGGGATTTAGATATTACTATACGGAAATGTTTAAGGTATTTGCATTCTGCTAAGGTAATTGTTCAGGTATATTTATTTTACTATGGTAATTTTCAAACTTATTTTAATTTTACAACATACCGTATATTTTTTAGCCATTTTAATTTTACTGCGGTCATTTTTAAGCTATTTATATTCTACTACGTTAATTTTCAAGCTATTTTCATCTTACCATTATCATTTTTAAGCTATTTTAATTTGCCTATGGTCATTTTAAAGCTATATTAAATGTTCTACGGTCGTTTTTAGGCTAGTGATCTGGCGGAATTCGTTGTAATTTTTCGTCTCCGGAACCTTTGACGCAATACGCCTAAACTGCTGCCTCCACTACATTAATCACCAGGACTAAAGTTGCTCGCTGAGGCAAAATTAACAAAGTGAACATGCTGGATTTCCGCCACCGACTATGGTGGTTCTTGCACCGTGAAATTGTCTGAACCAGGATGTAACGGAATCGGGATGCAGCGATTCATTCACCATTAACCCCTCCTGTACCGGTGACGTATTATTTATTTAATTACAGGTTCATTTAGAATATTTTATGAAGCTTAGGAATGATATTGGTTGCTTATAGGATTATCGAGATACCGGTAGTCTGTAGCCTTTTTATGGGTAGACGTCCTTCCCAAGGTGAATAAGATCGTCTAATAGTTGTCGGAATATAATGGAAAGCACGTCACCGGTACTGAAAATGGGTTAATTTATGCATTATCTATACGAGCGAAATGATGTGTGGGCGAACTAACTTTATGCAGAGTTGGACTGACACGGAGCTATTTAATTACCCTTTCTGGCAGCTTGTTACACCGATGACAAATTTGTTTATTTGGCCGAGGACGAGTTAAATTAGAGGGATTCATTTGGAGGGAAAAGGGGGTCTAGAGGGTGTTATTTTAAGCTTGATGGAGGTCTAGCGAGGAAACTGAAAAATAAATAAATTAATAACTACATAGACCAAAAACCAAGCACTACCCCCTTAACCTCAGAATGTAGAAAATGGAGAAGTGTTGGTTAGTGGGAGAATTTTAGTTTGTTCCCTAGACCTCCATCAAGCTTAAAAGTACACCTGCTAAACCCCCTTTCACGGTAAATTTGTAAATTTGTAAATTTGTAAATTTGTAAATGTTCCGGCCGAAGGCCGGTTCCTCTAAATATATAGGCTCGCTACCGCTCGCCAGGAAAAATCAACAGCTAGGCCTAAATGACACGAAAAGTCTTAAAATTACCAGAAATGGGGCGAAAGTTCTTAAAATCGCCAAACAAATGGGGTGAGCGTCTTAAAATCTCAAAAGCAATGGGGCTAAACATGAGCGAGAAAGGGGTCCACAAAAAATCCCTCAAGTAGAAAGCTCCCGTTAAATTAGAGGGATTCATTTGAAGGGAAGCATGAAGGAAAGGGAGAAGTGTTGGTTAACATAGAGGGATTCATTTGAAGGGAAGAATGGAGGAAATGGAGATGTGTTGGCTGATAAACGGAGGGATTGTTAGTATAGATATATGACATTTGGAAATGTTTACTGGCTGAAGCAGTCCTATTACTTAAACTGATCTAAACTTCGTGTGTCTAGGCATTTTAACCACAACGTCCCCCTTAAGGGGAGGTGTGGTGGAGTGGTCTTGCCACTGGACTGGTAATCCAATGGACCCGGGTAGAATCTCGATATTTCAATTGAAAGATATTATTGGAATGTAATTTGTGCTGTACGTAGTATCAGTGCGTTACCACAAAGCCCACCGAAACGCCAAATAAATACCCTCATTGTTCCCTGATTAAATAGCACTGTATGAATATTCCCATATTCAAAATATGCCACAGTGGGACAATGCCTAGTGAGTATATTGCTCAATAGATGGCGTTCTGAGAGTGAGGGTCCGAGTCTAGGAGATGAGACAATGAAGAACTGGAGCGAGGAAGCTTATGAGATGGGGCTGCTTCGAGCCATGAGTGAGTAACTAAGCCCTGTGCATCCTGCGAAGGCAAGATGGCAGGGGCTGGTTGCAGCTAAAAGTGTTTCACATGTCTAACCCCCTAGACTGGAACGAGACCTCACGGGCTTCACCGTTCAATGTAAAAACGGTTGAATGTACAGGCTCTCAACCTATGCCCGAGAGGGAGTAGTTGGAATATAGAAAAAAGACAAAATAAATAAATTCGGCCCTGTCACTCGTTCGGCTTTGGGGGAGACACTCGTTATAGGCAACCTGCCTTTTGTTTCCATACACATAGGAAAAACAATTAATAAAATGGTCTGGTCGAATGGTACAGTCCTTCTCTAATATATATTATTAAGCTTATGGAGGTCTATAGAGCAAACTAAAATCTTCCCCTTAATAGTTTTAGTATGTGGTGCTGGCTGAAACGATCTACTGGTTGAAATGGTCTTCTGGTTGAAATGGTGTGGTCGCACATTCCAACTGCGCTATCATAGGCTATGCATAGATGCATGGAAGGAGTAATTAATGGGGCCTTAACCCTAAGGAAGGCCTCTCTATATTAAAAAGGTTCATAAATGAGTAAATATATACGCCCATCCCCCCTTAAATATTTGTGTTATTAATGTTCACCCTGACATAGAAAACAAAACAAAATATTAGCAGATTATTCATGTTTAATATTGTCCCTAATCGATTTGCGCACGGGAGGAAGGAAGGGGGAGGGAGGGAGGGAGGGAGGAAGGAAAGGATGAAGGAAAACTTATGTTGTTTGAATATGAGTGCCATCCAGTGCCACTCAGCCAAGCAATTGCCGATAGCAGGGTGATTTTGCCTGATTTGTTAAATGTGTGGTTGGGTATTTTAATAGAGGATAAATCTGTACATTTGAGGTTTTGAACATTGGACCGAGTTTTGAGAATGACTGTGTTTGTGTCTGTCAGTCTGATGTATGTGTGTGTGTGAGAGAGAGAGAGAGAGAGCGAGAGAGAAAAACATGATAGAGAGAAATTGTGTGGGTGGGTGGGTGTGAGAGAGAGGTAGAGTGTGTTGTGTGTGTGTGTGAGAGAGAGAGAGAGAGAGTGAGTGTGTGTGTGAGAGTGTGTGTGTGTGTGTCCAAAAAGACCCCCCTCCGAATATTGCACTCGTATCCCTCTATTCAGAAACTACAAGCTAATACAAAAATCGGCTCCCCACCCCCATCTCAATGTTGCATAGCGGTGTTGATTGTTGATATGTTGTTGCAGGACTGGTGATATAAGGGATCTATCGCCCCCAATGCCACCATGACAAAAGGATTAGGAGATTGACCTCACTTGGAATATTGCAGGTTGATCAAATTAATAAATAGATAAATAAATAAGTACATATATAAATATACACACATAGGCCTATAGAAGAACAACTTTTCACTATCCGAAAAACTGCAAGCTTCACAAAATAAATTATGTTTGTTTGTGTGTGTGAGAGAGAGAGAGAGAGTGAGAGTGTGTATTTACAGTATGTGTGTGTGTGTATTATATCATAGCCAGGTGTTAAAAGGTTGTTAATATAAAGGATCTAGCCACCCATTGCCACCCTAGCGTTGAGGATTACCAGCAGAGTCTGATAAATACATACCGTATAATTATACTGTATAGGCCTATATACCGGTACTGTATATCGTACTACTGCAGCCCCCATATTTTTTAAGGGAAGGTTTTTAGTTTATTCCTTAGACCCCCCATCAAATTTAAAATTACACCCCCTAGACCCCCTTTCAAGATAAATGTGTACACTTTTCGGAAGAAAAATGTTCCGGCCAAAGGCCGGTTTCTCCTGAATTATAGGTTCGCTCTCGCTCGCCAGGAAAAAAGCGACACCTAATTGGCAGGATAGGTCTTAAAACTGGCAGAAATGGGGCGAAAGTTCTTAAAATCGCCAAACGAAAGGGGCGAACGTCATACAATTTAATGAACAATGGGGCTAAACATGATGGAGAAAGGGGTCTATGAAAAAGTCCCTCAAGTGGAAATCTCCCCTTAGCCGGCAGAGATGGGAACAAACGTGTGATATGGCAACACCGCTTTTCTGTTCGCATAATTTAACGCCTTCTGTACCGGCGACGTCTTATTTAATGTATTCTGGCTACTATTAGACGATTTTATTCAGTTTAAAAAGAGCCTCCAACAATTAACAGGGTTGGAACTATCTCATTTAATCCGCTTTACTACCACAGATCCTTCTTAAACTGCACAGAATCGTCTAAATATAGCTAAAATATAGTATAACACATGTCGCTGTTCATTATTTCCTTATTTTCCACCATAGCCTATATCCTCATTTTATTTCCCTAATTCCTAATTTGTCCTCCTTATATCCTCATTTTCCGCCATATTTCCTCATATCTTCCTCCATATTTCCTCATATATCCTCCTTAGTTCCTCATTATCCTCCTTAATTCCTATTTCTTTCTCTTTCTTTATTATTCCTTATATATACTCGTCCTCTGTCTTACTCCTATTATGTCTTTTGCCTTCTTTATCTTCTTTTATCTTGCTTTTCCTCCTCCACCTCTGTTTTCCTCCCCTAACCCTCCTCTTCCTCTCTCTCTCTCTCCCCCCCCCCCCACACTAACTCTTTTCCCTTCTACTCCTCGCCTCTCTCTTAAGCATGCGTCACACCATGCCGATTTGAGCCACGACTGACCACGACCTTTAGTCGTGGTCAGGAGTGCCGACCTTCGGCGGAGAGCTTAAGGATTTGGGGGGGGGCAGTTTTGGACGGGACGCAGTATGAATGGCCACGCCACCTGACGGGGTATAGCGGCGCCCATGCAGGACTGAAGGTGAGACCTAGGTCGCCGCTGGAGTGCCGATCTGCGGCGTAGCGCGGTGACAACGACCCGACGAACGGCGTCGATAGGAGGTAGGGCGGCGTCAATATGCATTACTGTGCCGTTGGACGGCAACCCCTTCAGTAATGACGGCGACCCTGGCCCGCATGACCCCAAACGACGGCGAGCGAACTCAAGGTGGGGTATATAAAAGCTACACCAAAGGGTGTGCCTCATCAGTAAACCTTCAGCCACCGTCACGGTTGCACGTGCACCATGTCCACCACAGTCCCTAGGAACCAGACACGGCATCTACGCTTACTCCAGGTTCAGTTAAATCTGGAAAATGACCACCTACTGACAAATATAGCAATCTGCAAGCTGCTGTTGAGGAAAAGAAGGAGGCAGAATAGAACCCCTCGCGTGTGGGTCCGGAACTGGCTTCTCCGTAGGAAAACCTTTGGTATTTATGAGCAGCTACTGAAGGAACTCGCCGAGGAGGATGGGCCAGCCTACAGAAACTACCTGCGGATGGATGTTGCAGTCTTCCGGGAGGTACTAGGACGTGTGGCGCACCGCATTGAAAAGAACGATACCTTTTACCGGAAGGCACTCGAACCTGGCCTCCGACTAGCCATAACACTGCGGTTCCTGGCAACCGGTGACAGCTATATGAGCCTCATGTACAGCTTCAGAGTGGCACACAACACCATATCAAACGTTGTGTATGAGACATGTGAGGCACTCATAGCTGAGTATATGGACGAGATGATGCCCTGCCCCAAGATACCGGAGGAATGGAAGGCAGTGGCAAACAAGTTCTCCCAACGATGGAACTTCCACCACACCATTGGTGCACTTGATGGCAATCACATTGCAATGCGGTGTCCCGCCAACGGTGGTTCCATGTGGTACAACTATAAGGGGTTCCACTCCGTTGTGTTGCTGGCACTCGTCGACGCTGACTACCGTTTCTTGTACGTCGATGTTGGGGCATCAGGGGGTGGCTCAGATGCAGGGATATTTGGCAGGACACCGCTTCGTGCTGCCCTTGAACAGAAAACTCTTGGCCTACCAGACCCTGAACCCATCCCCGGCACTGGCGTGTCACTGCCCTACTTCATCGTCGGGGACGATGCATTCCCCCTTCGGAGCTGGATGATGAAGCTCTATCCACAAAGGAACCTCTCCCGGGACAACCACCTCTTCAACTACCGTCTATCAAGGGCTTGTCGGATTGTGGAGAATGCCTTTGGGATCCTAGCAACCAGGAAAGAGTACCGGTAGTTCATATTTATGTATATATTTATTGATTTATTTATTTAAATGAGTTAAGATAAATTTGTTAAACAAATATTAATTGTGTATTAATATATCGTTTGATTAATTTGTTATTTATGTATGTATTCATTTCGTTAGTTAATTGTTTTATTATTGAATTTCTGTTATTAGTGATTATCTTTGGTATATATAATGTAATTCATTTATTTATGTATTTATATATTTATTGCTTTATTGATTTATATCAATGTATATCATTTACTTACACATTATTTATTATTTATTTATTTATGTACTGATTTGTTATCTCTTTATTTCAGTTACTTTTGATTCATTTATTTCATTAATCATTTTATTTATGTATTTTATTTATTTATTTGGTATTTGTTTGTTTTATTAATATAACTCATATTATATTTTTATATGTATTGATAATATATTTATTATTTATTTCTGTAATTCATTATATAATTTGTATCTCTTTATTTCAGTTAATTTTGTTATTTTATTATTATTATTAATTTAATTATGTATTGAATGTAGTTATTATTCTGTTTTTTTCTGTAATTAATATACCTAATCTTATATTTTGATGGTTATTGATACTATATTTATTATTTAAGTTTTTATTTATGTTGTTTATTTATATTTTGACAGATTCAGGTGTCTATTGACCACCATGGCCATACAACCCAAGAGGGTGGAGAGTGTTGTGTTGGCCTGCTGTTGCCTGCACAACCTTCTTCGCCAATGTACACCTGCAATTTCCTCCAGCCTCATTGATACTGAGGACCCAGTGACACACCTGGTCACAGGTGGTTCGTGGAGGGACGGTGAGCAGATGGGAGATATCCAGTGTCTCGCTGGAAACCAAACCACAAGGCTCGCCAAGGAACAGAGGGACTTTCTCAGGGGGTAATATACTTCACCAGCTGGTATGGTATCATGGCAAAACGACATGGTATAGAAGGTAAGATATATACACAGTTCTACAAAACATATTTTATTAATCACGAGTTACATGTTAGTTGGGTTGAGGATGCTCTCCAGGAATTGGCTGGTGCCAGGTGAGGTGCCTGAGAATGGTAGCGGTGCTGAGGGGCTGGGGAGGTTGAGGAGGTGGCCACCTGGTGGAGCAT
>CM064577.1:20555126-20580116 GCA_032716605.1 Paralithodes platypus | reverse complement strand
GCCCAGGTGTGCCTGGGATGGGTTGGTTGCAGCCCAAGCTGGGGCCAGGTGTGGTCCACATAGACTCTTGCTGGTGGCCGTAGTTAGTCCTACCCACCTGATACCCCTGGTCATGCTGGCTGGAGTGGGCTTTCTGGGGGGTGCACTCCCGGGCTGGGCGGGGTACCAGTTGCTGTGGTTGGGGGGGAGGAAGCCACAACAAAGCCTGCTCCTCCTGGCGCTGGATCTTGTGGGTCTCAGCTTTGAAGTGCCGTGTGACCTAGATGAGGGCGCTATCCAACTCTTCTTGGAGGGAGGGGTGCACATCAGATCCAAGACTGGTGAGATAATCAAACAATGATTGGACCTGGGCCTCACGCTTTGTCTGAGTACGCAGCCGGGTTTTGATCAAGGCCTGCAGTTCCTCATTGCCTCTGGACCTGTCCTGAAGCTGAAAAGTGGTTATGAATAATTAATATGTTACATGACATGTTGTATATTATTTATGTTGTTTGACAGGCACTCGGTAATGTATTGTATGATTTATATACCCACGATGCTTCATCACGAATACAGTTATGTAATAATATTGAATGATTTTCTACAATCTTAAATATGTAAAAAATAACTAACAACATCTCCTAACAAACATGTTATTAACAACACATAATGACAACAAATGACATTAAAAAGATTATAAACCACACACTACAAACATTTGGATTGGGCATGACTATATAATAATAATATTAATAATAAATAATATGAATGATTCGTTACCTTTCGCAGTAGTGAGTCAACCTCGTCGACTTCAGGGCTCGTGCGACGTTTGCGTTTGGCGGCTGCTCCTTGCTTCGGGGGAATTTTGGCACTTCTGTCGACCACTACCACCTCATTCTCCTCTTCCTCCTCCTGTTCCTCCTCCACGCTGGCAATGCTGGGAGGACGAGGGGCGATACCACACTGAAATAATCAATTATTAGTATTGATATATAATATTATAAACATATATATATATATATATATATATATATATATATATATATATATGTATTATATGGCTTGTTTCATTCATCCACTGCCTGAATAATGTATCCATAAATAAATGATTTACATTATATATATATATATGTATAACATATTCAATATCTAAATAAACAAATAAAATAATGAAATGAAGAAGGGAATCATTCAAAAAATACATACATACATAATACATAATGTATAAATAATGACTAAATAGCTTATATAACTCAATAAAGCAATATTAATCTTAATACATGAATACATTAATTACTATATATACTGTATATAAAATATATTTAATAATTAACTAAATCAATACAATAATAATATAACGAAAGGAATAACAAACGGCAGATACCACAACCAGGTCAGGTCAGAAACCTGTGGTATGCACAACGAGTCTGCACAAACATAATTTATCCAAACGTGGCTAGTCAGTGTCAAACACTTTTAAATAATCGAGACATGCAAAACAGTAATTAAACAAACATTTACCTGGGTATTCTGGCGACCACTCTGACGCACGATGTGGTCCTTGAGAAAGGCAAACGTGGCGATAATCCACTTATCCCGCTCCGTGTGTCGGGGTGGGGCCTGTCCACTCTTGGTCTCTGTAATGCGGCCATAACGAGTCCGCATTCCCTCTAGGAAGCCCTACACTTACATCCCTGTGAGGTGGAGAGATATATACATTAATAATATATACACATATATATACCATGATAGGGTACCGTACATCACATATTAACGACATTATGTAGTGATATTTTATGTCTCAGTGAACACACTATTCATTGCACCACGAACATTTGTACCAAATAACAACAATATTATAATATTATGCTTATTATGATTATTGTTCTAATACTATAATAATGATATAATATAATAATATCATAATCAAAATTATCATATTTCAACTTAACACACATATCCACGTGGCATTCATAGGTATATGGTGTAAGAGATAAATGATGATTCGTTCACTTTCACTTTCAGCATCAATGGCGTTAAATTTATGTGCACATGTTCTCCAACTGTCATGCACTCACGTGCATTTCATTTATTTACTTGTAATACTCGAATCATCATCGCTCTCCTCAACCATTATTAATTAACACATTATGGGCAGTAAACTCACCTGTAACAGGGCAGGGTTGTTTGATTTAAATCAAGTTGATTTTAATCACTGATTTAAATCATGATTTAAATCAAATGATTTTTTTAAAATAATCACTGATTTAAATCATAACCTTATCATTAATTGAAAACGAGAGGGAAAAGAAGGAAAATTAAGCAAATGTGTTTTATGAAAACCAATATTTATTATTGTAGTATACTGTATTAGTATTACTATAACAAAAATTATATAAACAATTGTTTTATTTAAATCATAATAGTATAAACTCCTTTTTCATAATGATTATTATCCAGAGCTAAAAGAAAGTACCTTGTAAGTTGTAACTGAATATAATAAACATAAATTCCACTTTAATTTAATTGGTTAGACCAAAGAAAGAGTTTAAGCATCATCATGATCATGAGGAGGAGGGTGTTTATTCATGGACTTAAAAAGGAAAACAAGTTTTGCTGCCTTCTCTGTACTGAGGCGGTTCCTCAGTTTTGAGTGCACTAATCCATAAGAGGAGAAAACTCGTTCTACCCCAGAGGATGAGGCTACGGCAGTGAGAAGTTGACGCACTGCTGAGAGGATGTCACTGCCCAAAACACTTGCATGAGACTCCCACCAATCAGTAGCTGACAGGGTTTTGGTCACAGGCTCTGTAAACTTGAATGACTGGAAAGGAGGTGATTTTCCCTGAAACTTCATGATGGTGGGAACAAGTGTTGGATATTTCTCATTGGCGTATTCCATTACAATATTCACCTCTTCTTCATTGAGCGTTTTCCCCTGAAGTGAAGGATGAAGCATGTTGGCAAGCAGGTGAGCCTTGGTAATGAATTGTTCATACCTCTTTCTCACCAGTTTTTCCATTTGCTGAGTGTTTGTGAGGTGTCCGCATAATTTCTTCCAAATATCAACTGCTTGAGCGATGGTGCATTTGTCACTCTGTATCTGATCTAGAGCCTTAGCTATTGGCTGTAATCGAGCCAATAGTTCCTCAGCGGAGCGTTTTAGGCCACAGAAATGGAAAATATGTAAATTCATCTGTTATAATTATGTATTTTTAATTCACTTATTCTATCTCTGTTTAGTTATAAATATGCTAAACAATATCCTGTAGTAGTTAGATTTCATGTAGAACATCAAATTAATACAAATACAAAAAATCGATTTAAATCAAATAAATCTGATTTAAATCAAATAAATCATTTTTTTTTTTTTTTTTTTTAAATAAAAAAAAATCAGCAACCCTGTAACAGGGGGTTCCATGGACTTGCCCTTGGTCTCGAAGAGTGCAGCTTTGAGGGCGGTGTCCTTGAAAGCCATACGCCCCTTGGCGTATAAAACGGGGTGACGCTCGTACCAGTCGGCCAAGTCAAGCTCCTGCTCGTCACTATACACCACTTTAATGATGTGTCGACGGCGGCCGGGCTTCGAGGATTCCTGTTCCACGTCAATCTCATCGTCAGCGGCATCATTGAAAGGCGAGTAGGTGGCAGGCAGGGCAGGGGCGGCCGGTTGTGGCTCCTCGTGTTCACCACGTACACCAGGTTCAACCGCCGTTTCTTCCTCATTCGTGTTTCCCTGGTTGCTCTCATCATCGCTGCTGGATGACCTCGATTGGTGCATGGGCTTGTTGATCGTCTTCTTAGTTCTCGGACGTGGCATGGTGGCGAAGAACGAGTTGGTGGTCGGAGCGATGTAAATCAGGAGACTGAGTTGGCGCGCGCGGTCGTGTTGGTGGTGAGTGGGAAACATAGGGCGGTGCATGGCGGCGCGTTGTTTTTATAGGGGTTGGCGGCCACGTCACACGGTCTGCGGTGGTGCCATGTGCGACGTTGCCACATCGCCGTGCTACAGGAGGGGGTCCCCGCATGGCTGCGCATACCGGGGACCCCGGTATGTTTTTACGCCGCTTGGAGGCGATGGCCGCCAACCATCGTCGCCGTTTGACGGCGACCCCCCTCCGGATTACAAAATCCAGGACCGTTAGGGTATCGTTGGGTCGCCGCAAGCCGCCGCTGATCCCCGCAGGTTGTTATGGTGACGCCGCCTGACGCAGACCTCATTTCTGGTGCCGTGTGCCGCCGTGTGACGCCGCACTGACACCTACCTTTTCCCGTCAAGCGCCGTCAAGCGCCGTGACACGCCATCAGCCTCCCGTCCCCTTCACATCCCCATTTTTTTACCTCACTCCACGCCGACTTGATTTTGAAAGTTCTGCATGTTGAACTTTTGATGGGGTATGTGAAGACCCATCCCGACCTCTTTGTTATGTTGGCGACAGCCCATGATGCGCGGCGACGTAGACCAAGACTGTCCACGACCCTTAGGTCGCGGACAGTCTTGGCCTCAAATCGGCTAGGTGTGACGCATGCTTTACACTCTCTTTCTCTGGACCTCATCCCTTCTTTTCTTCTCCACTTAAGGGGGGTCACCAGCCTTTTTTTTTAATCTTTCTCTCCTCTTCTCTCTTTCCCTGGCTTGTATCCATTCGGCCCCATTCAGCCTACTGTTTTAAGACGTTTATCCCCATCCAGGTGTCGATTTCTTCCTGGCGAGCGATAGCAAGCCAGCATTGTATGGAGAAATCCGGCTTCGCCGGAGAAATTTTTCTATCGAAAAATGTACAAATTTAGCTTGCTATCAAAACAAAAATATATATATGCTGGCTTGGTACCGCTCGCCAGGAAATATTGACACCTGGATGGGGGTAAACGTCCTAAAGCAGTAGGTTGAATGGGGCCGAATGGATACAAGCCAAAGAGAGAGGGAGAGAAAGAGAAAAAAAGCGAGGTGGGCATCCTTAACACTCCTCCTCCCCCTCCTCCTCAACCTCGCTCACTTTTCCCCCTGACATTTCGTCTCTTCGTCTTTTTATGCGATGGAATATTATGTTTTTTGTTTCATGTTTAATTCGCTCAACCAAACTTAAAACACACAACTGTATATTTCCCTATCGCTCTCGAAAATACTGGATAGAGACATATTTTCGAACTTGATTATATATGGATTTTAGAAATTTTTCCTGCCTGTTTCTCTATAACCCTAGTACCATATATAATGTTGTTGATATACCGGGTACTTTCATTATTGTATCTAGAATTAGGTTCTCTGTATATCTATCTATCAGTCTATCTTTGAAACGTATGCAATGATATGGGAACGTAATATCAAATCATCTCTTATTGACCCACAAATATATTTGTGTTATTTCTCTTTTGTATATGTATTTCTATATATGTATCAAGAACTAGGCTGTCTATCTGTCTATCGATCTATCTTTGAAATGTATACAATAATACATGAAGGTATTATCATGCTACCGTATCTAGAATTAAGTTATATATCTATACATCGTCGTAATGTATAACATTATATATTATGGGGAGATGGGTCGATTATCTGGACCCCTTTCTCCATCATGGTTAGCCCCATTACTTTTGACATTTTAAAACGTTCGGCCCATTACTTTGACGATTTTAACACCTTTAGCTCCATTTCGTTGTCAATTTTAAGACCTATCGTGCAATTTATGTGTATGTTTTCCTGGCGAGCGATAGCGAGCCTGTAATTGTAAGACGAATCGGCCTTCGGTCGGGACATTTTTCTAATGAAAAATTTACAAATTGATCGGGGGGGGGAGTCGGTCGGTCAAGGGGGCGTTTTTCTAAGTTTGAGGGAGGTCTAGCGAGGACACTACAATTTTTTGTTTTTCTATGTGATTGAGAGAGGCAAAAGGCATAACTGCCTATAGCGAGTGCCTCCCCCATAGTTGAAAGAGTGACAGGGCAAAAATCAAGGGACGTTCGAGCCAAAATGCCTGGACACACGGAGTTTGAAGCAATTTAAATCATAGGAAGAGGGAAAGACTGATTCTGGGAGAGAGTTCCAGAGCTCAGCTGTTGAGTAGAAGAAAGTTTGAGAGTAACGTTTCACTCTTGGGTTGGAGAGTTGCACAGAGTTGGGGTGGGATTGAGTTGCAAGACGGGTACCACGTGCCCTACGTAAAGGAGGTGGTATGCACTGGGATAGCTCTGAGGAACACTGATTATTATAGTAGCGATAGAATAGCGAGAGAGATGCAACATTGCGGCGGAGAGAGAGAGATTGCAGAGAGTTGGTGAGTGGACGGGAGTTAATGATACGAAAGGCCTTCCTTTCAACTTTGTCTAGGAGAGCGGTGTGAGAGGAACCTCCCCACACATGTGAATAATACTCAATAAATTAGTTCATGAATTAATAGGCCAGAAAAGTGACCCATCCCCCCCTTAAGGAACTATCTCTATTGGCCCTCACTAATATATTTATTTCTCTGTGTGTTTCCAGGTATTACGACTTCCGGTAGCAGTATTGACTCAATTTATGTTTTTTTTGTTTTTTTTTTATTTATTTCTATATACCGTATGTATCTAGGACTAGGCTTTCTATCTATCTATCAATTTATCTTCTAAATATATAAAATATATTTAGGAACTGTCTCTATTGACACTTACTAATATATTTATTTCTCTCTGTGTTTGCAGGTATTACGACTTCCACTATCAGTGTTGGCTGAGGACCAGGTTACTTCTTCTTCGGTGGTTGGGATAAGGGTATTGTTATTGTTTGTGTTTGTTGTTGTGCGTGTGTGTGTGGTGGTGGGGAGAGTGTGTGTGGTGTGTGTGTGTTTTGTGTGTGTGTATGTGTGTCAATTTATGAACTTTATGTGTGTGTGTGTGTGTGTGTGTTATATATATATATATATATATATATATATATATATATATATATATATATATATACCGGCATATATATATATATACGGTATATATAATTATATATATATATACTTATGTACACTCTGATACCATAGTCTGTAGCCCAGCACTCGTAAGTATTCGTAGGGGCCCCCTATGTTATTCATTGTGGAATTATAACTATCTGGATTAATTTTAGGATAGAACATGCTTTTCAATTACCGGTAATAGTATATTTAGTTCTGTAGTTGATGTATGATAAAATTATATTCACAAATTCGCTTCTAGAGATATACTTCAATTGTTATAAATAGGTGAAGGCCACGTATGTTTGTGGCTGGATTAGACTAGAGTGACTATGGCATCCGAGTGTACAGTCTGGAGCCATGAAACCCACACATCCATTTAAATATAATTATATCGAACCCAGGCGAGACAATCCAATGTTCTGTTATTTAACTGTCTTGATAGTGTAATAGTTTGAGTGTTTAAGATCCGTATGTGTTAACTATGGTTCGAATCCCGGGTAGATCATTATGCTTTCATGAATTTCATTGGGAGGTGTTTGGTGTTGGGAGTGAGATAAATATATTAGATTATATCCCAGAGGTTTCACAACTTGGCTTCACAGATTCAAATATTGCAATGGATGTGCAGGTATTATGGCTTGTGACTGTACCTTTATAATTATATTTCTTACACTGAAGTCTTATATACCCTTAACTCTTGTTTTACCTCACACATTCCGGTTCAATGTTATTTTAATACCACAAATTTTGTTGATATATTTGAAGATAAATATTGAATCTATATGCTCTAAAGATCATAAGAAAATTTGTTTTAACCCTCGGCAAAACCTAATAAAAAAGTATGGTACTCACATTTATTTTTCGTAACAAGGTTGTCAATACGGTACTTCCAGTTATCGACAGCTCTAAAGATCATATGAAAATGTGTTAAACCCTCGGAAAAACCTATTATAAAAGTATGCTACTAAAATATAATTTTCGGAACAAGGTTGTCAATACGGTACTTTCCCGTTATCAATGTACCATCAACGCTGAACATTGCAGAGTAAACACCGTAGACTTCATCGAATTTTCTTTCACCTTCGTATAATCGACAACCAATTTTTTTTTTTTTTTTTAATAAGGGATTAGTACTCAACCAGCAGGGGTGTGGGGGCGGCAGCCCCCACCCATAATACTAGGTTAGGTTAGGTAAGGTTGTTAGGTTAGGCTAATATCTTTTCAAATCACTATCGAGGGTGGTGGGGGGGGGGGGGGGGGGGGGCGTCTCAACATCGATCGATAGACCTAATGGGGAAAATAGGTTTTCCCGAGATTTCTAATTAATTACAAACACTATATATTGATGCAAATGAACAATTTTGTTTATAAAAAACACTCGGAAAATTCATGGTATTAAAATAAAAAAAAATCCCACATTCCCTCTCCTGTTTTCTTCAGTACACACACATTTCTTTCTTTTCCACCCCATTTACCCCTGATCCATTCTAGCACTTTACTTCTCTCTCTCTCTCTCTCTCTCTCTCTCTCTCTCGCTTTGAAATCATTGCCCTTCCCGACTCACTTACTCACTGACTCATTTACTCACACACACACAAAGCTATGAGGTTGGGTGTTTTGGTCTCCTTTCGCCATAACCGAGTAGGCAAAGAAATCAGCTCATTGAAGTCTTTAAAATGCTTAAATGTATTTGACAATTGATTATAACAAAATATTTACCTTCAATACGAATACAACATGCAGGCATGACTGGATTTTATTTATTGAAGAGGTTCAACACTATAGTCTATTCGCTGTAAGTAGGCGAGAAATCATGACCTCTATCATCTGCAACTAAAAAATGGCTAGAGCAAATTGGCTGTAAATTTCGACATCTATTCCTTGACTGACTCTTCTCAAATGGTAGAAATACTAGCTCGATTACTCTAGTCGTTTTATAGTTACATAGGTTGGAGGTCATGATTTCTCGCTTACTTACAGCGAATAGACTATAGTGTTCTATGTGTGGGTACGTAATCATATATGTGATCAGTTCTACCTGGAATAAACTTCACCAATTTGTAAACAGGTCTACAGTAGAGCACTTCGGGAGAAGAGTAGATTGTATTTTGCACACTATGTAATGAGTGTAGTACACTACACAATTTCTATCTTCCCATTTAGAGTACCCGGTAATGGTTTAATACTTAGGTGCTGGGTGTGGTGTCCCGATTTCGAATACCGGGAAGATCATATGTTTTTATTAATTTATTCATGTACGGTTACGCTAATAAGTGATGTCTCAGCACCAAGTATGTTTTGATCAATAATTGGTATCAGCAATATCTAAGCTTAATTTCTTCATATCGAGTGAAATATACTGTACACACATGTTCCTACACTTACCCCCCCTATTTAACATCTGACAGACATTAATACAACACAGAGCGAGCCAAACGTAATGACAGCTTAGACATGACTTATTAGCGCCACTGTACATTGGGGTTTGTAATTGAGGATTAATGTTAAGAACGGGGTGTTCCTTAATATATACCCCCGGAATGGACTTTAAGGTCTTTGAGATACTAACTATTCCTGGTAACTCCTCGTAACCGCCTCCCTTTCTCTGGTTCACTCTACTCTCTCCCTTGCACACCAAAAAACTCAATTTGTAATGCTGAAATCCTCACGTTATGTCCTCACACACACACACACGTCTTTTTCTTGTGTACACACCAGATATATATATATATATATATATATATATATATATATATATATATATATATATGTATACTGTATATATATATACGGTATATACTGTATATATATATATATATATATATGTATATATATATATAGTGTGTGTGTGAGTGCGAGAGAGAGAGAGAGAGAGAGAGAGAGAGAAAGGGAGGCGAGAATGAAATAAGGGCCATAGGATAAAATATAGGAAGGAAGGAAAGAATGCCAAATACTTTATGAATGCCTAGCTTAGTCTGGTAGTAAGAAAAACAGTGTCTGCAAGTAATCTGGTTAAAAGGTATAACACTAAATCAAATAATTACCTAGACATTATTCAGACTGAGATAATATATTAATTGCTTACTGGTTCACAACATCAATTAGGCTATAACTCGCCTAAATACATCACGCATAAACACAAATATAAAGCATAAAACCATTACAATTTAAAACACATCAAAAGCCAGCTTATTCGTAACTAAATAAACCACCAACAATACAAAATCCACGACAATCACAAACCCCATTAGCCAATTCTAACATTATTACCGGTACCCTCTCTCTCTCTCTCTCTCTCTCTCTCTCTCTCTCTCTCTCTCTCTCTCTCTCTCCGGCTACTCCTAGGTGAGGAATCAGGGATTAATGTATACGATCAGTCCAACAACTTCTTTTCACAAGTCTCCGGTAAAATAAAAATAAATGGGAGAAAGACAAGAAGATGGTATTTAGCTCCTGTCTGTCTGTTTGTTTGGGAAGGAGGGGAGGGAGGGGGAAGGAAGGATTGGAGAGGGGAGGAAGGAGAGCAGAGGAGAGGGTTAGAGAGGAGAGGAGAAGAGAAGAGAGGAGAGGAGTAGAGAGGAGAAGAGAGGAGTAGAGAAGAGAAGAGAGGAGTAGAGAGGAGAAGAGAGGAGTAGATAGGAGAAGAGAAGAGAGGAGTACAAAGGAGTACAAAGGAAATCAAGCAACAACAGTCTAGTGACCCTTCTAGGCTGCTTGTCCTCCAAAACACTGAGGATCAAGTGTCCAAACAGTGCTTTAGAGTGGGTAAGGGAACATTGGAAAGGGAACTACTGCCCTGGAACTAATGTCCGTGGCAGGATTAGGAAGTTAGTAGGGGACAGATGGGTTAGCAACTGAGGGGAGGATAAAATAAAGTTATTCATTTACAAACGCAGTCAGTTGCGGGTTTGATGCGAGATATTTGTCTAGGCGGAGTTTAAATGAATCAACGGTGCTGCAGTCTATAACGTGTCTCGGTGAAGCCCATTCCACAAGTTGACAACTCGATTGAAGAAGAAATTCTTATATTCGTGTGAGTTAAAAGATTTACCAATAATTTTGCAACCATTTCCCCGCGTGTAATTAGATTGGTCGATAGTGAAGTACTTACTACAGTTCATATTGTCAATGCCTTTGATGATTTTGAATGTTTTTTTTGTTTTTTCTATGTGATTGAGGGAGGCAAAAGGCAGAACTGCCTATAGCGAGTGCCTCCCCCATAGTTGAAAGAATGACAGGGCAAAAATCAAGGGACGTTCGAGCCAAAATGCCTGGACACACTGAGTTTGAAGCAATTTAAGTCATAGGAAGAGGGAAAGACAGATTCTGGGAGAGAGTTCCAAAGCTCAGCTGTTGAGTAGAAGAAAGTTTGAGAGTAACGTTTCACTCTTGGGTTGGAGAGTTGCACAGAGTAGGGGTGGGATTGAATTGCAAGACGGGTACCACGTGCCCTACGTAAAGGAGGTAGTATACACTGGGAAAGCTCTGACGAACACTGATTATTATAGTAGCGATAGAATAGCGAGAGAGATGCAACATTGCGGCAGAGAGAGAGAGATTGCAGAGAGTTGGTGAGTGGACGGGAGTTAATGATACGAAAGGCCTTCCTTTCAACTTTGTCTAGGAGAGCGGTGTGAGAGGAACCTCCCCACACATGTGAACAATACTCAATACAAGGACGCACTATGGCCCTGTACAGAGCAAGAAGCTGTGCAGGGGAAAAGAACCCCCTAAGGCGGTTGAGCACACCCAGCTTCTGGGAGGCTGCCTTAGCAGGACTGGTAATATGGTCCTTCCAACTGAGAGGAGCAGAAGAAAAGGAGACACCAAGAATATTGAGAGAAGATGAAGGATTGATGTTTGTATTGTTGAAGAATAAGGGATAGTCCGCTGGGAGTTCCTTACGGGTAGATAGATGGAGAAATTGGGTTTTGGAAGCATTAAAGGTAACAAGGTTTTCTCTGCCCCAATTGGAGATAGTATTTAGATCATAATTTAAGAGTTCTATGGCTTCATTACGTTTGTCGTTGAGGGATTGCTGGCTGGGGCATTCTGAAAAACTACTGGAGTAGTGTAAGGTTGAGTCGTCTGCGTATGAATGGATGGGAATTGAGGTACAGTTGAGGAGATAATTTATAAATATTAGAAAAAGAATAGGAGATAGGACAGAGCCCTGAGGAACACCGGAGTTTATAGGGTGCGGAAGTGAACAATGGCCGTCCACAACCGCGGTTATGGAACGGCCGGAAAGGAAATTAGAGACAAAGGCACAGATGGAGGGATAGAAACCGAAGGAGGGTAGTTTAGACATTAAAGATTTGTGCCAGACTCTATCGAAGGCTTTTGATATGCCTATTGAATTACTTGAATTAAGTCACCTCCTAATCTGCACTGGGTTAAAGGAAATAGATTTAATTCTCTAAGACGCTCTTCGTATGGTTTGTTCTTTAGGCTAGGTATCATTTTGGTAACTCTACGTTGAACTCCTTCTAGCTTGTTTATATCTTTTTGGTAATAAGGGCACCAGGATTGAACGCAGTATTCCAGAAGAGGGCGGACTAAGGAAATGTAAAGGGTTAGGATAACTTCTTTGGATTTATGCTCAAATGACCTGCCTATAAAGCCAATTATATTGTTTGCCTTCTTAACAACTTCTGAACATTGTTGACTCGGTTTTAGGTTACTCGATATTGTTACTCCCAGATCGGTTTCTCTGTTTACATTCTTAAGCTGAGTGCCATTCATCGAATAGTTTGCTTTCTCATTTAGGTATCCAATATGTAGTACTTTACATTTATCCGCATTGAAACTCATTTGCCAAATTTGGGCCCAACATGACAATTTATCTAGATTGTGTTGCATATCGTCAACTTGTTCTTTTGAGAGTACGCTATTTGCAATTTTTGTATCATCAGCAAATTTTGAGATTGTACAGGTGAGACCCTCATCTATGTCGTTGATGTAAATTAGAAAGAGAATTGGTCCTAGTACCGATCCCTGGGGTACCCCGCTACTTACATTGGTCCATTTAGATGCCTTACCGTTTATGACTACTCATTGCTTTCTGTCGCTGAGCCAATTTTCTATCCATTTCAACACACCGTCTTGTATTCCATGCGCTTTTAGTTTTAACAGTAAACGTTTGTGGGGAACTTTGTCAAATGCCTTTTGAAAATCAAGGTATATAATATCTACAGCTTTACTCTCATCGTAGAGGTTGAGGATATCGTGGAAGAAGTCTAAGAGGTTTGTTAAACAGGAACGTTTTTTACGAAAGCCATGTTGAGTATCTTTAAGTATGTTATTTTCCTCTAAGTGATTTACGAGTCTGTCTCGTATGACCGTTTCTAGCATTTTACATACAACTGAGCTTAAGCTAATTGGACGATAGTTACTGGGTAGGGATTTGCTGCCTTTTTTGAATATCGGTGCTACGTTGGCTAGCTTCCACTGATCTGGCATAGTTCCAGACTGCAAGGATTTATTGAATAGTAATGTCAGTGGTTTGGAGAGCTCATCCTTAGCTTCCTTTAGAACTCTAGGCGAGATTGTATCAGGTCCAGGCATTTTATTTACCTTGAGTTTATCTAAACAATTCAATACTTCTCTCTCTGTAACGATGATATTGCTTAGAACATCTGAATTATCAATCTAAATCGGCGATGGTGTAGGGATATCACTCAGGTCTTCTGTTGTAAAAACTGATGCAAAGAAGGTATTGAGGGCATTACTCATTTGTACTTCGTCTTTGGTGTATTCTCCATTTTCATCGACTAACGGTCCAACAGTTGAAGTAACTACCTTTTTCTTTCTGATATAGATATAACTATAGAATTCTTTCGGGTTTGTTTTACTTTGATTCGCAATATGTAACTCTAAGGTCTCTTTACTTTGCTTAATTAACTTTTTGGCTTTACGTCGTAGCTCTACAAATTTCATCCGTTCTTCGTCATTTTGTGAGGATTTTAATCTATCATTAGCACATTTTTTAGCAAGCAGGCAGTTTGAAATATCTTTATTCCACCGTTTGGGCTTATTATTATGGCCTGGACGCTGTATTTTCGATGGTATGCAGTCTTGCACTGCTTTTAGGTAAGTGGTTTCGAATAACTTCCAAGATGTATTTATGTCGTTATTGTTAATTAAAAAGCTCCAGTCAGTTTCTTTAAACATAGCTCTAAGTTTATGGAAGTTTGCTTTCTTGAAATTAGGGACTTTTTCGATGCTACTATTTGGTTCGTTACTAGTAAAGTTTAAAGTGAAAGTTATCGTACGATGGTCGCTGTTACTGAATTCATCACCAACATTCAAATTCTCTATTAATTCTTCTTTTGTTGCAAGTACAATGTCAAGAACGTTATTACCACGGGTCGGCGTTCGAACAAATTAATAAAGCGAACTCTCTTGCAAGTTCGTATACAAGTCATGTCCGGAGTGTGAAGTAAGAGTATCGCCCCACTTGGTCACAGGTCATACTGCTAACATAATTTTATTTTTATTTTCAGGCATAAAATTGTGTTCTAGTGCTAACATATTCTTTTTGTAATCAACATATTCTTTTTGTGATTTACAGGCATTAATTGTACCATATTGCTAACCAATATGTTTTGTTACTGTACTGTATACTGCCTTCCAGTTTTCTCACTAGGCTAAATTAACCCTCTCCCACTTTTTTTTTCCCAGTAAATTTTGTAACAAATCACTAGTCCATTTACAATTTTCAGGCTTTAACTGTGTCATACTGCTAACATCAATTTTTTTTTTATTTTCAGGCATAAATTGTGTTCTTGTGATTAACAAATTCTTTTTGTGATTTACAGGCATTAATTGTACCATATTGCTCACAAATATTTTTTGTTACTGTACTGTATACTGTTTTCCAGTTTTCTCAGTAGGCTACATTAACCCTCTCCCACTTTTTTTCCAGTAAATTTTGTAACAAATTTCTAGTCCATTTGTGATTTTCAGGCTTTAACTGTGTCATACTGCTAACATCAATTTTTGTTTTATTTTCAGGCATAAATTGTGTTCTATTGCTAACATATTGTTTGTGATTGACAGGCATATTAATTTTATCATATTGCTAACAACATTTTGTGTGATTTTCAGGAATTAATTGTATCACATTGCTAACATAAATTTTTTGTGATTTTCAGGCTTTAATTGTACCATTTTGCTACCATACATTTGTGTGATTTTCAGGCATATTGTGATTATATCGTCATGGCGCCGCAACGAACCTGCACGAGTTGTTCCGGTAAATTTGGCCCTACCATGTTTGTTGATACTGATGTCCAAATTTGTAGATTTTGCCAGCTCCGAGAGAAGATTGCGGATGAATTGAATGCAGCTCACCGCAAGATCGATGCCCTGACTACGAAGCTTGAATCCCTTCAAGAATTTGCAACACTCAACGTAGGAGTGCCCTCGGCCCAAGAAACCACTACGATGTCAACCGCCATTCCAGTGCATACAGTACCGGTACCCACACCAGCAGCTACCTTAGATGTTGCAGAAAATAATAATGACGCTACTCTCATTCCCCCCCAGGACAATTTTCAGTTAGTGAGAAACAATGTGCATCCCAGTACCAGTACCAGGAAGGTCATCCCGACAACATGCCAAAACCGCTTCAAAATTCTGGCTATTGACGAGGAGTACAAAGGAGTACAAAGGAAATCAAGCAACAACAGATCTAGTGACCCTTCTAGGCTGCTTGTCCTCCAAAACACTGAGGATCAAGTGTCCAAACAGTGGTTTAGAGTGGGTAAGGGAACATTGGAAAGGGAACTACTGCCCTGCCACGTTAGTGGCAGGACTAGGAAGTTAGTAGGGGACATATGGGTTAGTAACTGAGGGGAGGGTAAAGTTATTAATTTACAAACGCAGATAGTCGCGGGTTTGATGCGAGATATTTGTCTAGGCGGAATTTAAATGAATCAACGGTGCTGCAGTCTATAACGTCTCGGGGAAGCCCATTCCACAAGTTGACAACTCGATTGAAGAAGAAATTCTTAGATTCATGTGAGTTAAAAGATTTACCAATAATTTTGCAACCGTTTCCCCGCGTGTAATTAGATTGGTCGATAGTGAAGTACTTACTACAGTTCATATTGTCGATGCCTTTGATGATTTTGAACACTTGAATTAAGTCACCTCTTAATCTGCGCTGGGTTAAAGGAAATAGATTTAATTCTCTAAGACGCTCTTCGTATGGTTTGTTCATTAGGCTAGGTATCTTGAACTCGTTCTAGCTTGTTTATGTCTTTTTGGTAATAAGGGCACCAGCATTGAACGCAGTATTCCAGAAGAGGGCGGACTAAGGAATTGTAAAGGGTTAGGATTACGTCTTTGGATTTATGCTCAAATGATCTGCCTATAAAGCCAATTATTTTGTTTGCCTTCTTAACAACTTCTGAACATTGTTGACTCGGTTTTAGGTTACTCGATATTGTTACTCCCAGATCGGTTTCTCGGTTTACATTCTTAAGCTGAGTGCCATTCATCGAATAGTTTGCTTTCTCATTTAGGTATCCGATATGTAGTACTTTACATTTATCCGCATTGAAACTCATTTGCCAAATTTGGGCCCAATGTGACAATTTATCTAGATTGTGTTGCATATCGTCAACTTGATCTTTTGAGAGTACGCTATTTGCAATTTTTGTATCGTCAGCAAATTTTGAGATTGTACAGGTGAGGCCCTCATCTATGTCGTTGATGTAAATTAGAAAGAGAATTGGTCCTAGTACCGATCCCTGGGGTACCCCGCTACTTACATTGGTCCATTTAGATGCCTTACCGTTTATGACTACTCTTTGCTTTCTGTCGCTGAGCCAATTTTCTATCCATTTCAACACACCGTCTTGTATTCCATGCGCTTTTAGTTTTAGCAGTAAACGTTTGTGGGGAACTTTGTCAAAGGCCTTTTGAAAATCAAGGTATATAATATCTACAGCTTTACTCTCATCGTAGAGGTTGAGGATATCGTGGAAGAAGTCTAAGAGGTTTGTTAAACAGGAACGTTTTTTACGAAAGCCGTGTTGAGTATCTTTAAGTATGTTATTTTCCTCTAAGTGATTTACGAGTCTGTCTCTTATGACCGTTTCTAGCATTTTACATACAACTGAGGTTAAGCTAATTGGACGATAATTACTGGGTAGGGATTTGCTGCCTTTTTTGAATATCGGTGTTACGTTGGCTATCTTCCACTGATCAGGCATAGATAGGCATAGAGGAAGAGGAAACGGAAGAAGTTCGGCTTGTGGGCGACTCCATGGTCCGTGGCTAACTAACCGAGTTCTGCGCCAGGGCACCCAGGACCAGAAAGTGATTCTGTATCCCAGGTGGCGGCGTGGACGACATTGTTGCGGCTGTGGAAGAGGTTTCCAGGCTCGCCCCCGCAAGCACTACGTACGTCATCCACGTTGGATCTAACGATGTCCAACAGACGCGGTCAGAGGAACTACTTTGCAAGTACCGGCGGCTGATCAGGTCCTTCAAGGAAAAATCTAATAGAATCTTAATTTCAGGAATTGTTCCCCGGATTGATGTAGAAAACCGATTCTACAACATAGCTACCAGTACAAATCGCCGACTAGCCAAACTCTGCAGGGAGGAGGACATCGGCTTTGTCGACACGTGGGATCATTTTTACTATGATAAATCTTTGTTTTCAGGAGATGGTGTACATCTCAATGAAGTAGGAGCTGCACGTCTTGGTCGTCTGCTGAACGATGCAGCCAAGGATTTCCGTTCAAAAAACGGGGTCAACCAGACCCCAGACAGGGTAATGTAAGTCAAATACGAACTGAAAATTCAGACAATGCACAATCGGTAACATCCAACTCTAATACTCTTAAGGTGTTTTATGTAAATGCTCGTAGCATACGCAATAAATTTTCAGATCTAGAGGAAATCGTGTTTACAGAACATTATGATATAATCGGCATTACAGAATCTTGGGTAAATACGGAAGACAGAGACTTTTTAGCCGAATATATGCTTGCTGGTTATACAATGTTTGAGAAAAGTCGGATCAATAGAAATGGAGGAGGAGTTCTGTTTTTTATAAAGGAAAGTCTTAATCCCGTCTTAATGTCAAAACCTCAAATTGCGAATATAGACATATCTTACGTACTATTAAATAATAAACGAGGAACTAAAATAACACTAGCTTTATTATACAGACCCCCATCTCAATCAGTGCAAACTGACAGTGAAATTTATGAACAAATTACAGAAATAACTAACATACAAGATACCGTAATTCTTGGCGATTTCAACTTACCCGTGACTAAATGGGGCGATATTCTTACTTCACACTCTGGACACGACCTCTATGCTAACTTGCAAGAGAGTTCACTTTTTCAATTTGTACAATCTCCGACCCGTGGTAATAATGTGCTTGACCTTGTACTCGCAACAAAAGAAGAATTAATAGAGAATTTGAATGTTGGTGATGAATTCAGTAACAGCGACCATCGTACGATAACTTTCACTTTAAAGTTTACTAGTAACAAATCAAATAGCATCATTGAGAAAGTCCCAAATTTCAAGAAAGCAAATTTTCATAAACTTAAATCAAAGCTTAAAGAAACAGACTGGAGCTTTCTGACTAACAATAACGACATAAATACATCTTGGGAGTGTGTCACAACCACTTACCTTAAGGCAGTGCAAGACTGCATACCATCGAAAATACGGCGTCCAGGCCATAATGATAAGCCCAAATGGTGGAATAAAGATATTTCAGACTGTCTGCTTGCTAAAAAATTTGCTAATGATAGATTCAAATCTTCACAAAATGACGAAGAACGGGTGAAATTTGTAGAGCTACGACGCAAAGCCAAAAAGTTAATTAAGCAAAGTAAAAAGACCCTGGAGTTACATGTTGCGAATCAAAGTAAAACAAACCCGAAAGAATTCTATAGTTATATCAGAAAGAAAAAAGTAGTTACTTCACCTGTTGGACCATTAGTCGATGAAAATGGAGAATACACCAAAGACGAAGTACAAATGAGTAATGCCCTCAATACCTTCTTTGCACCAGTTTTTACAACCGAAGACCTCAGTGATATCCATACACAATCGCCGATTCAGATTGATAATTCAGATGTTCTAAGCAATATCACCGTTACAGAGAGAGAAGTATTGAATTGTTTAGATAAACTCAAGGTAAATAAAACGCCTGGACCTGATACAATCTCGCCTAGAGTTCTAAAGGAAGCTAAGGATGAGCTCTCCAAACCACTGACCTTTACCTTACCTTTGGATACCTTTGGATGTGTTCGCCGCTCCTCTAGCGGCACCAAGGAGCGCGACATTGCTATTCAATGAATCCTTGCAGTCTGGGACTATGCCTGATCAGTGGAAGCTAGCCAATGTAATACCGATATTAAAAAAAGGCAGCAAATCCCTACCCAGTAACTATCGTCCAATTAGCTTAACCTCAATTGTATGTAAAATGTTAGAAACGGTCATAAGAGACAGACTAGTAAATCACTTAGAGGCAAATAACTTACTTAAAGATACTCAACACGGCTTTCGTAAAAAACGTTCCTGTTTAACAAACCTCTTAGACTTCTTCCACGCTATCCTTAACCTCTACGATGAGAGTAAAGCTGTAGATATTATATACCTTGATTTTCAAAATGCCTTTGACAAAGTTCCCCACAAACGTTTACTGCTAAAACTAAAAGATCATAGAATACAAGACGGTGTGTTGAAATGGATAGAAAATTGGCTCAGCGACAGAAAGCAAAGAGTAGTCATAAATGGTAAGGCATCTAAATGGACCAATGTAAGTAGCGGGGTACCCCAGGGATCGGTACTAGGACCAATTATCTTTCTAATTTACATCAACGACATAGATGAGGGTCTCACCTGTACAATCTCAAAATTTGCTGACGATACAAAAATTGCAAATGGCGTACTCTCAAAAGAACAAGTTGACGATATGCAACACAATCTAGATAAATTGTCATGTTGGGCCCAAATTTGGCAAATGAGTTTCAATGCGGATAAATGTAAAGTACTACATATCCGATACCTAGATGAGAAAGCAAACTATTCGATGAATGGCACTCAGCTTAAGAATGTAAACAGAGAAACCGATCTGGGAGTAACAATATCGAGTAACCTAAAACCGAGTCAACAATGTTCAGAAGTTGTTAAGAAGGCAAACAAAATAATTGGCTTTATAGGCAGGTCATTTGAGCATAAATCCAAAGAAGTTATCCTAACCCTTTACAATTCCTTAGTCCGCCCTCTTCTGGAATACTGCGTTCAATCCTGGTGCCCTTATTACCAAAAAGATAATTATAAACAAGCTAGAACGAGTTCAACGTAGAGTTACCAAAATGATACCTAGCCTAAAGAACAAACCATACGAAGAGCGTCTTAGAGAATTAAATATATTTCCTTTAACCCAGCGCAGATTAAGAGGTGACTTAATTCAAGTGTTCAAAATCATCAAAGGCATCGACAATATGAACTGTAGTAAGTACTTCACTATCGACCAATCTAATTACACGCGGGGAAACGGTTGCAAAATTATTGGTAAATCTTTTAACTCCCACGAATCTAAGAATTTCTTCTTCAATCGAGTTGTCAACTTGTGGAATGGGCTTCCCCGAGACGTTATAGACTGCAGCACCGTTGATTCATTTAAACTCCGCTTAGACAAAATTATATCTCGCATCAAACCCGCGACTGACTGCGTTTGTAAATGAATAACTTTATTTTATCCCCCACTCAGTTACTAACCCATCTGTCCCCTACTAACTTCCTAATCCTGCCACGGACATTAGTTCTAGGGCAGTAGTTCCCTTTCCAATGTTCCCTTACCCACTCTAAACCACTGTTTGGACACTTAATCCTCAGTGTTTTGGAGGACAAGCAGCCTAGAAGGGCCACTAGATCTGTTGTTGCTTGATTTCCTTTGTACTCCTTTGTACTAGGTAAATTAAAGTCACCAAAAATTACGGTATCTTGTGAGTTACTTACATCTGCAATTTGTTCGTAAATTTCTCGGTCAGTTTGCACTGATTGAGCTGGAGGTCTGTATATTAACGCAAGTATTATTTTTGGACTTTTATTATTCTTTATTAGCACAAAAGATGTGTCGACGTTCACAATTTGATGTTTTGACAAGAGGGTAGGGTTAAGACTTTCTTTGATATAAAGTAAAACGCCACCTCCATTTCGATTTATTCGGCTTTTCTCAAACATTACATAACCGGGAAGTGAATACTCTGCTAAAAAGTCTCTATCTTCTGTATTGAGCCAAGATTCTGTTATGCCAATCACATCACAGTAGGAGGGGATAGGAGGATAGAAGAAATACCTACACAGAAAAATAAAGGGAGAACAAATATATGATTAGACAGAGAGCTAGGTAAACTAAGTAGGGGAAGATAGGCAACAAAAACAACAACTATATATTATGAAAGAGGAAGGGAGACAAACATCTAAGAGGGGACAGATAGCTAAATCAGCAAAGTAAGAGGGGATAGGCTAAGAAAAGAAAGCATATATCACGAAAGAAATAGGGAAAACGAATGAAGAAGAAGAGACAGAGAGCTCGATAAACAAAGTAAGAAAAGATAGGCAATGAAAAGAAAGTATACATCACGAAAAAGGAAGGTAGACAAACTAAAAGCGACAAGGAGATCGATAAACAAAGTAAGAAGAGTTAGCCAAACAACAACAAATAATAATAAAAAAGGATAGATCACGAAAGAGGAAGGGAGGAAAAACATAAGAGGAGACAGCTAGCTAGATAAACAAAGGAAGGATGAATAGACAAACAAAATAAAGTATGGCTCACGAAAGAGGAAGGGAGAAACAAAATAACAACGAGCTAGATAAACAAAGTAAGAAGGGATAGACAAATACAACAAAAAAGCATAAGAGGAAGGGAGGAAAGGAAGGCTCGGAAAGACAACAGCGAGGAGGAATGGATAAAACATTCACAGAAGAAATACAATGCAAGAGAAAGAGAGAAGATACAGACACCAAAGAAGGAGGGATACGCAAACAAAAGACATACGAAACTAAGAGGAGAGGAAAGACAATAAAGCGAGACAACGGTGTAATAGAAAAGCGAAATATGTAAAAGAAGGAAGAAAGGAGATTACATATAGTAAGAATAGAACGCTAGAGAAGGAACATAAGAATATATAGAACAATTGGAATACATAATAATGAGTAAAACACAAACAGTTAACTACAACAACTAATAAAGGATGGGTTACATAATACATAATAATGATTAAAACACAAACAGTTAACTACAACAACTAATAAAGGATGGGTTACATAATAAAGGATGGGTTACATAATACAGATGCTAAAATAAAATAAAAGAACACACTGAATTACTATGATATATTGTTGCCTACGTGTATGAAGGAAACAAAAGACAAAACTGCTTGTAACAAGTGTCTCCCTCAAGGTTGAAAGCGTAACAGAGAGCCAGATTCAAGGTACGTTGGAAAATGTTGGTGTATTAGAAAAATAAAGTGGTGTATTTGTTAAGTGTAGTGAAATGAATAGGAGAATGAGGTGTTTGTGAGAGCTAGCTGGATTACTCTCTGTGTAGGTGAGGCACAAGCAGAAACAGTGAGGGAAAACAGACAAATGAAACAGGAATTCCAGCAACTGCTTACCACATACCGGTAATAAAAGGAAAGGTACAGTCAAAAACAATAGAACACGAGGGAAAACAAGAGAAGAAAAGGGGAACAAGGGAAACAAAGGAAAACAGGAGAAAAAAAAGGAAAAACAAGAGAAAACAAGGGTAAACAAGAGTAAACAAGCACACACATTGGAAGCCCAAGAGAAAGAGAGCCATAGTCTTCGGGCATATGAGAAGGAAGCGGTAGAATACGCATGTAGACCTATCAGTGATATATATATATGCCCTCTCGGGCATAGGCTGAGAGCCTGTACATTCCACCGCTCAACACGGTGAAGCCCGTGAGGTCTTGTTCCAGTCTGGGTAGTGAGACATGTGAAGCATCCATTCATGGCTCGAAGCAGCTCCATCTCTGAAGCGGCTGGTTGCTTCGTTCAATTGCTTCACTGTCTCACCCTCCAGACTCAGACCCTCACTCACAGAACGCCACCTATTGAGCAGTGAACTCACTAGGCATTGTCCCCCTGTAACATATTTTGAATATGGGAATATTCATACAGTGTTATTTAATCAGGGAACAATGAGGGTATTTTTTTGACATTTCGGTGGGCTTTGTGGTAATGCACTGATACTAGGTACAGCACAAATTCAATCCCAATAATATCTTCCCATTGACATATCGGGATTTGAACCCGGGTCCATTGGATTACCAATCCAGTGGCATGACCACTCCACCACACCTCCCCATAATGCATAATTACCGCATAATTATGCATACCGGGAATGAAACAGGAATGGTTCGGCACAAGTCACTTCGTTGCGTCGCCATTTCGTCACATAACCGCTTGGCCAGATAACCACTTCGCCGCACAGATATTTCGTTTCATTGCCACTTCGTCTCGTGACCACATCGACTCATTTCTTCACTTGCATTTAGTCTAACAACCACTTTACTTCGTAACTGCTTCACCTGGCAACCACTTCGTAGCAAACATTTTAATACAGTCTTTTCTCTAATTACAATACAGATTTATTATAATATCGTTCACTATTAAAATACATGACATACTATAATGAAACACTTGTAAACATATTTGAAAGGTTTACGATTTACTTTAAAGGTGTTGCGGTAATTATGCATTATAGAGTCATAAGCAGGATTTTGTTTTATCAATATATAGAGCCACAATTTGTTGTATATCAATATTTAGCAGAATTAAGAGCTAAAATATGATTTCATTGCAAATATACATGCACAAAACCAATACATATTTGGAAGTAGTCATGAAAGAAGTACAAGGAAGAACAGTGGATGTTGGGGTACCCTTGATAAGGGAAGGAAATGGGTGGACAATGCCTGTACTGCTGTTTGTTGCTTATACAGGTCAGATAAGTGATAATGAGTGGGAGTTGCAGGGTCTGGCAAATATGTTTGGAACAGTGTGTGAGAAAGGGAACCTGGAGGTAAAGGTGGGGAAGATTAAGGTTATAGTCTTTGGAAGGGGTGCAGTCACAGAGTGTAAGGTGACGTTGAATGCAGAATGTCAACTCATTTAAGTATTTGGGCAGTGTGAAGAGTAAAGAAGGGAGTATGGAGGATGAAGTGTGGGAGAGGGTGCAACAGGGGAAGAGGGTTGTAGGAATGCTGAAAGTAGTGACAAGTAAAAGGGTGGTCAACATGGAAGTAAAGAAGTTATTGCATGATAGTCTAGTAATCCCGACATTGACATACAGGAGTGAAGCATGAACATTGTTGGAGAGGCACAAATCAAGAATGAGAGGGGTGGAAGTTAATTACTTTAGAAGTGCGTGAAGAGTTACATGGAAGAATAGACAGACAAATGAGGAAGTACGTGAGCGGCATGGTGTGGATGTGCTGGAAAGTGTGAAAAGTAACACCTTGAGATGGTTCAGCCATGTAGAACGTATGGGAAGCGAGATAATGATTAAGAGAGTGTACAAGAGAGAGATGGTAGGACAGAGAGGGAGAAGCAGACCGAGAGTGAGGTGGAAGAATGGAGTTGAGAGGAATATGAGGGAAAGCGGTGTTGGATTGGAGGAGGGATGTTGGCTGATGGGTGACAAAGGTGTATGGGGGCGATTCATTCGTGGCCACCCATTCGGGGATTATGGTGTCTGGCAATAGATAGATAGATAGATAGATAGATAGATAGAAATTTATCATACTTTCTATCCATCAGAAACTTTCATAATTATTCCATTTTTGTTTAATATCAATGATTATTGCTACAACTTCCTTATACCCTGAAACTTGCAAGTGGTGAAATATTATACATTGGCAAACTATTTTGAAAAATAAGCAATACAAAAAACAATAGAGACAAACATGACACGTACAGCCACGAAGATCATATTACTTACAGTAGGTTCGTATACTTGACTATACTCTGTTTCTTTTAAACATGACACGTACAGCCACGAAGATCATAT
>CM064577.1:20519103-20555026 GCA_032716605.1 Paralithodes platypus | reverse complement strand
ATTGATGACTACAGCTCCAACTTCCTTATAGACCAAAACTCGCAAGTGGTCAATTGGTAGACATCCTTCCTAAGCAGAATAAATATGCTTGATAGTTGTCAGAATATAATGAAAATTATGTCACGTTACATGAAGGGTTAAACACAACCCTGCTTCCTCCTTTCTGTATGTGTCATCCCTGCGCCCTCCATTCAGCTCCGCGACCAAAGTTTGCCGCTAAAGTTAAGGGAGCCCACCTCGCTTTTTTCACTTTCTCTCCCTCTCTCTTTGTCTTGTATTCATTCGGCCCCATTCAGCCAACTGTTTTAAGACGTTTACCCACATCCAGATGTCAATATTTTCCTGGCGAGCGGTAGTGAGCCAGCATATATATATTTTTGTTTTGACAGCAAGCTAGATTTATAAATTTTTCGATAAAAAAATGTTTCCTGCGAAGCCGGATGTCTCCATACAATGATGGCTCGCTATCGCTCGCCAGGAAGAAATCGACACCTGGATAGGGATAAACGTCTTAAATCAGTTGGCTGAATTGGGCCGAATGGATACAAGTCATCGAAAGAGAGAAAAGGAGAGAAAGATACAAAAAAAGCCAGTGACCCCCCTTAACGTACCTGGTAATCGCGAACTTGGGCGCGGCTTTTCCAGTCCTAGGCGCCGCGCGAATGTTAAGAGCGGTGAACATAGACTCCGATATTGATGGTTGATTGTTACATAGACTCTGATATTAACCCATTCAGTACCGGTGACATCCTATTCATTATATTCTGGCAGCTATTAGACGTTTTTTTTCAGCTTAGGAAGAATGTCTACCCGTTAAAAGATTACATACTATCTCGATTAATCCTTTAAGCTACCGCTACCACATATCCTTCCTAAGCTTCATAACATCGTCTAAATTAAGCTGAAATAAACTCAAAATGACGTTGCCGGTACTTTAAGGGTTAACCCTATATGGTCCGACGTATTATAGGTTATTATGGTGTTTTGGTGGTGGGCTGACCCTTTGTCAGAGTGAGGGTTGGTGTCCTCTACTTCCCATAGCCCCTTCTATCTTTTTCTCCCTCTGCATCTCTAATTTTTTCAAATGGCGTAGGGATGCGGCGACCCCAACGCCCACCACTTTCTGGTGCAGGTAGCCTCCTCTGTGATGGAGGGGTGAGAAATTTCCACCACCGCTTTTCTCCTGCGAGACCGGCTAAAGGGGATCGGGGGCGGGGGGCCTGGTATCCTTCTCCCCTTAAATATATCTACCAAAAAAACGAGACAGAGATAGGAGCGAGGGAACGCGTTCGTGGTCCCGGACCCTAAGAATAGGAGCTTTGAATGTGCGTGGATGTAGTACAAATGAGAAGCGAGAGGATATTGGAAGGTTATTTGAAAGAAGGAAGTATGATGTGCTTGCACTGAATGAAACAAAGATGAAAGGAGAGGGAGAAGTGGATTTTGGAAACGTGATAGGTAGAAAGTCTGGAGTAGACGATGGAGTCAGGGGGAAAGAAGGAGTGGCTATTATTGCGAAGGAGGAGTTGAGAGAGTTTATAAAAGAGTGGAAAGAGGTGGTATCAAGGTTAATGTGGGTGCGAATGGGGTTTAAGGGTGAAAGGTAGGTTTTTGTAAGTGCGTATGGACCAGGAAGTGAAAGAGAGTTAGACGAGGTAGAGGGTTTCTGGGAGGATTTGAGAGATTGTCTACAAGGGTTTGATGAAAATGAAAATGTTATAGTTTTAGGGGACCTAAATGCTAGGGTAGGAAATGAGCCTGTAGAGGGAGTCATCGGTAGTTTTGGTGTGGATGGTGTAAACGAGAGTGGAGAAAGACTGAAAAATGTATGTGAAGAGTGCAGATTGAGTGTAGGTAATACGTTCTTCAAAAAAAGGCATATACACAAGTACACCTGGCATAGACTTGTGAGGGGAGAGATTGTAGAGAGGGCATTGATGGATTATGTGCTGGTGACAAGGGAATGATTGTGTAGACTGCTGGATGTGAATGTGATGAGAGGTGAGGCAGAGGGTATGTCAGATCATTACCTGGTGGAGGGAAAGCTAAGAGTTAAGAGTTACAGGAGAATAAGAGACAAGCGTGAAGTAAGAGAGGTAATAAAAGTTAGTGAGTTAGAGAAGAGTGCAAAAGAGAGGGAGTACAAGGAAAGGTTAAATGAAAAGTGGATGGAAGTGAGAGAAATGGAAGAGAGAGAAGTAGAGGTTGAATGGCAACAGTTTAAGGAAGGAGTGAAAGCAAGTGCAGAGGTAGTATGCGGCAAAAGGAAAGTAGGAGGCAGAGGTATCAGGAAGGGAAGCGAGTGGTGGAATGATACGGTGAGAAAGGCAATTGAGGAGAAGAGACAGTGTTTTGAGAGGGTTTTACAGGATGGTAGTGTTGAGGTAGGGGAGAGGTACAAGGAGAAAAGGAGAGGGGCAAAACGGAAAATTAGAGAAGCGAAAAAAGATGCAAACGAAAGGTGGGGTCAAAGGTTGAGTGAGAATTTTGAAGAACGAAAGAAGATGTTCTGGAAGGAGGTAAATAAAGTAAGGAAAGGAGGACAAAAGAGGGAAGAGTCAGTGAAAGATGCAAATGGAGAATTACTAGTGGAACCAGTTGAAGTGAGGAAAAGATATGCAGAGTATTTTTAATCTTTGTTAAATGCAAGAGATGGAAGAGAAGCAGTGATTGAAGCAGAGGTGGATGGAGATAGGTTACCCAGGCCACCCAGGTGGCAGGGAATGAATGAAAGGATTGAGGAAAATGAGGTGAAAGAAGCAGTGAAACAAATGAGAGCGGGAAAAGCAGAAGGTTTGGATGGTATGCTGTGGAGTGTATAAAGAAGGGTGGAGATGTGATAATAGATTGGTTGGTGAGACTTTTCAATGTGTGCTTTGCTGTGTCAATGGTACCAATAGACTGGAAGAGTGCATGTATTGTGCCGTTGTACAAGGGGAAGGGAGATCAGCAGGAGTGTTCGAGTTATAGAGGTATTAGTTTATTGTCAGTGGTTGGAAAGCTGTATGGCAGGGTGTTGATAGAGAGGATAATAAAGTGTACGGAAGCTGCAATAGGAGAAGAACAGTGCGGTTTTAGGAGGGGAAGAGGGTGCGTGGATCAGATGTTTGCAGTAAGACAGTTATGCGAGAAGTATTTAGAGAAGCATAAGGAGATATTTTGGGCTTTTATGGATTTGGAAAAAGCGTATGATCGTGTGGACCGTGAAGCAATGTGGAAGGTGTTAAGGATTTATGAAATAGGAGGAACTTTGTTAGAAGCAGTTAAGAGTTTTTATGAAGGGAGCAGAGCATGTGTGAGAGTAGGAAATGGTGAGTTGAGTGAATGGTTTGAGGTAAGGGTAGGTTTGCGACAGGGTTGTGTAATGTCACCATGGCTGTTTAATAGGTTTATGGATGGTGTGGTGAGGGAGGTGAAAAGGAGAACTATGGGAAGAGGATTGGGTTTAGTAGGAAAGAATGGTAGAGATTGGGAGTTGAATCAGTTGCTGTTCGCTGATGACACAGCATTGGTGGCGGATTCTGATGAGAAACTGCAGCGGGTAGTCGAAGAGTTTGGTGTGGTTTGTGGAAGGAGGAAACTGAAGGTGAACGTCAATAAAAGTAAAGTAATGGTGTGTAATAGGGGAGAGCATAGGGTGAATCTAGATGTGAGGCTGGATGGGGAAATATTGGAACAAGTAGTGTTTTAAATATCTAGGAGGAACGATAAGCAGGAGTGGAGGTATGGAAATGGAGGTAAAACAGAGAGTGTGTGAAGGAAGGAAGGTTTTCGGAGCAATGGGAAGTATGTGGAAGACGAGAAATCTCGGAGTGAAAGTAAAAAGTGCACTGTATCAAGGAATTGTTGTGCCAATAGTGATGTATGGGGCTGAGACATGGGCTCTGAAGAAAAAGGAGAAAAGAGGGCTGGATGTGATGGAGATGAGCTGCTTGAGGAGTATGTGTGGAGTTACTCGTAGAGACGGATTGAGGAATGAAGAGATACGTAGGAGAGTGGGGCAGCAGGAACATTTGTCAGCCAGAGTGGACAGAAGGGTGCTGAGCTGGTATGGTCATGTTGAACGAATGGGAGATGAAAGGCTTACATAGAGAATATGTGAGTCAGGTACAAGGGGAGATATAAGGGCAGGAAGACCCCCATTGAGATTGAGAGACTGTGTAAGAAAAGCTTTGGATGATAGAAGAATGACTATAGATCAGGCAGGGGAAGTGCTGGTGGACAGGAGTGAATGGAGAATGCTTGTGAATAGTTGAGTGAACACGTGGTCATTTGGAGTTAGGGGTCGGGCGCAAGTTGGACTAGATAATAGTCCATCAGGCGCCTGGCCCGGGGAGACAATTAATATGAAGGGTGTGCCTGGAAGTGTGGTGGGAGCGCTTGTGGCTTTAGCTCCGCTGCATGTCTGCCTGCCGAGATCGGAACCTCTCCGGGTGGTCGGGGGCCGGGGGAGTGCTGGAGAGACCTTGGTGACCCTGGTCTCTTGGTCTTCTCCTGGGTGACCTAGATGTGTGTGAATTTGTGTTTTTTATCTGTGTTTATTCGTTGTTTTATGTTGTTTTTGTGTTTTTCCCTGTTCTTGCTCTGGCTTGAGTCGGCTACCACAATGATGGGGATTGGGCCTGAGCATATAGATACATAGATAGATAGATAGATAGATAGATGGTGTTTTTTCATTATTATTGAGGATTATTGCTTGATTTTGCAATTTGCGAAGAATATATTTGAGCCTTACGCGCTTTCCCAGACTTCCTTCAAACTCACTCCCTCTCACTCTATCTCACTCTCACTCACTCTCACTCTCACTCTCTCTCTCTCTCTCTCTCTCTCTCTCTCTCTGCAATGCATTGTATAGAAGAAAGCTCGGACATTATTGGGCAATATTAAGAGACAATTTAAATTTAGAAATAAGCCTATGGATATAGTCTTCTCCTAATACCAGTGTTGATTTCAATTGCCATAATATTTTTCAATTAAATACAAATATAGGGGAGGTGTGGTGGAGTGGTCTTGCCACTGGACTGGTAATGCAATGGACCCGGGTTCTAATCCCGATATGTCAATGGGAAGATATTATTGGGATGAAATTTGTGCTGTCCTGTACCTAGTACCAGTGCATTACCACAAAGCCCACCGAAACACCAAATAAATACCATCATTGTTCCCTGATTTAATAGCACTGTATGAATATTCCCATATTCAAAATATGCTACAGGGGTGCAATGCCTAGTGAGTTAATTGCTCAATATGTGGCGTTCTGAGAGTGAGGGTCCGAGTCTACGAGATGAGACAGTGAAGCACTGGAGCGAGGCAGCTTCAGAGATGGGGCTGCTTCAAGCCATGAGTGAGCAACTAAGCCCCATGCATTCTGCAAAGGCAAGATGGCAGGGGCTGGTTGTAGCTAAAAAGTGCTTCACATGCCTCACCCCCTAGACTGAAACGAGACCTCACAGGCTTCACCGTACAATGTAGAGCGGTTGAATGTACAGGCTCTCAGCCTATGCCCTATAGGGAGTAGTTGAAATATAAAAGATTTGTTTTTATATATATATATATATATATATATATACCGGTATATATATATATATATATATATATATATGTGTGTGTGTGTGTGTGTGTGTACACAATTGGATTATCGTACCTTTATTAATGTATTTATTATCTTTTTCAGGTAAACATGATCTCCCACACACACCTGAGGATAAGATTGGAGGACAGGTATGCTATAGTGGGTTCAAATTAATATGGCAGCGATAGCAAATTCTTGTATCCGTAGTTTAAAAATGGCCTCTCCCTCTCTCATTCATAATTATATATACACACACACACTTACTCACTTTCAATCTCACTCACTCACACTCTCACTCACTCTCTCTCTCCACTCGCTCCTTTGGCCAGATAGTGGGTGTCTGTGAGGGGACGTGAAAAGAGGGGAGGCGGTGAGCGAAGGAGAGAGAGGAACAAAAGAGAGAAAGAGAGAGAGAGAACAACACAGAGAAAAAAAGAGAGAGAGAGTGAGAGAGATAGAGATGCTACTAGATGGTACTAGTAATGTTGAAACCCGCGATACCTCTTCATTCATATACAGTAGTGTAAAGAAATACTAAATAAATATTGAGAGAGAGAGAGAGAGAGAGAGAGAGAGAGAGCAAGAGAGATGAGTTAAGGTGGAAGGCATACGAATTGGAAGGGGAAGGGTGTATCTAATTAGAGAGAGAGAGAGAGAGAGATGAGTAAAGGTGGAAGGCATACGAATTGGAAGGGGAAGGGTGTATCTAATTAGAGAGAGAGAGAGAGAGAGAGATGAGTTAAGGTGGAAGGCATGCGAATTGGAAGGGGAAGGGTGTATCTAATGAGAGAGAGAGAGAGAGAGAGAGAGAGAGAGAGAGAGAGAGAGAGAGATGAGTTAAGGTGGAAGGCATACGAATTGGAACGGGAAGGGTGTATCTAATTAGAGAGAGAGAGAGAGAGAGAGAGATGAGTTAAGGTGGAAGGCATACGAATTGGAAGGGGAAGGATGTATCTAATTAAAGAAAGGGAGAGAGATAGAGAGTAGAGCAGAGCAGACGAAATGGAAGTAAGAGTAACCGTATTTAAAAATAAAGAGTTAGAACCCAATAATTCAAAAGCTCTAAGGCAGATATAACACACACACACACACACACTCACAAACAACATCACACACACACACACACACACACACACACACACACACACACACATCACACATCACTCTTCCAAACACTGTCAAGCCCTGCAACATAAAGTAGCTTTAGCCTGATTAATCGTAGAGTGCCTGTGTGTTTGCAAGGGATAATTATGATTAGGTAGCTCGTTAGAACTTACGCTTCGAGAGATTCTTACTAAGCTGTATGCAATCATCTGTATGTAGGTTTATATGGAATGTTGTCGGCAAACTATTGATTTTGATTGTACAAGTCAGTAAGTCAGTAGCCAGCCCTTATTCCCAGAATGGGTAGGGAGTATCAGCAAGAGATACGAGAAAGGAAAAAGAGGTGACAGGAGAAGAATACAAGAAAACAAGAAGAAAACAAGCACACAAGCATTCAGAAGCACCAATCACTCATCAGCACCCCGAAATCAGATGATTGTACAAAGAACTCGAAAACAAAATACAAACATTCGTGTGTGATGGAGTGTAGGTAATATTATATAAGTGTAACTGGTGTTCCCTCTGGTGATGTAATCCTGGACCATAATTGTCTGGGCTCACAAGTGGTTCATTACCCAACTAAATGTAATTGTTAACTTATATTACGTCTGGCTCCCTGGGTTTAGGGGCGAGAATTCTAGGGTAAGGTTATTCATTGTTATAATATTTGTATTTAATTTAATTTTTATCTGTTTAATATATATAATTATATTTTGTTATATATATTTTATTTTTGTTGTGTATATAAGTTACCTGTACCAGTAGTCAGGTCTTGTTTCGTTTTGATGAATACCTTGCTCGTATGTCAAGAGATGACACTATCATACTAGTATATATATATATATATGACACACACACACACACACACACACACCTCCCCGTGGCGTAACGGATAGCGCGTCTGGCTCACAACCAGGTCCCGAGTTCGAGACCCGGGCGAGGAAGAGACATTTGGGCAAGTCTCTTAACGGTGTAGCCTCTGTTCACCTAGCAGTATAAATAGGAACCTGGTATAAGTGGACGAAGTTGTGACGTCCCATCTGGGGTTGGTGATAGGTTACAAGGTGAGATGGGTATCGTACTGGTCAACCTAAGCTACTGATCAACCTAAGCCTTCGGGTGAGACTGGTACTGTAGTGAGAATGGTACCGTACAGATTAACCCTAAGCCGTCGTTTCCAAATGTCGCCAATTGGCTAAAATACAGACTACACACACATGCACAGCCATTCCAACAATACATACACACTTAACATGCATTTCACGCAATACATTCCCAGTTAAGGAGGCGCGATAATAATGAGCTTAGCTAGCATTGCCTGGATTCCCCTTGACGAACAAGTGAGTGAACACTATTGTACATATTTGACAGCTCAGCATTTCTTCATCTCCAATTACCCGAAATAAGGATCACATCTTTGCCACCTTCCTTCCCTTCTCTCATGCTCTCTTCTCTCTCGCTCTCTTATTAAGTCCTTGCTTACTCTTTCTTTATTTCCATTTAATTGTATGTCTTATTATGTTTTTTATTTCGACGCTTTTCTACCTATTGTTCTCCTGCTCTGTATTCTTGTCAAAGGAAGCCTTTTATTAAATTGTTAATATATTATCGTTTCAATATATGTTATTAGCTTCCTCCCAAGACCTCCGTCAAACAAAGCATGAGAGAGAAGGGTGTGCAGACCCCCCTCCTCCCCCCCTTTAATTTCTTTCTCCTCGTATCACCTTTCGTCCTCTTCCCCCCTCTTCTCTTCTCTTCTCTTTACTTATTTCATCTCTTTCTCTCTCTCTCTCTCTCACTCACTCACACACTCACTCACTCATCACTCTCTCACTCACTCTCTCTCTCACACACTCTCGCTCTCTAGCCTAGCATCTCTGGCCTAGCATCTTCTTCCTCCCTCCGTACGGCGAACGCGGACGATCTATGAATAGTGGTTGATTTTTGTTGTTGGTGGTGTTTTTTTAATCAACTGTGTTTTTCCCATTCTATTAGTTTATGTATTACTTGATTTTGCTTTTATTTTATTCCTTTCCTCGAACACTTTTCACTTGGCTTATTTTTTGTTATTATATTTATTATTATTATTGTTATTATTAATATTTATTATTATCATTATTATCATTATTATAATTGTATTTTTATTATTTGTTATTTTTATTATTATTGTTGTTATTATGTATAGTAGTAGTAGTAGTAGTTATAGTAGTAGAAGTTGTAGTAGTAGTAGTCGGACGCTTTGATGACTGGTCTGACCTGGTTTAGGGTCCAAAGAGGGGTGGCACAGGCTGAGTGGTTTTATCATAGAAAAAAAAAAAAAAAAAAAAAAAAAAAAAAGTAGTAGTAGTAGTAGTAGTAGTAGTAGTAGTAGTGGTAGTTCATATTAATATTGTGTATTTTTATTTTATTTTTATACAAGAATTCTTTACTGATATTTTCATTTTCGTTTACGATTTCCTCTAGCAACGTTTCTCTGTTATTTTCCTTGGCACCTTTTTCCGTCTTTTCTTGTGTGACTATTCTTAGCTTGCCTACAGCGTCTTCAGAATCTTTCCAGGTTTCTTAAGGGGGAGATGGGCTGGGGGGTTTTCTGGCACCCCTTCTCCGTCGTGTTTAGACCCATTGGTTTTTAGATTTTAAAAATAGACACTTAAATGGCACATAAGGCCTTAATATTGACAAAGAAATTGGACGTAAAGTCTTGAAATCGCCAAACTAATGGGCCGAACGCCCATTAGTTTGGCGATTTCAAGACTTTACGTCCAATTTCTTTGTCAATATTAAGGCCTTATGTGCCATTTAAGTGTCTATTTTTTTTCCTGGCGAGCGATAGCGAGCCTATCATTTTAGGAGTAACCGGCCTTCGGCCGTGACATATTTCTACCAAAAATAAATTTAAAACTGTATCTTGGAGTCGGGTGTAGGGGTGTCTTTTACAGCTTGATGGAGGTCTACGGAGGAAACTAAAATAGTATAGAAATGTACAAACAATAATCAAATAAAGACGCCCATCTCCCCTTGATGTTGTTATTTTATATTGAGATAGTGCAATAGCCTGCTGTGAGAGGGAGTGCACTACTAGGTGAACAATTATTATAGTTTCATGTCATATTTTGAAACATTCTCATTGTTTTTATCTCTCTCTCTCTCTCTCTCTCTCTCTCTCTCTCTCTCTCTCTCTCTCTCTCTCTCTCTCTCTCTCTCTCTCTCTCTCCTCCTTCCTTCCTCTCTCTATTTCCTTCCCTCCCTCCCTCTTTCCACCTCTCTCTCTCTCGCTCTCTCTCTCTCGGCTCTCTTCCTCGTGTATCGTTCATATCCCCGGCCATTCCCTTCATTTCCACCACCCTGGGAGGAGATTTGTCGGGAAATATTCCAGATTTATCTCCGCTTGAATTCTGGGCGGGCTGGAAGATGGGGCGGAGGAGGAATAGGAATAGGAGATGGTGGTGGTGGGAGAGGAAGGAGTGGAGGAGAAGAAAGGATATAGAGAAGAAGAGTAAAGGAGAGACCAAAATAAAAAAAAGGAGGAGGAGGTGGTGGTGGGAGAGGGAGGAGAGGAAGAGAAAGGAGGAGGAGAAGAAAAAAATAGAAGAAGAAAAAGGAGAAGGTGAGGAGAGGATGGGGGAGGGGGGAAGAAGAAGAATACGATAATTGGGAGAAGGGAGGGTGAAAGTTAGGGGTTGAGGAGGGGGGATATTTGCGGTGGTGGTGGTGTTTTTTGGTGAAGCCAGTGTGTACGAGTCTTTCAACAGGAGGCGGGAAATAAATAGACTATAGTGGTAATAAAGGTATATTAGTAGTAGTAGTAGTAGTTAATTAATTAAAAGTTTGTTTAACCAGACCACTGAGTCTAGAACAAGAGTCTCACAGGGCTGGCCCAAAGGATTAAATCACATTGCGGTTAAAAGGTTAAAATGGCGGAGATACCGGATTATGGGAAATAAGGAAAAAGTCGGAGAGTCAGATAAAATGTCAGCAAGGGATTTATTACCAAAGTAAGCTGTACGATAACGGGAATAAGCAGGGCAGTTACTAAAGACATGATGAATAGTGAGGGGAGTACGACAAGTGGTGTACTCAGGGGACGGATCATGAGGGGTAGACATTAAGTAACCATGGGTTAGACGTGAATGACCTATTCGGAGTCTCGTTAACAGTACCTCCTCACGTCTATGAGACTGAAAGGAGGAGGGCCAGGGGCGCACAGTAGGTTTAAGGGCACGAAGTTTATTAGTACAGGGAGTAGCCTCCCAAAGAGACTGCCATGTAGAGAGGATATAAGGCTTCAACAAGGACAACCAGTCACCTAAAGGGAGATGGGGCTGCCGGAGTGTCTTGGTAACAGCAGCTTCCGCAGCCTTATCAGCGTCTTCATTACCCTGAATCCCAATATGGGCGGGAATCCAGCAGAGCTGCACCCTCACGCCATTTGCTCGTAACACATGAAGAGAGTACTGGATGGATGATATTAAGACGTGGGAGGGAGAATAGGTACTGAGGGCATCAAGAGCACTACGGGAGTCGCTGTAAATGACAAACGTCTGTGGAGGCAGACCGTGAATAACGTCAATGGCAGATTGGATGGCAAGGATCTCGGCAGTGAAAATTGATGCATGTCGTGGGAGGGAAAATTGAAGGGTGGCGCTGCGGGAGACAGCTGCAAGCCCAACACCAGCAGGAGACTTGGAACCATCAGTGTATATGGCAACATGGGGGCCCTTACGGCGTATGTGTTCAAGGGCGTGTTGATGATGGTGGCTGGGTACAAAGGGATACCTCTTAGATAAATAGGACAGGTGTATGCAAACACTGGGGAGGGAAATAGTCCAAGGGGGAGGATGATCTACGGGAGGGGAGACAGAAATATCTAGACCAGTGGTATTGAGAAGAAGGGTAGCACGGCGAGCGAAGCAAAGGAAGCGTGAATTTAAAGTAGAAACGTCAATGTTGTGGAAAAGGGAATTGGTAGGAGAGTCACTATATTGGATCTTTAGGGCACGACGCATTGTAACTAAGTTTCTGTGGAGGGAAAGTGGGGGTTCTCCACTTTCGGCTAAGATGGACACGGTCGGGGAAGATCGGAAAGCACCAGTGCAAAGTCGTATGCCTTGTGTATGAACAGGATCCAGAGTTCTTAAGGCGGAGTCCGAGGCAGAACCATAAATAGGACAGCCACAATCAAGGATAGACAGAACAACGGCTTTGTAAAGCATTAACATGGTGGAACGCCTAGCACCCCAGGTAGTGTGGGACAGCTTTTTTAGGAGACCGAGAGCTTGCGTGCCTTTACATTTGATGTAATGGATATGATCTTTCCAATTAAGGTGTTGGTCAAAGATTAACCCCAGGAATTTAACGCTCGAGTGGAAAGAGAGTAGAGAATCCCCCATCCGAAGTTCGATGGTCTGGTCGCGGAGCCAGCGCTTATCTCGGAAAAAAACAATTGCCTTGGTCTTCTCCGCCGAAAACGTGAAGCCGACTGATGAGGCCCAAGCAACAACCTTCTGAATGGAGAGGTTGAGAATGCGTTGAACATGACGAAGTGTGCGGGTGGTGCAGTATATGGTAAAATCGTCGACATACAAGGATCCACGGATGCCTGGTGGCAGTTGGCGGATAACACAATTTATGGCGATGGCAAAGAGCATGCTACTTAGTACACTGCCCTGGGGTATGCCATTGTGGAGAGGGAAGATGGCAGAAAGAATATTCTCCACACGAGCTTGGAAAGTGCGTTTGGTAAGGAAGTTAGAGATGAATATTGGGAGATGACCGCGGGTACCACAATCATGGAGGGATTGGAGTATGAAATGTCTCCACGTAGTATCGTAGGCCTTCTTTACGTCAAAGAAGACCGCAACAGTGAACTGTTTCCGATCAAATCCCTGTCTGATTTGGGCTTCTAAGAGAGCAAGGGAGTCTAATGTAGAACAGTTCTTCTGGGAACCGAACTGAAGAGGGGTGAGAACCGAATGTTGGCGAAGAAACCAATCAAGTCTAGTGTTAACCATTTTCTCCATTAATTTACAGAGGCAGCTCGTGAGGGATATTGGTCGATAGTTGGTGGGGACGCTGGGATCTTTACCAGGTTTCGCTATAGGGATGACAATGGCATATCTCCAAGAGTCAGGAAAAAGGTTGTGGGTCCATAAATGGTTATAAAGCTGTAAAAGATAAGATTTGGTAAGGGGGGCTAGATGAGTAATCATGTGGATGCTGATGTTATCATGACCAGGAGAGGAATTAGTACAGGTAGAGAGGGCATGGTCAAATTCATCCATCGAAAAACTAGCATAGTAGTCACAAACATCGAAGCATTGGAAATTGACAGGGACGGATTCAAGACGGTGCTTAAGGAGATGGAAGCGTGCATCATAGTTAGTATCACTACTAACATCGGCAAGATGTTGGCCTAAGAGGTCAGATACTGCCTGGGGGCTATGAACGGCGTGGCCATTATTGACTAATGCGTGACGGGTAGGGGCAATGTGGAGACAATTAATTTTCCTGAATTTTTGCCAGACACGTGAGATAGGGGTGGATGGGGAGATGGAAGAGATATAAGATTCCCAGGAAGCAGACCGACAACGGCGTACTTCCTTACATAATTAAGCAGAGATTCTGTTACATAATAGTTGATATTGGTTCAGGAGTGATTTATCGAGAGGACTTCCCTAGTGGTTAAGGCCCCATTAATTGCTCTTTCCATTTCCTACGTGAGTTGCAGTTGGGATGTGTGTACATGCTTAGATTGATATGCAGGATTCGAAGTTGCATAATAAATCGTAGGCAGTGTCCACCATCCTTTAACTGTCTCCGTGGTGCGATGCATAAGGTGTTGATTTTCGGTGTGAGTATCCTGGGTTCGAATCCACGGACTGCCACATGTTTGTAAATTTCATAAATCGATTTTAGGAGTATAGTTGGTTGTTGGAAGGAACATAATAATAAAGGGGCTTAAGTGCACAGATATCTAAGGCAATGGAGGTGAGTGCATGTAAATCAGAAATAAGAAGGGGAAAGCTAGAAAGTAGAGTACGGGAACGTTTTTTAAGACTATCCAAACGTCGACCAAGTTCACGTTTGCAGCGAACGAGGGTGGATAAGGATGCGGTCCACCAATGGACTTGGCGGCGACGAGCAGAAGTAGAGGAGAGGGGTATAGATTTAGAAGCTGCAGAGATGATAAATGCAGTGAAAAAGGTACGGTAGTGGTTTCGTTATGATCACGGCATGGATGAAAGGGAGGGATTTGGCGCGTGTGCAGTCCAAACTTCTCCCAATCAGCTTTGTGGAAATTATAACGTGGAATAGCAGGAGGGGAACATGGTTGGAAATAAGACAGAAGAATAGGAAAGTGGTCACTGGAGAACGAATCATCACAGAGACGCCACTCAAACTTGTCAACTATCGTAGAAGAACAAAGGGCGACGTCAACCGAGGAAAAAGTACGAGTACTGGAGAAATAGGTGTAGGAATCAGGTTCGTTAAGGCAACAAAAAGAATCAAGGGATAGAAGGTTCTCAATGTGCACCCCAGCAGCATCTGCAGAGGAGGAGGAAGGATTCCACAGGGGGCTATGCGCATTAAAATATCCTAGTAGCAGAAGAGGGGACGGTAACACATTAACAAATCTGGAGAGGAGGGAAAGATCATAATGGAAGGCTATCTGGTTATATATATTACAGATGGTAACCGAGGTATCATCAGGGATATGAAGAGTAAAAAGAGAATGTTGGAGATAACTATCGCGGATGGGAAGTAGGTCGAAAGTCAAGCTATGGTGTACATAAATAGCAGTGCCAAACTCACCATTAGGTGAAAGCGAGTGGCATGCAATGTGATAATTAAGGATGGATTTATTGTAATTCCTAGTGTGTTGTAGACACAAGCACATTGGAGTGTAAGTGTGGAGTAAGCGTTGGACCTCACCTAGACGAATTCTAGATAAGAGTCCATTCACATTCCATTGTATTAGATAGGAATTGAATAGGTTAAGTAAGAGAAGTCAGATTGTGTAGGTTAACAGTGCTATTGGAATAACGTAAAGGAGGCGGTGGATGGAGAGACGAATTAGAACGGGTAGATGGGTCTGGTGGTGCAAGGGCGGCGGACGATAAAGAGTTCCGCCGTTCTGACGATCGAGAGGATGAGAGGGAAGTCACCTCACGGAGGATGGTAGACACTTTTAATCGAGATCGATCAGACTTAAGTTGTAAGTGGACTGCACATAAGCACGAGGGGCCATGTGTGGAAATATCGTCAGAAGTAGGCAATTGACGCTCACGCATAAAATCATGGATAATTGCCAAGACAGTTTCGTGGGTGGGATCCGGTACCCTGCGGCATTCCCTGACAAAACAGAGATGGCAGCCGCAATGAGGATCGTGGAGGTCAATCGTAGCATGAGAGATGGCGGAGCTAACAGATGAAGAAAGGGAGGGAGTAACTTTAGAAGGTGAGAGCCGAGCAGATGAGGCAGATTGGCTGGAAGATTTGGAGGTAGGAAGGGGGGTAGTGTTCAGTCGAGCGGAAACAGGTGAACGTTTAGTCACGCGAGAAGAGTTGGGGTGAGGAGGGTGAGGGGAGGGAGACATATGACTAGGTCATGAAGAAGAAGCAGGCCGACGAGCCGCAAGGGATTTACGTTTCGACGGATGAGTCGAAAGTGCAGGGGAAGGAGAATCAAGAGCATCAGAACGACATTTGCTGGAGGCGGAGGCATAGTCCATACGAGGTTCATTGGCACAGGACGTAGTGGATCCGGGTGCAGGCAAGGAATTAACCTTAAGTGGTCGGGGAGAAGTCTTCGATACTCGTACAGGAGAGGACAACTTAGATTAATGACGTAGACTAGGGCGGCAATTACTAGATGGTGGAGGCTGAGAGGAGGCGGTATTGGTCGTAGAAGTGCAATGAGAGGTAGACACAGCATGCATGGATGGATCAGAAGTTGGGCGCTCCATTAATGCATCAAACCTATTGGAAAGAGGAGCAATAGGAGGAGATACACTACGGGCGGTTTCACTGACAGGTGGGGGAGTGGGGAGTCTAGTCCTAGTAGAGTCCTGAGTGGTCGTGGTCACGATCGGAGACAATGGGTGAGCACGTGCCCTAACACTGTATGCAGGGTCCCATGCAGGGTCTTTATACCCTATGACTCTCAATTCGTGTTTAGCTTCTATGGCCGACATACCCGAACGATCCATGAGAAGCTTCAGTTCGGCATTGTAAGCGTAGTACACACATTGCTTTGACCTAGCGTGATGATCGAGTCCGCAATTGACACAGTGAGGAGGGCCACAATTCCATTTAGTGGGATGTGTAGAGGAAATGCAGAAGGCACATACCTCACTCTTCTTGCATTTCGCGACAGAGTGACCAAAAGTAGAGCAGCGATGGCATTGAAGAGGTCTGGTGGTATATGGTTGCACATCACGTCTTTGCCCCTCAATCTTGATGGTAGTAGGGAGGGAACCACCTTCAAACTTAATACGGGCCACACGCAATGGACGAGATGAGTTACGTCTGTTTGGGATATTGTAGACGTCTTCATCGTGGACATTAGAATACCGGATTTGGAGAGACGATAGGAGCAGGTGTTTATCATCGAGACCATCGTCATCTCGGGTAGTGGGTAAAATGACTGTACCCGAAATGTAGTTTAGCTTCATATGTTTGGCGACAGAAATTTCTGTCACAGAGGGAGGTAAGTGACAGTAATGCTTTTGAATGCTCTTTAGTGGCTGCTTCTACGAGCCATTGACTAGGAGTAGTAGCTCGAAGTGTCACATCAGCAGACGGGTAGTGGGTGAGAAGGGCATTCTCCAATTTCGTAGCAGTCATAGGAGCGGTGGTGTCAACAACGAGGAAGCGAGGCCAGTTGTCACCGCCAAAGAGGGAGTCGAAGAGTGCCAGCGATGGGCTCGGTAGAAATTGTCGCTTAGGCCTACGGCGAGAAGATGGAGAAGGATTATGAGGTAATAGTGTCGTAATCAGTGGAGATGAGGTAAGAGTGGAGGTAGTGACGGACAATTTGGTTGAAGTGGCACCCAATGAGGTAATTGAGGCCGAGGTAGAAGGCGTGGTCGAGGTTGCACTCGATGGAGTAGGTGAGACCATACTACCGGCAATAGTTCCTTCACGTGTCCATCCGGCCGCCAGTCAGTTCATTCACGTGTCCAATCCGGCCGCCAGTCAGTTCGTTCATGTGTCCATCCGGTCGCCAGTCAGTTTGTTCATGTGTCCATCTGGCCGCCAGTCAGTTCGCTTATGTGTCCATCCGGCCACAAGTCTGTTCGTTCATGTGTCCATCCGGCCGCCAGTCAGTTCATTCACGTGTCCATCCGGCCTCCAGTCAGTTCGTTCATTTGTCCATCCGGCCGCCAGCCAGTTCGTTCATGTGTCCATCCGGCTGCCAGTCAGCTCGTTCATGTGTCCATCCGGCCGCCAGTCAGTTCGTTCATGTGTCCATCCGGCCGCCAGTCAGTTCGTTCACGTGTCCATTCAGCCGCCGGTCAGTTCGTTCACGTGTCCGTCCGGCCGCCAGTCAGTTCGTTCGTGTGTCCATCCATCCTCCAGTCAGTTCATTCATGAGTCCATTCGGCCACCAGTCAGTTCGTTAATGTATTCGGATGGACACATAAGCGAACTGACTGACGGCCGGATGGACACATGAACGAACTGACTGGCGGCCGGATGGACACGTGAACGAACTGACTGGCAACCGGATGGACACATGAACGAACTGACTGGCGGCCGGATTGACACATGAACGAACTGACTGGCAACCGGATGGACCCGTGAACGAACTGACTGGCGGTCGGATGGACATGTGAACGAACTGACTGGCAACCGGATGAACACGTGAACGAACTGACTGCCAACCGGATGGACCCGTGAACGAACTGACTGGCAACCGGATGGACCCGTGAACGAACTGACTGGCAACCGGATGGACACATGAACAAACTGACTGGTGGCCGGATGGACACATGAACGAACTGACTGGCAACCGGATGGAAACATGAACGAACTGACTGGCAACCGGATGGATACATGAACAAACTGACTGGTGGCCGGATGGACACATGAACGAACTGACTGGCAACCGGATGGACACATGAACAAACTGACTGGCAACTGGATGGACACATGAACGAACTGACTGGTGGCCGGATGGACACATGAACGAACTAACTGGCAACCGGATGGACACGTGAACGAACTGACTGGCGGCCGGATGGACCCGTGAACGAACTGACTGGCGGCCAGATGGACATGTGAACGAACTGACTGGTGGCCGGATGGAAACGTGAACGAACTGACTGACAACCGGATGGACACGTGAACGAACTGACTGACGGCCGGATGGACACATGAACAAACTAACTGGCGGCCGGATGGACACATGAAGGAACTTACTGGCGGCCGGATGGACACGTAAATGAACTGACTGGTGGCCGGATGGACACATGAACGAACTGACTTGTGGCCGGATGGACACATAAGCGAACTGACTGGCGGCCGGATGGACACATGAACGAACTGACTGGCGACTGGATGGACACATGAACGAACTGACTGGTGGCCGGATGGACACGTGAACGAACTGACTGGCAACCGGATGGACACATGAACGAACTGACTGGCGGCCGGATGGACACATGAACGAACTGACTGGCAACCGGATGGACCCGTGAACGAACTGACTGGCGGTCGGATGGACACGTGAATGACCTGACTGGCAACCGGATGGACACGTGAACGAACTGACTGGCAACCGGATGGACACGTGAACGAACTGACTGCCAACCGGATGGACACGTGAACGAACTGACTGGCAACCGGATGGACACATGAACAAACTGACTGGTGGCCGGATGGACACGTGAACGAACTGACTGGCAACCGGGTGGACACATGAACAAACTGACTGGCAACTGGATGGACACATGAACGAACTGACTGGTGGCCGGATGGACACATGAACGAACTGACTGGCAACCGGATGGACACGTGAACGAACTGACTGGCGGCCGGATGGACCCGTGAACGAACTGACTGGCGCCCGGATTGACACGTGAACGAACTGACTGGTGTCCGGATGGACATATGGACGAACTGACTAGCAACCGGATGGACACTTTAACGAACTGACTGGCAACCAGATGGACCCGTGAACGAACTGACTGGCAACCAAATGGACACGTGAACGAACTGACTGGCAACCGGATGGACACGTGAACGAACTGACTGGCAACCGGATGGACACGTGAACGAACTGACTGGTGGCTGGATGGAAACGTGAATGAACTGACTGGCAACCGAATGGACACATGAACGAACTGACTGGCGGCCGGATGGACACGTGAAAGAACAAACTGGCGGCCGGATGGACGCGTGAACCAACTGACTGGCGGCCGGATGGACATGTCAATGAACTGACTGGCGGTCGGATGGACACATGAACAAACTGACTTGTGGCCGGATGGACACATAAGCGAACTGACTGGTGTCCGGATGGACACATGAACGAACTGACTGGCAACCGGATGGACACATGAACGAACTGACTGGCGGCCGGATTGGACATGTGAATGAACTGACTGGCGGCCGGATGGAAACGTGAATGAACTGACTGGCAACAAGATGGACACGTGAACGAACTGACTGGCAACCAGATGGACCCGTGAACGAACTGACTGGCAACCGAATGGACACGTGAACGAACTGACTGGCAACCGGATGGACCCGTGAACGAACTGACTGGTGGCCGGATGGAAACGTGAACGAACTGACTGGCAACCAGATGGACACGTGAACGAACTGTCTGGTGGCCGGTTGGACACGTGAACGAACTGACTGGTGGCCGAATGGACACATGAACGAACTGACTGGCGGCCGGTCAAGTCAGTTCGTTAATGTGTCCATCCGGCCCCCAGTCAGTTCATTCACGTGTCCATCCGGCCGCCAGTCAGTTCGTTCATGTGTCCATCCGGCCACCAGTCAGTTCGTCCATGTGCCCATCCGGCCGCCAGTCTGTTCGTTCACGTGTCCATCCGGTTGCCAGTCAGTTCGTTCACGTTTCCATCCGGCCACCAGTCAGTACTTTCACGTGTCCATACGGTTGCCAGACAGTTCGTTCATGTGTCCATCCGGTTTCCAGTCAGTTCGTTCAAGTGTCCATTCGGTTGCCAGTCAGTTCGTTCACGGGTCCAACCGGTTGCCAGTCAGTTCGTTCACATGTCCATCCGGTTGCCAGTCAGTTCGTTCATATGTCCATCCGGCCACCAGTCAGTTCGTTCACGTGTCCATGATGCCGCCAGTCAGTTAGTTCACGGGTCCATCCGGCCACCAGTCAGTTCGTTCACGTGTCCATCCGGTTGCCAGTCAGTTTGTTCATGTGTCCATCCGGCCACCAGTCAGTTTGTTCATGTGTCCATCCGGTTGCCAGTCAGTTTGTTCATGTGTCCATCCGGCCACCAGTCAGTTCGTTCATGTGTCCATCCCGTTGCCAGTCAGTTCGTTCACGTGTCCATCCAGCCACCAGTCAGTTCGTTCACGTGTCCCTCCGGTTGCCAGTCAGTTCGTTCACGTGTCCATCCGGTTGCCAGTCAGTTTGTTCACGTGTCCATCCGGTTGCCAGTCATTCGTTCACGTGTCCATTCGGTTGCCAGTCAGTTCATTCACGTGTCCATTTGGTTGCCAGTTAGTTCGTTCACGAGTCCATCCGGTTGCCAGTCAGTTTGTTCACGTGTCCATCCGGTTGCCAGTCATTCGTTCACGTGTCAATTCGGTTGCCAGTCAGTTCATTCACGTGGCCATTCGGTTGCCAGTTAGTTCGTTCACGGGTCCATCCGGTTGCCAGTCAGTTCGTTCACGTGTCCATCCAGTTGCCAGTCAGTTCGTTCACGGGTCCATCCGGTTGCCAGTCAGTTTGTTCATTTGTCCATCCGACCGCCAGTCAGTTTGTTCACGGGTCCATCCGGTTGCCAGTCAGTTCGTTCACGGGTTCATCCGGCCGCCAGTCAGATCGTTCACGTGTCCATTCGGTTGCCAGTCAGTTCGTTCACGGGTCCATCCGGTTGCCAGTCAGTTCGTTCACGTGTCCATCCGGTTGCCAGTCAGTTCGTCCATATGTCCATCCGGTCACCAGTCAGTTCGTTCACGTGTCCATCCGGCCGCCAGTCAGTTCGTTCACTGGTCCATCCAGCCGCCAGTCAGTTCGTTCACGTGTCCATCCGGTTGCCAGTCAGTTTGTTCATGTGTCCATCCGGCCACCAGTCAGTTCGTTCATGTGTCCATCCAGTTGCCAGTCAGTTTGTTCATGTGTCCATCCGGTTGCCAGTCAGTTCGTTCATGTGTCCCTCCGGCCACCAGTCAGTTTGTTCATGTGTCCATCCGGTTGCCAGTCAGTTCGTTCATGTGTCTATCCGGTTGCCAGTCAGTTCGTTCATGTGCCCATCCGGCCGCCAGTCTGTTCGTTCACGTGTCCATACGGTTGCCAGACAGTTCGTTCATGTGTCCATTCGGTTGCCAGTCAGTTCGTTCACGGGTCCAACCGGTTGCCAGTCAGTTCGTTCATGTGTCCATCCGGTTGCCAGTCAGTTCGTTCATATGTCCATCCGGCCACCAGTCAGTTCGTTCACGTGTCCATCATGCCGCCAGTCAGTTACTTCACGGGTCCATCCGGCCACCAGTCAGTTCGTTCACGTGTCCATCCGGTTGCCAGTCAGTTTGTTCATGTGTCCATCCGGCCACCAGTCAGTTCGTTCATGTGTCCATCCGGTTGCCAGTCAGTTTGTTCATGTGTCCATCCGGCCACCAGTCAGTTCGTTCATGTGTCCATCCCGTTGCCAGTCAGTTCGTTCACGTGTCCATCCGGCCACCAGTCAGTTCGTTCACGTGTCCCTCCGGTTGCCAGTCAGTTTGTTCACGTGTCCATCCGGTTGCCAGTCAGTTTGTTCACGTGTCCATCCGGTTGCCAGTCATTCGTTCACGTGTCCATTCGGTTGCCAGTCAGTTCATTCACGTGTCCATTTGGTTGCCAGTTAGTTCGTTCACGGGTCCATCCGGTTGCCAGTCAGTTTGTTCACATGTCCATCCGGTTGCCAGTCATTCGTTCACGTGTCCATTTGGTTGCCAGTCTGTTCATTCACGTGGTCATTCGGTTGCCAGTTAGTTCGTTCACGGGTCCATCCGGTTGCCAGTCAGTTTGTTCACGTTTCCATCCAGTTGCCAGTCAGTTCGTTCACGGGTCCATCCGGTTGCCAGTCAGTTTGTTCATGTGTCCATCCGACCGCCAGTCAGTTTGTTCACGGGTCCATCCGGTTGCCAGTCAGTTCGTTCACGGGTTCATCCGGCCGCCAGTCAGTTTGTTCACGTGTCCATTCGGTTGCCAGTCAGTTCGTTCACGGGTCCATCCGGTTGCCAGTCAGTTCGTTCACGTGTCCATCCGGTTGCCAGTCAGTTCGTCCATATGTCCATCCGGTCACCAGTCAGTTCGTTCACGTGTCCATCCGGCCGCCAGTCAGTTCGTACACGGGTCCATCCGGCCGCCAGTCAGTTCGTTCACATGTCCATCCGGTTGCCAGTCAGTTCGTTCATGTGTCCATCCGGCCACCAGTCAGTTCGTTCATGTGTCCATCCAGTTGCCAGTCAGTTTGTTCATATGTCCATCCGGTTGCCAGTCAGTTCGTTCATGTGTCCCTCCGGCCACCAGTCAGTTTGTTCATGTGTCCATCCGGTTGCCAGTCAGTTCGTTCATGTGTCTATCCGGTTGCCAGTCAGTTTGTTCATGTGTCCATCCGGCCACCAGTCAGTTTGTTCATGTGTTTCTCCGGTTGCCAGTCAGTTCGTTCACGGGTCCATCCGGTTGCCAGTCAGTTCGTTCACGTGTCCATCCGGTTGGCAGTCAGTTCGTTCATGTGTCCATCCGATTGCCAGTCAGTTCGTTCACATGTCCATCCGACCACCAGTCAGTTAGTTCACGGGTCCATCCGGTTGCCAGTCAGTTCGTTCATGTGTCCATCCGGCCGCCAGTCAGTTCGTTCATGTGTCCATCCGGTTGCCAGTCAGTTCATTCACGTGTGCATCCGGCCACCAGTCAGTTCGTTCATGTGTCCATCCGGCCGTCAGTCAGTTCGCTTGTGTGTCCATCCGGCCACAAGTCAGTTCGTTAATGTGTCCATCCGGCTGCCAGTCAGTTCATTCACGTGTCCATCCGGCCGCCAGTCAGTTCGTTCATGTGTCCATCCGGCCGCCAGTCAGTTCGTCCATGTGCCCATCCGGCCGCCAGTCTGTTCGTTCACGTGTCCATCCGGTTGCCAGTCAGTTCGTTCACGTTTCCATCCGGCCACCAGTCAGTTCTTTCACGTGTCCATACGGTTGCCAGTCAGTTCGTTCATGTGTCCATCCGGTTTCCAGTCAGTTCATTCACGTGTCCAATCGGTTGCCAGTCAGTTTGTTCACGGGTCCATCCGGTTGCCAGTCAGTTCGTTCACGTGTCCATCCGGTTGCCAGTCAGTTCGTTCATATGTCCATCCGGCCACCAGTCAATTCGTTCACGTGTCCATCATGCCGCCAGTCAGTTCATTCACGGGTCGATCCGGCCGCCAGTCAGTTTGTTCATGTGTCCATCCGGCCACCAGTCAGTTCGTTCAGGTGTCCATCCGGTTGCCAGTCAGTTTGTTCATGTGTCCATCCGGCCACCAGTCAGTTCGTTCATGTGTCCATCCCGTTGCCAGTCAGTTCGTTCACGTGTCCATCCGGCGACCAGTCAGTTCGTTCACGTGTCCCTCCAGTTGCCAGTCAGTTCGTTCACGTGTCCATCCGGTTGCCAGTCAGTTCATTCACGTGTCCATTCGGTTGCCAGTTAGTTCGTTCACGGGTCCATCCGGTTGCCAGTCAGTTCGTTCACGTGTCCATCCGGTTGCCAGTCAGTTCGTTCACGGGTCCTTCCGGTTGCCAGTCAGTTTGTTCACGTGTCCATCCGACCGCCAGTCAGTTCGTTCACGGGTCCATCCGGTTGCCAGTCAGTTTGTTCACGGGTTCATCCGGCCGCCAGTCAGTTCGTTCATGTGTCCATTCGGTTGCCAGTCAGTTCGTTCACGGGTCCATCCGGTTGCCAGTCAGTTCGTTCACGAGTCCATCCGGCCGCCAGTCAGTTTGTTCACGTGTCCATTCGGTTGCCAGTCAGTTCATTCACGGGTCCATCCGGTTGCCAGTCAGTTCTTTCACGGGTCCATCCGGCCGCCAGTCAATTCGTTCAGAAAGGATTTCGCCCACATCACTTTGGCCTTAAGGGGAGATTGGTCATTTTTACTTGGTCATTTATGTATTTTTTTATTTTTTTATTAGTTTCCTTCCTTGACCTCCATCAACCTAATAAGAACACCCGCCCAAGACCTTCCTTCAAGATAAATTTTTACTTTTTTCGATAGAAAAATTTCCCGACCAAAGGCCGGTTTCTCTAAATTTACAGGCTCGCTATCGCTCGCCAGGAAAATATCGACTCCTAAATGGCACGAAAGGTCTTGATATTGGTATAGAAATGGAACGAAAGGTTTTAAAATCGACAAAGTAATGGGGCGAACGTCTTAAAATCTGAAAAATAATAGAGCTAAACATGAGGAAGAAGGATGATCAGAAAAACGACCCATCTACCCTAAAGTCCGTTCGTTCAAGGCCATTTCATCCTAAGGTTATTTCGTCCACTAGTATATTTGCTTGTAAGAGAGTCGGCCCACAAGTAAATGCACCCACGAGTTAGTATCCGACGAAAGCATTTTCAGTCAACATTCGATAATCAACATTTTCCTGGCAACATTTTTGGAGTATTTTGCACTGGTATCGGAAACTCGACTGGTGATAAATTAAATTAGGTACCGGTAACCGAAATACTTAAAATGTTGACCTCATAAGCTGCCAGACCATTGTTGAGGATAAATGTTGAGAGAACAAGCGCCCGTGTGACACCGGTTTAACTACCCCACCCCCTAACTACCTAACCATCCCCCTTTCTCGCCCCCTACCCACCCCCTCTGCCCCTCCCCCCTAACTATCCCCACCCCCTCATATCCTCAACTATCCCCCTCCCTACCTTCCCCTAACTACCTAACATCCCCTACTCTCACCAACTATCCCCCTTTTTCACTCCCTACCCACCACTTTTCCCCGACCCCCTATCTACCCCCCACCCCCTTGCATCATCAACTATCACCCTACTCCCCCCTTACTCCCTTCCCCCCAGGGTGTCAAACCGGAGACATTTTGTGTGAATACTTGAATGAATATGAGAAGGAATACGGGGAAATTAACATGAAATAGCCTTGTTTTGGCAATTATAACACTTCCTAAGACATAATTTGAACTACAAACTTTAATTTCATCAGCAATACAGGAACATTAACATGAAACAGCACTATTATATCACTTCCAAAGACATAATGTGAACTATAAACCATAATTCAATGTATCTATCTATCTGTTTACTCAGGCCCATTCCCCCTTTTCTTGTTTTCGTTTTTTTTTTTTACTGAGGGTAGACGACTCAAGACAGATATTGAATAGGGGGAAAAGAACATTGAACACACAAATTCACACACATAATTCTAGCTATACATATACAATAATATTGACTATAAATATAGGACTAGTCTTTGGTTTGACACCCTGCTTCGCCCTACCCACACACCCTCTCTCTTCCCCTTCCCCATAACTACCTCACCCCCATTACATCCTCAACTTTCCCCTTAATCCCCCCATCCCCCCCCCCTAACTAACGACCCAACCATCCCCCCTTGCCTCCCTACCCACCCCCTCCACCCTAACTACCCTACACCTTTACATCCTCAACTATCCCACTACTCCTCCCCCTAACGACCCAACTATCCCCCCTACCTCCCCACCCACCTCCTCTTCCCCTTCCCTCTTCCCCTTCCCCCTAACTCCCCTTCCCCCTAACTCCCCATACACTCTTATATCCTCAACTAACGGCCGTATTGACTGTATTCCTATTGACAATCTCCCTCTGTCAGCCCGTGTGTCAGAGAGTGCGTGTGTGTGTGTGTATGTATGTGTGTGTGTGGCAGTGCGTGTGTGTGTGTGTGGCAGTCCGTGTGTGTGTGTGTGTCAGTGCGTGTGTGTGTGTGAGGTAGTATGTACGTGTGTGTGTGTGTGTGAGTCAGTGTGGTGTGTGTGAGTCAGTGTGTGTGTGTGTGTGTGATATACATATATTTACATAGATACACTGACCACACAGATCTTACGATTCTTGTTTAGTAGCCAGGACTTAATCCTAGAAGAGAGAGAGAGAGAGAGAGATTGTGTGTGTGTTACCGTACGACCGGGACTGCGAATAAAACAAGGGCACTTAACCCTTAAAGATCGGCGCGTAACATAAGTCGAGCTGAAAAAACTGGCAAAAAACGGGTGAAAAAAGGGTGGAAATCGAGTGAAAATGGGGGGGATAGTAATGATCCATACGTCCGACATCTGTGGCCTCCCGGCCCACACTAACTCCAGTTCCCCCACCGCGCGTGAGGATGACAGTGTAACCAATAGTTCGCTAAAAGTGAGCAAGGTAGCAAAATCAGCTAAACTTCCATCTTCGAGGTAACACTGTCAGTGCTCCACGAGTGCTACGTAGCTGTATGTGGCGTCATTGTGTAGCGATTTCCACCTAGTTTTCGGCGCAATACAGTTCCTTTCATACTGATGGTTGATATAGCAGTCAGAACGGCCCGGAAAGGCCCAAAACGGCCACAGAGCACCCGCTAGAGGAGGGTTAATGATTGGACTAGTAGTAGGGCACTATGCAACAACGGTATGCTAGATCCAAACCCTCGAACTTATATGCCGGCGAACAAAACACCTATACCCTCCAGAGTTAATCTGCGATAACGGGGTATCCTTAACTGGGCATAAATGTACTCTACTTCAGGCTAACCCTCACTGGTATAGCCTGATAACACACAGGATGCAAGTTACGTTAAAATGCATAAACAAGAATCTATGGAAAGATCAATTAAATCACTGCAAGATTTAATACAATAAAAAGATGCTTCAATACAGTTACTCTAAACAACAATAAACTCTTCACTCCTATCTGAAAGAAAGTGAAGTATAGTCCTATAGCATAGACCTGGAAACTTCTGAAGAAAGTCTAATGCTCAAAAGATGCTCGTATCTTAAACTATATAAAGGCAGGAGGCAGGACTCCACACGTGTAAAGCGAATACACAAAAAGATAGGACATATAATGTTAACTGACACGAGAATACTATAAATGCGCAACGGTAGTAATGCTCGACACTAAAAGAAGTACCGGTACTTCCTCATCAACGAAACAGCCTACTATGGTTGTGCGGCTCAGCAACAACCTAGACTAATAAATGCTGTGAATAATAATGCATACATATCAAAGAGCTTATATTAAATACTAATTAGTGTCTACTCAATTAATAATGTCTAGCTGGGATACTCTAGGTAAGGAACTGGGGTTGAGCAAGACAGGCTCGTAGCCTAGCGATGTCCTTAAGACTGTATCCTTTAAGTTACGTTAATTGACTAGGGTGCTCTCTTGATAGATCCAGATCACAAGTATCTGGTTCTATCCTGGCGACCCTCTAAAGCCAAGCAAAGAGGCAGCAAAGTGTGGAACTGGCACAGGCCAAAGCCCTCAGTCAACACAAAGCTGCACTCGCAAAAGACACAACCGAAAAGACAGCACAGGCTACCACAGGACCAGTCGAAGTCGTGTAGGTATAAGCAAACCATACACACATCGATGACAACAACTACAGTTACCTTATCCCAGTCTAGCATTAAATAAAAGAGCAGAAACACTAAATCAATAATGGAGACACACAGAGTTCATAACCTATACTAACTAAGAACCCTCAAAAACCTATTCTAAGTACATGTAAATATCTCAGAGGACGGCGCATGCAATACAATGGGCCGGCTATGGAAACCGTATGCAGAACCCAAGGGGATAAGTAATTGAATAAAGATGAGAAGTAATGGAAAAGAAGAAGTTCAGAGAGAGAAACAGTTCTAAAGGTGGTGATCGGGGGAGAGAGTAAGCAAGGGATGTTAGATGCATGCACGCCTAGCCTGTCCTGACGAGGACAGCTCCTGTGGACCCTCGTGTAGGAGGCAAGTTACACAGGAGCCCGCAAAGGCGCGATGGTCGGCCAATCACGAGCTGAGACGTCACAAGACAGCAGGTGTCACGTGACACAGCGCCCGCACCTACAGACACTCACTACCATCTCGCTCTAAAAAGTCTTTCTCTTCCCACGCTGGTACTTTCATCACTACTATTGATATAAAATACAACCCGTTGTCACAGACGAAAACAAAGACCACCACTGGACTGTCTGTGACAATACGAGTACTAGGAAAGAAAGAACAACATTCTCTGATAACTGTAGCCCATTTCGATGTCCCTGGCGAGCGCTAGTGGCTACCGAGAGGCGATTCTGCCAACGCTGGTAGATGTCACACCCCGCCCAAGATATGGGACGCTCAACATTAGGCGAGCACCATATCTGACAAGGCAGAATGCCGACAAAACCCACCACACCTAGCCACTCCACCAGCAATGAAATGCAGATTCAATTCTTACATAAAACAACATATTAACATAAAGAAAATCTTGCAACCCCTCCCAAACACAATAGTATAATATAGCCTGCTATGCTCCCTGAGTGAGCTTCACAGAGCCCAGCCTACTAAGTGAAAGACAGGTTCAACTTAGGACTTTAGCTATAACATTGGCAACTTACAATTAACTATAAAAAAGAAAGAGTTTTTATGGGATTTTTTTATTTAATTTTAATCTTGTTTTTGACGGCTGCTCTATAGGGGCAAGCCTGGTTTTTCTCAACTCTCAAACACACACTGACTGAACGGCGAGGGTGCTCCCTGAAGCGTACCCTCCCGTGACAAACAATCAGCCACAACATTATCAGCGCCCTTAACATGCCACACATCCAACTTGTGTTCCGGCAGCAAAACAACACCTGGCACTGATAAACTACCCAGTGCATCACAAGACTGGCACTTCTCTTCGCTCTTTCCGGCAACGGGACCTGCCAATAACCTTTCACTAGTTCTACCTTCGTGATAAGCGATGCAGCCCCGATGCGGTCTATGGGATCGTCAACTCTCGATAAGGTATAGGCGTCTGTCAGGGATAATTCACACACACTCTTGCAATCAACACACACACTGATCGTGCCAATTAACACAGGTTGTAAAGTTACAGGCAACGACCACTCACGACATTCCTTATCCCTCAGACCCTTCGTCAACACGTAGTCCAGCTCTGCTTTCACCACAGGCTGTCGAGCAGGATTTATACGGTAGGGAGCCACTTTGAGCCTTGCACTGTCTCCAGCCTCTATGTCGGATTCTACCCCGTACATCAGGCCTGGAGAATGAACAAACATGCGGAGGTACTGCCACAGCCGAGTAAACAACTTCTCTTGACACTCAGGAACAAGAGGTTGCAACTTATCTCGACGAACAACATGCTCATTGCCCTCCCACAACCCAGCCGAGACCACAGTTTCTACACTATAGCCTCCCTCCTTCTCCACCTTTATTCCCAGTACAGCCAGGTCACGAGAGGGACAATCTGTACCACCTGTGCAGTCACTCTCTTAGTTCATAATTGCTAAGGCCTCCCCGCCGATACCGTACATGCGCACCCCCGCATTCCTTGCGACTACATCTGCCTGCGCAGCATCACCGCCTTCAGCGACATGGCCAGATACAGTCGGTGTATGGTAGGGCTGTTGCATAATACTAGAGCAGCGTTGGGAGGCTATGCGACGACCGGGCACATCCACTCCACAGCCAACCTCACTAATCTGCTCAATATCCTGGTTCTGACCACTACCCTTAGCAGCCATGGGTCGACCCTGACCTGACAACCATGCCAAAGCCTCGTCGCCCACCTTGAACCACTGAAACAACGAGGCCAACGGTCTACTGACACTCAAGTGACCTGTCAGCGGAACCTCGTGCACCGCAAGAATTGTGAGGCCTGGGTGCTCGGCACAAACAGTGGGGTATGAACCGAGCGGGTGCTGGAGCGCTGCACACTGCTGCTCAGGCAGGTGCTCTAGCGCTTCCACAGCCACCTCGCTCGTGTCCCCCGCCCACTGCTCCACCGAGACATGACAATCCCAATTCTCCTCCACCTGTGCCCCACTGCCCCCCTCTCCTTCTCCACCTTGGCCACTGCAGATCAACATAGGGACAGTAGGCTGCTCAGGTGGTTGCCTCACAAACTCTAACAGGTTCACATGACATGTTTCACCGTCCTCGAGTTCAACTTGCTGTCTCGGAGTTTTCTCACACCCTACCTCCTCACCAAGTGTGACAGGTTCTGGGGCCACTCCGGACCTAAACGATGGTGCTAATACTGAGTCGCCAAGAAGAGCCGCTGGATTAAAACTCACAAAACTACTCCCAACTTTAGCTTGCTCCTTCCGTCCGTTCCTCCGCTGGTCTAGAGACTGAGGAATAGGCTGTGACACCTTAGATGCACGAGATCGGGTGACAACACACGCCTTCTGCTGTAATTGACACCTCTCGACCCACTCCTGCCCCTCCCTACTCACGTCGGCTGCCCTCTCGGCAACGACTAAGGGTGGAACCTCAGGAGTAGGCACCGCAAAGTCGTTCCCGAGAAGAAGGTCGACGCCTTCTACTGGCAGTTTCTCTACGATTCCAACATCAATCTCCCGTGTCACACCATCAACCTCCAGCTCCACTCGAACCAACGGGTATGACCGTGTAGCATTAATACCCTGCACCACAACTACCCGTGCCACGTTTATAGATTGGCCTGTAAAGTTTTTCATCAGAGTCTGGGATGCACCTGTATCTCACAACAACTCCAACCCATGCTTACAACCAGCCCAACTCACGTAGCCAACTCTATGGTCGCAAAAAGCATCACGGACAGGTTTCGAGCCTTCCGGACACTCCTTCACTGGCTGTGCCCTCGCATCTGACATATCACCCCGGGTAAATGCAGAAGACCTCAGAGACACCCCAATGTTGCTAGCCAAAGACACGACTGCCGTAGGTTGGTTACTAGGGCAGGAATGTGCAAAATGCCCCTTATTATGACACCTAAAACACTCTACTTCACCCTTGGACTTCCCCTGCGGTGGGAAAGGGCCCTGACCCTTCTTAACCCGTACAGCCCCAGCGACGCGCCTGACGCGTCGGCGATGTATGTAACGCACAGCCCCAGAGACGCGCCTGGCGCGTCACCCTAATTGCGCCGACCGTAACCTCAGGTGTAGCCACTCAAGAGGGCTCAGATTTCTATGGGAACTGTGTACGTATCCCACGCAACCGTGCCGATGGTTGAAAACTCTCAAAGTCCACGGGCGTGCGCGCGAGCGCGCAATAACCTGTTTTTTTGGGATAATTGCCTTCAATTTTTTACTCTTGTAAAATCCGTTTTCGGGGGCTCTGTAGGACCATTTTTTAAGCTTTTTGAGCGGTTTTTCGTGGTTTTTCCTTCATTCCTAACCCATTCGCTATTGTTTCTGGAATAAAACCATTTTTTGAAAACCGGCCGGGTTCTGGTGCGCAAACATTACAAAACTAGCCGGGGCTCCACGGGTTAAACGGGACAGTTTTAGGCTTGTGATCAAAATTGGTATCATTGCTCTTATTTTCGTTGTTAAATGTTGCATCACTGACTTGGGGGGGTGGAGTGTTGCGCCCCTTGTTAACTGCATCGGTCCGTTGTGCAGACCCGCACCCACGAATCAGCGATACTCTCAGGTCAGCCAACTCAGCTGCCTTTTGTAGAGTTTTAGGTTGTTTCTCTTTGAGGTTCAAATTCAGGTCGCCGCCTGTGCATTTGAAAAATTGCTCTAGAAGGAATAACTGCTCAATCTCTTCGAACGTCGTCACCTTCTCTGACCTCAGCCAATTTCTCAAAGCATCAGACAGTTCCCGGGCATGTTCTTGAAAAGTGCACTTACGACCCTTCGTAACACACCGAAACTTCAACCTATATGTCTTTGGTTGTAACTCATATGCCCGCAGAACAGCCTCCTTCAATACCTCATAATCGATGCAAGACTCCAAGGGCAACGCATCATATGCCTTGAGTCCTTTGCCAACCAACCTAGAGGAAACAAGGGCTGCCCACTTAACCTCGGGCCATTGGTGCTCCCGGCACTTCTTCTCAAAACGCATGAAAAACTCGGTGACACCCGACTCGTCAAATGCAGGGACTAACTTAAGAAGGTGCGATAAAGACTGATCAAGACCTCGATTCCCAGAACCGAGACGCTGCCCTGTCGACTCCACCCGAGACTTCTCAAGATCTATGTCTGCACAGTACTTCGTAGCCTCAACCTGAAGCTCAGCCTCCCGCTTCTGCTGCTCAGCCTCACATATGGCCTTTCTCTCCTCAGCCTGAATCCTAAGCTCAGATTCCCGCTGCTGCTGCTGAAGTTTGACGAGTTCAAGCTGAAACAACATCTCGGCAGACAAACCCTGAGGAGGGGGTGCTACTATTGGGGACCACCCCGTGAATCACCTAGAGGCATACCCAACCGCCAGCAGGCATCGGCCTGCGGGAACGTACCCGGCTCCGGAGCCCGAGGGGGCGCCATGGTAGGAGTCGAGTGGAATGGGGGCTGGGCAGAAGGTGCCCCAGCTCCCGCTCCACCCGAAGCCCCACGCACCCCACCGAGCACACAGGTAACCAGCTCACCTCTCGACCAACCGCTAGTACCGGGAAACCCTAAGACCGTGGCTACACACTGTAGTCCGTACCGGTCTAGCCCCGACACCCGACCCGCTGACACCGGCTCCTCCAAAAATATCCGAGCATCCTCCTCACTGTTCACCACCCGAGCGCCGCTAGACAACTCCACCTTCTCCACCTCCTCGCCTGTGCTCTCACTATGTACTGATCCGTCGTTCGACATAGTGTCCACCGGAAATCCTTAACATTTATAAAACAAAAAAAGTACCTACTCTCATGTAACTCAAGTGCTATACTACGTTGCCCAAAAAAAAATCCCACGTGTCCAAAATATTCCTCAAAAACAAATGTCCAAAAATCCTGCAATTATTTCTTAGTTCACTAGGTTGTTGTGATGACTAAGATAAGATACTAGGCAAGGTCGCCATTTGTTATCTTAGTCGTTTAGTTTATCTTAGGCAAGGTCGCCATTTGTTACGACCGGGACTGCGAATAAAACAAGAGCACTTAATGATTGGACTAGTAATAGGGCAATATGCAACAACGGTACGCTAGATCCAAACCCTCGAACTTATATGCCGGCGAACAAAACACCTATACCCTCCAGAGTTAATCTGCGATAACGAGGTATCCTTAACTGGGCATAAATGTACTCTACTTCAGGCTAACCCACACTGGTATAGCCTGATAACACACAGGATGCAAGTTACGTTAAAATGCATAAACAAGAATCTATGGAAAGATCAATTAAATCACTGCAAGATTTAATACAATAAAAAGATGCTTCAATACAGTTACTCTAAACAACAATAAACTCTTCACTCCTATCTGAAAGAAAGTGAAGTATAGTCCTACAGCATAGACCTGGAAACTTCTGAAGAAAGTCTGATGCTCATAAGATGCTCGTATCTTAAACTATATAAAGGCAGGAGGCAGGACACCACACATGTAAAGCGAATACACAAAAAGATAGGACATATAATGTTAACTGACATGAGAATACTATAAATGCACAACGGTAGTAATGCTCGACACTAAAAGAAGTACTTCCTCATCAACGAAACAGCCTACTATGGTTGTGCGGCTCAGCAACAACCTAGACTAATAAATGCTGTGAATAATAATGCATACATATCAAAGAGCTTATATTAAATACTAATAAGTGTCTACTCAATTAATAGTGTCTAGCTGGGATACTCTAGGTAAGGAACTGGGGTTGAGCAAGACAGGCTCGTAGCCTAGCGATGTCCTTAAGACTGTATCCTTTAAGTTACGTTAATTGACTAGGGTGCTCTCTTGATAGATCCAGATCACAAGTATCTGGTTCTATCCTGGCGACCCTCTAAAGCCAAGCAAAGAGGCAGCAAAGTGTGGAACTGGCACAGGCCAAAGCCCTCGGTCAACACAAAGCTGCACTCGCAAAATACACAACCGAAAAGACAGCACAGGCTACCACAGGACCAGTCGAAGTCGTGTAGGTATAAGCAAACCATACACACATCGATGACAACGACTACAGTTACCTTATCCCAGTCTAGCATTACATAAAAGAGCAGAAACACTAAATCAATAATGGAGACACACAGAGTTCATAACCTATACTAACTAATAACCCTCAAAAACCTATTCTAAGTACATGTAAATATCTCAGAGGACGGCGCATGCAATACAATGGGCCGGCTATGGAAACCGTATGCAGAACCCAAGGGGATAAGTAATTGAATAAAGATGAGAAGTAATGAAAAAGAAGAAGTTCAGAGAGAGAAACAGTTCTAAAGGTGGTGATCGGGGGAGAGAGTAAGCAAGGGATGTTAGATGTATGCACGCCTAGCCTGTCCTGACGAGGACAGCTCCTGTGGACCCTCGTGTAGGAGGCAAGTTACACAGGAGCCCGCAAAGGCGCGATGGTCGGCCAATCACGAGCCGAGACGTCACAAGACAGCAGGTGTCACGTGACACAGCGCCCGCACCTACAGACACTCACTACCATCTCGCTCTAAAAAGTCTTTCTCTTCCCACGCTGGTACTTTCATCACTACTATTGATATAAAATACAACCCATTGTCACAGACGAAAACAAAGACCACCACTGGACTGTCTGTGACAATACGAGTACTAGGAAAGAAAGAACAACATTCTCTGATAACTGTAGCCCATTTCGATGTCCCTGGCGAGCGCTAGTGGCTACCGAGAGGCAATTCTGCCAACGCTGGTAGACGTCACAAGAGAGAGAGAGAGAGAGAGGGGGGAGGGGGGGGGGAACCAGGGAGGGTGCTACAAAGAGTGATTGGGCATGAATAAGAGAAATGAGGAGAATGTTACCAATGTCAAAAACTAAGAGAGAACGAAATACAAAAATGTGAGAGTAAGAGAACCTAGAAAAACACTCGTGGGGGTGAATACCTCCACCAATCGCCTTATACAGTATATGGAGTCACTTGTTCCATAGCGCTTATCCTATCAGTTCACCAAATTTCGTGAATATCGGTTCATAACTGTTTAAGATATCTGTTTACAGACAAACAGACAAACGTAAGTAAGAACAAATATGTTATTATAATGTCGGACAGGTTGGGTTAAAATCCTATCAGTTAGCCGAGTTGGCGGGGGGATGTGTAAAATATTCATGGTTGAAGTCTAAAAAACTCACCACATGTTCGAAGGCATAAGCCTCCACGAGACTTGGTTCTTCAAATAAGAACTAAGGTGGTTTCCCTTATATCCGCTCATGGCCGAGTGATTACGGTGCCCGACTCTCCTAAATATACCTGGAATGAGTGGGTTCGAATCTTGGTCAGGCACCTCTCTTCCAACTTAATCTCCTTCCCAAAGTTAACAATGAGATAGAGGGAGAGAGAGAAGCAAGAAAGATAGAGAATGAGGGAGGCAGGGAGGGTGTCAGAAAGAGTGATGGGGCATGAAAGAAAGATGAGGAGAATTTTACCAATGCAAGAGGAATAAGAAGTGGGGGGGAGGGGGGGACTCTCTTTCCTCCCCCCAACCCAGGAAGAAGAGAGAGGAGGAAGCGAGGGAGGGGAGGAAAAGAATGAGGGATAGACAGAGGAGGAGGAGGAGATTGGGTTAAAGTGTGTGTGTGAGAGAGAGAGAGAGAGAGAGAGAGAGAGAGAGAGAGAGAGAGAGAGAGAGAGAGAGAGAGACTATCAGGCATTAAAGAGGAACGTACAAGGCACATCAGTAGGATGGGTTGGCACTCTCTCTTATAAACCCTCTCTCTCTCTCTCTCTCTTTAATATATCTCTATCTCTTATTATCTCATAGATACTCACTCTTCTTCCACTCGCTCTTAATATCTTATTATCTCTCTTATAGAATCTCTCTCTCTCTTTAATCTCTCTCTATCTCTTATTATACTCATATACTCCCTCTCCTCCCATTATCTTTAATCTCTTATTCTTTCGTATACACTCCCTCTCCTCCCACTCTTTTTACTCTCTCTATCTCTTTATTTCTTAAATACGCTCTCTTTA